>OU898280.1:133367604-134040104 GCA_918026665.1 Diabrotica balteata | reverse complement strand
CATCCTGAAGTGGGTTAAAGGGCACAATAGGAATAAAGGCAACCGTATTGCTGACCAATTATCTAGGAAGGCGGCAGGCCTAAAACTCTTAGGACCTGGGGATCTTTTTGGTTGGTCAACTACAACAATCGCGGAAATTGTCAAATGTCACTCCCATACGCAAACCGTAAAAAGATGGGAAGAAGGAAAGGATGTAAACTTGCCAGGGTAACACTAAGTAACCTTGAAGAGTCAACATTAAAGAAGTACTTGGGAATGACCAGGAAAAATCTACGTTTGGCAGTTGGTTTTTTAACTGGTCATTGTCAACTAAGCAAACACCTCCACACACTGGGGCTAGTAGACACACCTCTATGTAGGAAGTGTGAACGAGAAGACGATGCTGTAGAGCATGTCCTATGTGAATGCCCAGAGTTATCGTTAATACGAGAGTACGCGTTCGGCGAGTCCTGGCCTACACCTGCCCACATAAGTGAGATGACTGTCCACCTTCCTAGAAATGGCAGGATGGACAATGAGCTAAGGGTGACAGCTCCCTGGGGGGATGCACAATGGGTCAATTGTGGCCTAAGTGCTGTGAAACTTAACTCGCCCTTCGTACTCTACAGATACAGAAGTGCGTACTCTCTTGTGTACAATATGTGGATAACTTTCTTTAATTTGACCCGGTCAAATGCCCTTTTCAAAGGTCTACGAATCATAGACATACCGGTTTGTTGGATTCTAATGCTTTTTCTTACACATGTCTTATTATAAACCTTGTTGTTGTTCTGTTAGTGTTATAATTTCATTCAATTTATTTGTTATTACTTGGTTGTTAAATTTAGTGTTGTGTTTAATAAATTATTTCCTCTGTAATTTTCTGGGTCTGATTTGTTATCCTTGTAGAGGGTGATAGGCAAGGTTAGCAACCTACCAATCGTAAAAACTAATACTGCTCAAAGAAACAATGTAATTCTGAGACGTCGTACGATATATTTTTGTGTATATCCTTCCTCTTAGAAAATTACAATCTGGGCTTCATCGCAGTATCGAATTGGTGGCATACTTGTGTTATGTTGTCCACATAACACAAGTATGTCACCGGTCGGTGACCGGCGGCTCCACTAGTCGGAGCCGCCGGTCACCGACCTGTGATCTTCCTGAAGATTCCAACGTCGACAGGTATATTTCCAAACCCTTCGCTGCTAATCGCAAAGGCTTCGAAACTAGTTTCGATAAATGTACAAACGTCGCTCGAAGGTAAACAAACTAACGTTATAGTGCGTGCAAGCACTCTTGACCACGACGCAGTAGACGAAATTTGGTTTAGTCCCCACTTCCGTGCGAAACGCATTATACTATGCACTGTATAATTCCACTTACAATAGAACCTTTCTGCCTTTACGTAAATTTGACTCCGCCTTCGCGCAGCTTTATGATCAAGAGTGCTTGCACGCACTATACCTACTTGAAGTCCCATAGAAGGTCGTGGAAGGTTCTCTATAACGAAAACATTTATAAATTCAGAAATAATTTAAGTTTAGGGCAGTCGGTGTTGTAAATTTGTTATTATAAGTCTAATATAATTTGTTGTAAAATTAATTAATATTGTGTTCTTAGTGAATAAATTGGTGTTGAACTCTATTTAAAGTGTCAATAAATATTAAATAAAGTAAAGTGTTATAACATTCTAACAATAAAAATAATAAAAGAATAAAAACAATATTTAATTAAAAATAACCGAAATACTAGGGTTAATTACTATGTTTTTTTTTGTTTTTTTTTTGGTTTGTTTTATAATAAAATGCACGAATAGCACTAAACGCTAAATTAATGTCAAAATATTTCACACCAATTGAGCACATTAGCCTATTACATGAGTACAATCAGTAATCTAAAATTATTTCAAAATGAAAGTGAAGCAAAAAAACTTTTAAAATTTCAAAATATTCGATATTTTTATCCATACGTTTATTTATACTATGAATGAATATCCTAAAAGAGCAGTGACTTTTCCAAATTTGAAAAGGACGATCTCCCAATATATTAACCATCTACGAGAAAATTCAATTCCGTTACTTTGTGTTATCAGTTACTCCCTCGTGTTTACCTTCACCCCATAGGTAAATATGTTGTTTAACTAATATTTCGGTTTCATATCTAAAAGCTACATACACATATAGCTACGTGACAGTCAACAACCAGCGATATTTATCTACGTGTTCATATTTGGAACGCAGCCGTAAAAGTGTCTGCTAGAGTTTAAGAAAATACGAAGGTTGGTCAAATAATTGATTAAAGGAAGAAAAAAAGTGGATACAGTTTTAATTTGTGCTATTGTTTTAAACAGAATGGTTATGAAATTGTTTTCTTGTTTAACTAAACTATTATACTTTGACGGTATACAAAGCAACTATCGAACACGGTGATTAATTTAATCTTGCCCAAGTACTTTCGATCAATAGATCATCTTCAGGGGCATTTCGTCAGTTGTGGCCTATATAGGCCACATTCATGAACATTCAACCTTATATTGATTTAAACCATTATAGGCTGGGGTCCTATTTGTAGATTACCAAAAAGTTGTTTATATAAAAAAAATTCCGTTTATACTTTGTACCCCGGAGGTAAAGGACACTATGTCTATTTTTATTAAAATTGGGATTATTGCACTTTTGAATATAACTTTTCTGACTCTACACAGAGGTAAACCATACTATGTCCAGAGACAATTTTACGCAAGTTTGCGACGTTTTAATAAACACCATGTCCACTTCCAGTCAGAGGTAAACAACACCATGTGAACTTGGTGTAGATGGTGCCCTTCGTATCCCAGAAAACAGTCGCCATCACTTTGCCGGCGGAATATGCACTCTTTGCCTTCTTTAGCGGCCCTTCGCCGCGTTTGCGCCACTGTTTCGACTGCTTCTTGGTTTCCGGTGTATAACAATGCACCCAGGTTTCATCAACGGTGATAAATCGGCAAAAAAATCCTTTGGATCGCGCCGTATCATCGCCAAAATCGTCTCCAAAGTGATCACACGATTTTGCATTCATGTCATGGACTTTGCGTTGATAATTTCCGCCGTGGTGACTTCATTTGGTCTCCCGGGACGCTCATCATCAAAAGCACTCTACAAGTAAATTCAGCTTTCCATAATTTTATTGTTGCTAACGAAAGTGCAACCTTACCATAAACTTTGTCCAGGTCGGCTTTGATTTGCACATTTGTTTTACTTACCTTGTAAAAGCTGCTGTAAAAACCAAACTAATTATTTTTAAAACTTAACATTTTGACAGACGTCATGTCGTGAATGGCAAATGTCAACACCGCAACCAATTCGATATCAAGGAGCGCCATCTATCAAAGGATAATTTAAGATCAATATATCTTCGTAATGTAAGGCTTATCTGACCTCATTATGTGGCTAGTAGAAAATTTATAAATCTATTTTGGACAATTTTAAAATTTGAATAGAAATTTTATACCATTTAAGAAAAAATTTTACTTCATTTTCTTCATATTATAAATATATATATATATATATATATATATAATATATATATATATATATATATATATATATATATATATATATATATATATATATAAAATAATTTTCTTGGGTATATGTCAGGTTCTGTCGGTCTGGAATTAAAATTATTATTAAAGTAGGTTAGTTGTTAATGGATATATCACCAAGAACAATACAACACCACAGATAACTAACTTGACTGATATATCCATTAATAACTAACCTACTTTAGTAATAATTTTCATTAACTAAAAAAAAGATAACATTCCCTTGATTTTCTTAGATACGTCTTAATAAGATATTATAATAATAATTCATGATCTTAGTATAATATAATTTTTTTTTTTCAATTAAGAAAATCTAAAATAATTTCCCTAACATGCGTTCTGATAAAACAGAACCTCACATTTAAACTTTAAAACAATCAAAAATGTAGTTATTGCAGACAATGACTTCCTTTTAAATGCAGTTACATTGGGTTTTTTCGATTAACCCTGGGTAAACCTTTGCGTTTTAAGTTCAAAGCTACCATACATTTCCTACGGTAAAACAACTTTTTTTTCACATAATAACAAACAACTACTATGTATAGCTAAGTTTTTTAACATTCCAACTCTACAATTCTAGGTTACGGTAAGATCAACAGTATTTTTAATAGATAATATATGGTAGCTAATTATAATTTCTTCTCTTTCAGCCCCGAAGAAGCCAAATTAATTCTCTGTGGCGAAAACGTTCGGCGAAACAATTGATTAGAGTTTTTCTTGCAGATTTCCCCAGATATATATATATATATATATATATATATATATATATATATAATATATATATATATATAATATATATATATAACACTGTTTTTGATGGGTTGGAGTCAATAAAAGGGGCTATTTGTTGACTATTTTTTACTCGAGCTTTCAATTGTGATTACAATTTTTATCAAGAGCTTCTAAAAAATACAAAATATCTTACAAAGTTGAACTAGAAATAAAAAATTTTTTGTTAACTCACCAAATAAAATTAGTTTTTTATATAAAAAACTACTGCTTAACATATTAAATACTTAATATATTTAACTTCATCAAAATTTTTCAGAGAAACATTTATTAGAATAAGACATTTTTTTATTAATATTTTTGTATTTAATATGTTAAGCAGTAGTTTTATATAAAAAACTAATTTTATTTGGTGAGTTAACAAAAAATTTTTTATTTCTAGTTCAACTTTGTAAGACATTTTGTATTTTTTAGAACCTCTTGATAAAAATTGTAATCACAATTGAAAGCTCGAGTAAAAAATAGTCAACAAATAATCCCTTTTATTGACTCCAACCCATCAAAAACAGTGTTATATTTTTTCCAAACGAGTCACAAGTACTTCTTTTTTCTTACTCTTATATATATATATATATATATATATATTATATATATATATATATATATATATATCTATATATGTATATATATATATAATTCTTTTACAGAGTTTGGTATAATATATTGGTTAACCCTGGTACGTGTCTCAGACAGAGCCGTAAAAAGTTTTGTTAAGCCTGGCTTCGGAAAAATTACGAGCTGTACCTAGCGGAAACTAACACGGTTATATACTCAAACGACTCTCATAAAAGTTGACGGGAAAACGCCCGCAGTCTATGGGTCATTTCGACCACCACTGTTTTATTTTCCTTCAACATTAGTAGGTACGTTGGTTCTCTTAAATCGTTGATAAATTATTTTCAAATATTGGCATTGGATATTGGATCCAGTTTACCTTCTATCAGCTGCGACACATTGATTTTTTATGATTGTGTTAAAATGTGATAATAGAGAGCAATAGCTGCGTGAAAATAATAATACCTATATAATAAAATATTTATTATTTTTAGTATTTAAAGTTTGTTGAAGCCTTATAAGCTGTGTGACGTAATTCTACTATCAATAAGATCTATTCGTAGTACCATCAAAATAGCGTTCCGAAATTTACTGTTGAATATATATATATATATATATATATATATATATATATTATAATTATATATATATATATATATATATATATATATTATTTTTATTCTTTTTTTTATTAGAAAGGGCTTTAGTGACCATGTGAGTAATATATACGGATGTCTTGGGTTTAGTAGTCAATATTGGCCTTTTAGGTTTAGGTTAAGTAAAACTCTTTTAGGTTTGTTAAGCTTTCGAGTTTATTGTGCTCTTTTTCAAAACGTACTAAAAATTAACATAAAAAACTACATTAGAAAAACGAAGTTGTTATATCTTCAATAGGCTTACCCTTGTGAGGATTGTGTTTTAAAATTAGCAAAATTAATTAACATAATGACATTATTAAATTTGATTTTCTTTTTCGTTCTGTCAAAACTTATTACGGTCTTCATTGTTGTATTTCGTATCTTTTATCCTTCAGTCGGACATTGTGTAATGCGAAGCTCCATTTTAATTTGGCATTTGTTTTTTTTTGTCTATAATTCTTACCCCGTGCATTGATCTTTCCATCGCTCTTTTTACCTTTTACTGTATTATCCATAGTAGACTTGGTGATTGTCTACTACCTGGTCGTAAATTCTGGTTTTCAAATATTGTTCTATTTTAGAGCTTTTGGTAGATGTATTCGCTTACTGTTTCTAAATTTATGTCGTTCAACATTATTTCTGTAATGTTCGGTGTATTTGTCATTATTTTTATTTTTTCGAAGTTCATCTAAAGACCTTCTTTTTCCGAAGCTTAAAATAGTTGCGTCATAATTGTCTATAGTTCTTCGAAACGTGTAGCGAATATTATAATGCTATCAGCTTATCCCAAATGACTCAGTTGTCTACCATTAACATTTATTCCTATATCTGCCCACTTAATGTCTTTGAACACGTTTTTCAGTTCAAGTGTAAATAGCTTTGGTGAGATAACATCTCCTTGGTGAAGTCCTCTGTTGATTGCTATAGCTTACGTTTTCATCTATTTTGGCGCATTTTGTTGAGCCTATTCCTCTCCCAGAATCCGTGAGACTGATCGATTTTACGGTGTGGGATTTTATGCTGCTAGCTCAACCCACCTAGGGTATCCTCCCCAGTCTGTTTTAAATTAAACATGTGTTTTGAAGGGTATATTGGCATTAAAACACCACGCTTGCCAGACGGGTTGGTAAGTATTCGCAATATCATAGCCGGTTAAATCAGTATTTGATTTTCGGCAGCGATTTTGTGGTACCGCACCTGTCAGGAATTCTATTCCTCAGCCATGGGCCACTAATGACACAGCTGCGACCTGTGTTATGTCCTCAGTTGATCCGCAGGTACTTATTTGTCGAAGCCCTATTCATACCTGTTCTGCATATCAACAGGAACGTTCCTTATCAGCCATTAGGACGGGCCGTGTCGGGGTTGAGGACTTCCCCACCTAGTCTGTCTTGCACAAACTACTGAAGGACTCTTACTCAGTTCAGCATCCCTCCTCTACAGAAGCTGGGACCGTCACATATTATAATAATAATTCATGATCTTAGTATAATATAATTTTTTTTTTTTCAATTAAGAAAATCTAAAATAATTTCCCTAACATGCGTTCTGATAAAACAGAACCTCACATTTAAACTTTAAAACAATCAAAAATGTACTTATTGCAGACAATGACTTCCTTTTAAATGCAGTTACATTGGGTTTTTCGATTAACCCTGGGTAAACCTTTGCGTTTTAAGTTCAAAGCTACCATACATTTCCTACGGTAAAACAACTTTTTTTCACATAATAACAAACAACTACTATGTATAGCTAAGTTTTTTAACATTCCAACTCTACAATTCTAGGTTACGGTAAGATCAACAGTATTTTTAATAGATAATATATGGTAGCTAATTATAATTTCTTCTCTTTCAGCCCCGAAGAAGCCAAATTAATTCTCTGTGGCGAAAACGTTCGGCGAAACAATTGATTAGAGTTTTTCTTGCAGATTTCCCCAGATATATATATATATATATAATATATATATATATATATATATATATATATATATATATATATATATTTATATATATATATATATATATATATATATATATATATATATAACACTGTTTTTGATGGGTTGGAGTCAATAAAAGGGGCTATTTGTTGACTATTTTTTTACTCGAGCTTTCAATTGTGATTACAATTTTTATCAAGAGCTTCTAAAAAATACAAAATATCTTACAAAGTTGAACTAGAAATAAAAAATTTTTTGTTAACTCACCAAATAAAATTAGTTTTTTATATAAAAAACTACTGCTTAACATATTAAATACTTAATATATTTAACTTCATCAAAATTTTTCAGAGAAACATTTATTAGAATAAGACATTTTTTTATTAATATTTTTGTATTTAATATGTTAAGCAGTAGTTTTATATAAAAAACTAATTTTATTTGGTGAGTTAACAAAAAATTTTTTATTTCTAGTTCAACTTTGTAAGACATTTTGTATTTTTTAGAACCTCTTGATAAAAATTGTAATCACAATTGAAAGCTCGAGTAAAAAATAGTCAACAAATAATCCCTTTTATTGACTCCAACCCATCAAAAACAGTGTTATATTTTTTCCAAACGAGTCACAAGTACTTCTTTTTTCTTACTCTTATATATATATATATATATATAATATATATATATATATATATCTATATATGTATATATATATATAATTCTTTTACAGAGTTTGGTATAATATATTGGTTAACCCTGGTACGTGTCTCAGACAGAGCCGTAAAAAGTTTTGTTAAGCCTGGCTTCGGAAAAATTACGAGCTGTACCTAGCGGAAACTAACACGGTTATACTCTCAAACGACTCTCATAAAAGTTGACGGGGAAAACGCCCGCAGTCTATGGGTCATTTCGACCACCACTGTTTTATTTTCCTTCAACATTAGTTAGGTACGTTGGTTCTCTTAAATCGTTGATAAATTATTTTCAAATATTGGCATTGGATATTGGATCCAATTTACCTTCTATCAGCTGCGACACATTGATTTTTTATGATTGTGTTAAAATGTGATAATAGAGAGCAATAGCTGCGTGAAAATAATAATACCTAATATAATAAAATATTTATTATTTTTAGTATTTAAAGTTTGTTGAAGCCTTATAAGCTGTGTGACGTAATTCTACTATCAATAAGATCTATTCGTAGTACCATCAAAATAGCGTCCGAAATTTACTGTTGAATATATATATATATATATATATATATATATATATATATATATTTATATATATTATATATATATATATATATATATATATATATATATATATATATATATTATTTTTATTCTTTTTTTTATTAGAAAGGGCTTTAGTGACCATGTGAGTAATATATACGGATGTCTTGGGTTTAGTAGTCAATATTGGCCTTTTAGGTTTAGGTTAAGTAAAACTCTTTTAGGTTTGTTAAGCTTTCGAGTTTATTGTGCTCTTTTTCAAAACGTACTAAAAATTAACATAAAAAACTACATTAGAAAAACGAAGTTGTTATATCTTCAATAGGCTTACCCTTGTGAGGATTGTGTTTTAAAATTAGCAAAATTAATTAACATAATGACATTATTAAATTTGATTTTCTTTTTCGTTCTGTCAAAACTTATTACGGTCTTCATTGTTGTATTTCGTATCTTTTATCCTTCAGTCGGACATTGTGTAATGCGAAGCTCCATTTTAATTTGGCATTTGTTTTTTTTTTGTCTATAATTCTTACCCCGTGCATTGATCTTTCCATCGCTCTTTTTACCTTTTACTGTATTATCCATAGTAGACTTGGTGATTGTCTACTACCTGGTCGTAAATTCTGGTTTTCAAATATTGTTCTATTTTAGAGCTTTTGGTAGATGTATTCGCTTACTGTTTCTAAATTTATGTCGTTCAACATTATTTCTGTAATGTTCGGTGTATTTGTCATTATTTTTATTTTTTCGAAGTTCATCTAAAGACCTTCTTTTTCCGAAGCTTAAAATAGTTGCGTCATAATTGTCTATAGTTCTTCGAAACGTGTGGCGAATATTATAATGTTATCAGCGTATCCCAAATGACTCAGTTGTCTTCCATTAACATTTATTCCTATATCTGCCCAGTTAATGTCTTTGAACACGTCTTTCAGTTCAAGTGTAAATAGCTTTGGTGAGATAACATCTCCTTGGTGAAGTCCTCTGTTGATTGCTATAGCTTACGTTTTCATCTATTTTGGCGCATTTTGTTGAGCCTATTCCTCTCCCAGAATCCGTGAGACTGATCGATTTTACGGTGTGGGATTTTATGCTGCTAGCTCAACCCACCTAGGGTATCCTCCCAGTCTGTTTTAAATTAAACATGTGTTTTGAAGGGTATATTGGCATTAAAACACCACGCTTGCCAGACGGGTTGGTAAGTATTCGCAATATCATAGCCGGTTAAATCAGTATTTGATTTTCGGCAGCGATTTTGTGGTACCGCACCTGTCAGGAATTCTATTCCTCAGCCATGGGCCACTAATGACACAGCTGCGACCTGTGTTATGTCCTCAGTTGATCCGCAGGTACTTATTTGTCGAAGCCCTATTCATACCTGTTCTGCATATCAACAGGAACGTTCCTTATCAGCCATTAGGACGGGCCGTGTCGGGGTTGAGGACTTCCCCACCTAGTCTGTCTTGCACAAACTACTGAAGGACTCTTACTCAGTTCAGCATCCCTCCTCTACAGAAGCTGGGACCGTCACAGAGTTTTAATATGACACCTAGTAAATTGATTCGTACGCCAGTGAATAAAGAGCAAATTGGTATGATGGTCACCAACATCCGAAGCAAATATTCACTCTTAGAAAGATAAGTTAAATTGAAATATCTCTTATTATATTATATATATTAAAGTCTCAACAGTCGATGCAGTCAGGTAAAATACTGACTATTAGCGTATTTACATAAATATGCGTATTATGTAAGAATATAATATACACTTATATAAATACATTACTTACTAAACGTTATAATGCTAAACGATTTATGTGAATAATATTCGTATATAGCATTCGTGACAATAACCCATTCTGTGTGATATCTAGTGCTTGCAAGTAAATTTTTTTTATAGTAAATACAATAGATACAAACTGTAAGAGGGATAATTATATATAACGATTTGGAATCATGAAATACAGAACAATGTGCAAACTTAAATATTACAAATTTACATATTGCGTGTTTTATTAATACTAATAAACCTGTGTAGGCCATGTATATAGGTCTTAGACTGGAATAGTATTATAATATGTATTTTACATAATACAAAAAATAATATGTTAAATGTATATTACATATTATTCTGTTGTATATTTATTATATTTCACAAAAATGACTTGAGCAGCGAAGTACAGATATAGAACAGTGATTAGGGTAGCCATAACATACGGCTCATAAACCTAAATCAACACGAATCAGAACGAACTAATGCTCGTTCAAAACACAATAGTTTAATAGGTATTCATCCACTAAGGGTGTCATTAAGGTAATTACGCCCGAAAAGCAACATAATCCAGCCATAGGGCCTCTGGACAAAGGCATGGATGTTGTAATGGTTGTTTGATGGGCGTAAATATCCAGTAACACCATAGACTACAAACCTATGGGACATTTTTAAAGGGTCATTGGACCCAGAGTGAATTATATATAAATTAATACTACAATATGTAATAACAACTTTAGAAACTGTGCCGCCAGTTCTTATCGGTGTACAAAGCATGGGGGTTCTAATTAAGGGTTCTTAGATTTCTAACCGCTGTCCCAGTCGAAATGTACGACGTTGGAAAAAAATAATTAGTCTATATACTAATTCGATATTTTGTGTATGAATACCATACTGTGTAAAATTACCGAAAATGTGGAAAACATTTTCCGAAAAAAAAAAATTTTCTGCTCCTGGTATCAATATTTTAAACCAGCAAAAATGTGTGCTCTATATCTTGTTTCTCTCTCTTTTCCAAACCACAGCCCAAGGGCCCGTTCTGCCATAAGCCCCTCTAAACAATCCCAAAATACTTATCGGAAAATGATAGAACAAGGTTTTAACTTCAATTTAGGTCTTTGGTGAATTCAAAAATAATAACGCTGGGCCCATAACGGTTTCTTAATATTGCTCTGAAGCTATTTCCTTGTGGCATTTTAAAGTAATTACTTTTTAAATGGGAATAAGCCAAAATTAAAGGTTAAAGTACGTTTATTGACGTTTCAATTTCAACTTCGAAAATCGTTCTCAAAATACAAATATTACTAATGTTTGTATTTTGAGAACCATTTTCGAAGTTCGATCCCAAAAGCCAAGCCTTCCAAAGAATCTGAGCGTAACGTACTAACCAAATAAGACCCGAATATGAACCGAATCTAAAAAAAGAATATAAACCGAATGAGACCTGAATACAAACCGAACCGAATAGGAACAACATAGCAGCAGGAAAGTTAAGAATTGCGAAAACTGTTTGCCGAACAGCGCAATAATACCGATCTGGCTATGTTTAGATAGCACGCTGTGTTAGAATCTGTTAAAAAAGCTTTCAGTGTAAACTGCCGAAGATGTACCCAGCAGTAAAATGTGTCTATCCGCTACAAAAAAAGCCTTGGCACAATGACTTAATTGTTTTGGTGGGACCATGCCCAAGATATACAGAGGGAAGTTTAGGCCCCAGTTTAGGAAGTTAGTAGTCGATCACCTAACCGACAAAGAACATACCGTTAATGGGATCACGCCATTGTAGGATCCACGCCTAAAAAAATGTTTCACTTTTTTTTCTACATAAAGTAGGACTCCATCCGGCCAGCGCTTCGTATACACTCCTTCCCACCACAAGTTCCTCTTCCATTGATGCGCATTAGAAAATATGGAAGGCCGTATAGAACAGTGTACGCCGCACGAGAACGAGAACCGAGTTCCGCTATAGTGCTGATCTAGTGGAAAATCCACCGGGCCTTTGGATGTTAACTGGAGGTCAACCGTCTAGAGTTCCATCAGAGTGTTGATCTGATACGAACTCCTCTGGCTCTAGAATATTAACTGAAGGCCAATCGCTTCTGCTAGAATGTGGATCTAGTGGCAGTTCTGTACCCAGGGTCTTGGACTATTGATCTGAGACAGACCTATTTATTTCCATGGCTAAGTACTGATTAGTTGCTTTCCGCTCCTCGCCGAACCGCCGATGGGCGTTTGGCCTATCCTTTCCCGTCTTCACCGCGTGTGTTATTAACATATCGTAATTGCCGTTTCAATTTTATGACATTACTTGTATTTTTTTTTCGCCAGTAATAAACAGTGCGTCGCAGAGCCATGTGTCCAGGCCGTAGCCGCAAGATTGCGGTTTATTTTTATTGGCTATAATATAGCTTTATTTTAATTTAAACCTGCGTGTTCAGTAAATTACATTAAAGCTTTTGTTCCAAATGATGACCAGAATAATATCTAAAATATTTAATAAAGGAATATTAAAATTAACCTTTATTAAAGATACTATTAAATCAGTTGTTCTGTCTCTATATAAAAGTAGTTTTGGATTATATCTATAAAACTACTAATATATTATTCTTCTTGCATGTTCACACTTGATACTTGATGTTTACCTTTAAACCACATAATGACTTAATAATTTTCTTTATTTTCTAGGTGAGTCGAGTTGATGGTTGATAAGTGATAACAACACTACTAGGTGAGTCATATCGTAGCGCTTTATTAATAATAATTACTTTAACGGCGTGACTTGGCAGTTTATAACAAATCTTTTTAAGGCTGTTACCGTTATTAGGCAGAAAAAAGAAAATAACTTTTAAATCACGTAGCGGATGAATGTTGTGACTAGCTAATTTCTTTTAGTGACCTAAAAAGCGGAATTCCTACTTTTGAATGAACTTTAATAAGCAGTATAAAAGTTTTATGTCACGACACGACAAAGACTTAATCAATAGTTTTTGTTACGGTTTCCTGGAGATTCTGTTTTACCATTATTACATTTTTCGAACTCTAATTCAATTTATGTCAATAAATTAACTTGTTATAGCCCGATAAAAGAACAGTGTGACCAAAAAAAAAATAATCCAAGGATGAAAATTTGGGACTAAGTATATGAAAGTGTCTATTATTATATAAAATAGTTTACATTCCTACCTTTTGCAAAAGTTTGGCAAAAAGGATTGAACTTTCATATATTGGGCTGTATTTCTTGACATAATAAAAAACAAATAAATTTTTTTAGAAAATTATTATCAGCATGATATTACCTTAAAAATGTGTTAAAACAATTTTTTGTACCTTTAGTAGTTTTTGAGATATAACCCTTTTTGGATACGCATTCACATAAAAAATGACACATTTTTAAATTAACTAATATTTTACTCAATAATCTGGGATCATTACAAAACATAATAATTTACGAAAAAAAAACATAAAATAAATGAAAAAAGTCTTAATTTTATTATAAATGAATTGGCAGTGAAATAAGAATGATTTAATTTATAAAAATATGTTTAAACACATACTTACAGTTTTTGAGAGCAACAAAATTTGAAAGAGAAAGATTTTACAATACGCTAACCGTATCAGACTCTAGCTGCTTTGGAAGGGTTGGAGGTGTAAGTACATAAGTACTACTCAACATTAGCTTCCTACCTTTCTTTGAACCGTGTTAATTTACCTACAAATGACGGGACTGAACGCGTCGACCATAAATCGATAGTTCTGCCCTAACCCACGGATCCTAAACTACAAATATTAAAGGGAAAAACGGTATTCCATGTTGCGATGGTTTCCGTCTTCAGATTTTGTCTTGTTCTATCATGTATTTTCTATTTATCTTTGCCAACTGTGAACCGGTGAAGAGTGCCGTTCTATGTTCCGTTGGATCCCGGCTTAAGCGCATTTGACTCCACTGTATATGTAACCTTTCACCCAACTTCATTCGCATTGTATTGATCAAAATACAATGCTTTTATAAGTTGCTGCACTTCGTAATTAAGTTTAATTTGTGCGTGTAGATTTTGGTGTACAAAATATGCCAAGCAACCATATACTAAGTATCTCATACCTTTTCGTTTTGACTAGATTATAATTTGAATTTTTTGCTAGTTTGATGACACATTCTGGTGTTTTAGGGCTAGTGTATCAATAAGAAATCCCAAGTGACCTCGATTCATATTTCGGACAGGAATCTGATGCTGACAACGAAAACTTCCATACTGTTGATCCTTAACTGCAAAAAAAAACAGGAAACTTACCTTTCTCTACCACAACAAATACGTGTTGTGAAAACATCCACTATAGAGAATAGAAAATAGATATTCTAAGGAATAGATTCCTGATGAATTAAGTGCGTTTCTTCTTCTTCTTCGCGTGCCATATCAGAATTATCCGACGTTGGCGATCTCCATTACGAAGACTTCCCGATCATCTGCAATATGGAATAATTGTCCTGCATTTGGTATCTGAGTCCATTTACGAATGTTTTTTTACCACGAAAACTGTTTTCTTCCTACACCTCTACGGCCCTCTATTTTGCCTTTAAGGATTAGTTGTTTTATTTTATATCGACTTTCCCTTACTATATATCCCAGATAATACATTTTTCGATGTTTAACAGTCTTTAGCAGTTCTCTATCTTGTTGATGCTCCTTAGTACTTCTTCATTAGTTTTCCTTGCTGTCCAAGGTATCTTCAACATTTTAGTCATTGCTATTCTACGTTTTATTTCTATGTCTGGATCTAGTTGGTCCGTTATCACATTTCCCAAATATGTCATTTTGTGAACTTTCTCAACTTGGACTCCGTTTAATTCAAGCTTTGCATCGGATGTGGGTCACGACTAACCACTAAAAATTTGGTTTTGTTTGAGTTTATTTTAATGCCCATCTCCTCTCCTACCTTGTGAATACGATGAAGCAGAATTTGAAGACCTTCAATATTATCTGATAGAATTACTGTATCGTCTGCACCTTGAAATGAATGATGGAAAAAAAATTTATAAATATTACTTTTTATAGAGAAATATTTAAATGGAAACATGCCATTCCTCATTTCATCTAACGATAATTCTTCCGGTAACTTCCTAATGGATTATTTTGTATATTTGCGAACAAGACGTGACGGTTATAAAAATATATTATTACCAGGGGCAAACAAAATAATTTCGTGCGAAAAATTTTACAGAAATTAAAATGATGTACAGGATTATATTATAAAATTTAATAAAATAACGAAAATTGCACAAGATATAACAACCAGCTTGACACGTTATACACTCAAAGGTTAACAGACTTAATTACAAATACTGTGTTTATTCAAATCTTGAAATTTCGGGAGGTTATAGTTAAAAATATCCAAAAAGATCTTGGACAAATTTTACATATGAGTCTGGGATATTGCTATTGTTGTCTTTCAAGTCCGTTCTTACCTACCATCTATTTTACGTTACCGTATGAGCGTTGGTGCCCGTGTGGAATGCAGGCCGCTAAAAAGAATACACCCACAGTATCTCCTACTGGTCGTAAGAGGCGACTGCAGGAGCAGCTGACCGCTGTCCTTACCCAACAGTCCGTCTCGTCCTATACCCATTCGAATTCGAACCCATGTCGAATAGATGTCCAATAGAAAAAATCTTTGTAAAAGTGGTGTACATAGTGAAAGGGAAAAGCTAGTTTAAGAAACCTCAATAAAGAAATAAAACGAAGATGTAAGGCCGACAAAAAACAGTACTATCAAAGTATATGCAAAGAAATTGAGAGACATGGTCAGAATAATCAGCCGAGAGATCTATTTAGAAAAATACGCTACCTGACAAGAGACTTCAGAGCCAGAACTTGGGCCATTGAAGATAACACTGGAACCCTGAGAACAAACAGAGAAGACATAACAGAGACATGGAGATCGTATTGCAGGGACCTATATAAAGATGATCAACGCCAAGAGCTTGTTAGCCAAATCTCTGACGAGGTGGAAGAAGAACCTGATATACTCGAAAATGAAGTAAGACAGGCTATCAACAAGCTCAAATATAACAAAACACCAGATCCAGATATGATAACCGCAGAAATGCTTAAAGCCACAGAAGAAACCGGCGTAAAGTTACTTCATCTGCTCTGTAACCAAATATGGCATTCCAAACAATGGCCTGAAGATTGGACAAAATCTACAATAACGACCATACATAAAAAAGGCAGCTTCCATAAATGCGACAATTATAGAACTATCTCTCTTATATCCCTACCAGCAAGATAATGCTACATATAATCAATGAGAGTCTGAAAACATTCCTTCAAAGAGAAATGCCACAAGAGCAAACTGGATTTACCAAAGGTAGAGGCACTCGAGAACACCTGCTGAATATAAGACAGATAATCGAGAAATCTAGGGAATTCAACATCCCACTATACATCTGTTTTATAGATTACCATAAAGCGTTCGACAGGGTCAAGTGGAGACACTTATGGCGAATACTAAAAGAAGTAGGCGTACCACAACATCTAATTACGCTTATAACCGAACTATATGAACACACTACTGGATCAGTTAAAGTACTTGACACACTTTCGAACGAATTTCATCCAGAACGGGGTGTCAGACAAGGATGTATACTATCTCCACAATTATTCAGCATATATGGGGAGTATATTATACGAAGAGCACTTGAAGGATGGGAAAAGGGCATCTCAATAAATGGTCATAAACTAAACAACCTACGTTTCGCAGATGACACAGCCCTTCTTGCAAATAGTCAAGCAGAGCTGATAGAACTTATACGACTGATCGAAAACGAAAGTCAAATATTTGGTCTGCAATTAAACATATCAAAGACAAAGATAATGATAGTGGATAGACTACACAACAATCATCCACACATAACCACAATTGACCGGTTCGAGGTTGTGAGCTCATACTTATATCTGGGATCATTAATCACAAACACAGGGTCATTACAAGAAGAGATTAAACGTAGATGTGATCTAGCAAAAGTTGCCACAGCAAAAATGACCAAAATATGGAAGGACTGTCAAATTTCAAGAGCGATAAAGATGAGGTTGATCAACTGCTTAATATTCCCAATACTGACCTACGGATGTGAAATCTTGGACTCTGAGACAATCGGAGAGAAGAAAGATAGACGCCACTGAAATGTTCTGTTGGAGACGAATGTTACGAATTCCTTGGACCGACCGTAGAACAAATAATTCAATTTTAAGAGAGCTAAAAGTTAGCCAACGACTCTCTAGTAAAGTCCATCTCCAACAATTAAAATATTTTGGGCATGTTATGAGAGCAAACACAGAAAACATGGAAAGACTCATAATACAAGGAAAGGTGCGAAGATCACGAGGAAGATCCCCAACAAGATGGATAGATCAAATTACAGGAATATGCCAAAGATCTATGTATGAATGACAATACACGACATCACGTCGACAACTACACTCCCCCTGGGGGTCAGGATTGAAGAGAGATGTGCTTTGGTATGGAATAGTGTGAACTTCTTATAACTATTGATTATTGTCCCAAATATGACATTCTTCTTTGTTTCACGATATTTAAAAGTTGTGATACCCATACATACATTAGTAGAATTTAATTATTTCAATCCGTAAGTTTCTTGAAACTTTACTCTTATATGAATTGGTGCATGCAGTGGTTATATTACAGTCAGCATATAAATATAGTTTATGGACACTCCAAGAAAATAACTCATTTTAATATAAAAGTTAGTGTTCTAAAATGCATAAGCAGCTCTATTTCTACCGGTTTCATCATATCAAACTACTTTTAAAAGAAATATTATATCCTTTTGTAACGCAATATAAAGTCTTGGTTTCGAATTGCATACTATTATGACAAATAACAGTATCGCAAGGAATTTTTACCGCACTTGAAAATGAAAAATGAACCATATTACGTTTCAAAATGCATAATGCGGAATTATAAAGTTGGCGGCACTGAAAAACGAGACGTTTTCTACTTCGAACTTTTAATATTAAAATACTAACAAACAGAAATACATAAAGCGCTTTTTAAGGCCTATATAAAAATTCTTTGATGCCCGCAGTAAATCGCTATTACACTGTAAAAGATTACAGTTGAAATGTTGAAAATTGGTTGCAGAAAAATGGAACAGGTATTAAATGTTTTATTAAATAGAGTAATTGATGAAGGAAAGATTCCTCAAGAATGGTACAACTCCGAGATCCTTTTACTATTCAAGAAAGAAAACAGAGCAAACATCGAGAATTATCGACAATATCCTTGCTATCACATCTGTATAAATTACTAACTAAAATCATAACCAACCGCCTAACACATAAGCTCGATTTCTATCAACCTATAGAGCAGGCTGGATTCAGAAAACATTTTAATACCATAGACCACTTGCACACCGTAAGAACACTGATAGAAAAATGCACCGAGTATAATTTTCTAATTCATATGGCGTTCGTCGATTTCCATAAAGCATTCGATTCCATCGAATTATGGGCAGTGTTTGAATCTCTAGAAAATGCACGCATAGATTCAAGATACATTAACATAATTAAAAACATATATGAAAATGCCACCATACATATAAAGCTGGACGAAAGCACAAAAACTAATCCCATAAGACTACAACGAGGAGTAAGGCAAGGAGACACCATCTCTCCCAAACTATTTACCCTTGCTCTAGAAGATATTTTTAAGAAAGTGGAATGGAACAATAAGGGTATCAACGTTGACGGATCATACATAAACCACTTGAGATTCGCAGATGACATCGTTTTAATGGCCTCTAATTTCCAAGAACTAAATGATATGTTACAACAATTAAATGCAGTTTCAAGAGCGGTAGGTTTAAAAATGAATTACAGCAAAACAAAAATACTGAACCGAGACTAGACAAATATAACAATACAAAATCATACCATAGAAAATGTGGAACATTATGTATATCTAGGTCATGTTATCAAACTAGGAAAACCAAATCAAGATGCTGAAATTAAAAGACGAACACAACTGGCTTGGGGCGCTTTCGGCAAACTAGAACATTTCTTAAAAAACACCTCCATTCCTATAAACTTAAAGAAAAAGGCGTATAACACATGCATACTACCTGTTTGTACCTACGGCTTGGAGACAGTAGCACTTACCAAAAAATCTGCCAAAAAATTAGAAACAACGCAAAGAGCAATGGAACGAATCATGCTTGGAATATCACTAAGAGACAAGATTAGAAACGTAGATAGATAAGACGTAGAACGAAGATTAGAATTGTGGAAGAAATTACAAAAATGAAATGGCGCTGGGTATGTCACGTAGCCCGATATAATGACAACAGGTGGACACGGAGAATTCTAGAATGGAGACCAAGGACGACAACAAGAAGCATGGGAAGACCTCAAAAAAGGTGGACATAAGAGCAGTGACAGGCAAACAGTGGATTAGATTGGCGCAAGATAGAGAAAGATGGAAGCAATTAGGAGAGAACTACATTCAGGAGTGGATGGAAAATGGTTGACAAAGACACCAGACATTTTTACATGGTAAAAATGTATTAATACTGACGGAACGACTAAGACAGTGTATATTACCTTTTGTTTATGAAAACCGAACAACGAATTTTATACATAATTTTTCCACTCCAATGGTATGGATAGGCATCCAATGATGCTCTTCCGCGTTTTCGACAAAGACTGAGAGAACGGAAAGAATGGAAGATTAGCTGTCAAAGTTTTTTTATCGAGGAGGTCTCTTACAATTTGTGCTTTCGTTTTACACATTGTCACTCATTTATATCCATCATATATTTTTCATTCAGTCCTTTACTATACACTCCCTTCTTCAGTTTACACTTCTCTTTGTCTCAATTTCTAATAACTCTTTACTTCATTTTACATAGTTCTCATGTCCACGTCTGATGTGTTTAAATTATTGAAGTCTTTGTGCTTGATCTATTTTTGAGACTTAATTTTCTCTGCTTTTTCCCTAATCACGTCATTCCTGATATCGTCCCTTCTTGTCTTACCCAACATCCACATAACCACTTTAACATTTTCACCTCAGCTACCTTCATTTTCTTTTCCTGAACCCTCTTTATAGGCCACACTAAACTGACGTATATCAACGCAGGCCTCACCATACTCTTTCATATATTTTATTTTAGCCCTTCCAGATTTTTCAACCATAGAGTACTCCGCTGACTCGCTTCCAGTTAAGCCAACTAGCAGTTGCGTCCTATGCGCAATTTTTCTATCTGATGTCTCATTTTCCGTTATGTAGGAGTCAAGGAATTTAAATTTTCCTACTCATCCTATTTTTTTCCCAAGCGAGTTGATGTCCCCAAACATTCCTGTGCATCCCAAACCACATATGCTCTATTTACAACCTGCTAACTTTAAGACCTCCTTCAGGCGCCCTTCTGCATCCCTACAACTTCTTTAATATTTGTTTGCTCTCCTCCACTAATACGATATCATCCGCAAAGAGTATTGACCAAGAAGCCCATTCTCTTACCTTATCTGTCAGTATGTCGATAACAAGAATAAAAAGATAGGGACTCAGTGAAGTACTTTAATGCAAACCAACTACCACTGAAAAACTTTTGGTCAATCCGACACAAGTCCCATTTCTCCCTCATACATCTCCATAGTTCTTGTCTAGGAACTCTATCATACGCCCTGTCAGAATCTAAAATACCAAAAAAAGCTTTTTTTCTCCTCTTCGTATTTCTCTATTAACTGTCTCAAAGCAAACAAGACATTTATTGTCCTCTTTCCTGGCATAAACCCAAACTGTTCTTCTCTTAGTGGTGCATCATTCCTTAACTTTTGCTGTAAAGTCCTTTCGCAAATTTCATTGTGTACCGCATTAACTTTATCCCTCCACCGGTTTTCAGTCCTGAATTACCCATTTATCTTTATACCGTAATACCATCATGCTCTCCCTCCACGAATTGACCATCCTCTCTTTCTCATATATCTACTCATTATTTGCCACAATCAACCCTTTTAAATGCCTTTCTCTACTAAAGCCTACAAAACCTCCACAGATTTCTATCAGGTTGTAATCTCTTACCATCCCGAGTCTTGCATTCTCTGTCTCTCTTCTGGTGTTATTCATTTAGCAACTTTCTTAAGTACGCATCTGTGCTTTATTTCAACGTCGAATCTTAAGACTCTTCTACTCGCACTCCTAATTTGCCGCACGCGAATTAAGTCGTTTGGTAACTTGTTACTTGCTTAAACAATGTTGTGTAACCTTTTCTTCCCCTCGGGTATTTTCAACTCTTCATTTAGCTTTGTATCATCTTTCTTTAGCAGTAGCTACAGCGCAGTTTGCTTTCATTTTGTAGGTATCCTTAGGATGAATGAATAAGATATGTGATGCATTCGACCGTTACTTGATAGAAATTCGTTTTATATAACAATAAAACATTCAAACTTCCACAAAATGTATTATAAATTCTTATCACTACAGCTGTTTCGGCAGCCTGCTTTTCTCAACTGATCCATTTTTGATAAGTGTTTATGCTATAGTCTTAGCTGAATAGGTTGAGGAGAAGAAAACTGTTTGTCTCAAGTTGGTCACTCAGAATTATGTCTGTATTTTTTAAATTTGTTAATTTCCATAGATTCTAGTAAATATATTTTAAGGCCTTTACTTTGGATGTAAAGAATTTGAAATCCGCCATTAAAAGAATGATTCTGATCTAGAAGGTGAAGTGCCAACGTAGAATATGTTTTTTTATTATTGAAATCCCTTTTATGTTCTGCTATATGTTTGTTACAAGTTCTACCAGTTTGACCGATGTAAGTTTTTAGGCAGTCGCCACATTCAAGTTTGTATAAACCACTGTCTAAGTGTTTCTTTTGGCTCTTGTTATTGTTTTTAATGTATTTTTCCAAGTTGTTGTTTATTCTAAAAGCTGGTGTTATTCCTCTTCTTTTTATGTGTTTGGCTATTGGCTAACCTAACTTTGAGATAGAATTAAACATTATTAAGCAAATGGCAGTAAACAATGTGTACAACGAACAAACAATAAATAAAATGTTAAATTAAAAACTATATAAGAAAGTCCTGAAATTAGTATTTTAACCTAGAGAAAAACCCAGTACCTTTTGCTTGATGACCTATACAGGCAAGATATCAACAAAAATAGCCAAACACATAAAAAAGTAAAGAATAACAACAGCTTTGAGAACAAACAACAACTTTCACTGAGTTTTAAAAATAAACGCAAATAAAAAAGTCAAGAGAATTATCATGGATATGATTAAAATGATTTCCTATTTAAGATTTAAACTTTGGTAAAAGAGTCCATATCCAATAACAGCAGTTATTGATAAGTATCTACAATTAAAATTCCTCAAAGGTAGAAATTATATCCATTCCTCTATATGTATTTTCTTTGATACTCGGTTATTCAATTATTTTTTCGACATTTCGCAGTTAACATTAATGTCACCATTTACTAAAATCAATGCATTTTATTTTTAATAGTGTGGGCTAATGACTTTGCATATTTAAAATTCATGTGCTAAAATTAACATACACGTAAAATGGATGAGACATCAAATATGCGATTTTTAGAAACAAATTAGTAAACTGGAAAAACCCAAACTTTTACATTTTTATGATTGTCCAATAGCAAAAAACATAAAACAATGTTACATAAGCACTTATAATATTGCTGGTTCAATAAACCATCATTTGCATTTTCTACATTTACGAGACATTTTATGAAAGTAGTGTCTGTTTAATTTTCGGTATTGTACATCTATTGCAATAGTCATTTTGCTGGCATCTGTGTTTTAAAGTTGTATGTGACTTGTTAGTCTGGAAACTAGTTACTTTATAAGGTAAAAACATCTCTCGCTGACTAGTATGTTATTGTGTCAATCGAAAGCATTAGAAAATTATCACCTTGTTTGCAGATTTTATTGCACAACATTACTAAGTAATGAGTACTTGTCACACTTATGTATCATAGTCAGGGTCGTATTTCGTTATTTTATTGTATCATTATACCTATACCACAGTATATTGCTTAAAAAGAATCAGTAGGTTCACTCCCGCATTTTCACGGTTCCAATTTTGAATCCACTCCTGTGCGCAACATATTTGGCGAAAAAATCAGTTTCAAAGAATATTCCAAAATTATAATAAAATAATTATTATAGAAGCTCTTCAAATAGTGGAAAATAAATTTCATAAATGGTAAAATTCTTCATATACCCACTATACACACTTCTAAAGTTTGAAAAATCATATTGCCTAATTGACTTAATCTATTCGAATAATTAATCATAAGTAATAATTTTTTGAACCTTTTAAAACAGAATATTAAATAGCTAAGAAGATTTATATGGCATGTTAGGATTTGATCAATTAATTTTGTACTCAGCCTGAGGCCTTCTTTCTTCTTCTTCTTCAGATGCAAATCCACTAATGGATGTTAGCGATCACATTTTCCATTAACTCTCTATTTCTTGCAATATGTATCAGAGATTGTATGTCGTTAATCCCTGTCCATTGCCTTATGTTTCGGAGCCAGGACATTTTCTTGCGTCCCATTCCTCTCTTGCCTTCAATTTTACCCTCGATTATAAGTTGGAGGAACTGGTATTTTTCATTTCGCATGATGTGACCTAGATACGCCGTTTTCCTTTTCTTGATGGTTTCGAAAAGTTGGCGTTCTTGGTTTATTCTTTTAAGGACATCTATATTTGTGATTTTCGCTGTCCATGGTATTTTTAGGATACGGCGATAAAGCCACATTTCGAAAGCTTCCAATCTGTTTATATCCCTCGTTTTGAGTGTCCAGCCCTCTACGCCATATAGCAGCACTGACCATACGTAGCACTTAGTAAACCTTAGTCTCAGTTGAAGATCGAACTCAGAACAAGTCAGTACCTTCTTGAATTTTACGAAAGCTTGTCGAGCTTGCTCAATGCGACATTTTACTTCCCTGTCCGATGACCAGTCTTCAAAAAGCCACGATCCCAGGTATTTAAATTTACTCACTCGTTCTATGGATTTACTATTCAGTGTTATGGTGGAGTTTTCAAATGCATCCAAGTTTCTGGAGATGATCATGAATTTGGTCTTTTTGGTATTAATCTCTAGTCCCATTCGCTTACTGTATTCTCCGATTATAGTGACAAGTTGTTGAAGATCGACTATGTTGTCACAAATTAAGACACCATCATCAGCATATCTTATGTTGTTGATCAATACTCAACAAGTGTGACTCATCAGGCTAATGAGTCTGTGATCCTCACATCTTTTTGCATTGACTTTTTTTGGCAGGGGAATAAAGGTAGAGCGTAACCACTGTTGAGGATAGCAGCCAGTTTCATAAATTAAATTAAATATTTTGTGTAGTGCTGAAATTCCCCTTTCATCTAGTAATTTGAGTATTTCTGACGGGATCTCATTTGGTCCAGGTGCCTTATTGTTTTTTGAATTTAATATTGCTTTTTCTATCTCCTCTTAGGTGATTGAAGGGCCAGTCAGCTGGTCGTCTGTATAAACTTCACTCATGGGTCTTTCGTCATGGAAGAGCTCCTGGATATAATTTTCCCATATATCAATTTTCTCCTTTTCACCCAGCACTATCTGGTTATCCTGATTAACTATTGTAGTTGGTCTTCGTTTTCTGTATATTCCAGCAGTCTCCTTAAGCTTTTTATGTAAATTACGGTCGTCGTGTTGTCTTGTAAATGTTCTAGATCGATACATTGCTGCTTAAGCCATTCATTTTTTGCTATTCTTATTTTTGCTTTTATTTGCCTGTTAATGTTTTCATACATATTGCTGCCATCTTGGTTATTCTTGTGTCTTCGTCGTTCTTCCATTAGTAATAGTATTTCTTCTGTCATCCATTTTTGCCTTTTGTTATTTCGTTTGTACCCTAAGTTGTTTTTCATGATGTTTGTTACAGCACTTGTAATCGTATTCCATGTTGGTGTTATATCTTCGGTAATATTTGGCCTTCTTTAAGTCAATAATTTAAATTTGTCTTAAGGGAAATATATTTTTATCCATAGTGCCCTATCATATCTTGTATGTTGCTATACGTTCATTAAGATACTGTGTAGTGCTTTTTTAGTAGTCGCCTTGTTTATTTTTTAGTGCCCCCCTGGTTAATTTTTTATCTGAATATATTCGATATATCCACCCGTTAATTTGCTATGTCGCATGTTAGGATTCAATCAGCTGTTTATTTTGTACTTAACGTGAGGCCTTCTTCTAAGTTAGAAAATCAAAATTATTTTTGGTTAATCTATTTTAATCCATAGTGTCCTATCATATGTCGTATCTATACGTTCACTAATATTGAAGATACTGTTTGCCTGAAGTTACGGTAACCAGCAAACGTAAATTGCCGGCTACCGACAAATGCTGCATGCGCCGTATGGCATAAGGCAGTACGGTGTTTATTGGAGACGACAGAGTTAGGCGAATAGTAAAAAATAAGGAATCCTTGAATATAAATTTGCATTCATAAATTAAACACATTTTGTTTTTTAAAAATAAAGTTGCAATTCAATATTACAAAAAACTCAGTCAAATGACTAAAGCAACAGTAACCAATTAGGACAACCTCTATAGTGGGGTGGCGACGTAAGAACGTAAAATATCCATCGCATATCTAAGGAGGTAACATGTAAACAGCCTTAAGTCACACAAAAATCAAAGTTGAGTTAGATGTGCCAATGCATTGTTCTGTTGTAGCCAAAGTGGTTAATTTTAACAGAATCATGCAAAGAATCACCTTTACATGCAAAACAACTTATTTCTACTATACTGGTCTATGCTAACCAGCTTATTGCTAACCAACCAATAAGAGTTCTGCAACTGCCACTCAGCTGACCCAGTGAGTCTTACAAATTTAAGAATATGTTAGGGTTTAGTGTCCATAAGTATTAAAAAAAAAATTACTTTATCATTTAAAGGATAATGGATAAAGTGAATGTTGGTGAAGGAAATGAAGGGACTTGAAAGAAAAGAGTTACAGGAGGAAAAAGAAAAAGTGGACAAATAACCACATATTCTTAAGGAGCCCTAGTTTGTGTACTTTAAGCACAATAATAAATGTTTCACGTGTGAAAAAATTAAGCCAATTTACATCAACGATTTCAAAGAAGAGATTTATAAAATTCCAAACACGAAAAGATAGGACAATATAATTGCCAGTCTGATTCATACAACACAATTCAAAAGACATAGACCTAGGTCGGTAAACAAAAACAAAAAAAATTGGACCTGAGCGAAAGAACTCAATACAATACTTTTTCCCAACTGTCTCTGGTGTTAAAACTTCTATATATATATATATATATATATATAATATATATATATATATTATATATATATAAAGCTTTTTCGTACTGTTATTGATATTGTATTTGTATTGATAAAAATAAGAACTATCTGAAGAAGGAAAGTGTTAAAAAATGTTAACATAGGTTTTAAGTCACCTGCTTCCGATACATACACTACGTGCTGCCTTCTCAAAGAACCAGCACAGTTTGCTGAAAGGCGCTTCTTCTTCTTAGAGTACCGTCTCCCTACGGAGGTTGGCAATCATAATGGCTATTTTTATTTTAGAACTTGCTGCTCTAAACAAATCAATCGATCTGCATTGGTACCAATCACGTAGATTCTTTAACCATGAGTTCTGCCTTCGGCCAACAGATCTTCTTCCTTGAATCTTTCCCTATATTATCAGTCTCAAAATTTCATATTTTGGTCCCCTCATTACGTGGCCTAGGTATTCCAGTTTTCTGGTTTGTATAGTGGTGATTAGTTCTGTTTCTTTACCAACCCTCTCCAGTACTTCTTTATTTGTAATTCTATCAGTCCATGATATTTTCAATACTCTGCGGTATAACCAGAGTTCGAAGGCCTCGATTCTTTTTAAATTACATTTTTTTTAATGTCCAAGTCTCAGCTCCATATAATAATATTGAAAATATATAACAGCGAATGGTACGTAGTCTGATCTCCAAATTTAGATTTTTGCACGTTAGGAGTGGCTTCATTCGTATAAATGCTGATCTGGCAATCTCTATTCGTCTGTTTATTTCTACAGTATGATCATTGGTTTCATTGATCAAAGTTCCCAAATACTGATATTTTTCTACTTGTTCTATCACGTTACCATTTATTGTCAATAGGTGATGTATATTTTGTGGCCTTTTTGTAATCAGCATGTACTTCGTTTTTTTGGCGTTTATAGTAATTCCCATCTCAGCACTATTTATACTCAAGCTTTCGATAAGATGTTGTAGATCCTCTATACTCGTTGCTATGATCACAGTGTCGTCTGCATATCTTAAATTATTAATTAATTTTCCGTTAACGGTGACTCCCGCTTCGATATTATTGAGCGTGTTTTGGAAAATTTCTTCAGAATATAAGTTAAACAAAAGTGGATAACACACATCCCTGTCTAACTCCTCTACAGATCCTCATTTCTTCTGAGTGTTGCCCATCAATTTGAACTATGGTACTTTGGTTCCAACATAATGTTTGCACTATATTTATGATTTTACTGTCAATGCGCTTGTTCATAAGTATTGATATTAGTTTTGCATGTCTTACTTTATCGAAAGCTTTTTCGTAGTCAACGAAGCACAAGTGTAGATCAACATTCACATCCCGACATCGCTGAATTAATATGTTGATGGCAAATAGTCCTTCTCGAGTACCCATTCCATTTCGGAACCCGAACTGCGTCTCGCTAATATCGTCCTCTAGCCTTTCGTATATTCTCTTATGTATTATTTTTAGCAGAACTTTTAAAGTATGACTCATGAGGCTCAGTGTTCGATAATCAGAGCACTCTTTTGCTGCTTGTTTTTTAGGGATGGTTATAAATGCTGACTTTAGCCACTCCTGTGGTATTATTCCCGTATCGTACACCGTGTTGAATAAATCTGCCAATACTTCCAAGTTGTCCTCTTCCACTAGTTTTAAGAGTTCTACTGGTATTTTATCTAATCCAGCTGCCTTATTGTCTTTAGAGTTTTTGATAGCATATTTGATTTCATCTATCGTGATCTTCTGTATCTCTAAAGGATTTAATTCTTGTATTTTCTGCATTTCACCTCTTTCATCTTGGAAAAGTTCTCTAACGTACTCCTCCCATCGCCTTAACTTCTCTGCTGAAAAGGCGCAGCTAATGGTTAAAAAGCGGATTCATTCAAGAAGAGCAAAAGCGTTTTATAAGTACATGCAAATGGACGTTTCTCATTCTGTTTGCCTTTACTTTGATTTTTAACAAATTCAGCCACAACCGAATAGTCAAATTCAAGAAGCTTACTATGCGAGACAAATTTGGTTTTATAACTTTTGTATTACTGATATAAAAACTCAAAACAACATGTTCTACACTTGTACAGAGAAAGAAACACACAAAACATCAATCCATAGGATTTTATTGTATTTCGTTGTACGTGGACATAGTTTTTTACACACCAACCGTGTTTTTGGTAGAGCAAAAAAGCAGTTCCGAAAAAAACCAATAATTTTATTGTAACAGGATTTTCATGACATTTACAGTGATATAGGCAAGGTAAAAGTAGTAGGAGAAGATTGGCCACTTCATGACACTAAGAAGCTAAGTGAATACTGTAAGCACATCCATATAATTAGTGAACTTAATAGAATTGAAATATGCCACCGGGCACAGGTAGAAATTAAACATATTCAGAGAAAGGGAAAAGGAATGTCTTACAAAAATATTGTGTTGGTAAGAAGCTTGAAAAACTACAACTATCAACTAAAAAAGGGAAAAATAATCTTAAATAAGTGAGACTGAAGAACTCCCACTTCCTCATGTGTTAAGCAAAAAAAAAAGACAGAGATTACAAAGTTTTGAAAGAACTGTTTTTCTGACCCACGCTTTGGTTGGTACAGGGAGTACAGGTTGGAGTTTGATTTTTGATGAACCCACTACAGCAGCTACTGGTGTGGAAAAGGAAGTAATGAGTGACTGTCTCGACGATGAGCGCTGTGACTTCCATATTAAAAAAAAACTGGTTGTTTGTTGCATTAACTACCTATTATGACAATGATCGTCACTTAGGTAAGGCCTATATTATTATTTTACAAAAATAGAAGTTCATTGAGAAAACTATTGTTCCTTTACTTTATTGCTTTTTTACGGTAGTTACATGCAAATCATCTTATGTCCACAACATTTTATATGCAAAATGACTTATTTTTACTGTTACTATTTAATTTAATACTGTTACTATTACTATTTAATATTATTAAAAAAACAAAACCATTTTTGTAACAATTTCTTAGCTACCATAACTCCAATAAGTGTTTTAATCTCAGGTTTATAATCAATACTATTGGACAACATTGATTAAAACTCATCATGCTTTTTCAGAGCAAAGCTATAAGTTTTTCGCTCTCCCTGAAAAATTATTTATTTGTGGCTTAAGCTTGTTTGCATTTACCTCCTCATCTAGCGACTTTAATAGTTCAATGTCACTTAATTAATATTGATCCAATTTATCTAATAATTGCTTTATACCATATGTTAATCACTAGTTAACCAAAGCCTAGGAGCTATATAAAGCCATTCATGAATGGTATTTATCAAACATTGTTTTTATGTGGCCATTAAGATCCACCACTTCTCAAATGCCATCAATCAATTCGTCAAATGAACGATAATTAGGTTTGCAATGATTGCTCAACGTTGTTAAATCGTCATCTTCCTTGGACTTTCTAATGACTAAATTTCCTTAATGCAACTACTTTACAATTGAACATCATTCCGAGAATTACTTACGAACATTCATCTCATTCGAATACGTCATAAATCTCGTGAAAAACTTCATCAACATCCATAGACAGACAATCAATCCGATTGGCCTTAATGTGTTTGGCCGCAGAAACGATACAGTTGTAAAAATAGTTACTCTTCGCAGGGACGTAACCAGTCTTTTATAATTACAGCTCTACTTAATATTTTCTTAGCAGAGAAATCATTTTGTAATCATTTTACAGCATGAGTTTTTTAGTGTTTTATACCGTTCGTTTAATTCAATTTAATATTGCAATTTTTGTGTAAACTTAGGCATTTTATTCATCACAGATTGACTACCTACGAATATTACCAATTATTATAGCTATTCTAATTTGTAAGACTCTTATATACCGAAGACTTTAATGCAGCTTGACTGTCAGATGCAATAAATATTTTGGCCGAATAAAGGCGTTATTTCAGGTATCCTTGAGCTTGACCGCGAAAAGGTATTGCTATTTTTCATGAAATATAGAACTATTGTGAGAAGATATTCCTAGTCTAGTCTTAAGATTAGTAATTCCTGTTTCTATTGCTTCCTGCAAGTTTAATCCATCAGTATAATAATTGAGGCCACCTTTTGTGATTTAAGCAATTTCATTTTGTTTTAATGTTACGATGATCGATCTTTAAATTTTGTGAATTTAACATCTATCGAGTTTTAGATACTGAGTCAATGTTAATATAAATATACTTTCTAGAACAAGCCTCCTTTGCATTCGACTCATCCAGCGAAGACTTGTAGTACTCGTTTTTTTTTTCAGTTTTCGAAGAAAACAAAATTAAGTTTTTTATCTATAAAAAAAATAGAACGGGGGGTTAGACAAGGAGACCCAATGTCACCTAAACTTTTTAATACGGTGCTAGAACATGCTTTTAAGAATTTGGATTGGATGACAACGGGAATAAAAATAGATGGAGAATATCTAAACAATTTACGTTTCGCCGATGATATACTTATAATAGCTGAAGATCTAATTATGGCAAGAGAGATGGTACAGAAACTCGTGGCTACAGAAAATGTAGGTTTAAATATAAATATCTCGAAAACAAAAATCATGACCAATTTGGTGCCCAACCAGAACATCAGTATTGGTGGGAAAGAAATAGAACTCGTAGATAGATATAAATACCTGGAACATGAAATTATAATTGGCAGAGATAACCAGACTCATGAACTGAAGAGTCGGCCTTTGGTGGGCAGCATTTGGAAAACTAAGAGAAACTTTTAAAAGTGAGCTGCCCACATGCCTAAAGAGAAAGGTATTTGATCAGTGCGTCCTCCCAGTCGTGACGTATGGAGCAGAAACACTTACCTTAACAAAAGCAGCAGCTACCAAACTGAGAGTCACACAGAGAAGAATGGAGCGGTCCATGTTAGGAATAACTCTCCGAGACAGAATAACAAACGAAGACATCAGGAGAAGAACCGGAGTGACTGACATCATCGAGAAGATAGCCAGACTAAAATGGAGATGGGCAGGACACATAGCCAGAATGACAGATGGGCGATGGACAAAGAGGTTATTGGAATGGAGGCCAAGGGAAGACAAGAGAAGCGTCGGTCGACCACCTACAAGATAGACTGATTTAAGAAGACTCAATAAAAACTGGATAAGAGCGGCGCAAGATAGACGGGGTTGGAAACATGAGGAAGAGGCCTATGTTCAGCAGTGGACTCTTGAGGCTGGATGATGATGATGAAGATAAAGTTTGGATTAATGCAAAAAATCGTTGGTTCATATTTGCTAAATTGTTTTTATATTTTTATCCATTGTGTTTACCATTATGTTCCATTTGTGCTTTTAAATATTCAATTTTGTTTCTTTATGTGGTTTTACCATCGTTCTGTAAAACTATATTTATGATTAAAGTCTACATAGAATTTAAATTAAAAAATATTATAAATAAACATTATTCAGTTCTTTGTCGTCACTGCTTGCAATGATTTCATATTTTTATGATGTCTCAGAATGTAGAGTTCTATGGAAGCCATCGTACATAGTAGGAATTTTCTCAGTATCGCAAAGCCATAATAACCCAGTTAACTTCTGTACCCTTTTCGCTTTTGTTAGATCACACCTGTTAGAATCGGTATTTAAATCATACTTAAAAAATGAAATAACATTTGGTGAATTATACCAAGTACTGATTTCCTTTATTTGACTGATTTTGTTCATTACTTTACCATTGTCAGTTTTCAAATTTTTGTTGCCAACAAGGCTTTTGAAATCTAGAAAGTCTTCTTATTACATTTCTGTTACTTTATATAGTTTTCCCATAATTTTGACCATTCTTATCAAAGTAATCTATTGTTCCGGAATATACAAGACTGACTTTTTTCGCGTTTTCATTTACAGCATGCATGCTGTCTCCCTTATTTTCTCTGAAAATCTATTAGTAATACTACTAAAAAGATAGCTGCATAAGCAAACATTGAAAATATGGTGTGGTTTCTTTTTTGCTCACCAACAGTTATCCGAATAGAAGACAAGCGTTTAATTCCCTGCTTTTTTTGGTTCTCCATACCACAAACAACTAGCAATTTTGTTTGAAACCTCGTTTAGCAATTTGTTTATGCCATACATAACAGAAACCATCATTGTTCCTACATTAAATATGGTGAAGTTGTATGTAGCATATTTACTTTTATAATAAAAATCGCTTACGTTCAATTGGGGAATCGCTAAAACTTTTTGGAGATCGAAACGTGCAATGCAGATGGTCTTACCAGTCAAGGCGAGTTCTTTGTCACTGTTTTTCATATTTCTAACCACTATGTTATTGGTTTAGTAACGTTCATAGTTCTCCTGTAAGTCGACCTCCTCAGGTTCATCAGCTAGGTTAAAGACTGAGCAAACATGCTAGCGAATCGTAGCAAGTTGTCCCATACTGGGATCATTGCCATAAAATTCCGTTTATAGTTTATACATTTCTTTGAATTCTTAAACCCTCCTTAAGATATATCCTCTTAAAACCCTTCTGATGTGCTTTCTCACAGTTTCTGTAATATTTGGAGTACTTTATGTTGATCTTGTTCTAAAACTCCAGTCTCCTTTCTTTTAGACAATGCTGTATTAACCCAAGTGTGTAAAATACCAAGAGTTTTTAAAAACATATTAATAACATACAAATTTGGTTTTGCTCACCGCCAAACTAAAAATTATATTGCCGAGAAAAATTCCTACGACAGTGTAAACCAGCAGAAACAGTACTTTGTTTTTCTCTATCTGTGTCACATGCTGCACAATACAGTCTCATGGCCTTGTATGATTTTGCAAGTTCCAAAAGTCTGTATAATTTATTTTTGTGGTACACTTGAGCCTGCATGTTTGTTGGCAAGGTTCGCCTATTTTTCTTGCGTTAACCAGTTTTCATTGTCGATTTGTATGTTTGAACCCACGATCTAGACCAGTTTTAGATTTTGCATCAATCCATTCTTCTTCTTTTCTTTCTCGTTTTCTATCAAATTTAATTCTAGTATTACTTTTCTTGCCTTCTTACTCTTACTTATTTGTTCTTTATTTTCCTTCGTATTATCATATGGAATTTTCTTATTATCATCTTCTTAAGGTAAATATTCTTGGTCCGTATCTGAGTTTGCATGAGAAGGGTCTTTAGTATTAACTAAAATTTTTGTTAACTGTTTTTGTTCGTTCATTTTCTGAAAACAAAAGACGATGTATCTTACATTATGAATTTTTACTTATTTATATTAAAACAAACCTAAAGAGGCTTCGATATTAGCAACTATAAGTTATCTGGTTGTATTTTCGTCCGGTTTATTACAAAAAGATATGAATAATTCATGTTTCATTGCATATTAAACATATACTAACTTTTTAAACAATGCGCTTATTGAAAATCTGTTTCTTGCTTGTTAGCTGTTCTTACTAAATTTACTATGAATTGACCTCTTGAGTACATCCTGGATACTTATTTAAATTTATACAAATGCACCCTCTATTCACACGTATTATTTTTGATGGCAATTTATACGCTGTACAACTGTTATACGTAAACACTGGTGTTCATGTACGTGTTAAAACTTTAAAAGATCTGACGACGGTCCTGTCGTCTTTGAAACGGCGTAGCTTAGTTTTACGACGACTTATCGCTAAGGGAGATTAGAAATTACCATTAGGATATATTTTTGGAAGTATCCACCTTTTGGTAGCCTACCTAGCAACCCTCATTCAGCATTATTCCGTTTCCAGTCATCGATGTAACAACATGTAGTGTTAATTTATATTTGTAATATTTTAGTTGTATTATTACAAACAATTAAGTTTTCTTTTTTTCTATATTATAACAGTCACATAGACGTAATTAAATAGTTTCATGTACGGTCTTTTGTTCTTTACTAAAACCACGGAAAGTCCAAATAATATTTAGCAACAAGTAACTGGAAGAACTCAAGATTCCCGTTTTCCACTGAACAGTTACCAACATTTCTGGTCCTTCGATTTGGATGCTTGCTGCTTCCAACAGTACGCGTCCTTTACTTAACCTCAAAATAAGAAAACTGTAATAACTCACGAGACAACGACGTTTCCGTTCGGAATGCTGAGGAAGACTATACCGGAAACATGGTAAAATTAACTTTGTTCGTTGAAAGATATCGCGGCAATCTAATTCTTCAGGAGTGTAACTCAAAAACGCCAAAAATTGAGTTAGTACAGTCTTCGCTAGATGAGTCTGCTATAGACTAGAAAGGTCTAGTATTACCTCTAAGGCTAAAGTTCGAGTATAAAACTATTTTAGATGTAATTATATTAAAACATCAACAAATAAACTTACCAAGAGAAAATGAAGAAATGAAGAACAAGAAAAAAATATTTATTTGGAAAGAATTTTAAATATAGAGGTACAGTTAAAAGTATTCTTCTTCTTCTGCCGGGTCCTCTCTTACCTTTGACTTTACCTTGCAATATAGACTGTAGCAGGGAGTAACGGTGCTCATTTCTCATAACGTGTCCCAGATATTGCAATTTTTTGCGTTTGATCGTAAACACAATCTCTGGTTCCTTCTTAATTTTTCCTAGAACTTCCTTGTTCGTTATCCTTGCTGTCCATGATATTCTCAGCATTCTTCTATAAAGCCACATCTCAAATGCTTCAAGTTTTTTAATAGTGGTGTCTGTAAGCATCCATGCCTCTGCCCCGTACAACAACACAGAGAAAACATAGCATCTCAAACGTCTCATTTTTGTATCAAGGGATATGTTGTGACTTTTGAAGATGGCGCTCATTTTGTTCTTGCCTTTCCTATGCGGCACTTTATTTCCTGTACATTGCTCCACTGTTCGTTTATAATAGTTCCCAGGTAGCAATACTGTTTTACTCGCTCTATCTGCGTCCCATTAATGTATAGATGAGCCCCGTTTATATTCTCCTTGTCGATAATCATTTGTTTAGTTTTGCGGGTATTAATGTTTAGTCCGTACTGTTGACTGTACTCGTTTATTCCGTCCATTAGCCTCTGAAGTCCCTCTAAACTATTTGCTATCACCATGGTGTCGTCGGCATATCTAACATTGTTTACTCTTTCACCATTTGGAAGGATGCCTTCGTCTATTCCGTAAAGAGCCTCGTTAAAAATTTTCTCTGAGTACATATTAAATATCAACGGCGATAGGATACATCCCTGTCTAACTCCACGTAGTATTTTTATGTGATCTGTTATTTTTCCGTTAATTTTCATGTATGCGGTCTGATTCCAGTAGAGTTCTAAAATTATTCTGAGGTCTTTGTCATCCAGGTCTGCCTCTTTTAAAATGTTTATCATCTTTTGATGTTGAACTCTGTCAAATGCCTTTTCATAGTCGATCAAGCACGCGTGTACGTTGCAGTTAACGTCCCTGCATCTTTGAATCAGTACCTGTACTCCGAAAAGTGCCTCTCTGGTACCCACTGCGTTAATGAATTCTTCCATGGATGACTCTAAGAAACAGTTTCAACATGTGGCTCATTAGGCTGATTGTTCCATATTCTTCGCACTTTTTAGCCCCCTGCTTTTAGGTATCTTTATGGATTTTGATTCTAGAGATTTATCAGGGATGATTCCTGTATTGTATATTTTATTGAAGACAGCCGTGATCCAATTTATTCCTTCTTCCTCCAAGAGTTTGAAAAATTCAGCTTCGATATTATCAGGCCCTACAGCTTTCCTGATTTTCATGCATTAAAAGTATTATTTAATTATAATTTTCCTTTTAATTTCATGTAAATTGTAAGAATATTCTAATTAGTCAGGACATCCTTTCGTTATGACCTTAACGAATACGGCTGACTTGTTATCGGAAATTAAAATGAAAACCTCGTTATGTTTGCCGCAGCCCCTGAATTACATTCTTAAATATTGTGTAGAGCACGTTTCTTTAGTGTTGTTTATTTGTAAACTAATTACAAAATGGGTCATGTAATCCCGTAATCCTGTTCAGAGTCTATAGCGTTAATATAATCTGTGGCGAAGAGCAAACTTGGATTTTCTCCTTGTTTAAGTGCTAATCAAGTAGGGTGAGCAGTTCATCAATTAGTCCGGGATTCTTAGGCGGCGAGTAATAGAAGCCGCCGCCGTTGTTCTATATTTTGCTGCTCCCGAGTCTGCACTATGACCATGCGTTCAAAGACGTTTCTTATTTTTTTATTTACAGGATTTGTTGGCTCTGTTTTAATTTTGGTTGTATAGGACTTCAATGCAACCGATAAAAGAACTTCAGTATTTGTTAACATTTTTTAGGACTATTTGATATTTTTTGTATTGTTTTTGTTTTTTTTTTCGTATTTTATTGGATTACACTGCACTATGTATTCTGTGAATATTTTCCCTATCGTTTTATTGTACATATTTAAACACGCTGATCGATTCTAATATTTGCTTGAATATTTACCTAATTTTTTACCTGCTTTTTGAACTGTTCTACCCTACGATTTTAATGAATATAGGCCACCGTTAAAGTGGCACAGATTTATATAGACTTCCCCCAATTTATTTGTAGTACATACATCTTGGTCGAGCTTGTTGTTTTATGTCATCAGACCATTGACAATATGGTCATTCTCTTTGTCGTTTTGTTACCTATTAAGGGAAAGCTAATTGTTGTAGATGAAAAATGAAGATGAAGAAAGGGAAAAGCCTGATATGGTGAAGCCAATATTAAGAAGATTTATGGTTAAATAAAATTTAAAATTAATTATTATTTAAATAAAAAGGTGAAATAACAGGGAATATAACCAATACTAAAGAAAATATAAAATTTACGTGAAATACTACAACAGAATAGGCTTAGCTCAAGAGAATGAGAGTGGTGCTCAGAGAGGAGGTTGGCACGTTTGCTTGCCTGTAGTAACCTAAGGTTAGATTAATCCTAAGACGATCTTGAGATGGGCGCCAGGGTGAATTTTGAATGTCACTCCAATTTGGATATATGTAGTTATATAGTAACTGAAAAATAAAAAATGATAAGAAACAAATAAAAATCTGAAATGCTTTATACACTATATTACAATCTCACTGTACTATCTCAACCCTATACCTATATACACTAAATAATTATTAAAATGTATCCCCAAAATATATATTGACAAGAAAAAAACAGTTACTTAACTAAAATAAATGTCCTTAGTAACCCTATTACTGGAAAGGAAGTTCCCTAATCCGCTGTCCAGTGTCCAGGTAGTGGGCTATAGGATGGATCAGCCTACGTTCTTTGTATCCGCCAGACTGGCAGACCAACCAGAAAATCAAAACTAAAATTCTTCCCGAATTAAAGTATCCAATTTTTCCCAAAATAACAAATCTTCTTCCCAAATCCAAGTATCCAAAATTTAAAATATTCTTCTCCCAAAATAAAACGATAGGTCCAATAATTGGAGCCGGCAGGCTAGAAGAGAACAAAAAAACCTTTTTATTCTGTCTTCTTATACTTATAATTTTTGTTCAAATGACATAAACTAGAATATATTGGTCATGTATATAAAAAATAAGAATGACTTTTTGATAGGTCTAATAAGGTGAGAAGATTTAAATGATTGAGAACTGGCAAATTTGAATGGAAGGTGTACGTGTATTGAAAGTACTTACCAGAACCTCGGAGTGATTTTCCCATAAAACAACGTAACTTTCTAAATAAAACTATATATAAACTAAAATTTCACATTTCCCAAAAAACCATAAATAACTTAAATTTTTTCCTTTCCCTGCTCCTAAGTTTTGCCTGCCGTGTTAACTTAACTCCTTTCCTTCTTGAAGTTCTGTTCTAAAATGAACATGGCCCCTGGCCAGTATTCGTTGTCTCTTTAATGACCAGGAAATCGATTCTATTGTAAATCGATACATTAAGTTGTATTATAAATTGTCTACTTTTACAGCGGCGAATTAGTAGCTATTGTAGGGATTCGGTTTCATTATTTGACTGAGGTTTTGCTAACGTTCGAAGTGTTAGACTATTAACGATCGTATCGTTACAGTTTGTAATTTTATGATCTAGAAATATTTAAATATATTTATATGTCGTTCTTCTCTTTTAAAGTATATTCAGTAAGTTTCCATGTAAGTTTTACTATTTAAATTAAAAATTTTCCTACGAATCTAGCTCAGCTGCTACGTAGGTTCCATATAGAGACTACATCCCAGGTATAGCAACCCTAATTGGGAGTATTGCGTTGCTATGCAGTAATGCATAGTTAATATGTTATACCCTTAAATGCATCGTGTTACCGTTCGGCAACATAGGTAAACGACTGAATGAAATGTCTATTCTGATTCGAATTTAAAGTAACTGCATGGCGTTGCCTGTAGTCTATATAGTGTAAATATAAAACAGTTTGGTACTTTTTGCACAGATGACATAAGCATACACTTTGACCTGTTGAATTGTTTGACAGCTAACCTGTAACGTCGTTTATTAATTGATGAAGTTTGTGAGTCGTGTCTAGTGATTTATTTTTGAAAAAATATGCTATGTTGCCGTTTTGCTACAGTGTGCGCTCAAGAATCCCTGACACAGAATATTTCTGATTCTGATTCTGATTCTTTATTACAGAATGCATCGTCAGCATTATTTGTCAAAAAAGGGATCTGCAGGAATACTGGGCAAATTATACTAGCCTAAGTAGTAAAGATAAAAGTGATTTCTCCGACAGAGATAGTTTTGTAGACCCTAAATTTGAACCTAACTATGACAATGAATCTGGATGGAATTAGAAACGCCTTATAAATTTTCAACCAAAAAAAACAAAGTGTTTAATTCGTGTTGGCATTAGACAGTTCATTGATATAATTATATATATATATATATATATATATATATATATATATATATATATATATATAAGAGAAGAAATTTAATCTTTGCAGATAAGTTAAAATAAGTTAAATAGTAAACTCTTAAATATTGGGGAAATCTGCAAAAAAAACTCTAATGTGTATCAATTATTTCACCTAACGTTTTCGCCAAAGAGAATTTGGCTTCTTCAGGGCTGAAAGAGAATAAATTATAATTAGCTACCATATATTATCTAATAAAAAACATTTACCTTACCGTGAAATTTTAGAAATGTCAAGTAACAACATAGTGGTGTTTTTTTGTTACTATGTGCAAAAAGTTTATTTGTGAACGTTGGAAATGTATGGTAGCTTTGAACTTAAAACGCAAAGTTTACCCAAGGACAATCGAAAAACCCAATGTAACTACATTTAAAGGAAGTAATTCTTTGAATTGTCGGCAATAACTAAATTTTTAATTGTTGTAAAGTTTGAATGTGAGCTTCTGTTTTCATAGAACGCAAGCGCCGAAACAATTACAAGTAGTTCTTTTGATATGAATGTCGTTAAGGTTCATTGGTATAACCGATGAAGTTAGATCTCAGTCTGGGGAGATATTAGTTTAGAATTTCTAATTGAAATTCTTTTTTTAATTAGTAAATTGTTCATGTATTATTGTAATAATATCTTATTGAGATGTATCTAAGAAAAGCAAGGGAATGTTATCTTTTTTTGTTAATGAAAATTATTATTAAAGTAGGTTAGTTGTTAATAGATATATCAGTCAAGTTGGTTATCAGTGATGTTGTATTGTTCTTGGTATCTGATTTAAGTAAGAAGTGGTATATATCGCTTAGATTCTTAATGTCACTCTTAACATTGATGGAAAAATCGTTAAGGAAAATATAAGACATTTCAATGAACTCTCTTTTAGATTTATTGCTCTCACGGTGGAGAATGTTCGTATAGTCCATGTGATGACCAGTGGAATGGACATGTTTGGCTAATGCACAGCGGTCAGGGTGAAGTCGAGAATCACTTTTGTGTAGTGTAATACGTGATTTCAATAATTGAGATGTTTGGCCGATGTAGGAATTGTTGCAAGAGAGACATGGAATGTTGTAGACAATATACTAAGCCTATCTATGGGAGTCTTATCTTTTATCTTCGAATAAAGATTATTAATTGTTAGGGCTGATCTACAAGCCACATTAAGTTTAATGTTATTATTATTATTAGAAAAGCTATTTTCAAAACTTTTTTAGAATCCTTGTTAACCCCGGAGTGATATCTCTGAAATAGGGTAATGAAAGATATTTATTGATAGGAGTATCCGAGACTGTCTTAAGTAGGAACCCATTGAAATCGACACGCAACCACTTAACACATTTGGTTAACATCGTAAGCATCAATTTCCATAGCAACCCACTAATACATTCGTCAATTAAGTTCGCAACTTCATAACAAATGGTACCACATCCGTCAAAGCAGCTCAAGCAATAGCATTATTGAGAGAAAACCTGAGCCAGAGAGCCGTGGCAAATCGATTAAATTTAAGCCAATCTGCTGTGTTCCGAGTGTATCGTCTCTACCAAGATACTGGTGATTATGTCCACCAACAAGGAGTAGATCGTAAACGAATAACAACAGAGAGAGATGATCGATTTCTTGTATCTAAATCTCTGAGAAATCGACATTTGACTGGTGCTAATCTCATAGAAGAGCTTAGAGAGGTCCGAGGTGTGGTTACGAGCGTTTCTACAGTCAAAAGGAGACTGAAAGCAGCCAACCTGACACCAAAAAGGGCAGCTACTGGTCACAAGCCAACTGCAGCCCAGAAGCAAAGACGACTAGAATGTGCTCGCGAACATGTGGATTGGGACGACTATCAATGGAGTCAGGTATTATTCTGCGACGAAAGTAGGATCTGCCTACATGGCAACGACAAGAGGCGTCGAGTCTACAGAAGGCCAGAGAAACGATTTGCTCAATGTTGTATACGAGAAATTGTCATATGGAGGCGGTTCTTGTATGTTTTGGGCAAGCATTTCCATGGGTGGGAAAACCGAGCTGGTTTTCATGCCTGGTGGAGGACGTAGAGGACGTTTAACGGCGGATCGTTACATCAGAGCTATTTTGGAGGACCATGTGGTTCCATACGCGAGATTTATTGGTAATGCCTTTATTTTATTGCATGATAATGCATGATGTCATACCACATGAGTCACCACCACCTATCTGACTGAGATCGGTATACCTACAATAAATTAGCCTGCGTTGAGTCCGGATATAAATCCAATAGAGCATGCTTGGGATGAGCTTAAACGAAGGGTCCGGAGCAGAAATTATGCACCAAGGAGCATAATGGAATTGAGAGCTGCGCTTAATGGTAAATGGGAAGCAATGCCTCAAGAATTTATTAGAAAGGTCATTCGATCCATGTGAAATCGGTTGGAAAGTGTAATTAGGAATAGAGGTGGTAATATCAGATACTGAAAAACAAAAAAAAATCATTTTCTAATTGATGATTTCTCTGTTCATTACGTCTTTCTTGAGATAGTTCCAATGAAAAATATTTGAGAAACTGTTCGTATTGCATACTGTTTTTAGAATGCGTCTTCCAAATAATGAAATTGCAGTTTTTGTAAGTTCAATAATAAAGTTACTATTTGCACATTACATCTTGTTATTTTCATACTTCTTACGTTAAAATAGAAGGTGTAATCTCGAATATCGCTTTTCAGTCGATTGTTTTGCACTCAAGTGTATAATTAAATCCTAAATCTGTCCAATTAATACTTTTATTTACTCATGTATTTCTATATTATCTCATCTATATTGGTATAGTTTCTTATTATACATAATGTATTTTCTTTGATATAAATAATTCCCAATGGTCCTTTAATGTACGTACTGCTAACATTAGTATTTAGAACGTGTTAAACATCATTGAGTTTAACTCTAAAATAAAATTAATGACCGAGCGACAGAAATAATCAATTTTCGTTAGTTTTCGAGGCAATTTCTAATTTGACCCAAACCCCTGGGATACGTCATTGGCCATAGGGTGTAAGCCTGGTAACACCAGAAAAGAATTAGATCCACTGGAGGGAGTAATTGGGCTTCTGCATGGGGGCTGGAGGATGTGTCCTGAATATCTTATTGCCGAGGCTTTTTAGAAATGAAGACTTATGTACCGCTGTTCGCTGTGCGCCGCGCTTGCAAAAAAAACGAGAACGGGCCCTGAATATCAACCCGTTTGCGATGACTTTTGCGCTTCTTTTTCGCCTTCCCGGGAAAAAACTCCTAATGGAAAAGTGAAAATGTATTTATTGCTTATTGCGGAAAGTTGGAAGTGTGCGGTGAAGCTTATTTCTAAACAGAAAAAATGATACAACCTGGATTTTTTATATATAATATTTTTGAATCAATGTTAAAACTATATAAATGTTTATGGATTTTGATACATAAAGGGTTCACGTATAAAGGTATCTTTTATGCGATTTATTTGAAAAGTAATATAGAAAACAAATACATTGTCAATTACGTTTTAAGCTTAGCTGATACTCATTCAATTTTTTGGTTTTTTCACTATGCAAATCGACCACCATAATTATATTTCTCCATAAATTGGATAATTAAGTGTACTTTGATTAACGATATTAATTATCTTCACATAACGCATGTCCAAAAAGTTTTAGCTCAAAATAGAGGACTACTATTGGCCAGCGTGTTACATTTCTAGATACATTGTAAATTGCAATGGCTAGCTTCGTTTGGTTACCAGTATCAGGATCTATTAATTTGTCATCATGTAAAGTATAAATGAGAATAACTTTTTTTGGAACATAATATTATGAGACTAAAGTTTTGGAAACCTTCAATCCAAATTTATTTAAATACTATTATCTCCCAACTGTTGAAACAAAGTCCGGGGTATCGCTCTCTTGTTTTTTTTGACAGTTCCAACATATGAAATTTTGTTTTGCCGTAGATTTTTCACCAGTCAAAATCAGTTAATTGAACTGATAAATAGAAGTGGTTGTAAACTGATTTTGTTTACAACCCTGTAATTTTCAAAATAGTATATTTCCGCTTGTTTATTAACTTTACTCCACCCAGTATGCCAAGACGCCTTATTTATTTCAATACCTCACCAATAATCTCTAATGGTACTCGGACCCTGTGAACAATTTCCTAGTACCCGATATCGGCGACCGATGGTCGAAGAAAGATAAAGCCCGTCTCTCTGTTAGTAACCCCCGAGGAAGAAGCATGGTGCTTTAATACACAAATTTGTGATTTTGTTAGTTGCGATAGGACCCTTAAGCTAGCGGGGACACATGAGCGGAATCCAATTTAACCTACGTAATATTTTTTCACCCATTTTTCACTAATTTATTACCACCCTAATAATTTTTCACCACCAAACCAACCTTAAGGGGAGCGATTCTGCTGGCTTAAGGTTCAAGCTAGCAGAATTCAAAAAAAAAACTTTTTGTTGATGGCATATTTTTTCACCCATTTTTCACTAATTTATTACCACTCTAATAATTTTTCACCACCAAACCACCCTTAATGGGAGCGATTCTGCTGGCTTAAGGTTCAAGCTAGCAGAATTCAAAAAAAAAAACTTTTTCTTGATGGCATATTTTTTCACCCATTTTTCACTAATTTATTACCACCCTAATAATTTTTCACCACCAAACCAACGTTAAGGGGAGCGATTCTGCTGGCTTAAGGTTCAAGCTAGCAGAATTCAAAAAAAAACTTTTTGTTGATGGCATGTTTTTTCACCCATTTTTCACTAATTTATTACCACCTTAATATTTTTTCACCACCAAACCAACCTTAAGGGGAGCGATTCTGCTGGCTTAAGGTTCAAGCTAGCAGAATTCAAAAAAAAAACTTTTTGTTGATGGCATATTTTTTCACCCATTTTTCACTAATTTATTACCACCCTAATAATTTTTCACCACCAAACCAACGTTAAGGGGAGCGATTCTGCTGGCTTAAGGTTCAAGCTAGCAGAATTCAAAAAAAAAACTTTTTGTTGATGGCATGTTTTTTCATCCATTTTTCACTAATTTATTACCACCTTAATATTTTTTCACCACCAAACCAACCTTAAGGGGAGCGATTCTGCTGGCTTAAGGTTCAAGCTAGCAGAATTCAAAAAAAAAACTTTTTGTTGATGGCATATTTTTTCACCCATTTTTCACTAATTTATTACCACCCTAATAATTTTTCACCACCAAACCAACGTTAAGGGGAGCGATTCTGCTGGCTTAAGGTTCAAGCTAGCAGAATTAAAAAAAAACTGTTTTTTGATGGCATGTTTTTTCACCCATTTTTCACTAATTTATTACCATCATAATATTTTTTCACCATCAAACCACCCTTAAGGGGAGCGATTTTGCTGGCTTACGGTTCCAACTAGCAGAATTAAAATAAATATGTACGACATACCATAGTGTTTTGATAGGTTTTTACGAATTTATTACCACCCTAGCAATTTTTCACCCTTAACTACCCTTGTGAAAAGTCAATAATTGTGATAGATTAAAATTAAAGGAGAATTTTTTTTTCAAATTTACTCTCCTCTACTTATAACTGAAATAAAAAGGTGTTTAGTTAAGATTTTACTAAACTTGACCATCCTGATAATTTTGCTCCCATAAACCTATTCGGAAACGTGTCTGCTAGCTCAATATTCGAACCAGCGAAATTAGAAAAAAACGTATTTTTGAAATATTATAGTATTCTATACCAACTTAGTAATTTTTTATCCCTCGTCTAACCCTTGTTGGAAGTTAATAATTCTGCTATTGAAAAAGTATTGTTTTATAATTTTACTCTTTTCTGTGGCAAATAGATTTTTGTCTACAATTCTACCATCTAAACATTTACGCTAGTTAAATACAAAGCAAATTTTTTCGGAAATATGAGATACGATAGTATTGTGCTAGATTTGTACTAATATATTAGCATCCTAGTAATTTTTTACCCTTTAACTACCCTTCCAATCCGGAATCAATAATTCTGCTAGGTTAAAATTTAAGGTGATAAAAAATATATTTCTATAATTTAACTGTATTCTACTTTTAACTGATTTTATAAATTGCTTGCCAGGTTTTTACTGAATTTGATCCACCCTTATAATTTTTGACCCCCTGAGCCTCAGTTAACGGGAAACATTCAAAAAGCTACACATTGAGGCTAGGTGAATAAAAAAACTTTTTTTGGAAACACAAGAGTGCTCTCCTAGATTTTTACTATATTTTTACCAACTTAGTCATGTTTTTCTCAACTACTCTAATTGAAAAACATTTTCAAATCTTATTCTATGCTAACAATTTTTTATTTTTTTAGTGTTTAAATATTGAAAATACTTTATTCCAAAAAACTATAAATTTGAACCCTTTATGAATATAAAATAACTGAAATCGAGTTGAGTTTTAGTCAATACAATGGAATTTTTATATTTCACAGAATAAATTACCAGGTAATTCAAACTAACATTCCAGGTATTACCAGGTAATAAACATTCAAAATAACATAACACACAAATTGAAATAATTTTATTACGTCTATTATATTATTTAACTAATTGAAAAGAAGGGTCGGGACCGTGCGTATCTATTGTTAAGAGATTAAAAGATTTGTATTCAGTAGGTACATGAAAATTTGAAAAATAATTTAGGTATTTAATATTATTCAAATAAGAAGAGTATTAACGATTGGTCAAAACATATTTTTAATATTATGTGTACCTATAGCACAAAGAATTTATCTTGGAAAACATTTTAGGATATAAATATTTTAAGTAGGTATATTCAAATAAATCGGAAATTACCGGTTGGTCAGAACAGCTGTTATAGATTATTTGCGTAGTAAATTAAATTTAAATTAGCAGCATTTTAAAAATTTAAAGATATTTGTATTTTTTTAATTCTTTGTCGAATTTTCATTCATTGTCAGTTGAATATAACTAGAAATTAAAGGGTATTTCAAAAAATATTAACCTGTTTATTTTGTTTATGGAAATGTTTAGAAGAATCGACCAAGGAGAGATCTGGTTTCTCGGGACAGTTCACATACTCATAAATTGGGTTTTTTCTAATGTTTAGGATAGTACTTACTCTGCATCTTTTTATTATTAATTTTTTATATTAATAATTCTATATCAATTATTTATAGGTAAATGTTCGCGTACGATATTCCGTCTTTCTTTACTTTTTTTATGAATTAATTTACGAATTAATTCTAACCTTCATACCGTCTTTTATGTGTTTTTTATTTAATATATTGTTTAAAACTAAGTCTAACTTTCCACGGTACCATCGATTCATCTAGTGGTAATTCTTTTACTGGATAATACAGAGCAGTCATTTTATAATTAAAAAGTATATGACTGTTGTTATTCTATAAAACCGATCTACAGAAATAACATTAGGTCTCATTGGATTATGGATGAAGTGTAAGCACCCTAAAATTTAAAGAACAAGATCTCTGCCGAAAAACTTAACATAACACTTTTTTATTTCAGTTATAAGTAGCGAAGAGTAACATTGTAAAAGAATATTTTTCACCTTAAAGTTTAACAGAATTATTGACTTCCCATAGGAGTCAGTTGAGGGGTGAATAATTGCTAGTGTGGAAATAAATTCGCAAAAACCTAGCAAAACATTGTGATATTAAAAAAAATAATTTTTTTCTGATTTTGCTGTTTCAAATATTGAGCTAGCAGGAACATTTTTAAATAAGATTAGTTTAGAAGTGCAAAATTATTAGGATGGTCAAAGTATAGTAAAAACTTAACAAACCACTTTTTTTATTTCAGTTATAAGTAGAAAAGAGGAAAAAAATTTCTTCGTAAATTTTAATCTAACACAATTATTGACTTTTCACAAGACTACGGAGACTAAGATGGGTATGACATCTAGAAAGGAAAAATCCAGAGGCAGTTTTCAAGAAAATCATCAAATTTAGACCTGTATCAGGCAGACCACGAGGAAGATCGAAAACGAGATGGGGGAACTAGAGAATGGCGGACCTTAAAAAGATGGGAGTTAGAGTGTAAAACAGTAAAAATAGGAAAAAAATGGAGCAATATTGTAGAAGACGCCAAGTTATACTTCTTCTTCTTCAGTGCCTTATCCGGTCCGGATGTTGGCGATTATCAAGGCTATCATGGTTTTGTTGACTGCTCTGCGAAACAGCTCCGCTGAGGTCATCCCAAACCATTGTCGGAGATTTTTTAACCACGAGATACGACGGCGTCCCGGTCCCCTTCTGCCAAATACCTTATCCTGCGTAACGAGTTGAAGAATTCGATATTTTTCTTCGTTCCGCATCACGTGGCCGAGGTACTCAAGCTTACGTTGTTTAATTAAATTAAGAACTTCTTTTTCTTTTGTCATGCACTGTAGGACCTCAACGTTGGTGACATGGTCCACATAAGATATTTTTAGTATCCTTCTGTATATCCACATCTCGAACGCTTCGATTCGTTTTTCAGTGGCTTGCGTCAGTGTTACCAAGTTATACAACTAATTGTAAAACCAAAATATTAACCCGGACTGATTGCCCACTACAAATGAATCGGAATAGCCCAGAGATAGCGGCAATCACTCCACTGTGAGTGTAGATGTCATGATAAATATAACAATAAAATGAAGAGAACTGTTAGTCTTTATTTCTCAGATTCATGGTTTTTAAAAAAATTTTCCAGCTATTTTCGATGGTAGAAAATATATTGTAATAGTTTATTTTTATGATTGTAGCAATGGTAGCCAGTAATGATAATTTTAAATAAAATATTTTGCATAAGTCAGAAATCTTAAGAAAATTATTTCGGATTTATCAAACTAACCTCGTATTTTTTGCCAGTTTTAATTCCGAATACCTCGTTTCGAGGAAGACACATGGCGTTCCTGTTGGATTCTGCTAAGTACAGAATGATATGGTAATTTATCCAATTTTATTGACTAGTCGCTTTCGTTTCTTTTGCTTCTCCTCTTCTTTTCTCGCCGAATACAAGTCGGAAATTTTGGTAGAGCAGCTGTTGCCACGATTAATTAAGACATCCATAAATCATGACCACTCTCAGGACGAAATTAAAAATTCCTTCATAATTCTTCCATTAGTAGGAATACGCGGTTTTTTGTATGTACGTGATGAAGGGATGAGGACAATCTGCCGTTGGAGTTTTATTTCCCTGTTTTATTCACTTACAACAGATTAATATTAGATCTTTGATTATTTGTCTTGGAAAAAACAAAAATATCTCAAGAAATTATGTAAATATGAAACAAAAGTAATTTTGAGAATTTAAATCGGAAATTAAACCTAAACCGTCTATTTTATTTTAAAAATATTTTGTTTAATTTTTATTTTTGACAAAATGACAAAATTTTTTTTTTATTTTTATTTATTTTTTACGTATTACGTTTTTATTTCTCTGTTTATTAAGACTTTTCAATATATTACCTTTCACTCTTTTTGGGAAAGCTCGTTTCACTGGCTTGGATCATCACTGGGGAACAACTAAAAAAATTATGTTTTAAAAAGTTTTATTTTCAGACTGCTTTATAGATATTCAGGCCAGTTGATTTCAAAACTGTAATTAGTCTTTCTATCTCTATCACGTCAAGTTTTTTTTCTACCCCACAGTCTACCATGGATCATAAGAAATTACTATTTAAATGGGAATAAGCCACAATTAAAGATTAGAGTAAGTTTATTGACGATTCAAATAGACGATCAAAATACAAACTTTAGTAACTTAAACAAAATTTTTTTTTGTTACTTGCTGAAAAAAATTTTTCCAATACTTTAATTTTATCTGACTTATTTATATTGACAATTTATTTGTTTATAGTATTTATTTTATGTTTGTTTGCTAGTGGTAATGATGGGTTTGTAGAAAATCCGAGCTTATTTGCCTCTATAAGAAAAATATGGCAGACATTAATGTCTCTTATTGTTTCTTTATAACTGTTTCTAAAATATATTTCATAATTACTATTCGTAAATTTGAATGTTGTTTTGTGGATTCGACAAAAAATATAAAATATTAAGATTGAGCTAAATATGCCTTCTTTGACTAATACCAATCTTTTATCGCATAAATTTTCACAAGATGGCAAAAACCTCTGACATGGATTGCCCTTCTTACATACTGACAAAAAACAATTTACTTACAAAATCTCTCTTCCAAAAAGATTCTCCGTTCATCGGACACAAAAGACATTAGGAAAATTCCTTCGGATTGAAAAGTTTTGAGCAAAGTTTTCGCATCAGTCTGGAAGTTCGACGTATTAACATATGAAAGAACCACTTTGCTCGTATATAAGACAAAAACGAGGATGGGCCTTATTTATTTAGACATTTATTGGAAAAAGTTTGTGGTAGGAAATATTTAAGCGACCAAAGACAGGTATGACTTGAACTTGTAATGGAATTGACGAATTCTGCCAATAATTTCAACAGACAAGCCTAGCATATCACTGAATAAGGGTCACATAAAAAAGAATTGGGTACATTATTATTTAAGTTATAAGATCCTTCCTAAGTTTGTTTAGAAAGAACGTTTGATATACCTATTTTTTCCAGAAACACAAATCTTGTGCATGACGAAATTAAAGTAAAGATATATTTATGTCGTTAGATTTTATATTATTTATACACAGTAAACAAAATACACACTTTTAATGATGTTACGACAGTTCCATAAAAAAGTCTCTTAATAAAAAAAAGAAGTATTGAAATCTAAAATGTTCGAATGTCGTCGAAAAATCCCGAAATGTCTCATAAAATCTGGAACGTCATGAAATATATAAAAACATGGATTAGTAATTGAAAAGCAGTTTTAAATTTTTTTTTAAATAGTTGTAATTGAGTTAAAGTTGTAACAAGTAGTGTAATATTCAAATCTTGAATATGTTGCTTGTGTGATGAGTGATGATGCTTGTGAGTCCATTTCAAATAGGTAAAAGAAATAAGAATAAGACCTACTAACAATCTATTTATTTTACCACCAACGACCGGTTTCGCATACTATAATTTGCTATGCATCTTCAGGTCTTAAGGTACATGGTAAATTAAATGCTGAAATTACAAAAACTTGCATGAGGATGCTGCCTGGTAAAGAAATACAGCAATTATGCCAATACTATATGTCTGAGATTATTAAATATGACTTATAGTGATTAAAGGAGACAAAGTCAAATTAAGTGACACAAAATAATCTAGTAAATTGAAATTAAATTAGTAAATAACCAATAAATACTACTTACATGCCAGTACAAGAATTATTATTTAGTGATTTAGAGAACATAGTTCAAGCTATTCTGGTTAGCTGCTGACGGGTGATCACGGTTTTATTGTAACTGTTTAACAATTAGAGAGGAGGTTCTTGAGGGGATAAATACTAACAAATAAACTAGGAAGTAGGTATTGTGTAATTGTTTGTTGAAATAAATGTGAGGCATACCCTCAGGATCTTAACAATTTTTTAGAACATATTGGCATACATGCATTCATAGATGGACGACAGGATGATCAAATGCTACAACCACTCCTATTACAACACCACTAAACGCTAAATCGAGTGCTAATGTCACCTCAGGAGTATGAAGAGGCAAATGGTATTTCCAGATCTCTCCCAAAACTAAAAGAAATCTCGAGAAAATGAGGTTTCTACCGCAGATAACCAACAACCGATTTTATCTCAGATGTTAAGCACACTGCAAAAACTTCAAAAAAAAGTTAAAAATTAAAACAGAATATTATGATTTACAGGGTTACCGAATTAAACTGTTACCAACTTCACATCAATATATCTGACAAATCGATAATGACAGCTACGTCAAAGTTGGCCTGATAACACTTCAGTATGTTTATTAGTCGTCAAAATCATTTGCATTTAAGTTTTATACATACAACAAAAGTTATTCGCAATGAAATTTAAAAGTAATAGTGTGATTGCCTTATATTTGGCTGAAAAATCACAACTAGCTATTGTTCGTCAGTTAAAAAAACCTCGAAGTAAATAAAATGTTTGTGTATCGCACCATAACTCGTTATAATGATACTGGTAGCATTGCTAAACGTTATGGTGGTGGTCGAAAAAAAAACAGCAACATCACCTAAAATGGTTCGGAAAGTGAAGGCTCGACTTGAGCGAAATCCACGTCGTAGTGATAATCAAATGGCCAAAGAACTGAAAATATCCCAGGGAAGCATGCGGCGGATATTGAAAAAAAAGCTTAAGGTCAAGTCTTACAAGTTCCAAAAAGTACACAATCTTACACCAAAGCAAAAAAAAGTTCGGCGTCAAAGAGCAAAGGAGTTGTTACGCCTGCACGAACGTGGCGAATTTCCGAACATAGTGTTCTCTGATGAGAAAAATTTCCCTATTGAGCAGTTCATAAACTCTCAAAATTATCGTGTTTACTTGACCGAACGCACCTACGAAAGTTTGGGCTTACGAACGGCCACCCGAAGTAATTTTCCATCTCAAGTAATGGTATGGGCAGCTGTAAGCGCCGATGGACGCTTTCAAATCATTTTTATTGAATCTGGTGTCAAAGTTAATGCAACTCATTATCGGGAAAATATTTTAGAAGCTGCTTTAGAGCCGTTTACACCCAAACATTTCAGTTGTAGACCATGGACGTTCCAACAAGACTCGGCACCGTCTCATAAAGCTAGTGTGGACCAAGAATGGTTAAAACACCATGTTTCACACTTCATTTCATCCACACAATGGCTTTCGAATTCGCCATATGTAAAATAAATGATCAGATGATAAACTTGAAGAGTTGTACTACTATATGAGCGAAATGTCAAAATATGAATATTTGGATGTGTCTATATCTGTAAAACATAAATTTATGATAGAATAAACTAAAAATGCTGATGGGACATATTTTGAGAACTATCAGAGACAGTTGGAAGATGAGATAAGTAAATGGAAAAATTATTTATCAGTAAGAAAGCCGAACCATCTTTGCTCACTGTCGTTGGCGAATGTTTTTTCGTCGCTTGAAAAATTATCTCACTTGGAAATTGTCTGCGGATTAGGTCTAATGGGTATATCACTTAAAAAATGCGCCTTTAGACTCTACTTCATAAATGGTCGGGAAAAAGGTAAATTGCGAGGCAAATAAAAAAAGGCAAATAAAAGTAAATTGCAAAATAAATAAAAAAAAAGGAAATAAAAGAACCAAGCCCAATGGTTCGTTGATATAATGAAACAATTTTTTTGTTAAAATTATTTTATGAAAAACCCTCTATAAAAAAAGCACTGATCTCATTTTATTGTAAAATGACCAGAAAAAAAGTTATAGGGCCCAAAAAAAATGTGTTCACAAATTTTTAGCCATTTTTGTTTATAACTTTTTTATTTTTAATTTGGCGATAAAACTAATACAAATAAAATTGTAGAAAATTTAATTTGCTACAAATAATGTATTATAAAATTTTCGGTAGGGTCACTAATTTACGAGATACAACACAAAAACCCTTTGCCCCCTTTTCGCAAACGTGAACTTAAGCGCATACTAACCATCCCCATACATCAAACAAATAAAATTTTGTCTTCTCAAAAATTTAATCTCAATGTAACTCTCCAATGGACTAATTTTTTATCTTCATAGAACTTAAATATGTAGCGTTGTAGCATTTTAAATTTGAGTGATTCTTTGAAGTATATTTAAAGTCGCCTCGTATATGAAATCGTCTTAATAAAACGAAGAATGTTTTCTGTTTTTTAGTTCGTATCTTTCGAAAAGTGTTTTCAATCATTCTAACGTCGTAGAGTAATAAATCCATTTAATTGTTGTTTATTTTACTGCGGCGATTTCTTTTCATGTAAATGCGTTTCAAAGGATATCTACGTCGTTCGTTGGTTTTGCTATTTCAGCAGTTCGTTGATTTTCAAGTTAAGCGAACAAATTTTTAATTTCGTCACTCTCGGTGAAACCGCTGTCAAGAGCGTTTGTAGTTTTATTGGAGTCCGAATTTTTCTTCAAATTCGTAATGTTTTTTCGTTTTTTTTTTGTCATTTGTCATGGGAAAATGTGTAGTGTGGTGGCAGTTAAGAGCTCGGCGTGTAATCTTCAGAAAGCTGACAGATCCTGTTTATGGAAAGTTATATGTGTTGTAATATGTCCTAAATGGAAGATTTGTAAGGTGTTACAACGATATAAGAGGCCATCGTATTTTCAATGAAGTTTTGAAAAGCCAAGCTTAGAAGTTTGCAATTTTTTTTTACCCGAAGCCCGATGATCCAGCCGAACTTCAACTTCCTTCGTCTATTTGTTTGTCCCTGGTCATTCCAGACCATTCTGAAGCTTGGAGACGTTAGTGTTATTTTGCAGTGTTTAGAAAACCAGTTCCAGCCCCAAAACTAATATTTGGTGAAGTCAGGTACTTTTTTTGTTAAATTTTTTTTTTAAAGAAAAAATAGACATTTATCATTAATAATTGCTTTCATGACAAGTTGAAAAATTTGTAATAAGTAAAATTATAATAATTAGGATTTGGCTGTCATAATAATTATTCTTATACACATAACTAACCATATGTTTTGAATTTGTTTTGTTTTTTTAAGTTGACCTTAATGTAAACTGCATTGAAAGATCTATATGATTTCAATTTTGTTTCTTGTAATTATCATTTGTTTTGTAACTGTTTGTGGTGACACATAAATAAAGGTTAAATTTTGTTTTCTTAACATTTTATTTTTTTTGAGCTAACCCTTTTTGAGTTTATTTGAAAAAGATATGTTTTTTATGTTTTGATTTGTTTTTTAATTATTTCCTTAGTTACAACTAGTGGTTGTAATAGGCATAATTAGGCACCTCAAGTGGCGCCCTATATTAAATTCCTTGAGGTGTTTCTTGTTTATTTTTATTTTGTTTATCCCAAGAGCCCTTTATTTCATTTTCTTGTAGTTGCCCCATTCCAATGTCCTTATCTTTTACTTATCCACGACCCCAGCTCTCCTACGAAACCCTGAGTGTCCGTTCGCACAAGTAACGTATATTTTGCTTGCCCTATCTTCACCCCCAATAGTTTCTCCCCCCAATTTTCTGCCCCTCATATTAATGCCCCTGTGGTAGGCAAAAATACTATCGTTACAAAAATGGCGCCCCACGTTGGGCGCCATTTTTGTAACGAATATATTTTGCCTACCACAGGGGCCATTAATACAAGGGGGTAGAAAATTGGCGGAAGAAACTAAAGGGGTTGAGATAAGGCAAGCAAAATAATCGCTACTTGTGCGAACGGCACTCAGGGTTTCATATAAATGGCAGAAAACTAGGGACGAACTGAAAAAGATATGTGGCTTCGGGAAAAGGGACCAAAATCTAAAAATCGCCGGAACATTCAAAGGCCTGAAAAATGCCCCACGTTGGGCGCCATTTTTGTAACGATAGTATTTTTGCCTACCACAGGGGCATTAATATGAGGGGCAGAAAATTGGGGGAGAAACTATTGGGGGTGAAGATAGGGCAAGCAAAATATACGTTACTTGTGCGAACGGACACTCAGGGTTTCGTAGGAGAGCTGGGGTCGTGGATAAGTAAAAGATAAGGACATTGGAATGGGGCAACTACAAGAAAATGAAATAAAGGGCTCTTGGGATAAACAAAATAAAAATAAACAAGAAACACCTCAAGGAATTTAATATAGGGCGCCACTTGAGGTGCCTAATTATGCCTATTACAACCACTAGTTGTAACTAAGGAAATAATTAAAAAACAAATCAAAACATAAAAAACATATCTTTTTCAAATAAACTCAAAAAGGGTTAGCTCAAAAAAAATAAAATGTTAAGACAACAAAATTTAACCTTTATTTATGTGTCACCACAAACAGTTACAAAACAAATGATAATTACAAGAAACAAAATTGAAATCATATAGATCTTTCAATGCAGTTTACATTAAGGTCAACTTAAAAAAACAAAACAAATTCAAAACTTATGGTTAGTTATGTGTATAAGAATAATTATTATGACAGCCAAATCCTAATTTTTATAATTTTACTTATTACAAATTTTTCAACTTGTCTTGAAAGCAATTATTAATGATAAATGTCTATTTTTTCTTTAAAAAAAAAATTTAACAAAAAAAGTACCTGACTTCACCAAATATTAGTTTTGGGGCTGGAACTGGTTTTCTAAACACTGCAAAATAACACTAACGTCTCCAAGCTTCAGAATGGTCTGGAATGACCAGGGACAAACAAATAGACGAAGGAAGTTGAAGTTCGGCTGGATCATCGGGCTTCGGGTAAAAAAAAAATTACAAACTTCTAAGCTTGGCTTTTCAAAACTTCATTGAAAATACGATGGCCTCTTATATCGTTGTAACACCTTACAAATCTTCCATTTAGGACATATTACAACACATATAACTTTCCATAAACAGGATCTGTCAGCTTTCTGAAGATTACACGCCGAGCTCTTAACTGCCACCACACTACACATTTTCCCATGACAAATGACAAAAAAAAAACGAAAAAACATTACGAATTTGAAGAAAAATTCGGACTCCAATAAAACTACAAACGCTCTTGACAGCGGTTTCACCGAGAGTGACGAAATTAAAAATTTGTTCGCTTAACTTGAAAATCAACGAACTGCTGAAATAGCAAAACCAACGAACGACGTAGATATCCTTTGAAACGCATTTACATGAAAAGAAATCGCCGCAGTAAAATAAACAACAATTAAATGGATTTATTACTCTACGACGTTAGAATGATTGAAAACACTTTTCGAAAGATACGAACTAAAAAACAGAAAACATTCTTCGTTTTATTAAGACGATTTCATATACGAGGCGACTTTAAATATACTTCAAAGAATCAATCAAATTTAAAATGCTACAGCGTTTTTGTGTGTATAACTTTGTGTAATAATTTTGTCTTTTTTAAAATTTATTCTGATTTATATGTTTGTTTTAGCGGTATCAAAGCACCGTTAGCGGAAGGAAGCTGAAAAATATAGAGTTGAAACTTTGGTTATAAAGGCATCCTGTCGTATTGATAGTTTTTATTAAAATATTTATAAATTACAGACATCAGTATTGGCACCTAAAAAGAAATTTATAGCCTTTTCTTAATTTAACAAACTTCTCAAAAAAGTAATTAAATTAATAGTAAAATACTAATGGTAAAATATAAGATTTATTACATCAAATACTTTCTACCCACACCCTAAAGCTTTGTCTTTTTTTTGCTAGTTGTCACGAGTTTTCGTGCAAATCACGAAAAAATTTGATATAAAACGTACTTGACAAGACAAGGTTTGCCTTTGTACCATAAGCTTGCTTATTTGTTTAAACACAAGCCCTTTATCACTTAGGAGTTAAGCTTCAACAATCCTTAAAAATGTAGGAGGTCTCATTGTCACTTAGTGGGCAGTTAGAAGAAGACTTAAGGATGCCACTTTGACTTAGAAACTAGCCCGACTTTAGTTTGCCTGAGGAAATGTCAATTGGTACCTTGGCCAATGGAGCATAGTTTTATTCTCTGACCATAGACGAGTGTGCTTGTAGAGCAATGACTGAGGACGGCGCGTCTATCAAAGGACCGGAGAACGATTTGCCCTGTGCTGCAGTATGGAAACAGTGAGCTATGGTTCGTGTATATTTCGTGGTGGTATATCTTTAGAAGCCAAAACAGAGCTTGTGTTCGTGCCCGGTGGTAGTCGTGGAGGAAATTTGACAGCGGATAGATACATTACGGATATTCTTCACGACCACGTTGTTCCTTACGCCGGCGACATAAGAGACGGATTCATGCTACTGCATGATGTTCGATGTCACACAGCGCGGATTACGAAAGATTACATGACCAATACCAATGTAACAACAATGGATTGGCCTCCATTGAGTCCAGATATGAATCCCATCGAGCAACTATGGGATAAGCTCTCAAACGCAGGGTTCGGGCGTAATCCAGCACCAGTGACAGTGGCGAGCTAAAAAGTTCATTAGATTAAGAGTAGAAAGCGATTTCTCAGGAATCAGTTAGAAACTTAATGTGTAATACAACGCAGGGGAGGAAATACTCAGTAATAATTTTTATTTATAATGTTAATTTACTTTTATATTTATTACATAATGACTTTCATTCATAACATATTTTCTCACATACAATATTAAGTTATCTTTGTTTTGTTCTTTAGGTACTAGCTTCATAAATTCTGGTGTCATTACAGTAAAAATTACTTCTGCTGACAATATTTTACTTCTAATTTTACATTTATGTGGATAGATACTTGCAAAGTGCCTTCTCTGTTGAGGTTGGCGATCAATAATGCAAAAACGCGACTACCAAATATAAATCCAGATTTTTGCCTACTTGATTTTGAAAAGGCAGAAATCGGTGCTTTTCAAGCTAGAAATAAAATAAAAGGATGTTTTTTCATTTAAACTGAATGAACAAAACCGAAGAGTTTTGGCATTACTTTGAAAATACCTATATTAGACATTCAAAAAATTACAAAACATGCATATTTATTTTGTAGGTGCAGTAAAATAAAAAGTACCAACTTCCCAATTTTAGTTTTTGTATTATGTAAAGTGAAAAATAAAATCTTGTATGTATCAATGCTGTTACCGTGATTACGCCCATCCATCTCTCTAACCAGAGGCTAACTTGCAAGACTATTTGCTATCCGGGCATAATTATCTATATAGTGTATAAATCACTATTAAATCATTGTTTTTTAATTGATAATTAAGCGTGAATGGCAGACTGGGTGATCAATTGTACAATGAGAATTTAAACTAGTAAAAATGTGTGCCATATTGTCGAACAATTTTCAATTAAATGTGACGAATCAGTAAATTCTTACCGAGGTCATTTTTATTGTGTATGCTTCGCCCATGTAAATAAGTGAAAAAGTAGTATAGTCCCATAAAATTTATCCTCGTAACAATATAAATTGGTGCGATTCATAAGTTTATAGTGAAACAAGTAAATTGAATAGTTTGAAACATTCTCAAACTTATCAATATTTTGCTGGACTATATGTATTTTCTTAGAAAGAATCAAAATGAGAGAAATATGATATTTTAGTTTATTCATTCCGCGTATTATATGTGCATGGGCGTAGTGTGTTCTATTTCTTGGGAATATATTTGTTAAATAGACTTTATTATTAACTTTAAAATAGTTTTGAGGTAAGTAAAGTAAATTTGAGGCAAGTTTATTCTTTATATAGTATTAACCTATTAACGGCCGCTGAAATTAAGATAATTAATAATTGATTAATTAAAAACACACAAATTAAGACTAATTTACAATCAAAAAGATTTTTTTTTCTCATTTTCAAGAAAAACAGAACCATTTTTAATAATGGTAAATATTGTATCTTAAATTAATATTTCATTTTGAGGTGAAAATTTTCGAAACATTCGGGTTGTAGATGCATTCTACACCTTTTACATAAGTAAATAGTATTATTTTTTCACATCCTACAATCTTGCACTATCGTCTCTTTTTGTAATGTGGCCAATATTGTCGTACATGGTTTCATTTGGTAAAGCAAATTTAGATTGACGTCCATGTACTAAGTTTGACACTGATGTAGCGGGTTCTTCACTATTATAAATTATAAATATAAATCTATGTCGGCTCATGCTTTCTCTTATAATGTGAACTTCTTTATCCTCATCCTTTGACCAATGCATATCAACTTGAAGCAGAGTGTCAACCAGATAAAATACATATGCTAATAATTTTTTTTAAATTCATGTTATTCATTTCAAAACCGTGATGGTTATTCTGCGACGCATAAATATTTATAAAATATAGAATGCTCTCAATTACTTTTTTATCAAAAAAGAGTGAAAAAACTTCAATATAAGACTTACCTCCAAAGTTGGCTTTTATATTGTCTAAATATCAATCTGATGTTGAATTACTACTGAGCACCAAAGAATATCTGTTGTTACAACTAGAGACAAAGTTGGATTTACTATTTTTGTCTGATTTTTTCTTTGGTCGTTTTATCTGTGATTCAGAGGAATATCATAATCAGAATCGTCAGAATTCCCAATCACTTGAATTAAATATATACCTGCATTATCCGATTTTATCGATTCTTCACAATTAATATTATCATCAATGTCTTCTACATCAGAAACTTTCTAATCTAGTCTCGGCGGCAAATAAAGCACATTAATTGAGTCCGCATTTTCACAATCTGAGTCTTCTTCTAACAAAGCTATTAAATCTTTAGCAGTTAGTGCCATATTTATTTTATATTTGGAGAATTTACTAAAATAAACAAATGCACTACTATATACACGCATTCACATGATAATAGTTTAGTTTACTTCATATTAATTTATGTGAACTTCATAATATATTTTTATATTTATATAAACACAACGAAACTTTCAAATTAAGTTAAAAAATAAAAACAAATATAACGTTTACAGCACACAGCCATTCTATAAATAGAGAATGATGTGTAATGACGAGATCGTATCTTAAAATTTCAGATTGTTTAGTCTAATGAAAAAAATAAGTATTTTGCAGAGATTTAAGTTTTTTGAAGTACTGTATTAGGCACTCTATAATAACAATAAAATTTTACTTTATTTCGTTAGACAATTATAAGATACCTGTTAAAAGACACATGATTTTTACGTAATTACTTATATGTTTAAATAAATAATTAATTTTTTTTTGGTGCACCTCTGCAAAATTGATAAGTGGTATATGATTTCGTTGAAAACTATCGTTAAGGGCTTCGCTAAGTGCGATGTTGCCAAGATATCACCTTCAACTAAAAATTGTTTTAGTATAGATATTGTTTCTCTCTCTTATACACGCCGCAGCTTGAGCGCCTGTCCTACCAAAAGTGTTTTATTAACGATTAATAAACATAGTTTTAAATGATTTATATCTCAAAAATAATCAAGTTACAAAAAAGTACAAGAGACTTATTTTGTTCGGAACGGTCCAAAAAATAAAAAAAATTTCCGGTCCGAAAAAGTTGATTTTTACAATTTGTGTAGAAAAATTTGAATAACTTTTCGCCTGGGCGACCTCTTGAACCATATTTTGGGGTATCTCATGAAAGTGATTATGCGAAAAAATCTCATGGGAACATTAGTCCGAACAAACCCGAGCTTTCGTCTATTTGGTTAATATTTCGATTTATAAAATCGTAAAAAAGTTGTGTATTTTTTACCTACTTTATTATTGAGCTTTAATTAATTGCATTTGTATCAATAAAATCAGTTTAAATATAAAAACATTATTCGCAAACAAAGCTTTTTGTCTTTTTTTAAGTGATAATTAGTTGTACGACTGGTATACTTTATTAGTTTTACAGTGAAGTATAATTTAAGCAACCTCAACTGCAAGCGACGTATACGGCAACTTAAATTTTCTCCTTATAGAAGTTTTATATTTCCCGCAAACTTAAATTTAGGAAAGAAGTGGATATTATTTTACGAAACATATTTTGTACGTCTATGCAAACCATCCTCTTTTATGTAATAAAGGAAGAAAGTCGACACTATAATCGTCATATAAATTTTCATCCCTTTATACACCCCATTTTCTTAGAGTCTCCTTCCCTCTTTTCCAACTTCCCACACAAAATATTTCCACATTTAATATTGCTTATATTCAAATTATTTTCGAGAGAAGCTAGTGTAATTTCAGGCGTCATCCAATTAGGTCTTTTCTTAATTGAATCTTAGGGGTGACGGTTGTGCTGGTTGTTTGCCTTTATAGTATATGAGCTCGACCTTCACACGTGTGCAATTATGTAGCCACACTATGGAATATAATCATGGATAAACCGACGCCTAATTTAGATTTAAAAGATATGAAAAGACGGAATTGTGCTCTTAAAATCTGATATAATTATTTTAAAGTGTTTCTTAAGTACCTCGAGAAAATTCATCATCATCATCATCATCATCAATGGTGCTACAGCCCTATGAAAGAGCCTCGACCTTCATAAGTCTATTACGCTAGGCAGTCCTATCCATTGCCAACCGTTACCAGTTTGCTGCGCCTATCTTTCTACCATCCTCATCTACACCATCCTTCCATCTGAGTTTTGGCCTACCCCTTTTTCTGCTTCCCACGGGTTGTGACATAAGGATTCTTTCTTGCTGAATGTCCTGCCCATCTTAATCTTCTTATTCTTATAAGAGATACTACGTCTTTACCACCAAATATTTGTTTATATCTGTGGTATACCTCGTAGTTGTATCTCCTCCTCCAAACACCATTTTCACAGATGCCACCAAATATTCCTCGAGAAAATTAGTAAAATTATATTTTACTTTTGGTATAGGTCATGCACATATGTTGTAAACATGTTATAGTACAACATTGTAGACCTACACTTCGGCAAATATGTAAGTAAAACTCATGTGGTGCGAAGTATAAGTGATGGAGAATCTTTTTATTGGTCTCTCTCGTTCTATTTTCTGTGTGTGGTTATTACTTGTGAATTATGATGTTTGTTGTAGATTAAGACATTACCTAAACGGTTAGTGCTTCCTTATGGTACTGTTTGTATCGCTTCTGTTATTGGTCTTCTTATCTTCTGAGTTTTACTGATCTTCTCCATATTTATTTTAGTGAATGTCCAGGTTTGAACTTCATATGTAAGTACAGGTAGGATACAGGAAATAAACACTTTGGTTCGCAGTCTTTGAGATATGTTTTTATTTTTAAGTACGTATGAGAGCTTTCCGAATGCTGCTTATCCCATTTTAACACATCTGCCTATTTCGGTAGTCTGATTTTCTTTGCTTACCTTGACATTTTGACCCAGAAGTTATGATTTGTAAATTCTCATGCATCTTCGTGTATTTGTTTTGTTAATGTTTCTATTGCTATTTCTATTTCTTACGGTTGTTTTAGTGGGATATTTATGTCTATTTTTTCTTGTAGGATTTTTTAAAAAATATTCAAGTCTGCTGTTTTATTCGTTGGTTTTAGAGGTGAATATTTTTCTGATGGATTTGTCATTATTGCTGCAATGATTGGTATTTGATCTGACGATTGGTCTTTATTAGATTCTATGTGCAGGTATTCTTGTCTTATTCCTTTATAGATAAAAAAATCAAGCAAATCGGGCAATCTATTTCGATCGGTTGGCCAGAATTGTTAAAACTCTTGAATATGAGATTAGTGACACACAATTTGGCTTTAGAAATGGTATGAGTACAAGAGATGCTTTGTTCGGCTTGAATGTGCTGGCTTAGAGATGCATGGACATGAATCAGGATATGTACTTATGTTTTGTAGACTTTGAAAAGGCATTTGATAAAGTTCAACATAAAAAGCCTGTAGATATATTAAAAAGCAAAAATATTGACAGTCGTGATCTGAAAATTATATCTAATTTATATTGGAATCAAACTGCCAAGGTAAGAGTTGACAGCCAGTACACCGAAAATATCAAAATACAGAGAGGAGTCTGCCAGGGTTGCGTGCTGTCCCCACTCCTTTTCAATGTCTACAGTGAAGCGGTATTTCAAGAAGCGCTCTCAGACTCAATAGAAGGTATATCTATCAATGGAGAAGTTTTGAATAACTTATGTTTTGCAGACGATACAGTAATACTTACGGATAATAACAATGATTTACAGAACGTAATGCAACGCGTTAATAAACGCTGTCATGAGTAAGGACTGAATATAAATTTAAAGAAAACTAAATGCATGATCCTGACTAAATCTGCACATGCAAATATCCATTTGACTATTGAAAATACTGCAATTGAGAGTGTTAATAACTATAAATACTTAGAAACATGGATAACATCAGATGTAGACCAAACCAAAGAAATTAAGATACGTATTGAAATAGCACGTACATCATTTATTAAACTTAAAAAATCATGAATGTGTTGCTTGTGTGAGTCCATTTCAAATAGGTATAGAAATAATAAATAAGACTTACTCACAATCAATTTAATTTAACTATCTGACGACCGGTTTCGCTTTCTACAATATGCAAAGCATCCTCAGGTCTCGATACAAAGTTAAACAAATGCTGAAATAATAAAAACCCATATTAGGGTGTTGTCCAATAACGATACACAAATTAGATGTTACAATCGAAGAGACTATTTTATAACAATTTGTGGGCCTTACCTTGTCTGTTTAAACTTTTAAAATTTTTATACCTTTTATTCAACTTACTTATTTAAATAAAACCACAGACATGTAATATTGGCATAATTATTGTAATTTACAACATCTACTTTGTGTATCGTTATTGGACAACACCCTAATATGGGTTTTTATTATTTCAGCATTTGTTTAACTTTGTATCGAGACCTGAGGATGCTTTGCATATTGTAGAAAGCGAAACCGGTCGTCAGATAGTTAAATTAAATTGATTGTGAGTAAGTCTTATTTATTATTTCTATACCTATTTTAAACTTAAAAAGTTTCTTTGTTGTCGGGATATAAGGTTAGAACTACGCCTGAGAATGCTTCGATGTTACGTGTTCTCTACTCTTCTTTATGGTTTGGAAGCTTGAACACTAAAACAAGTTCATCTGAATAAGTTGGCAGCCTTTGAATTTTGGTGTTACAGAAGAATCCTACGAATATCATGGATTCAAAGAATGTCAAACATGGAAGTAACTAGAAATATAGGAAATGAGGCGGAAATAATATTAACTATTAAAAGACGAAAACTTGAGTACTTGGGACATGTGATGAGAGGGCAAAAATACGCATTATTACAACTTATTATGCAGGGCAAAATCCGAGGAAAGCGAAATGTGGGAAGACGAAGAATATCCTGGCTTAAGAACTTAAGGGAATGGTTTGAATGCAGTAGTGCAGAACTTTTTAGAGCGGCAGCCAACAGAGTCCGCATAGCGATGATGATTTCCAACCTTCGATAGAAGATAGAACTTAAAGAAGAAGAAGGCCAGTAAATCGGTTTGTAGCTTGAGAGATATTTTAGTTGCATTTCTTTCATCACATACGGGCTCTACCTCTTCCGGGGGAAATAATCTTAAGCTCTAGCTTTTGTCCTGGGTCCTAATGATCTAAAAAGTATTTTAAATCCATTTATATTAGGTTGATAATGTGGCAGACAATACACTGTGTAAAATGAATAGTAAAAAAAATAGGGAAGCATTAAAAAATGTGAGCGCTAACCTTAGTTAGAAAGCCGCAACGAGAAGAAGTCTTCTTCATAAAGCTGAATTTATATTTTTCCAAATTATCTTTATACGTTCTTTCCTCTTTTAACTCATTTTCTTTACTAACGTTTTTCTGTACTATAATTTGGTTTTGTTTTGTAGTTTTCTTCATTACCTATTATAAATATAAGAGATCTAATTTCTACATTTACTATAATTACTTTCTACCTCATATTCACAATAAATATTCTTCTGACATATTAATAGTATGTTAAGTATAAATAACTGTTATTAAGTATTGTAGATGTTCCATAATGATTGAGCCCTTCGACTAATGCATGAGGTGGTTACGGTTGTAGGCTTTTTAGATTTGCCTGTAAAACCTCTGTTCTCCGGCCGTTTTGTTAGCTGCCTACATCCGTGGGGAACTTCGCCTGTTTGTGACAGTGGATGATTATTTATAAGAATTTCTTGTAAGGGGGTAAGGTAAAAAGTGTAAGCAGGGAGGTGTTAGGTTGAACGAAAATTTATATATGGTGGCTTCGATTGCTCTGGTAGCTTTCGCAGCTTTAGTGACGCTTATGTTAATTAATTATTGCCAAAATAAACTAGAAAAGATATTCCTTTCGAGAAATCTGATACGATATTTATAAGGTTTTGGAACGGTTTTCTTGTTACATGTCAAGTTAAATATTTTGTTTTTATGGGGTTAGGCCACAATTCATTGCAATGAAAATTATATTTTTAATCCTTAAGTATAACATCTTAAATCAAGGGCGTAAACACTAACCAACCGTTGAACGGGCAGGTTTAGCATTTTCTTCTTCTTCCAATGCCGTCCCAATTAATGGAGGTTGTTACCCTCTTCGATGATAGTTGGGGGTTACACAAAGAACGGTAACGGTACTAGGCTCGGGCTTCAGTCTGGTAGAGGTATATTGGTCGGGGTTCTTATTACAGCTCAAATATCACGGATCAGTTAAAGAAGTACAGACAACACAGAGACAAGAAATTAGAAGAGAAGAGAAGTTATTTGGGCACCACCCTATTTTTAGAGGAACAGGGAAACCTTAAGGTATATTGAAGAAGATAACGAGAAAGGTAAGATACAGTTAAAATACGCGAGAATGAAGTAAACCGTGAGAGAAAAGGTATCGTGATTAGGCGGTACACAGTTAATATTTCGACACATATACTATAAATATACGATCAAACAAATAATAGTATAAATCAATAAAAATGCCTGGAAGAGAAACACAAAAATATAAATTCATATTATATAAAAAAATAAAAAGCAAATAGTTCGTCAACAAAATTATATTGAGGTATAGTTGTTAATGTAAATGCACTATCACAATGTTTACTGAACAGTTAAATGGCATGATATCAGTTATTGCACAATTTATTATTAAATACAAACAAAAAATATCTTTTTGAAAAATAATTATGAATAATTTAGTATCCTCAAGAACTAGAAAAAGGCAAGGAACATTATAATTGTATCTACGTCAATATTCGTCAAATAAGTAAATTTTACGCCTTGAGAATACGTAAACATGAAGTTACTAAGTTTTTGATCGTGATCACTTCAAATCTATGAATAAAATTTATCATAAATATAACCTACATATAAAACAAATTGTACATTAATTATACGTATATATTATCCCGTAGTTATACTCATAATAGTTCGTTCTGTTAGAGTTAAAGTAAACATCCATAAATAGGTAAGGTACACTGAACTGGGGTCATAAATCAACTTCTAACGATTTAGGTATCACAGTTGAGCTTTAGTCAATAAAAATTATACTCACAGAACCAGTATAATACAGGTGGATGCAGATAATCGCCTTCAATAAAGGCACTTGACTTCGGTCCTTGCAACAGGTAGTCGGGACGACAGGCGCAACGATGACTTACGGTCTTCTAAACGTAATCCCTCAAATTGATTTAGGCCGATGAAAAGAGACAGCCAGACGGGAACAGTACAGGTAGTAATAAGTAGTCGAGATAAATGAAAGTATAAAAACACGTAGATATGACTGAATGAATCGTAGAGGTGAATGAACGTAGCGGTGAAAGAATGAAGCGGTGGAAGAATGAACGGCAAACAAAAGTGACTTCGTTCCTTCTAATTGGAAGACGTCTGTTTGACAAAAGAGAAAATAGTTAAAATAGGACACACTGTGTAAACATATTTTATATAGAGAAGGGTGAATTGAAAATCCACTTACCGCCGTTTGATGAAGATAAACCGCTTGCCACAGGAACTAACTGGAAAATGACTTCGGATTTTCTGAACTTCGACGGGCTTAGACAAGCGATAGGTAAACCAGAGAGGGGATATAGGCTGAAGGGTGCCACGCGAACTTGATATTAAATAGCTGGGCTACTGGGGTTCATTTTCGTAGCTTACCCTTTCTCTACCGATAGAAATTATCTTTCTCCGAAAAACAACTCTTCTGTTTTTCTGAGAAGGTAGAGCGGAGATTTCACAATAGGGCCTTTTTGCTTTGTTACTAGGAAAGATTTCTATTTAGCAAAGCTTGATAAGGAGAACGGAAAACATTTGTCGAAGCTATTTCTTTGTTAAAAAAGGGCGTAACCAATTGCTCGATGTTATCGGGTTAGATGTTATGCTTTTTTAAAGAAGAATATGTAGGCATAGACGGCGTGAAAATAATTCTTTAACGAAAATAATTTAAAGAAATTATGAACATGCTTCAAGGTTGTCGACCACATTTCTAAAAGTTTCTCTATCTTTTGCAACGTAAAACAATTCATCTATAGCCATGTTTGTCCAGTCTCGAATATTTTGCCATCGACTCTACCCTGCATGATGACATGCACAAGACTATATTTATCATTCCCCAGTATGTGTCCAAGGTATGCAGTCTTGCGTACTCGCAAGACTGCATACCAAGTACTTTTTGTCTCGACCCATCCTTCTCAGCACTTCCTCATTGGCAACCCTGGTAGTCCATGGAATTCTCAACATTCTCCGGTATATCCAAAGTTCAAATGCTTCAATCTTCTTAACTATTTTCGCTTTTACCGTCCATGTTTCTATCCCGTACAATAGTTGGGACCAGACGTAACATTCAACACACTTCAGTATCAGCACTGTATTCAAATTTTTGTTACAGAACAATTGCTTGAATTTTAAGAACGCTGCCCTTGCCATTTTTATTCGTACCCTGATCTCTTGGTCTGGATCTAATTCTGTGTTGATATAAGCTCCCAGATATTTATATTTTTTCACTCTCTCTATTTGCTGTCCACCAAGGGTTAGTTGTTCATTATTTATTGGACTCCTTGATACTATCATAAATTTGGTCTTATTTACCATGTTAATGTCAAGTCCCATTTGAATGCATTCACTAATTATTGTGTTACGAAATATTTTGCTTACCTTAGGGTAAGAACATGGGGGTCGAAAAATGGGGACAGAAACTAAGGGGTTAAGAAGGAGCAAACAAAATAATCGACACTGGTGCGTACGGCACTCAGGGGTTTGTTGGAGAGCTGGGTCGCGGATAAGATGAATCAAATGGGTCAGATTAGGGTAACTACTAGATGAAATTAAGGGATACTTACATAAATCTCCTGGAAAAAAACAAAAAAATATGGCAGACAAGAATTACCGCTAGCTATTTTCTATTCGGACGCCGCTTCGAGAAAACTTCCTGCTGGAAGAAAGAAAAATCCTTTTTTCCTAAAATCAAAAATACACACAAGGGTTAGGAGACTTTTCTAACTAAAAAAAAAATAAAAAATATGGATCAAAATTTGTCTCAAACAAACAGTTATAAAAAATACAGATTGCACAAAAAACATACTATATAACATAATACAAAATTAACAAAAACTTACTTGTTTATCTGTTTACAAAGGAGATTGCTACAAAAATTTTCGAAATGGTTCCTAGGTTATTTATTAATGTAGCCAAAATAGATTATTAAAATTAAGGATATCATTGTAAATGAAAATGTAAATTTAACCTTTTCTATGAAATATCTTTTCTATATAATAATCAAATTAAGATTTATTTACAACAACAGATTAGAGCCAAACGTCATATGTCCACACAACATTCTAAGACAGAATAAATTATGACATTTTTTAACTACGCCTCTAACATAATATATAATTTTAATTATTACAAATTTTTACATTTTTAAATAAAAGCAATATTTAAATAAATGTTTAATTGTTACCTTAATTTCACATATTTTTCGCACTTAGCTTTAAAAAAAACTTGCTAATATCTCTGGGATTGAAGCTACCTGGACCAATTCTCAAACATGAACAAAGGAAACCATTTCTATAAACTTGAACGACGCTCAAAGATGCAAACGAGGTTTGGTGGAGGAGCAAGCAGATGACACACAAAGCCGGTGGCATACCCTATGTACTGCTTTCAAAATTCCATCAGTTTCCCGGTATACTGCACAAATCCTAATGTGGTTACTCTATTCTAAAATGCAATTTTTACAAAGAGTAAATTATCACCTTGACCGGTCTTGGAACTAAGACATTACACACAAAAAATCGGCTGTTGATTCAAAGTCGCCAAACGTCTTCTTAGCTTGAATGCCCCTGCTTCACTATCTGCGTTAGGTTTTAAAAATCCAACGCAAATCACCTTTCGCTCACGTCTTGGAAACAGTTGGTACCTAAGAACTTAAAACAAATACCTCTCGACAGTCAAATAGAAAATAGTATTTTTCACATTATTTTTAAACGATATAGAGAAAATCAGCTTGTTATTACTAAATGTTTTTAAGTTGTTTTTTTGGCATGTTTAGTTTGGTAGACTTCCTTATGGAACCAAAATTTTTGTCGGACAAGATTTTTTTCCGATATTTTACGAAGTCGACTTTTGTATTCATTAAACTGCAATATGTTATAAATAAATTTGATACTTAAATCACTTCAAAATGACCACTTTTGGATAAGCTGGAGAGAAAAAGCACCCGGTACAAAAAGTATCCCAAGAGATATTTGGGGGTCGAGGTCTTATGAAACTAACCTGAAAAGTGTAGCCCGTTATGTATGAATGATACAGTATGTCGCCTGGCACCTAGACTATAAAAGCGGTGGTTTAGAGCTTGACCAGGATCCTCCTTCTCTTAAGTGCCTTCTCCATTGAGGTTGGCGATCAATATGGCAAATTTCTCTCTGTTCTGGGCTTGATGGATTAAGTCATTTCCTGTTGTGTGAGTCCAATACTCTGATGTTTCGGAGCCAGGATTTCTTCTTTCTTCCTATACCCCTTTTACCCTCGATTTTGCCTTCTATATATTACCTGGAGCTGCTCAAATTCCTTATGGCGCATTATGTGTCCTAGATATGACGTCTTTCTAATTTTGATTATATTAACCAGATGAGGTCGTGTGTTCATTATTTCCAGTACCTCTTCATTTGTAGTTTTGCTGGTCCAGCTTATTCTTAGCATTCGGCGGTACATGCACATTTCGAATGAATTCAGTTTGTTGACGTCATACTGTTTTAATGTCCAGGTCTCACAGCCATATAGTAGTAGAGACCACACATAACACTTTAGTATTCTTAACCTTATTGTGATTGATAGCTTGGGGTTACAGAGCATTTTATGCATGTTCATGAAGCCAGATCTTGCTATTTCAATACGTCTTCTAATTTCTTTTGAGTGGTCTAGCTGACTGTTTAGCTCTCTGCCCAGGTATATGAAGCTTTGGGAGCTCTGAAGGGTGATACCATTGATTTGTATGTTGGGTGTATTTTGTTCATGGGGGTTCCTGTGGAATACCATGATTTTGGTTTTGGAAAGATTAATATCCAAACCTAGTCTGTGACTTTCTTCTGATAGTATGTTCATCAATATTTTTAGTTGGTCTTCTGTTTCTGCTAATACTACGGTATCATCGGCATATCTTACATTGTTAATGATGATTCCATTGACTCTGTCACCTTCATTGCGATCTTCAAGAGAAGCTCTGATGATATTTTCGGCATAGACATTAAATAGAAGAGGGGACAGAATGCACCCTTGACGCACTCCTCGTTCTATGTTTACATAATTGGTATTTCCGTTGTCTGTTCGAACACATCCTGTGTGGTTCCAGTATATATTGCTTAGTATAGCTATGTCGTGTCCGTTCAGCCCTTCGTTTTTTACTTCTTTTAGCACCTCAATCAATTTTTCGTGTCTAATGCGGTCGAAGGCCTTTCTATAATCGACAAAGCACACATACAGCTGTTTTTGAACCTCGAGATACCTTTCTGCCATTAGTGTCAATCCCATTATTGCTTCTCTGGTGCCTGTACTTTTCCTAAAACCATATTGAGAACGACTCAGGTATTCTTCACACTTGACCAGGATATCCTAACCTAATTTCAAATTTCGTTTTGTTGACATTGACATGTAAATGCTTTTAGCAGTGATGGGGAAGCTGGCACACCAAGAATTTATTATATAAGAATATATTAGGTACAGAACAAATCATTTTGAAGAACTAGACTGTGAAGATTTTTCTATATATAAAAATGTTATGTATTGTTTTCGATCTAACGTGACAAATGTGTCATAACTCATCTATACTGATCAATGTCCATAAAATTTACTGATAATATTCTATAAAAATCTGATTATTGCCCATAACTTCCTACCAACATAAGAAAAATAAAACGAAACCTAAAGTTAAGTGACCATTACCGAATCTGTGAATGTGAAACGGCATCTGTCAGTTAAACTAGGGGTAAAGGTTACTTAACTTCTAGGGTTAACCACTGATTGTGAAACTGGCCGTTAGTTGAGTGTATCGTAGGTTAACTTAAATAGTTGAGTTTTTGATTTCTAGGGAAAAAAAGATTAATTAAGGATTGTTTTAAAAATAGTATATAACCGCCAATCGCCCCTCTCCGATTTTACTTTTATTATTTTATTCATTTATAAAAGAAACTTCATGTTTTATTTGTTGCATTTTAATTTTGATCTTATTTTATTTTATAATACAATATATACATTTATAATTAAGAAACTCCTCGAAAGATACACATGCAAGGATTTATTCCTCATATCTCAGCTCTCCTAACTATATTAGAGTGACATCTCCAGACGTCTACCTCAGCATACATCTTTATTTGCTTCATGTTCCTGAATGCTGCGGTTTTATTATGGTGTCAAGTCAACATGATCCGTGTAGTTACTCAAGAATTACATAATTCAGTTTTAACAGGCGTGTTGCCTGGCAAAACTTCTTTATAACTTTATTAAACTTCCAAAGACGTAACTCATAGCAAAAGTCGCTTAGACTCGTTATCACAAATATAAAACTTGTGTAATAGTGTTGAAAATCTTTACGCGTTAGAACATGTAAGTCTCGAGGTTGGCTGGCGAGTTATTTTGACGAGATAACTTTTTGCACAGAGGCTATAGCGGGGTTATAATGTAGCCACTTGATTAAATCTCCACAGAACATCTTGTAAAACTTCCCGAACTTGTTCAATTATTCCCCTCCCAACACTTAATAAAGCTGAAGCACTTCAATATACACAAACTTCGGGATACATGGTAACGATTGTGGATTTCAGATGAACTTTCTCCATGTTGAGAATGTTTTTTAACTAATTCTGTCGATTAAATACTGGATGATTTCAAAATAAATCCACAGATTAATAAGGTAAAATGTAGATGTTAAGTTTTTACAATCCAAGTTAAATTTTCAATAAATCATTAACAAGGTTTGTACCGTGTCGTGATTTATTTTTCAATTTAAAGTACTACACACATCGAGTCGGTCAACTATATAATATCTATCTCTGGAAATTGAATAATTGAAAAATCAAAGAATAATTTACTTTTTTATATTCTCCTAATACTCCTTAATTGATATTGCTTCATAAATTCTTATTTTATAAAATTACGGTTCTATAACAGTAACGATTTAATTTCGTCATCATCGTCATCATTTCTCTCGAAAACTCTATGTGAGTCTTGACCGCGTTTACTATTTTCCTCCATTGTTGTCGGTCTTGAGCAGCCATTTCCCATTGCTGTATTCCCATTTTGCGTGGATCACTGGCTACTGCATCCTTCCGTCTCTTTCTTGGGCGACTATCTGACCTTCTGCTATCGGGCCTTACCCGGAATGTGGCGTTCAGGAATCTTTCGTCACTCGATCTTAGCACGTAGCCCGCCCATCTTATTCGGTTTGCTATAATGTAGCGTACTATGTTTTCATTCCTATATACTGTTTGGAGTTCATCATTGTGTCTTCTTCCCCATTCTCCTGTTGCCTCTTCTCTGCAAGACCCATAGATAGTCCGCAGTGTCTTTCGTTCCAGTACCAGTAATTTTGTCGTTTCCTGCTGGTTCAGAGTTCATGTCTCGCTTTCATACGTTCTTGTGGGACGAATTATTGTCTTATACACCCTTATTTTTGTTGGTTTTGAGAGTATTTGTGATTTAAGTACGGTCTTTAATGAGTAATATGCCCTCTTTCCTGCAATGATCCTGGCTGCCAAGACCTTTTCATATTTATTTTCAGATGTTATGATCGCTCCCAGGTACTTGAATTCTTTGACGACATCAAAGTTGTATTCATTGATTGTTACGTTTTGTCTAACCCTTGACCTTGGGTTCTTCGTAACCACCATGTACTTGGTCTTGTCCTTGTTGGCCTTCAGACCAACTTCCTTGACTCCGTTTTCGAATAGGGTGAAAACTTCTTTTGCATCTCTGGTGGATTGCGCAATTGTGTCCACGTGATTTGCAAACGCCAATAGTATTTGTTGTTGAGCTTTCGAGCCAAGTTACGACATTTTGATTGTTTATTTAAAAATATTTCCACTACAAAATTGATAAATATCTGGATAAGAGTGTTTTTGTGATAACTCATACTACAAATTTCAACTGTCAAACCGCATAACCGTTAAGGCTCATCCTCGAAAATCCTAACGGTAAATTTCAGTGGGCTATCTCTATTTCAAAAATTTCTTTCTTTACGAAAACAAAATCTGTTCATGCAGTAATATTCTAAACTTAGTTCAGATATCTCTCTCAAGCCCAGGTCAAAAATGCGTTAATCTTTTACTCGAGCCGATTATACAATCGGGACAACCCCTGAAGTGACATAATTTATTTGTTACTTTTTTACGGAACAATCGGCGGTTTTTTAATTTTAATGTCGATTAAAGTTTACGATAAATAAAAATTATAAAAAAAGATTATAATTATATACTATAAAAATTTCAGAAGGTATTCCAAATAAAAATTATAATAAAAATCTTGCAATTTTTGTAGCATATTTTCCCATAGTTCCATACCTTTATCAATCATTTCAAATAAAATATTTTTTGGGGTCCATACCGCAAACTAACAGTATTCTCTATTCGATATAAATAACAAAATAACTGTCCTTGCACTGAATAGTAATAAGAATCAGTTCTTTTTAAAATTTCTTGAAGGAAGGAATAATTTTGATTTTTAATATTGAATATTGATAGGTTGTGGTTTATTACACCAAAATCTAATAAAATATAACATGACACAAGAAATAGTTTCAGAATAAGTTTGATGTGTTGTTTATTATCATTCAGTAAGAGACGAATTCACTTATTACAATACTAATCTAACAGACAATTATTATTAAATGAAAGAAATAAGATAATTTACTTGTGGTTAGTAAACGTCGGCCCTATGCAACTAATTGTCAACAAAGAACGGATTACAAAAGTTTAGATTTATGAGATTTATGAGGAGCATTTATAAAACTTAGATGTATACTGACTACTTATTTCAAAAATTTACAACTAAGGATTTAATTTGTTATATGTAAATATACTCCAAGATCTAGAGAAAATGGGAGTGCGACAATGGGAATTACTGGCACAGGACCGACAAATACGGGAGGCAATAGTAACCGCGTCAAAGACTCACGAAGAGTTGAAGTGCCATTGATCATGATGATGATGATGAAATATACTGTATTACTATTTATATGGATGTGAAATATGGATCATGGGATTATATGGTGGACAATTTAGGACATGACTCAGGTATATGATAAAGTATGGCAAAGATGCCATAACTATAAACTAAGACTACATATACCAAAACGATACTCTCAAATAATTGACTCCTGCATCTTGTAAAGATATTTCAGAATTAAACAGGAAGAAACATACACGGAACTGAAAGAAATTACAGCAGGACTACCACAAAGAAGTGTCTTTACCTTTTGTATACGTGTTATATTATTGTCCTAGAAAATAACACAATTGGGAAATAAGCAAATACTCCAGGGAAATAAGCAAAAAATAGACCTTGTTCGTGACACTCGATAATCCAGGTCTCTGACAACTTTTTTAGTTATTGTAGACCTATAGGAAGAAAACCTACTTGTTACCCGCCTTGAATTTGGAGTTGTTTTTTAATTATTAACAATTTAACGTAAAAAACGCGATTTTTTCTATGATTATTGATACTAGTATTAAAAAAAATTGATTTTTGGAAAAAAATTATTTTTCCACGAATTGTTTAAAACAAACGAGACTATTAATTAATTAATTAATATATAAACAAATTACATATTTGTAAGGTACGTAGAAATTACATACAAATTAAAAAAAGAATGATCAAAATCCATTGAGTAGATCTGGAGATATAGAAAATTTTATTAGTTTGAAATTGCTTGTTTCATATGGATCACAGAATCGATTTGTAGGTTCTTTCTAGTCACCATTCGAACTACAGTTTTGAAAATTCGTAGAGGATCCTGTAAAGGTACAATGTTTGTGCAAATTTTTTAACGAAAAATACAAATCCCATTCCTTAACTTGGCATCAATGAGGTTCTTTAATTATTTTAATCAAATTAGCTGTGAATTATCATCTTTTCTCTAAGTTGATCTACTACTTGTTGTAATTGGTCGTAAAACGCTTTCCTTGTTTTTTGAGGCTTATTATTTTCTGGGCCGTATACTCCGATAATGTTCAGGTTTTCCTTCTCTATTCTTATCTTTGCTGTTACTATTCTTTCTGATATGTATTCACACTCTTTAATGTAATTTTAATACCTTTGGTGTATTTGTAAGGCTACACCTTCTTTGGCCCTGTTTTCTTTTGCTATTCCACTGTAGATTAGTATGTATTCACCTAATTTTGATTGACCTTTTCCTTTATTTTTTGTTTCATGTAGAGCATAAATGTCTATTTCTTTCTCTTTCAGCATTTGGGTTATTTCTTAGTCCGTTGAGTTGAGTGATCTGATATTCCAAGTAGTAATTCTCATCTAGGTTTAGGATGTTTTTTCGCTTGTCCTTACTTCTTGCCGTAGTCGTCTTCATAGTATCAATCCGGTTCCGAGGCTGTACATTGTTTCTTTAAGCAGTATTTGTTTTTGTGATGTAAAGAAGAAAAGAAAATAATAATTCTGATTGAAATACAAAAAAAATGTACTTGCTGACTGGCAAAAATTCTACGCTGTTTCTATGTAATAAATTATTATTATATAAGCAAATACTGAAACAATGTCACTGAAAGAATGTCACAAATTAACAGAAAATATTTCTATTCATATAAAAATTTAATCAAATTATAGGTACCTACTTACTGCTTATTTATATAAAATTTCCTATTTTAAATACAATAAACACACTGGTTTGTCAAAAGTCGGAATAAGCCTTAATAATGTCATTCAACATTATTATTATCCTCTTCCGAGGGTCTTACCTACCTGCTGGCGAGAATCAAGAAGCTACCGACAAGGACAGCTTGTGCTGACGGATAGAGAATTACATTTAGCAGAACTTTGAAATTTTTTAAAAGTTTATACCAAATAGCTGCTTTGTGTTACACTTTATGTTAAAAATAAAAACAGATTCAGAAAGTGAGTCAAATTCTCTAGTGCCCTATTTGAAAAAAAAAAAAAAATTTTACGTTTATTTTAACCAAAAATATTTGAAAAAAAATTGTTTAAACAATTTATTAATTTACAACCAAATAGTGCACTAAAACTTTTTAAGACCTTTCATATAAAAAAAGAATCATCTCAATATCTGCCATAGTTTTTGCGTTATTTGATATAAACTTTTACATTGGAATTTAGCTATGCCCATAGTCTCGAGGATCGACCTTAAGAGATGTAAGCATGTTACACCGAAAACGATAAATTAATGCTGAAGCCAGCACACAGAAGGAGAAAATAATGAACGTTAATATGAACTTTGTAGTTTTAAACTTATTCATACAAATAATCATTTAAGAAAGAGAAAAAATTTCACAGTATTTTTATTAGAGACAGATTAAACGTTTTTTTTATAATATGGAATAGTATCGCCACATCAACAAGTTCTCAAAAATTTATATTCACCATCGTCACATAAAAGTTTTCATGATCGATCTCTAAGGAATTCCATAATATTAGTCCATGAGTATGATGCAGTTGGAAAGAGAACCGTAAGACCAAAAACAGAAGAAATAAAGCAGATGCGAAATAAGAAGAAAATGTACGGGGTGGCACGCCGAGCGGGCTACGTGGTCGTAGACAATGAAGTTAATTCGCAAACGAGGGTTTGGAACAAAGAAAGAAATCCAATTAAAAGGATGTTGGAGGCTAAGGGGTTGGGTGGCATAATGGGGGTACACCGGGGGCGGGTTATAGGGCTTGACGTGCCGGCACTGATGGGCATACAAATGCAGAACGGCGCACTGCGGATAGAACTTCTACATATATGAAGTCTTGTTCCGGAGAGATAACGAGTTTGCGGCAATGAAAATATTTTCGTGTTTGCCACCCTTTCGTGTCTCGTGAAGAAATATACCAAACGTCTTTTTAACTTTACTGACAAGAGTTGTTAAACGGTCTGTCTAGTTGTTAAAAAATATGATTGTATGTGTGTTATATACGTTTAATGTGTAATATACCGGTACTTTTGTACCGGCAAAACTTGTGGAAAACTTGAACGTGATATTGTGGATAAATGTGATCGACTTGGATAAACAAACTCGAACGTGAATTGTTTTATCTAACACTTTGTCACGGCCTAGAAGAGGACCGTGAGCACGGTTTACTTATTACTCTCAGAAATCGCTCTAGATTTGAATTGTTTTGCCAGTTACAATCTTGTAACTAGTTCAAGTTCTAACATTAAAAAATAGGAAGAACGGTAGTAGTTATGAGTCTTCAGGATCAAAGCGCACGTAACTTCACTAAATAGCGTAAATATGAAAGCTGCGATTAGATGCAATGGGTAGATCTAACGTCACCGTTGTAGAGTGAGAGTAAGCATGTAGAATCTGTTAATGGTTGGGATCCATGATCTACAATCACAGATGTCTAAAAGAGGACTAATAATAATACCTTTTAAAATATGTAAAAGATGTTTTTCGATGCGCTTTGAATTTACACTGTTATCAATTAGTAGATTTAATACAAAATATCTGTAAATATGTAAAAAGATGATCTACAGTCATCAATAATCATTTTCATACTATTTGGAAGAAAAAAAAAACAATTTTGAATAAAAACTTGAGGAATACGTTCATATTCTTCACGAATCACGTTTTGAAGATCTGCAAGATTTTCTGGATGACCTGGTTAACGTCCAACACTACGATAAAGTTTATCTCAAAGGTGTTCGATGTTATTTAGACCAGAGCTGCGTGATCGCAATTCTAGAGTATTAATTCCTACTTCCCCTAATGCATAAAAACGAAATTGTCCCCAATGACGAAATGGACCAACTGGAACTACTGCTTCTGTCAAAACATCCTCTATATACCAGTGAGCATACAGGGGGCCATTGATAAAAATAAGTTCAGTTCGAGCTTTAAATGAGATTTCAGTCCAAACCATAACACCACCATTGCCAAACTTTCCTCTCTAGTACATACAAACTTGGGCTTAGCTTTCATTTCTTTGTCTTCAAACCCTCTTTCGGCAATCCTATATATCCCAGTGTTAGTGTTGTCGAGCAAAAATTAATCGATTCCTACAGTGTCTGGATTGTAATTCAGGAACAATAGCCGGTCTTCTTGCCATTAGTCCTCTTTAATTGAGGCATCTTCTAACCGTTCTCTCACATACATTCACATTTCGAAACTCCTGAAAACGGTTTCTTGAAGCAATTGCAGTGGAATGGCGATTTCTTAAAAGTTTCATCACAATATCACTATCACTATCTTATGATGTAGCCCGATAGGATTTTTATTATTATACCCTTTATAAGGAATTTTTTTATTATGAACTGGGTAATAAATACAAGAGTAGAATGGAACTATCATATAAGTCGAATAACAACAAATATAGTAGTAAAGACGGCAAGAGATCACATAGACGATTAAACGACAACTTACTGGAGACACATTTAAAAACAGACAAAGTCATGTTTACATAAAAAGAAGAAGGACGAGAAAAACACCAAGAAACAAGTATTTGATAGTTGCAATTGTATATTTTTATAAATGGTTAGAAATAGTTGTACTACGCAACCAAGAAGCAATCACAATTGATGAGGCTCTTCTTGAGAATGTCGCGTCCCGACATGTGGTTCCACTTCTACTTGATTATGATTAGAGGCGCAACTTCAATTCGGAAGTTTGGAAGACCACGATGGCTTTGCTTTAAATTAAGAATACCAGAACAACACCGCTTCATCCTCAGTTTGACGGTATAGTAGAAATACATAACTGGACCATCAACAGCTACTTTTCCCTGTTTGTACATGAAAATCAGAGAGACTGGGACAAACTGGTGCTTCTGTTTCTACTAGCCTACCGAAGCTCCCAACATGGAGCAACTGGTTAAACTCAAGTAATTTTATTGATAGGTCGAGAGACTAAGCTTTCCATCGATTTCCTACATGGCAATCTATCAGACGAAGAGGCGAAGCAGGAGACACTTCCCGAGTATGTCAGCGGAATAAAAGATCGACTGGTTAAAGTATACAATTTCACCAGGAATAGGCTGCAACTCACCAGTGACTGAATGAAGGTTAGGTTCGATCAGAAATTCACTTCCCTTAGCTTCAAGGAAGGTAAGGCAGTTTGGTTCTACCAAACAACGAGAAGGAAAGATCTGTTCCAAGTTGCAGCTGCCTTGAGAGGGACCGTACCTGGTTACTAAGAAGATAAACGACCTTGTATACATGGTGTAACTAACGCAAGGAAGCCGAAGGTCATCTAACTAAAGAAACTGTGTCTTTATGAAGAGCTAAATCCACTAACCTGGTCCATTTGGGTATTGTTTGGGGCGAACAGCCTGAAAGTAGGGAGAGATGTTATGTGACTGTAATAAGTGTCTTGTAATATCTCGAAAATTCAACATGGTGTTTTATTTGTTCTATTGTCTATCACACAGAAAGTGCTCGACTTTCTGTGTGATAGACACCATGCAACTAGCAAAGTCTTTATCTTAAGTAAAGTGATATACGTTAGTTATTAATCAGACATAATTTATTATTAGAGTAGTTGTTTTTTTTTTTATTTAAGTGTTTAAATAAAATTACTTTAGCTACGTGTATTTTACTTAATCCTTGAACCCACAGAAAAACGTAACAATATGTTTTTAATACTCCTCTAGATCTTGGCTTTAGGCACAAAGCCTTGGCTTTAGGTACGAAGCCTTAGCTACAAAATAAGTTACTGTGTAGATGTTTCATTCACGCTGTAGCTGAGTCTAATCGCTTATTGGACAAAAAGGTTATGTTAAATATAATTATTGTACCATCCATTGGAATTGGTTTAATATTATTTATTATTGCTTTTAAGAAATTCATATATGTATACTGAAAGTTGCATTTTTTTGTTGCAGGTAATGGAAAAGATTACTTTTACATCTCTTTTAGGTAAGCTAAAGTGGTACTTTTTAATTATAATAAAGATTCTTGATACAACTGTTGATGCAATTATGTCTACTTCATCACGAAGCGTTTTGTTTAGATATTATTTTCTGTAGTAAAAGGTAGATTTAAAATGAATTAAGATGGTAAAAATATCCTCATTAAAAACTCTGGTTATCTATATTCACGTTGGCCGATGTAATTGGTTGTCTTTTAAGATTTGCATTACTTGTTCAGGTTGGACTCTGCCAAACGCTTTTTCGTAATTCAGTAAAAGTATGCGGTTTCTTAGTTCTCAAATATTATGAATTGGGGTTGAATAAATGGAGGTTTTAATATATTTGATTATATATTAAAACTTCATATATGCTTATTATTCTTCGTTTAATAAATTCTCCCAAATATTTAATTGTTTCTTTAGTTTTATGTGATTTTGCACCGTCTTGGTTGAAATAACCATTATTAAATTTCTCACTGTTCATGTTCAGTTGATTTATAATTAGACAAAATGTCTTATTACGAAATCTTGCAGCAGTAAGTGTACTGTCAAAAAAATGGAGCCTACCAACCTTCTTTGAAATATTCCTACCCAAACATTAATTTTTGTGGACGCAATAAAATGAGGGTTTTCGGTTGACCAACACCTGTTGTGTAAGCTAACATATTGTAATAACATAATAACATATTATTAAAGCATTGGTAAAACTCTTCTTTGATATTCTACTAAAATCAGCTTCCGTGCCAGATGACATATCTGTTTATATAGTCATTACTTACGGAGTTACATAGGTCTTTAAAACAATACAACTTTTTTAAATAATTTTATTTTAAAAACCAAAATCTTTTTTATTTAAAATTTACACACAGAAAAGTAAACACTTAGCAGTAGTCATCCACAAGGAATCTACGTTCCTGTAGTTGGCTGTATACCATATAAAAAATTTATTAAAAATCCTTTGTAAAAGGTATATATTAAGAACCCAAACGGGTTCCACTAAACATTTGGGTAAAAACCCGTTAACAAATAATAAATTACATTTAGTTTACAAATTTTTCTAAAATGGTTTAAGATGTTAAAGTTACCGTTGGATTAGGTAACATGGCGAAAATGATAGTATTAAGCCTACTATCTACATATTTATATTCTATTTTCAGATACAGAATGCAAATTTAAAAAAGCCTTACAACACACTTTTAGTTACAGATCTCCAACGCGAATAAAATGATCAAAAGATACTTCCCTTATTTATTGTTTTAATTTTTCTGCCTTATTCGTTTTGCTATATTTTTATGATGTAACACAGTCAGTACCACTGACTCTAGCTCTTTTTATTAAATTTCTTTGGTAATTATCATCATTTGTTTTAACCCATTTGTATAACTTCCTCCTATAATGCCTTTCATGATTAATTACAGTTCTATTTCAATGTTAGTTGTCCTATTAGAGAAACCAAACATTACCAAAACAAAACAAAAATACATGGGTCACCCAAGAAGTAAAATCTTCTTCAGATAGTCTGAAGGATTTGTATATATTGAGTAAGACTTACCCTGAGCTAAAAACTCTACATAGACAAAAAAAATATCAGCACAAAGTTCTTGTTGAGGCCACAAAGGGTCAATTTTATTTTAACAAAATCTCTAAATCCTCTAACAAAAACAAAACCACATGGGCTGTTATAAATGAACTTAAAGGAAAACAAAAAAATCACAAAAATATCTGTTTAAAAATAGATGATACTAGGATTACAGATTCAGATATAATATCAAACAAATTTAATGATTACTTTATATATGCACCAGTAGATATAATTAGTAAAATAATTAAACCAAATTTAAATTTTCAGCATTCCAATGATTTTGTTCAAAGTAGTTTGTTCCTATCTTATGTAACAGAGGAAGATGTCTTAGATATAATAAAACATAAAATTAAAAACAAAACATCGTGTGGTTTTGATGAAATATCAGGTATAGTAATTAAGAAAATTGCGTTTCAAATTTTGACACCACTGACTCACATTATAAATGCTTCTTTCAATACTGGTGTTTTTCCCAATATGCTGAAAACTTCTATCATTTCACAGGTATTAAAACAAGGTGATCCTGAATTAATGTCAAATTTTCGACGTTTGTCTGTTCCATCTGTGATATCTAAGATTATTGAATATGCAATACTAAAACAACTTTTATTATTTTTAGATATTAACCAAATTATCACAAAGCATCAACATGGATTTCGAAATAAATTTTCTACTTCCACAGCCATTAACAGTTTTTATGAGGAAGTCTTACTTTCAATTGAGAACAGTGAAAATCCAACTGCCATTTTTTGTGATGTCAGTCGTGCATTTGATTGTGTGCAACACGATGTGGTCCTCGATAGGTTGTACAGATATGGTGTTAGGAGAGTTGCCCATAGTTGGTTTGTTTCCTATCTGAAAGACCGGAACCAAATAGTTAAAGTGAAAAATAACTCCAAGATTTCAATGTCTGATCCGATTATTATTAAGAATGGAGTACCACAGGGCTCAATATTGGGCCCTATATTATTTATTTTGTATATTAATGAACTACCACATGTAATGCCTGATGCATTTGTATCAGTTTATGTGAATGACTCAACAATGCTATATCGCGATAAAGACATAAATTTTTTACAAGATAAAATAACAAACTCTCTGAAGACCTTCTCTGATTGGTCCAGTAATCAGTCGCTCCTGTTCAATGTTCACAAAACTAAATGTTTATCATTTACATCACGTTCAAATTCAACTAAACCTGATTTAAGTATTTCCATCAATGGTGAGGATATTTTGAGTTGTAGTGATGTGAAGTTTTTAGGGGTGACTTTCGACTCATTTATCTTTTAAGACTCATTGTTGGAATGTATGTAAAAAACTCAATTCTAAATGTTATCAATTGAGAAATTTGGGTAGAATACTTAGTTTGCAACACCTTCGTGTTTTTTATTTTGCTTAGGTACAATCGACAATAAGTTACGGTATAACTGTCTGGGGTGGTTCTTCTAGTGTTAAGGACGTTTTCAAGGCCCAAAAGCGTATTGTCAGATGTATAGCAGGTCTTCCGTATGGTTGGTCTTGTAAAAACCTATTTAGAGATTTGAATATATTAACAGTGTATGGTATTTACATTTTGGAATTATTGATACTAATTCATAAAAATAAAAGAACTTTTTTATGTAACAGTGATATTCACTCACACAACGAAAGAAATAAGAGACAGTTTGTAGTACCCTATCGACATTTAGAAATAGTCAGGAAGTCATCTACTATCTGTGGTTTACTACTGTATAATCAACTTCCTCAAAATTTTAAAAACATTAATTCAACTACAGCTTTTAAAAACCAAGTCAAAGAGTACCTAGTGACCATGTGTCCTTATACATTAGGTGACTATTACGAGGGTGTATCTGTGAATGCCTAAGCTGCAACATAACCAAATTTATTAATATTTTAATTATATGTCTATATTGTACGTTGTTTAAGTATTTTAATGTTTTAAATATTTTTAATGTATTGTTTCCATTTTTTGTAATATTTAATATTTATAATTTTAGTTTTGACTTTCTGTAAACCTAGTTGTAACTTACAGTCAAATAAACTACCTATCTATCTATCTATCTATATATCTATCTATCCTCTCCGTGACCCAGTGTCATTGTGTCTTATATAAATAAATGCCTTGATAGGTCCCTAGGCGAGAAGAGTGTGTCCCTGTTCTTAGAATATCGATGTAATCTTTTATTTTGATAGGGCATTTAGGTAAATTATAATGATGAATACTGTCTTATTCTATTTGCGCCTGGCTGTATGACGATAAGTCTAAGCCCAAAAAAAAAGAATGTTATATGAAAAGTTTAGTTGCTGTATTTCTTCCCATGATACATTCTCCGTTTAGAGCACGAAAAACAACGTTGGCATAAATAAAAACAATAAGACCAGTGTTATTATTAACCTTGGTACCTGTAGTCTTTAATTTTAATCTTTAATTTCTGAAACCGTTTTATTCCACATATTTTCAGCTTTTTTTTAGAAATTTTTAATGTATTATTCTGCGTTTTTATTTATTTATTTCATGTTGAATGTTTTTCGACTATTGATAATTTCTCATCTCTTTATATTTTGTTTTCATTATCTACAAGTGTTATCTTCCACTTTGCTTATTCTAGAGTTTTGCTACCTTCTCTTTAGGATCCAAAATGGAATTAACTAAATCTTTTTTATTATGGTGTACAGTATTCTCTTATATTTTGGACATGTAATTGAATAAACAGTCACCACCATTGTCGGCTGGTAGCTGTCTGAGGCTTTTTCGCCATGTAATTGTAGTCACGTGCACAAATGCATTTACTTTAATTGTTAAACAATACGCAAGCACCTCTTCATTGTACGGTGCTCCGGAGACTCGTTTTGCTCGTAATGAATTCCGTTAAAATCATGAGTCACGTTTAGTTGTTGTTCGATGTTCATTATTCTCAATTCGTTTGTCTCGTAGAATTCCACAAAAAAAAACAATTATGTTGTCACGGCAAGAAATCCTGAGCCTGCCGGGCTTAAGAAAGCGCGCACTTGCTCACCGGTTGTCAAAGAATCTTCAATAATTAAATACTTGCGGCTCAACGACCTGAATCAAATGGAATTACATTATTTGACAGAAAGTATATTAGATGCAGGTGTGGAGAGATGTAAGTTACGTGTTTAATTAGAAACAATTTACAAATATTTTATATTCAAAAAATTATAATCAATTATACTGATAAAACAAACAGACTATAACTGCCAAATAAACGTCAAATCAAACGCCGATATTTCAAAGTTTTCCCTACTATTTTTTATAAAAGTAAAGTTTCTGTGCAAACGCTTGTTCTGAAAAACCGAGCCTAATACACTAATTAACATTGTCATAGTGGAAGCCTTTCAAGTAACGTGAGATTTTCGGTAATATGAAGTATAAATTCAGCATTTTTTAAATGGAAGTGATAAATTTTATTGATCTTTTGAGAATGGTAAAACACATGGGAGAAGACGGAATAAACTGGCTATGGAAAATATGTAAACTGCGACAACTATAGAGCAATATGTCTGTCATTGGTATGCTTTAAAATATATACGAAAATAATAGAGAAAATGAGACAAGAAGTAGAAATGGTATTGGGAGAAGAACAAACGGCATTTAGACCGGGAAGACAGATAAATGACAACATATATATCATTAGAAACCTAATAGAAAGAAGCATAGATACGGGGGGAAAACTAGTATTAGCATTCATAGACCTAAGAGCAGCATTTGACACGATAGAAAGACATATTATAGGAAAATGCTTGAGAAAAATAAATGTACAGTTGCGGTCACGGAATAGTTTACACCTTACTTTTTATATTGTAATACTGTAAAATTGCAGTGTCGTACGGATTTGATAAATGTCAAAGTCAAAAAATTTCAAAACGTCAATGCTTTCGCGAGTGTTCAACAATAAAATAAAAGTATATTAAACTCTTCCAAAATGGTTAGAATACATTTGAATTATGCGCAAAAAGCAAGAGCAATTGCCAAACTCGAAGAAGGTTGGTCACTAAGGCAAGTTGCTGCTGATTTGAACGTGAGTCATATGTGCATATGGAAGATTAAACAAAGATGGGATAATTTTCACTCTATAGCACGGTTGGGCGGTTCAGGAGGGCAGAAGATTTCCACAGATCAACAGGATGAGATGTTAGTAGATTATTTGAGAGAATCTCCTTTTGCCACAGCTCAAAAGGCAAGAGAAGAGGCAGCGTTTCCAGGCAGTATTCGCACTGCACGTCGAAGAATTAAAGCAAGTGGACTGCTAAATTGTGTAGCTGCACGGAAACCTTTTTTGACTGAGGATCACAAGAGGAGACGAGTTGAATTTTGTAATGAATTTATAAACCGCGATGAGAATTTTTGGTCTAGGGTTGTATTTTCCGATGAAAAAGTATTTCAGTCGTATAATAATGGTCGAATAAGAGTTTATAGGCCGAGAAATCATAGGTATGATGAACAGTATACGCATCATTTAAGAAATAGTGGAGGATTTTGTCAACGTATGGGGATGGATAAGTGCCGAAGGCCCGGGCGTTTGTTATCATGTAGAGGAGAAGTTAACAGGATTATATTACAAACATATTATTGAGCACACAATGTTGCCATCGGTGATCCAGAGATTCCCCAACAACGACTTTATCTTCCAACATGACAATTGCCCGGTGCATACGAGTAGAATTGTTCGAGAATGGCTAGAAGAAACTGATGTTAATGTTCTTCCGTGGCCTTCCCGTAGTGCAGACTTTAACCCCGTCGAAAATGTGTGGGCAGAGTTAACAAAGAAACTAAATGAAAGAAACCTTAGACCACGGAATAGAATTGAATTATGGGAAGCAATTGAGCAGGCATGGGAAGAGCTTGTTAACTATAACATGAGGGAATTGGTGCTATCTATGAACAGAAGACTGCAAAATTGTATTGACAAGAATGGGGCTTCCACCAAATATTAATTATTATTTATCATTGTTTATCGTTATTTAATATAAAATAGATTTAAAATAAAATGCATATTAAAAAAAAAAGACTTCTTTATTTTCGTTATTAAGATCATAATCCATTTTATTCAAAAAACTGTTTTCTATATTTTTCATTTTGTAAAATATTTTGATATTTTAATTTTAATCTACCTATTCTAGCTAGTACACCACTGGCAACGTCACTTTGACGTAAAAGGTGCGTTTAAACGAAGTAAAAATTTAAAAAATGGGCTCCTAGATACGTGAACCTGTAAACTATTCCGTGACCGCAACTGTACCTAATGCATTGATAAAACTTATAGAAAGTACTTACAAAGAGGTAAAAGGAAGGGCACAAATAACAGGGGAAAGATCGGAAGCATTTAATTGAAAGAGAGGTATTAAACAAGGAGATAGTCTCAGCCCTTTGCTATTCGTAATAGTAATGAACGAATTGATAAGAAACACTAGAGTCAGAACCAATCAACTACAGACAATAATAGGTTACCACATATTACAACCGGTAACAATAGAGTCCTTAATGTATGCAGACGACATAGTACTAATAGCAGATTCCGAAAATAAAATGCAGAAACTAATGGATATATGGCTAGAACAAATAGAAGAACTAAAAATGGAGATAAACGAGGAAAAAGGTAAGATAATGGTAATCAGTGGCAAAGGAGATCAAGAAGATAATCAAATAAAGATAAAATGTAAAAACTCAGAATTGGAAATAGTAACAACTTACGAATACCTGGGAAGTATAATAACTAATGATGGAAAAATAGACTGGGAAATAACAAATAGAGCAAAGAAATCAAACAAGTTATACTATGCGTTAGCCCCAATAATGGTAAAAAGAGAACTTACACGAGAGACAAGAATAAAAATATATAACACAATAGTGATACCGACTGTGCTCTATGCAAGTGAAAACTGGATAATTCTGGAAAAACATGCAACAAAAACAAGAGCAGGATAAACGCAATGGAGATGATACATCTAAGAAGGATAGTTGGAATGAACATGGGATAGATTAAGCAACGAGACTATTAGGAGAATAGCAAACCAGGAACCGATAATGAACAAAATAGCAAACAGACAAATGCACTGGTATGGGCATCTGATGAGGATGCAATCCAATAGAATAACAAGAAAAGTTTATGAAGCAAAGGACATCGGAAAAAGAAAAAGAGGCAGACCAAGAAAAAAATGGATACAGCAAGTAGTAGAGGCGGGAAAACTTAAACAAAAATCACTCGAGGAATTGAAAATAATGATAGGAAACAGAAAAGAATGGAAGATGTGGGTAAATGGAAATTAAAATAGCTAGCCCAAATCCGACAGCCTGATAGGGTAAAAGGAAGGGGAGAAAGAAAGAGAATCGTAAAAAATCGTACAACGTTTATTTATTTAACAGCTTTATAGAAACTGACTTTATTTGCGACAAAATGCAAAAATTTCATACGAAAACTGCATTCTTTACCTTAATACGTTAATCGCTCACGTCAACTACTAAAATTTTTCCACTCAGGCCAAAACTCTCTTTGGAGATATTTATATTGATAACTTTAAAATACTACGTAATAATTGACAAACAATTTTTTGAGATATTTTTTCACATAAAAAAAAAACAATTTTAAAATGTGAACCAACGTTTGGTTCTCTGAGCCTATGTATTTGTGAGGCCCTAAGACCCAAACGCGGGTTCACGCATTATTCAGGCTTGCTTTGACTGACTTGTTTTGATTTGTTCATACTCTCGAACAACATACGGGTGTCTCCGCCGTATCTTGTTTATTACGTTTTCTTATTTGATACTGAGAGGACGCTCTATTGAAGGTGAAAATGAGTGGTGATTACGAAAAAAATCAAGCACAATTACAAAAACTTTGGAGTGATATTTTGTCTGAATCGGAAGATGAACCTTTTCGAGGTGGGTCATCAGATGGATACAATCCTGAATCTGATCATGAATATTTTTCAGATTAAGATTTTAGGCCACATAAAAGATTCAAAAGGTCTCTCTCTTTCTTCAATCCTGGCCCCCCAGGGGGAGTGTAGTGGTCGACGTGATGTCGTGTATTGTCCGTCTCCAGAGATCTCTGCCTCTGGTCATTTCTTTTAATTCATGCATAGGTCTTTGGCATATTCCTGTAATTTGAGCTATCCATCTTGTTGGGGATCTTCCTCGTGATCTTCGGCCTTCTACCTTTCCTTGTATTATGAGTCTTTCCATGTTTTCTGTGTTTGCTCTCACAACATGCCCAAAATATTTTAATTGTTGAAGATGGACTTTACTAGAGAGTCGTTGGCTAACTTTTAGCTCTCTTAAAATTGAATTATTTGTTCTGCAGTCGGTCCAAGGAATTCGTAACATTCGTCTCCAACAGAACATTTCAGTGGCGTCTATCTTTCTTCTCTCCGATCAAAAGGTAACATTTTAATTTTTTCTCTTCAAAAATATGATGGATTTCTTAACTGTATTGTATGCACAAATTATTTACCATTTTTTTACGTAGTATTATCTAAGTTATTTTTTAGACCAGAAAGTATTTCATTGACATCTAAGCCAAAAGCAAGTCAAGTTCATGAATGAGCCATTCCTTCAACATCCAAAGAAATTTCTTAACCGGCGGATATAAATTTGTCTGTAGAAGATACTATAGGGGCAGTTGTTACGAAATATTGCACGATCGATAACGACAACTCGGACAATATTGATCCTGATGTATTAACAGAGGTCTTCTCAGAATTGTATTAACAGGTCACATCTACTGAGGAAATTTGATTTCTCCAGAGGTTTCGTAGGCCCCTCTGATGAGATTAGGGAATCCAATCTGGGTAAGACCCCTGTCGATTTTTTTTTACAATATTCTTCAATAAAAATGTAGTAAATCTTATAGTAACCGAAACAAATCGTTATGCGCAACAAAGCATCAGTATAGGAATTACGCGACATTCTAGATTGCATAGATGGAAAGACACTGATGCGGAAGAAATTACCTCATTTTTTGCAATTTGTGTGTGGATGGGCTTAGCAAAATACCCTAAAATTACAGATTATTGGAGAAAAAGCCCACTGTATTCAAATAAATTCTTCTGAAAGATGTCCAGAAATCGTTTTGAGATGTTGCTGCGTTTGTTGCATTTTAGTAATAACGAAGAAGCTATTCCTGGTGATCGTTTTGCAAAGTTATGTCCTTTGCTGACACTAATTATTGACAAATTCAAAGAAAGTTATGTTCCGGAACGAGAAATTTGCATAGACGAGAGTATAGTTCCATTTAGAGGTCGTCTGCTGTTCAAACAGTATATAAAAAATAAACGTTTTAAGTTCGGGATAAAGCTGTACAAGCTTTGTTACAAAAGAGGATATACATCCGACCTGAAAGTTTACACTGGAAATGACAAGGATCCAAATATGAGCGCATCAGCAAAAATTGTCCTCGAACTTATGAAACCACTCATTCGCCAAGGCAGGATTCTTTTTACGGACAATTACTATACTAGCGTTGTATTGGCACGGGAGCTTCTAAAACAAGAAACTTACCTAGTGGGCACCCTCAGAAAAAACAGAAAGCTCAATCCCGTGAAAGTGACCACCAAGAAGCTGAAAAAGGGAGAGGTTATTGGTAGAGAACATAACGGAGTGGTTGTCCTAAAGTGGCAAGACAAACGGGAAGTACTTACTCTGAGTACTTGTCATAGAGCAAACACAACCAAACTTCAACGACGAGGTGAAGAAATTGGCAAACCCACACTAATCCGCGATTACACTGACAGTAAATCGTTCATTGATTTATCTGATCAACTAAACTCGTATTCTACGCCCTTGAGGAAGGGAATCAAGTGATATCATAAGCTTGTGTTTGAACTAATACTAGGAACTTCTATAGTAAACGCATATATTCTTTATAAGATACTAAAAAAAGGACACGTATCTATAACAGAGTTCAGAGAAGAAATTGTTCAGAGTTTATTGACACTGAATTACATGGAACAAGAAAACACAAGTCAACATGCATTAGAGGAAACCGACTTCAGAAACCGCCGTAGATGTGTTATTTGCTACGAAAAAATCTGCATAACGAAGGTCGAAAACAATCACAGCCAAAGGCAAAGAAATCAAGGGTTTCTGGTGTAGCTTGCATCAAATTTTACTGTTTGCCATGTTTTTTCGGTGTTCATTGTCAATAGTCAATTGTCAATAATCATTTATTTTGTTATTGTCCTTACTCGACGCAATGAGTACAAAAATGATAGTAATTTATATGGGTATATTGTTGATGCATAGTGGCATACAAATATTCCCAGCATCGCTCTGAATGGTTTGATTAAGCTTGGGTATACAGTTTACTTTAATTGCTATCGATATTTAACTTTATAAATTTTAAATTTAAAGATAAGTTAAACTTAATCCAAAATTTTTATGCAAATCGCTCTTTTCTGAAAAATTTGCAAGGTTTTTTCCCATTTTAAGCTTCGATTCCTGGAGTATAACCGCAAGACCACGAAGTATCAGGATAAACCAGTATTTTACCAACCTATTGCATAGTATGTTTCAAATTTGCACAATTTGCCACTCCTACTGAGTCTTCTTTAATTATTGAAATACCAAGTGGGATTTATTTTGGCAACAATCAATTTCACTCCACCTGTCATTTTATCTAAAAGGGCACACAATAACAAACCAACGCATTTAACAAATAATGAGAAGGTGTCAACAAACAAACAGTAAAATACAGAGGAGTACAATCAGGATGCCCGTTAGAATAACAAGGTGTATAGTGTAATCCACTATTGTGCAATCATTACTTCGGATTTATCTACGCATTTCCGTTCATGTCTATGAATTAGATGCGTAAATTTCAGTTTATATAGTGTGTCTGTCTATAAATTATCTCTTCACAGTAAAATAAGAATGTATTAATTTTAGGTATATAAACGTTAAGCCATAATTTAGAAATGCATAAAAAATTGACAAAAAAGGCAATTAGTGACAAAACATTATGCATAAAAACATTTAAATATCATATATATATATATATATATATATATATATATATATATATATATATATATATATATATATGCCGGTTTAGAACGTCCTTCTCCGTTGTCCGACACCTAACGTCCATCCTCTTCTATCGTGTCAATATTCCGTTGATAGATTCCGTTCGCTCATTGACTTTTTTATGTCTTGCTGCCACTCTAGTTTGGGTCTTCCTCGCTTTCTATTCCCTATTGGGGTCCAGTTCAGTATTTTTTTGGGCCATCTAGTATTTTGCATTCGCTCTACGTGTCCGTACCAGGTAACTTGTTTCTTTTCGATGTCCTGAATTATCGTACCTTCTATTCCCATTCGTTGTTTTATATGGTCATTCCTCTTTCTTTCTTTTCGTGAGACTCGCATAGATCTTCTAGTCGCGTCCATTTCGACTGCCTCTACCTTTTTTTTTGTCGGTCTGGAATTCTCCATGTTTCCGCTCCATACAATAGGCTGCTCTTAACCATTGTCTCATATATATTAAATTTTCTCCTTTTTGTTATCTCCTTGCTCCACAAGATACCATTCAGACATCCTATTATCTTTTTAGCTGTAAATATTCGTTTTTCTATCTCTTTTACATCTGTTACGGTATTATCGAATGTGATACCTAAATATTCATATTCTTGACATTGCAGAATTTCTTGACCGTTGTCCAACTCCAAATTTTCGCTCTGAGGGCCTACACATAGATATTTCGTTTTATTTGCGTTAACTGTCAAGCCCCATTCCTCATACTCTTCTATCAGCTTTCTAATCATATATTGCATGTCGTCTTTGTCATTGGCCAGTATGACCTTCTTGAACAGGATGTCCATTTAGGCATTTATTGATAATTATTGTTAGATTTGTAAAGAGTTTTTCCGTTCCCCATCTTAACATTTCGGAGAAAATCCCTTCTGGTCCGCTAGCTTTCCCTAACTTAAGGTTCAAAACTGTCTTTTTTACTGTTTCTTCGGATACCTCTACTTCTTCTCCCTTTACTACAAAATGTTTTGGAGATTTTTTCATGTATTTCTGTCTAGTTTCTTGTAGTAGACCTTTGTAGTGTTGTATCCACTGCTCCGGTTTGATTATCTGGATATTTGCTCTGTCCTTTGCTGGGTTTTTGACATTTGATATAAATTTCCACACCTCCGAGCATTTCCTTCCTCCGATATAATTGTTAACCTTAACGGCCTGTTGTGCGTAAAAAAAATGAATAAGTTAAATATTATGCTTATAAGCCACATTTTATTGATTGTGATTGTGATAAAAATCACATTTTTAATTAACTGTATTTGACGTTTCGATTTCTACTTCGCACATTGTTCCCAAAAAAGGTTTTTTTGTACAAATTATGGTAAGGATTTTTCCCGATGGTAATTACCATGCTATTACCGATGTTAAGACGCATAACATACCATCTGCTAATAGCGGTTACACTATCAGTTAACCGTTGAATTCCCTCTGGACTGACAGCAAGTAAAACAGTGACTTTATCTGGAATTATTTATGAAAATCTCGTTAATTGATATTTCATCTTCAATGTCTTCCAAAGCAAGATACAGGCGAAAACTTTACTGTTGATACTCCTTGCTCCTTAAATTAGTAAGTGTATGCTAAAAAGTGCTTCTCTCGTATCAAGGCCGTTTATAAAACCAAACTGAAATTCGCCAAAAATGTGTAATACAGTTATATTAAATCGTACACCAAAAAAATGTAAAACAATCGCATTCATATTTTTTCAAGATATCACGAGTGATAAAGTTTCCTATATTTCTAATTAATATTTCAAGAAGTACAATTCGGGAGAGCAGGTGAGCAAATATAGAGGGAGTATCTTTCCATTCTTACTCTATATATGGCTTTTCTTGTTCTCGTATATGAGTAATTTATTTCGTCGTTTAATATCGCTTATATTCAAATCATTTTCCTAGAGAGGAGAGGCAGCTTCACCCTCTTTCTCGGTCCAATTAGTCTCCCTCGTTTAATTGAATCTTATCCCGTTTTGCCGTGTTTGTTCTGTAGGCTGGTGGAATCATCACAAGAATTCAGACTACTAGCACACTAACTACACTGCCAGAAAACTGACGGCAGTGGAGTAATTTCTGTGGAAGTGTGTGTATAAGAACTAAGAATTAATATTACATAATATAAGTATTAAACTAATTTAGAATCTATGGAAAATCAACACATATATAGATAAAATATAATATATACATATAATAACATTCTTATTTCTTTGTCAAATCTTTGCTAGTTAGCAAAATACAAGTACTTAAATCCAAAATATAATTATTTTAACATCACTAATATATTTGGGCCTTATACTGGATCACAAGTTCACATGGAAATTTCACATGGAATATATGTTAAATAGATGTGAAAAAGGCCTAAACTTTCTGAAAATGACAACTAAAACTTGGTGGGGAACAGATGTTCAGACTTGATTACTTTTCTATAGAACGTACATTCGCTCTATCGTAGATTATGAAGTTCTTAGAGAAAACACAGTTTCTGCTGATGAAGCTATTAATTTAAAATCAGACACAGATATAAATGATTTTGAAACTTTTTTATAGCATTAAATTTATTAAACCAAATTATGTAAACACTGAAAGAGCAAATAACAACATTATAACAAGCATCTTATCCAATTGGGATTACTACAGTACTATATATTTAGAAAAAATGTTCAAATTAAAAGCAAATATTTCCATATTTAGTGCGGAAGCAATCGCCATATATTAAGCCCTACTTTTTGTTTCTAACAGGGAATCCTCCGTTATTATTGTTTCAGATTCCATGTCAGTTCTCACAGCCATTAACCAACTTTTCTTCCAACCACATACTCCAATCCCTACATAATACTAATTAAAAAAAAAATAGTGAAACACTTTAAAGAAAATAAAAAAAAATGTGATATTTATATGGGCCAAAGCACACAGTGGAATTAAACATAATGAACATGTGGACCAACTAGCCAAATTAAATATTTATTCAGTGGATACCACAGAATATTTACCCAACATTTCTGATTTGGTTGCTACACGCAAGGCAGTCTTAAAATATAAATGGAGTGATCTATGGTCTGAGTTTTGTTTTATCAACCCAAATAGATACACTTCTTTACACACTACTGTCCCTGTTTCACATTGGCACAGAACTTATAATGTCCCTAGGCGTTATGTAACCACTATAATCTAGGCTTAAATTTGGACAAGCTTGTTTTCCTGCTCATTTTGCAAGAATTCATGTTATTGAGAGTAAAAACTGTGTGGAATGTGGAGTAGAAGGCGACCTAGATCATGTAATTTTTGGTTGTGCCAAATATAATTTGGAATCTGCCTTATTATATAATAATATAGTTCATATTACTAGTAAATCTCCGTTTAACGTTTTATCTACCCTATTCTTTGTTTCAAGTTAAGAAAATAACATTACGCTTATGGAGCTCAGTGTTGCCAAAATTCTCAGACACTCTCTTTTGCACGGATGTCCAAGATATTCCCTTTGCTTAATTTTTGAATTTTCATTTTCAATTAACATTTAACTGTAAAGTCAGAATAACTACTAAATAAACGCCTTATTATCATTATGTAGACATAAAATAGCTGACATACGCACATCGTATTATTTTAAGTTGCAATTAGTAATTAGATATACGCATTCCCAGCATATTTTCTACTGATTTCTATGATTCATGGCATATCTATTCTCACCGAAAAACAAATAAACTGTCGTTACTATAATTAAAATACGATAAAATAAAATTATCTTTTGTAAATACTATTTATCTAATTAAAATCATTTTCCCTACTTTTCATCTCTTGTTTTGAATGGGCACTTTTGGTCAATTACGTTAAAAAACATTAATTTAATTCATGTTTGTGGAAACGAAAATACAAATTATACAACCTTAAATAATTGTGCTTGTGTGTGTCGTGGCAACGCCGCGTTGCTATCGTCCATAAGAAATACATGGCCCTATCTCCGCAATGTTATTTTCTAAACGTGGAACGTAGTATAGCGGCTCAAAATATTTGATTTGATATATAGTCAAACAAATCGTTATCAAAAAATCGTTGAAAATTATTCAACGGTGTAAACTCTAGATGTACACCTAGACACTGATGATGGAATATGGATTCCGAAAACGTTTTGTTGTAATATAATCCTATTGGGTTTTTAAATTATATACCTTTTATAAAGGATTTTAATAAATTTAAAAAAAAAACTAGATTTTGTCTAAATTTGATTTGATAGACTTTGATTTTCCTACAATTGTATAATTTTTGTACCACCGTACAATTTTAGAATTAATATTTGCATCAACAAATTAAAACAATATATTTTTTCACAATAAGCAAAAAGATACCCGAATTGACAATGTGAACTACAGGATACATAAAAAAGACAAGTGTCATATTATAAGAACACAAAATTTTCACTTCACAGTAAACCTATTATATTGCCATTATTATTTACTAATACGTTTTTAGACAAAATAAAGCAAATTCACAAAGAACAAAGAAATATAATTAATATTTATCTACCTCATCAATAGACTGCTTGTCCGCCATGTTACATTTACACTAACTCGAACCGAACCTACACTTGAATACAAGCTTGTTTCTCATGCGCATGTTGCTTTCACTCATAAAAAATGAATGTATATTCACACATATAGTTCATCCCAACCCCTATGGAACATGAGTGTACCACTGCTAGTCAGTGGGACCCCCATGTCCGAAGATCAGACCGGTCTCGTTCCAAAAGAGCAAGTCATTTTGGCTCGGTACCTATCTGACCCCCAGGTTTTTCCACCAGCACTCCTCTACGTCTGACATACGCAGAGGAGCTATGAACTGTTACGTCGGGCGATTTGGGAAATGAAACACCCTCCGTTTCTCTTGACTTGTGATTAGGCTACCTAGCTGTAGGGGTACCTTAGTGTAGCTTTTCTCCCTATTTACTTTACTGAGTTTATTTGACTTTACTTCGGGCTCTGTGACCCTAAAAATGTGTGTCCGATCAGGGGGTCGGCAGCAAGCTGTCGGCCCCCTGCTCGGAAGTTGTGTGCTCGGTCACGCAGTCGTCAATTTGGCAAAACAAGTTTTGGTCTCCTTGCCGACTGAGCAACCGATAGGCCTGGCCATCGAGCCTGTGTTTGTCGCACACGACCTCAATGCTCAGTTTTTGTGGGTTACCGGTGGCAACTTAGTCATGAAGGGCTGTTCCTGAGGGGTCTGTTGCCTGAGGGGCGTGCCTGAGGGGCCTCAGCCTGATGGCTTTAATGATTAGGATTTTGTGTCCTGATTATTCAATTGGCTTTATCAGCTTTAACAGACTTTGTTAGTAGGGTTTTTTGGGTAAAATAATAATAGGGAGAGGGGGGTTTAAGGGTGGAATGTGTATTCTCAAGATTCTCTTACACATCCCGTGTATATGTTTTTGGTTTTTTTGTTTTGTTAATAACTGGTTAGTGAAATAAACATAACTGAAATAATAATAATTATAAACTAAAAAGGTAGGGGAGTTGGTTGGAATATAAGGGGTTTTTTTGGTGAGCTAGGCTCGTTTTTTTGTTTTTTGATTTTTTTGTGTTTTTATAGATTTTTTTGGCCAATCTGTTAAGCTATAGATTAGGGCATCTTATGTGAATATCCTTTCATTACATTTAATCAATCCTATATCCAGCTAGCTGTTGTTTTGGCCGTCTATGTACAGTCCTTAAATTAGGGTTGTAGCTTGTCAGCTCTCTTAGCAAACGGTTCGGATGGTTTCTGAGGTTTTCAAAGAGCTCATATGCATGTTCGTCCATCATGTTCAGGACGCTCTTTTGCTGCGAATCCCTATATACGTACCTTTGTGGTACGTATTTAGGAATTTTAAGAGCCACCCTGATCATGAAGTTCTGTACAGTTTGGATTTTCTTCCTGTTTGTTTTACATGCATGCCCCCACACTGCTGAGGCGTATGTGAGGAATGGCAGAATGATGGCGTTTGCCATTCTTATTTTCGTTTTGAACGTCAGATTACTTCTCCTCCCTATTAGCGAGGAGAACTGACTTCTAAGAATTTTTGCATTGTATACCGATTGGTTTATATGCTCGGTGAAGGTGAGACGTTTATCTAGCGTTACTCCGAGATATTTGGCACTGTCTTGCCATTCGACCGGAGTATTTAAGATAGATAGTTGCCTGTCTGGGAGTCCTTCACGTCTTTTGTACATGACAGCCTGTGTTTTGTCCGGGTTGACAGCAATTTTCCACATAACACACCAAGATTGCGGTTGGTCGAGAGCCGTTTGCAAGTATCTAGTGGCCAGATCAGGATTTATACTGCTAGCAGCTAAAGCAGTGTCGTCGGCGTATAGGCTGAGCATAGTACGGTGATAACTAGGGTTGTCTGAAGTGTATATGGTGTACAGGAAAGGCGACAGCAAGGCTACCTGTGGTACTTCTGCCTCCATGATTCCGACTTCGGATAGGGTGGGCCCTATTCGAACTCTGAATCTTCTGTTGGCTAGGTACGAGGAGAGAAGACATGTCATCGCTTCACTGTATCCCAGTTCGTTCATTTTATACAACAGTTCGTCATGCCATACTCTCTCGAAAGCTTTACTGATATCTAGGAAGGCGGCTGCTGTATATTTCCTTTCATTCAACCCTTTAGTGATGTACTCTGTCTCGCTCTCAGCTGTACAGAATTTGCGTTAAAAATTATCTATGGTAACTTATCTCATAGGATATAGCGGCCGTTTAGGGTTAAAATTTTAAACTACATACTACGTTAGCCATTTTAGTTTTTGCATTATTGCAAAAATATATTTTACCAATAGTCACAGATATTAATTTATATGTATTAATATATTGGAACAATTTTATTAGTGTATACTATATAGGTTATCACAGAATATTTACCTTTGTCACTACAGTAGCAATATAGATGGCTCTTAGATTATACATTCCCAATTTCATTTTGATGTTTACATCTACACACAATTTAGTATTGCTGTTTGCATTGTCTTCATAATTATTATTGGTTCTATAGACCATACAGACTACAATTCAAGAAAAAAGGAGGGATTGGTTATAATCGGTTATTAGCTAATTTTTGTAGAAAATTTTTATTTTCGAAATATTTTTTATAAAGCTTATTGTATAATATTTTGTCGCATTTTAAAGTAATTACTATTTAAATGGGAGTAAGCCACAATTAAAGGTTAAAGTACGTTTATTGACGTTTCAATTTCCACTTCGGAAATCGTTCTCAAAATCCAAACATTAGTAAATTTTTTTTTGTTACTTGGTAAAAAAATCCTTCATTAACAATTCAGTCATATAATATACATTTAAAGTAGTAGACGACTTTAAAATGATATTGCCAATATTGTTTAGTTGCGTTCCTGGGACGACTTTACTTGTAAGATAGTTCATTTGATTACATGAAATCAACTTTAACTTGAGAATACCCGTCAGAAAAAAATCATAGCATATAGACAAACACATGCCATTATGACAGTAAAATTCTCTTGTTAGTGATTCCATAGTAAATTGTGAGGGAAAAGCTATACAAAAACTAAAAAAAAATCGGCGTCAAAAATGGCTGCTACCTCCTCTTCTAGCTCGTTCTGCGTCAATATCTTTCAACACATCTAGAACAAAACAAGACTATTGGGACACATATAACCCACCATAAATGTCTGTTGAGACATATTTCACCCATAAAAGAAAATATTAGTTTTATTGAATATATTTACCTTTTTCGTAGGTAGCTCCACTCACAAAAACAAATTCAAAACAAAACAAAAAGTTGAAAATGGCGGAGATATTGAGCAAAAATGGTTCTCCTTTTTTATTTTAAAATTCAAGATGGCGGCTAAAGCAAAATGGTCATTTGCCAGTACTATTCCCATACTATCTACCATGTTAACTTTAGGTGTGTTAAATTCGTTTATTACCCTCCTTATCTGATATCACACATTATCTGCATAAAAAAGAAAATATATTTTCCTATTATCGTCCAATCTTAAATTTTGCATGTTTTTTGACAATTTATTAATAATTTATTGAAAATGATCTACACAATTAGTTTTTTAAAAATTGATATTCATGTAAGTTGAAAAATATATTTTGGGAGAAATTTTAGAAAGGCCTATGTTAAATTACCATATACACGATCCATAACACTGAGGACAAGTCTTAATAATTACCCACGAGAAAATTTTGCCAAACTCGAATTTCCATCTCCATAATACCATTTCGTGCCGTCACTTTGTAACTTCATTTGGTAACATCTTGTCGGTTGGATTATCAGCCGCCGAGGTCTCCTCCCATTATATAAAGCATAATAAGGCCCTAAGTATTATTTTCTGGGTAATTCACCCCAATAACATTCCCCGAAGTAGGAAAAGTAAGGCCGTCAAGATACGGAGGACCCTACCATTATTATGTGCTTCTCCTGTCGAATGTGGTGTGGCGGACAAGTGCGAGAGGAATCAGAGGTGGCTCTAATATTTTTTCATTAAAAGGAAACCGGACCAAGAAACACTTTTTCTTAATAGGTTTATAATATTTTTACGTAAACAAAAGGACGTAAACAAAATAACTAAAAGGATTTTTTTAGCAATTAGTGTTCAAATAAGATAAAAATTCAGATAAGATATTCAAATAAGATAGAAAAAAAGAGAAATAGGAGAAAAAAAGTTTAACATACCGCATTGATGCTGTGTATCGAGAAGAAACAGTAAACGATGGTGAAGATCTTCTTATTGTGATAATATAACAATATCAACCTCAGGACATTTTTCACATTTGGTCCCAGTGAAGATAGTCTCAAATGAGTTTGACAGAACGAAATATTCCATACCTCGGAGGTAAAGGACACTATGTCCATTTTCTTACTTTTTAAGGAGAGCAGTTTTAATATTTTTTAAATTTGTAATCAGTAAATACTCAAATGTTTCTGATATTTAACCAAAATTAATATATTATATTAATACCTGCTTTTCTTTGGTAATGTTATTACTGTGATGTCTAACCAATCATTGCACTGAAAGCATTGCCTGCTTAACCACCAAGTGGTTAAGCAGGCAATGCTTTCCTCATCCAAAAGTTTAAGTAGCTCAGCAGGGATTTGATCTGGTCCAGGTGCTTTATTGTTTTTTGACTTCCGATTTCAGTATACTGGGACCTCTGTCTAACTGGTTGTCACAGGCAGTATTTGGAGCATTTTCTCTAGAAGCATCGTCAAAAAGGTCAGTGATGTATCTCTCCCATTCTTTGCACTGTTGTTCGTGATCACAAATTTTTCCGTCCGCGCCTTTAAGTATGTGAGCATTTTTCTGTTTTCTAATCTCGGTAGTATATTTAAGTTTCTTAAATTTGTCTTCTTCTATTTGTCTAACTGGTTGTCACAGGCAGTATTTGGAGCATTTTCTCTAGAAGCATCGTCAAAAAGGTCAGTGATGTATCTCTCCCATTCTTTGCACTGTTGTTCGTAATCACAAATTTTTCCGTCCGCGCTTTTAAGTATGTGAGCATTTTTCTGTTTTCTAATCTCGGTAGTATATTTAAGTTTCTTGTGGAGGTTAAAACTCTCATGCTTTTTTTGGAGGTCTTCTATTTCTTTGCATAAATTCTCAAGCCAGGATTCTTTGGCTTGCTTAATTTTTTCATAAAATAATAATCCATAAAAGAATATAATAAAAATCTACCTTTTAAAAGCTTTCTCTCATTGTATTTAAAGCATATGACATATACATTATAAGGACATGGCAATACTGCTAATGCAATATTTTGTTCTGTGAAACTTAATTAACATCTATTATAATATTCTTTAAATTTTAAATAACCCCATAAGAAGTAATCGGAAGGAGTTAAATCTGAGGATCTAGCCGGCCATTCGATCGTTCCACGTCTTCCAATCCACCTATTGGGAAAAATCTCGTTTAAATAATTTCTAACTATACATGCAAGATGCAGTGGATCTGTATAAATAGATCGATCTATCTCATTTGGATGATTAATATCAGGAAAATATCTTCGTAATGTAGACACTAAAAAGTTAATCAAAAAATCTAGATAAACCTCACCATCAACTGTGCCCTTTAAAAAAATAAGGACCAATAATTTTATTGTTAATGATACCAGCGCAAATGTTAACTTTTTAGGATATTGCGTGTGAGTCTCGCAAACTCAGTAAAGATTTTCTCTGCTCCAATATCTACAGTTTTGTTTATTAACCGTTCTGTTTGAATAAAACGTCGTTTCATCAGAAAAAAATATTTTATTTATGAACTGCAAATCTCCGTTTATTCTGTCCATCATCATTTCACAAATTCTTGCCTTCTATCCGGATCATCTTCATTTACCTCCTAAACCAACTGAACTTTGTAAGAATGGTATTTTTATTAAAAAAAAAACTCTCAAAATAGATGATTTACTTATATTATTGACGGCGCCAAGTTCTCGAGTTTTCTTATGCGGATTTTCCTCAATCTCTAGAAGTACATCTAAAGTTTTTTCATCAGTAAATTTAACATTTCTAGATGGTTTTTCAATATTTTTTACATATCTAGTATAACGAAGCTTCTTTTCAATTTTACTAACTGTAGACATCGAAACTTGTTGACCAGAGTATTTATTATTAAACATTTCACAAATCTCCTTTTGAGTTCTTGTTTTATTACCACAACCAATCATAATTAAAATGTATATTCTTTGTGTCTCGGACAAATGAGCCATAATTAAATTTAATACGCGCACAAATATTATACTTTAGTAACTTTAAATACCTAAATGACAGCGGCCCACCAGATTCATATCAATTGTTTATTTGGCTTTTTGACCAGTATTTTATTATCTTCAAAGTTTTTCCCTAATGTTTAGCAGAACAGATACGAAAATATTAATCTAAGTTGGATGAGTCTCACTCATCCAACTTAGATTTTAAAGCCGACTTATTTCTTTTTTTATTTGGAGTACTAAATGTTGATGCAGTACCATCTTTGATGCACTTCATTTCCTTCGAAATGGCTTATATGGTGGATAAACTTACACCTGTTGCTCTTACAACACGTTTTTGCACTTCTTTTAAGTCTATTAGAAATACGTTGTCCCTTGCTTCTTGTTGCATAAAATGCATAACATTTGCTATAATTTTTCGGCTTTGACCGGACAAAACTTTTCGATTTAAATTTGATTTAAATTCCATTTTACGTCACTGGGACTCACTGTTCTTTAAGAAAACTCTGCCGCAGATTGTACCAACCGAACTTTACACGTTGAATTGTTGATTTCGACTGGTATATAACCGATAAATTTAGTGCACATCAGGTGGGCGCGGCGATTGTAAAATTTTTAAACTTCTTTCTATGTTTGACAAATTATACCTGATTATTGTGAGAAAGTATATTTTAATAGCCCAGGCAATATTGCTGATTTAAAAGTTAGGATAACGGAAGAAATTAACAAAATAACCCCCGAGGTTATATAAACCTCGGTTATTGTCAAGAAGTGAATAACGGTGGTCAAGTTGAACATTTCATTTAATTGTAAAAATCAATTTTCTCAGTTATGATTGCACAAACTCAAAAAACTTTATATTGCTGAACAGAAGACTAAAATCCCTTTCTAACAAGGTACCACACGACTCCCTTTGTTTTTTAAATATTCGAGGGTGTGCTGGAGAGGGAAATATTTTCATATTGTAAATTGTCAATTTAAGAATAAAAAAAGACCTAGTACAGTTATATTAAAAAAAAGGGTACAAGTATCAAAAAAAGGGTACAAGTATTAGAAAGAGAAGTTAACTTCATCCTATTTGTGTAAAACCGGCTGGGATTTTTGGAGGTTATCAAATGTCACAGGTTATTAAAAATATAAATCATTGGCATTGAGCATTAACTAGACGAAACCATTTATTCAACAATTATATAAAGAATAATTTTAATGACTGTTACAAATAGAATTTAGTATATGGTGATAGAACCGTCTGCTTCTATAACTTTATTTAGTCTATTTGGCATACTTTGAATTATATTAGATATCATATGTGGATCAAGATCTTCCCAGCACTCTAAGATTGTATCTCACAATTGATCAGAATTTTGTGGCATAAAATTTCTTTTATATATTTTTTAACAATTTTGCCCCAAATGTTTTCAATTGGATTTATATCTGGACTGTGCGCAGGCCATGGCAATACTTTCAGGTTTTGCGTTTGAAACCAATTCCTTACGGCATGGGCAGTGTGGACTGAACAATTATCTTGTTGATATATAAAAGTATTATTAGGATACAATTGCTCAATAGAAGGAAGCATTACGTGTTCCAAAACGTTAATGTAATTGTCGGCAGTAAATCTTCCCTCTAATCGCCAACAAACACCAGGTCCATGTATACTAATCCAACCCCATACATTTACAGAAAAACGTACAGATTTATTATGAGAGTGATTATATCGTTCTTCAAACCTAGTATTGGCTGGACGATACACACGTATTTAACCGTTATAGGTCGACTGAAAAGTCTTTTCATCAGTAAAACTGACCTTGTTCCAAACTTGTGGGTTGCGGTAAATATAGTTTAGTGCAAATATTACTCTTGCTTGCCGATGTTCAACAGTTATTAATGGTTTTTTAGCAGCTGGTCGGTTTTTTAATTCCGATTCATTGATCCTTCTGCTTACAGTAGGTTGGGCACCAGGAAATCCCGTATGAATCCTTGAATCTTTCGACGTCGCAAATGGATTATCTCTTAAGAATTGAACTAAAGCAGCATCTTGTTGAGGAGTGGATACTTTGGAACGCCTTGAACCAACTTTACTTTTTAATGATTGTTGTTGGACCCATCGTTGCTTAATTATGAAGATTTTTTTCAAATTTCTATTATAGAAATTTGCTAGCGCACGAATTGACCATCGTTCTTCCATTTTCGTAATTATTTGAGCCTTTTCAATCTCACTTAAATGACTAGGCATATTAATTTTTTTATTGTACGTAACGTTAAACCTTCTATAAAATAAACGTCTTTGACGTCTATGAGTTGCATTTTTGATCACTTATGACATTTGATAACCTCAAAAAATCCCAGCCGGTTTTACACAAATAGGATGACGTTAACTTCCCTTTCTAATACTTGTACCCTTTTTTTTTAATATAACTGTACATAATAACGCTAAAAATGAATTTATTTTATACATATGGACCGCATGGTATGAAAGATTACAGCTTGGTGTTAATTGTGATAACTTTACACCTTACCAATAAAAGGAAGAACCAAATAATATTTCCAGAAAAATGAAGACCAATAGCAAATAATTTTGCATATTACTGAACTATATTAGAGCATCAGGAAACTGTATTATTTCATAAGAGCTGTAAGATTGTTAAATATCGATTCTAAACATAGAAATAAAAACAAATAAAAATTCTGTACCTGGAAATAAAAACAAAAATATAAAAATGAGAGCATATTTATCTTTTCTTAATAGCATATCATGTAAAATATCAATTATTATTGTACGCTACTGGGAAAAAGAGGCACCCAGTTACCGTATTGTTTTGGGTTACACAATAAAACGGGGGAGGCAAAGGTGGCCAATTTAACATTGAAAAATGATCCCTTGTAAAAGAGGGTTGTAATAATCGTTTGTTTTATTTTGGTAACAAAGGAGAAACCTATCGTGTGCATCTTTTTAATATAAACACGCATATAACACCTCAAAGATATACATTTTCCCAAAAATAATTGAATTTCTTTATGTTTATTTGCAGATGAAACTTATTTTCACATGTAAGGTATTTTCTTTGTTTACCTTTTGCTCTAAATTCATCTAATTGTATCTGTGGATTCAACTTGGGTATTGTAGAAAGAAAAATTGAGGTTTCTCCCTTATAACTGTTCATTATTAGTGAATATTATAAGTGTATAATTTCGTGAAGAGATGTTCACTTTTAACAAATAATGAGATCCGTTAAATACACTGAGAATTGTTCTGTCCAAATCCTAATCAAACAGAGAAGTAAAAAAACTGCATCTATAAAATACCTTGTGAATACAATAATTTTTATATAGATGAAACGTCAAGGTCACTAGGTGTTAGCATAAACAAGCATGATTCAAACATCAAAAACAGACACTTCGACATATCCCAAATATGAAACATGTCTGGGATAATAATCACAAGAAACAGACTGCAAAAAGGAAAAAATTAAAGAAGCAGTCTATTTTATTTCATGAAGAAAAATGTGTAGCAAACCCATTTATTGATACATTCCATAACGGAATGTATCAGACTCTGGTGACTAATACTAGATGAAATTAGCAAAAAGAATATACAGTAGTCTCTCTTTATAATTATTCCCTACATAACGATAATTCCTCTATAACGATGAAAATAGTAGACATTGGTTGGTTCGTCATAAGGAGAATGTATTAATCCTTTCTCTATAACAATATCGTTTTCTCTTTATAGTGATGACTTTTCAGCGTTTAATATTCGATGACAAATGTGTTATTGTGTTTAATGGGTCACCGCTAGACAAGGTCATTGTCTAGCGCTTGTTTTGTTTTGTTCTTAAGGAAATGCGGCCACCCATTCTATTCATTCTTATCAGAGGGTTAAGTGACTCGCTTTTATTGTTCGGGGGGCGTGCCTAACTGTGACGACTTTTCGTTTCCAGTTTGAGTTATGTCTCAGTGTGTCAACAGTCAACATATTTTCGAAAAAGCGTAAAGTGCTCTCGGTGGAGGAAAAGTTATCGATAACTCGAGCAATAGAGAAAGGTGAAAAGCAATCGGATGTCGTTTGCCGTACGGGGCTGTCTCAGTCAACTGCAGTTACGATATGCAAGGATAGAAAAAAGTGGCTTGAAGCGGAGATAGAGGGTGTTAGCAGGAAGAAGTTGCGAAAACATCAGCACGAAGATTTGAATCGCGTTATACTTCAGTGGTTCCAGCAGCAACGTATGAATCATATTTCACTTTCTGGGCCTGTGGCCAGGACAAAAGCTGAGTTTTTTTAAACTGAGCATGGAATTGAGAATTTTAAGGCATCTGAGGCTTGGCAGAGCAAGTGGAAGCTGCGGCACAAGATCAACTACGGGCAAGTCGTTAACCACGTGTTAACAAAAACGTAACGATTGATTGGCTGGAAAACGTGTGACCTGGAATAAAGGCACGATTTGCGTCAGATGACATTTTCAATGCTGACGAGACTGGATTATTCTTTAAAATGAAACTAAACAGAACATTAAAATTTAAATCGGAAAAGTACGTTGGTGGGAAGCTCTCTAAGGAACGCATTACAGTTTTATTGGCCGCTAACATGACAGGTTCGGTGAAGCAAAAAATGTTAGTGTAGGGAAGTCGAAAAACCCACGTTGCTTTCAAAACAAAAAATCTATCGGTGACCTATAAAGCAAACAAAAGTGCGTGGATGACTTCGGGAATTTTTAAAGAAGCGATAAGAAAGTGGCATATCGAGCTTAAGAGGAAAAAAATCCTTCTGCTTGTAGACAATTATCCTGCTCATCCTGTACTGTACGACCTTCAAAACATTGAACTTTGTTTTCTGCCAGCAAACACAACGATTATCCTTCAGCTTATGGACCAAAGTGTCATCAAGAGTTTGAAAAGCCATTACAGGAGAAGAAGTTTTATGGAATTGGTTGGAAACAATGGCGATCTTAAACTAATCATTCTTGACGCCATCCTAATGATTAGTAAATCCTGTGACGAGGTGACGAGCAGTACTGGAAGATCAAGGATTGACTGATGATCAGGATGACCTAGCTAACAGATTTTGAAAAGGTTGATGAAAGTGTAGCTATAATATCTGGACTTTCTGACGAGGACACCCTACGAGCAGTTCGTGTAGAAGAAGAAAAAAACAGTGACCCGGAAGCGGAGCTGGAACTAGCTCCGACCCTCAGCAGGCATTGGATGCGGCAAAAGTACTGCATCGATTCTTCATCCACCAGGAAGACGGTAAGAGTGCTGTGGTAGATTCTATGCGTCTTCAGGACAAGGTCAGGTCAGTTCTGTGGAAAGGGAAAATGAAACAGACCAAGGTGACAGACTTTTTTGGTAATGGAGGCTTAATATATTATTTTGTTATTTTACAGTACACATGTTTTAATTGTACAGTCATTTTTTATACTGTATTGCTTATATTATTCTTTAATAAATCTATGTGGTGTACAATGCAGTGTTAATTCATTTATATTCGGTTTGCAGATATCTTTGTGATCTCTTACATATTGTTATAGAGAGAAAGGACTGTACTAACATTAATGGATTGATAAAAGGTCAGAGACACGGGTCTACAATAACCTACATAAATACACAAAAATCGGAATTTATATCAATCCAAGGGAACAACATCACCTTTAGTAAGCATTTAAACATGTTTTATGTTTTTTGATATGGACTATAAAACTAAACTATTTGGATCGACTTTTCTTTTTATTAAGATAAACTCATTTTAGCATCATCTAGACTTCGCTTAAAGCACGATTAATCCTATAGTTTAAGTAGCACCTCTCACGTTTGTAAGTGTTTATTAATGAAATTACTACGTGCAAACTAGTATTAATATTTTAAAGGTAAAACAGTATCAAAGTTCGATGGGTGCGCTCTTCACGTTTGACTCTAAACAGCTCTTTAAGACGATCTCTAGTTTAACTAGGTTATTCAGTGAGTTTAGTTCGTGATAACTTTCTGATAATACGCACTTCTCTACTCAAGTTGAATTTAGCGATAGATTTAGGCGAAACTTTAGTAATTAATATCGAAGAGTTTGTAGTCGGTTTTGCATAAAACAACATTCTTGGATTCGAAGCCCCAACACAAAGCTTTCGATATCGTCAATGCAATCAAACGATTATGCAAAACACTTAGGTAAACCATATTTTATACTGCACCTTTATATGTTAGAAAAAAGATTTTATGCGCAAGTAAGTTAAGATAATTATGCCAAAGATATTAATATTTAGAAACAGTTGTAGATTATTATGCAATTAAAAACTGTATGTAGTTAAATATTTGTTGTAATTTAATTAATAATAAAAATGTTAGTGATAAAATGACGACAAACTAACACCATTTTTGGTGTATGTCTAACTGGATAAATTTGAAATTACACAATATCAGGACCGCACCTATTTGCCCTTGCAATGCTACCAGTGGTATGTCTCGAAGCATGGAACCACACACAAACCTACATCACATTATTTACGCATGTATCTCGATACCTTGTATTTTTGTCCATTTCTTTTGTATGCGAACACACAACACATCTTCTTGAGGCAGTTTTTGTCCTTTCGGTTGCTGGAACAAATGTAGAAAAATGCTTTTCCTTTTATCTGGATATATCCGCTGACATGTATGTGGGTTTTTTCACTTGATATTTATACCTGATATTAAAAAAATCTATAATGAATGTAAATAACGACTGAAAAACAAAATTGTACGCAAGAGATATACCTCTAGGATTAATCAAAAGGATCGAAAATATCGATAAACGATTAATAGAAATGTAAGTTGGTAACACTTTTTAACTGTCGGCCGTTTTGATAGCTGTCAACTGATTTATGTTAAGTTTGGTTTGGAATTTTAGTATGTTGGCGAATAGACTTGACATGACGCCTTAACAACGCTTCCAAATTGTACAAATTTATGTTAAAAATTGTGATTATGTCCGAAATACGTATCACGCACTAGATGCATATTATGGTTAACATAAAAGTCGATCAGAGTAATTCGATTAACCATGGCAAGCTTTTGCACCAGGTTTACTCTAAATGTGAATATGCATCCGCAGACACGCTGTATAGTGCTTACTGAAAAAGTTGTTGCTGCTGTACAGCGTAGCATACAGGAAGACCCGAATAAGTCTATCTATCATCGTGCACAGCGGTTGAATACGTGTCCATGCACTTTATGGAAAATTTTGCAGAAAAATATTGCTTTACGTGCTTACAAAATAAAAATTATGTAAGAATTGAAGGTACATTATCACCTAGCAAGGCGTAGATTCGATAAGTGGGTTCAAAAGAAAATTGCCGTTGATTTCGATTTTCATAAGCGAATTTTGTTTAGCAATGAAGCTCACTTTGGGTTGAATGGCTACGTCAACAAACAAAACTACCCTATTTGGAGTTAAGATAATCATCAAATGTATGTTGAGAAACCATTACATCCAGAAAAACTGACTGTTTGGTGTACTTTGTCATCTGGTGGAATCATTGGACCATACTTCTTTTAAAACAATGCTGACCAGAGGGTTACAGTCAATGTTGACTGCCATAGGACCATAATTACTGCCTTTTTTGGTAACGTTTGGTAATCGCATAGTTTCACGTTTCTGACCCATGACTTGGCCTCCAAGATCGAGCGATTTAACACTGCTAGACTATTTTATGTGGGGATATGTGACGGTTGATTGAGTGACTAGGACGTATCACAGTGGATTTTTACTGGAGTGTTTGCCCTACTTGTGCCTCTCCATGCTTATGCCGTTGATCAAATCTTTGGTTAATCCGTCTTCGAGGCCGATTTTAAAACCTCAATGACAAAAGAGTGCCCTACCATTTACCAACTCATCTGCCCGAAGCCGTTGGTCAGTAAGTGGGGGATTGCTTATACCGGCAATCGCTTGGTGAATGACTCGTCACATTAAATGACTCGCCACACTGAAAAGTATGAGACAGAAAGAAATATAGTGACCCGTTTGCCTTCGGAAACCTAATAGCCATTTGGGGTCGGAAGAAATAAGAGTTAACCAAGAGAGTCTCAAAGATTAAAGACATATCACTCAAGACACGTTGACAAAGAGTAATTTGTGAAGGCCCTTATGATGCGCCAGGTGCGTTTCATAAGCGTATGAGTATTTATTCGCCTTGTGCTCCCGCTCATACCACGGGGTGTTGACTACAGACTGTATGGCTCGTCCAGCATGCCATAACATGAAGGATAGGGTGCGCGTCATTTTTACAATGAAGACACCCCAACTCCGTGGTCTGACCCCTTGAACCAAACACTGACCGAGTCACAAATGAGGAGGTCCTCTGAAGAATGAATAAGGACCGTGTGATGATGCTAGTCTACGTCGAAAAGCATGAATCGATTGACTACTTGGAGGACAAAATTTGCCGCGTTATTGCCAATATACCCATGGCGGTTATATGCCAGATATCATTTTTAAATTATAATGCCAAAATATTATCGTTTGAATAGAGTTAATTTCATATCAATCCATAAAAATCATCTTTATTTTATTCCATTTCAGTGCTATATCTCTAAAAAATCACCCTTTATATTTAGTTCAAAAATATACTTTCATGAAAAATGATTTTCGAGTAATTTTAAGAGCCAATCAATTTCTATTTCGTATACATTTATGAATCGATTTTGGTTTACTCGACGAATGTTATTTCAAACCAGTTAAATACACTCATGCCTTTTTAGTTTGGTAAAATGAGATTCGGTGTACATTACAGACCAAAAAAAAAACATCAACAATTTCATTTTTTAGTATTATAATCAAAAATTATTTCTTAATCTTCCAGTTAATGGCTTGTATAGGTTACCAACTTCTTTATCTTTACAGTTATTGTTGTGCTATTAATACTCCCTGCACCAGGGGTGTCTATGGGGAAATATGCGCTTTTATGTCCCTTCAGTACTTTGAGTACTGAAGGGACAATCTATGATATTCTTAGTTTTTCATTCACTACTTAATGTTATAACAAAAAAAATATTACATGTATATTAGACCACATGTTCTTATGCTGTGCTAATTTTTAATAAGTTGCTAATTGTTGTTAGTTAATTGATTGTTTATACAATATTACTGTATAATGTCCATTTACTTGAGCTTACTCACATACTTTTTTAATATCATTGACTGCTACATGTCTTTTTAAGGTAACACTGTAACATCTTTTCCATGTTTGTGTGGTTCTCATATTGTACTTTTTAGATGAACTGATAATGCTTTCAGAATACGAAAGCGAAACGTCTTCAAAATAGATAAAGTAGCCTATCAACTTTGTCTTTTTATTTCTCCACCTTGAGACCGATATAAGAACCCACCACTCGTCTGAGTGATCCTTATTATATATTGGATTGACGATCCTTATTATATATATACATATATATATATATATATATATATATATTATATATATATATATATATATATATATATATATATATATATATATATATATTTATCAAATTATTCTCGACCGTTCTGTGTTAAATATTATTTGTAGTCTCAGCAATTGGTCTGTATGAAATAAAACTCTATTTGTTATTTCTCAATATTTCGTCACGATTTTGTGACTTCTCCAGGAGAAAACTGTAAGTTTATTATAATTATTATATGTAAACAAAATGAATATTTCAATACTTACAACTTAAAATTAAAAATTTAAATTTTGATAACATATCCAATTTAAATAAATGACATTTTTTTTTATTTTAATTTATTTGGGAGTTATGGTAACCGCAATATTTTATAGAGTGAATTCCCATTGTACAATTTTTAGCGAATAAGTTTTAGTAAACAATTACATATTGTGTAGTATTATCCATATAATAAGGTGCAAAAGTAGAAGATTGAGAAAGAATCAGGAACATGGTAAATTGATCTATAAAATGTAATTGATGGTACGTAGTCAGTTATTGCTCTGATGTTATTAGATACTGATATTAAGATCTATCATATCATATATATTGTTTAGTATATTACAGTAGATATTACTTAAATGGTTGGTGTCTGTTTTATAATTGATAGATTCTGGAGTTTTATTAATGTGTACCATTTCAAGGAAAAGTCGATTTTCATAATTATCAACTTGTTCCAAGATTTTTACATTATTAAAGTCAAAGTTATGTCCTGTCTTTAAGTGGGGTCCATTAAGGCACAAGAGTTTTTTCGTAAGTTACAGTCACTTTTGTGTTGATTGACACGTTGTTTAAGCCACTGTTGACTTTGTCCAATATAACAACTTTAACATTGACTGCAATTTATTCTATAAATTATATTACTCATTAGTGAATTTGGAGTTTTAACTTTTATTTTTGAGAACAACCTTGAATTTAGAAGTGGATTGTATTTAATTAATTTAATGTTCGAAAATGTTTTGAAAAGTGGGACAAATTGGTCTGTTAAATTTTTTATGTAAGGTATTTTTTTGTATAAAACTGGTTGTGGATTATTTATTAAAGCTCTAATGTTATAAATAAGTTTTTTTAATATATGTTTTGGGTAGACATTGTTTAAAAACATTTCAAAAAGTTTCTTTAAATTGACTTCTAGGAAACTCCGATCACAGATTGCCGTTACACGATTTTTCATAGATATAATTGTGTTGAATTTTTGATTTCTAGGATGATTAGAATAATAATTTATAAATCTGCCGGATGCAGTATCTTTTTGATACCAATCTAATATGATTCTGTTATCATAAGTTCTTATAACTTTGGTATCTAAAAAATATTATATATATATATATATATATATATATATATATATATATATATATATATATATATATATATATATATATATATATATATGTATATATATATATATATATATTATATATTATATATATATATATATATATACATATATATATATATATATATATATATATATGTATATATATATATATATATATATATTCTTTTTTTTTTTTTTTTTTTTTTTTTTTTAGAAAGGGCTTTAGTGACTATGTGAGTAATATATACGGATATATTGGGTTTAGTAGTCAATTTAATAACTAATATTATATCAAAATTTGCAATGAAGGTTTGCATAAACATAGACACTTCTTCTGTCAAACTCACCTAAAATAAATATAAAAAATAGAAGAGATATGGAAACCTTAGTAATAAGTTTTGACAGAAATAAAAAGTAAATCAAATTTAATGTCATTATGTTAATGACATAATGACAAAATGTAAAATTTTGCTAATTTTAAAAGACAATTCTCACAAGGGTAAGCCTATTTAAGACATAAGAACTTCATTTTTCTAATGTAAAATTTTTTATGTTAATTTTTAGTATGTTTTGAAAAAGAGTAAAATAAACTCGAAAGCTTAGCAAACCTAAAAGAGTTTTACTTAAAGGCCAATATATTGACTACTAAACCCAATATATCCGTATATATATATATATATATATATATATATATATATATATATATATATATATATATATTGTTATGATATGTAAAATCGAGAAAAATATTGGTTTGTTTAAAATATTTCAAAGTTCAAAAAACATTAAAATAATTCAGAAAGTATAACCAACAAACATTTCGAAGAAGGAAAGTTTTTAAATTTTTGGATTACCTGTATTAAACAAAATGTAAGCTATGCATAAATTATTTCCTTTGTTATACTATACTTGAGTGACCCGCATAATTTTAAGTGAAATCCAAAGACAATTGAACCGGGTTTTTCCAAATACATTAAGGCGTTGATTAAGGACAATAGAATAGATTTTAGAAAGAGGTTTTTGTTAGTTTTTAAGAATTGTAGAAAAATATTATTTGTAAATAAGTTTTAGGAAATTTTATAATTATAGGTAAAAATTTGTTTGTTATCGAAATGAAAAAATGGGAGAATTGTGACGAGCTTTGATTGGCAGAGATTGAAAAAGGTGGGATAGGTATGTAGGAATGAAAGTTTAGCTAGAATTTTGACGGAAAAAAGAGAGTCAGTTGGTTTCCAAGGGTGCAAGGCGAACGGCCGTTGTTCTCGGGTAGTTTCCCAGAGGTAGGCAGCAGTAGCAGCGAAAGTTTGTGAGTTTTCGTGTAGTTAGTGTATCTGACAGAAGCTGATCCAGTAAAATATTGTAAGTCATATTTTTCTACTTATATTCCAAGAGTCACTGTTCAGGCCAACGAGAGATTCAGTTTATCGAGAGGAGAAAGGCTATCATAATTTGAATGATTTGTGCTTTTGAAGGAGATCATTAAGGACGATATACTTGCAACAATTTGTTGTAAGATTGCTGATTACATAGGGAGCGGTTGAGAGGAGATAATATAGTCTACAAGGAACAATGATTTGTACCACTCATCATCAGAGAGAGATATTTTTGTTTTCTGCAGTTTTTTCTTTTATGGATAATACAATTTTTACACTTAATTTAGAAAGGATATAAATATTTTGATTAGGAGAGTTAGAATAGTTTGGGATTTTGAGATTTCAATTAATATTGTTTGTACCATTAATTTTGATTGTTCACGTACGTAGAACAAAATTTTGAGAATCATTATATGAGATTTTGTTTATTAAAAACTTTTGAGTGTGAATTATTTCATTATTTTTATTTCAATATATAGTGTTAGATCATATGTGTTTTTTATTATTCCGGTATTCTTTGAACCTTACCTTTCACATGTAATAGCATAGATATTGAAGCACGAATTTAACCCTGAGATAAAAGAATTAAAAATTGTGATAAAGTCATAATCATATCATTTAAATAATTTTAATTAATCAAAAAATTAATCAGCTAATTATTGCTTGGCGCACCAAGACTTTAAATATCACAATAATATATTGCCAAATTTTATTGAAATATGTATTGATTAAAATATTTTTCTGACTTTTAAAACGCCAAATTACAAAATTTGCCAACTAAATTGATTTAGAACGAAAATATAGTCTATTTTACTACCGACCTTATGTAAACTTTTGGCACCTCGCGCTTATTCTAATGTCGGACAGCATTAAATGCCAGGCCAAAGGTTATAAGTTGCCATCGACCTAGTGGAAAAGTGAAAAACCGGAAAATTTCTGGAAAAGCCGATGTCCTGGCGCCTGGATTTCCAGCCATGGAGACCACATGGCGTCGCACGCTAACATTATACGAAATGCGGTAAAAACTTTTCTCGAACTAATTTTAAAATACCGTTGTTGTTCCGTTGATTACAGAAAAATTTTCGGAATTACTGTTATCTCTTGGATTTAATTTATACCGAAGTTTTTTATTGGCTATGTTAAGACAAAACTTTGTTAATTTCGATTTAAATGTCAGTTAAAGTCATATGTGATTTCTTTGGTAAAAAAATTGTTCGGGTTTGTTTGTATTCTCATATGAGTGTTAAAAAGTATTTAAAGTGTGTATAAGCATTAGGTATAGCGTGTATTAAACGCATTGAAACAAAACATACCGAATAAGCAGTGATGGGCAAGTATAGCCGAGTATGCCCTCTACACGATGGTGCCCGCGCTAACTTGTCTGTAATTAGATATTTTTTGAAAAGATTTTAACTTTTAGATCAGATAGCATTTTATTTCTGTAAATAAAAAAAATAGTAATTATCTACAATCGCAAGAATACACATACACCATGCACAATCAGCAAATTAGCAGACAGTCGCAAATAACTGGTTTACTCCATCATGAGATGAACTCCATCATGCTTATGTAATGCATGGCTTATGCAAGGTATACCTCAGAATTGTCCCAAACTGTGGCGGCCATTGCTCAGTAGCTGAGTACTGTTTTACCAAGTCGGAGTGCCCGGGTTCGATCCTGACAGACACCCAAAATTTATTTAATTTCTTGTTTAACTGAGCCGTCAGCATGCTTTAAAGGGCACCTATAGCCTTCAATCCCGGCTGCATAAGTAGTCGTTAACCCCAAAACTTAAGCTTGAATGTTACACTAATGAAAGAGGTATAATAAGCTAGTTGTCTGCAGTAAAAAATATTCCAAAGAGCGAGCGATCTTATTAGTGGTTATAGCCTTTGCACAATATGAGCACACTGCTATGGATTACACTAATTTAACGATCTGGTGATGAATCCTGAACAAAAGAAACAATAGGCGTGTTTAAATATGAATGCGAATAAATTCGAGTGAAATTGGTTCAGAATCAAAGTTGACTGGATTTGGTATTCAAGGAATACAAATAGTAACTAAACAAAAATTTTACTTTTGGTCTAGTGGTAGATCTCAAAACACTTTTGGGGAAAGCTCAAAAAAAACACAGAAAAATTTACTTAAAATTTACTTAACAACAATTGGACACAAATAAGTGTAGAAGCGAGTGACAAACGTGATGCCGCTATCATCATCATCACGTAGCGCTACAACACTGGGTGGGTCTTGGCTGACTGTACAACTTTTTTCCAATTTGTTCGGTCTTCCATCAACCTAGGGTCAAATGGAATGTTCTTCTTCTTCTCTTCTTCTTCTACTTTTTGTAGATCTTTCGATCTGTTTAATTCTGAAGCCGCCTCTGGTTAATTTCTTGGGAGGTAGATTGCCAACTATCCCTCCATCTTTTAGGTGGTCTTCCGGGGGTCTTGAACCGGGCGGATTGTTTTCTAGGGCAATTTTGGGAGTCTATTCTCATCCATTCGTCTTACATGGTTGTACCACATCCTCTTGCGCTGCCTTCCCCATCTTACAATATCTTGAATTTTGCACTGCTCTCTAATGTTTGTATTTCTCACTCTGTCTCTTCTTGTTTTCCCCATTATTGTTCTTAGGGTTTTTATTTCGGCAACCCTTAGCATCTGTTTCGTTTTGTTGGTATCTTCGCGCACTTCTATGCCATATGTCATGATCGGTCGTATGCAAGTCTTATAGATTCTAATTTTACTATCTGTGCGCATATACGGATTTGATCAGACTATCTTCCGCAGACATCCTGACAGTGCAGATGCTTTGTTGATCTGACTCCTCAGGTCCTTTACTGGGTCGTGGGTGCTTGATGTATCTATGCCCAGATATCTGAATTGCATCACCTGTTCTATGGGGTTGTCCTCAACCACTAACTTACATCTGAGCGGATCTTTTGCTATTGTCATACATTTAGTTTTGTTGGTAGAGATATTCATATTTAGGAATGATATGTTCATTTTCCGAATATCTGATTGGATGTTATCTCTCCATCGCATTCTGGGACGTCCGAATGGTCTTTTGACTGTGGGAATCTCCTAGTGTGAGAATCAGCATAGCTGCACCAGGATAGCGGCTGATGCCGCTATGCTGATGCAAAAGTATCGTCAGTTTCACCAAAAAACGTGCTTCCACTTACAAGCTTTGGCTTTCTAGAAAACAATTTTACTGACTAATGACATAAACATATGTAACAAGAGGCAAAAGGAATAGGTTTCAATACATTCCCATGTTATGATTAAGTAGGAAAGGTAAAAAAATAGCAATATCCTTCAGTTATTACAGTAACTGATATATCGTAGTAGTAGGACTGGGTGCTCTCCTGATTCATGTTGCACTAAGAATATGCAAGAAGATTCTAGTGAAAGGTTAAACGCTATAAGACATAGCTTGCATAAGCAACAGCTTAACAGCAGTAATAGCTTAATCCTAAAATGCGATAAAAAGCTTACTAACAATACCCAATTGTCATTTTAATAAAAATATTTATTTAATAAACATAAAACCCTCCAAATTTTAAATTAAGACACACCCACCCGCCGACTTATCACAGCAAACATATAATACTCTACTCACAATAGTGCAGTCTAAGTATTGTATAAACAGCTTTTTTGCCTCCTTTCTTGGCTTAAAACCATTAAATGTGAAAATAAACCAATATTTTAATTATTATAAAAAAAAACATTAAATGTGAAAATAAAATAAAATAAATTTGAAAATAAAATATTTTCAAAATACAATTTTTGAGGCTCAAATTAAATCTAATTTTTGAAACTTGTATCAGTATTTTAATTTTCCGCTGTCAAAGCTGCAATGCCAAAATAAACTGTATAACTACTCTTTTCATACTAAATTATTTTTTCTACTCTTAACAGTGAAATTTAAATACAGTTGCGAACAAATATTTTTATTATGATGAGATATGATAAATTGTATGTTTCCATAATTGTTTGTTAAAGGAAAATATCAAGTCTAAATCAGATGGTGAACATTGATGCAGAGTATGATAAATGAGCTCCGTTTTTTGCCGCTATAGACATTGTATTAGTTAAACCTCATGCATTCCTATTCGGTTGCTCATGTTGCCTATTACAGAACTTTCCATAAATCTCTTGGAAGAGCAAACAATACGAAATAATTGCGAGGGAAGTCCGAAACCCGGATAACAGTGATTTATGTTGATGTAACCTCAACCACTGTCTTTATACATTTCATTGGTGTCGGTCTTTACTAGTTCCGTGAATATCTTATACAATGACACTGACAGATTGACTGCGAGACTGGCCACAGGAAATCGAGCCGGCAATATTTACATCTTTGCCCTTCGGAAAGTGTTCTGTCCTTTTAGGAACAACATGATTGATGGAATTTGGATAAAAATGTTATTTACGTAGAATTTGTAAGGAAAAAGCGTGCTCAACCTCATGTCGAATATTAAAGACATTTTTTACGTTAAGCTGGCAATATTCCTAAACAGAAATGTTTTATATACCAAGTATTTTCTTTTTCATATAGAAAAGTTAAATCTGGTATTTTATTTTACTAACTTTTAAACCAAATAAGTTTTTACATAAAAAGTAGCATCGTGGATTGTTGCTAAAACGTTATATTTTCTTTATAAATATGTTTTAAATTATGGAAAAACAATTAACGAGCACACTGAAATTGGTATGAAATTGTAAAAGGTTTACCCACCAGTTGTAGGGCAAGCATTTGTATGAAGATGAAATATGGTACATTAATTTTCCAAAACTAAAGAACTTTATGTTTTAGCACTAAATGGGGTTGAGAACAATATTTATTTCTTCATGTGCTAGGTCTGCTAAGAAAGTTGAGGAAAATCATCATTGTAAGTCTGGCCAATTATCGGAACAGTTGAATAGAACTGCAAACGAACCATTATAATTTGAGGTTTTTTAACCAAGACATTCTTCTCATTTCTATTTTGAGCTAATCTCTAATCTTACCCTGTATAATGTCTTGTAACAGTTGATATTTATCTCCGAGTCTAACATGTTCCAGGTATTGTAATTTTTTCGTTTTCATAGTCAATACGAAAAATCTTTTTGTTTATCCAGAACTGCTTGGTTAGTTGCCCTTCGACGAGATTTTCAACATCCTACTGTATGCCCACATTTAGAATGACTCCAGCTTACTCATGCATTGCTTATTCAGCATCCACACCACACCATAGCAACTTTATATGTAAAAAGTGAGTTGCGCAGCAACTCCACACCATAGAACAAGATGTAACAGTAAGCTTTACTTTTCGTTATTTTTTAATCTTCTATCTCCTTAAAAAGGGACAACTTATCTCTTTTCGCCTGTTAGGTAGACAACTTACTTCAGACTATCTTTGGGAGCTCTGATTGTTTTGGAAACCAATACTGATTCGCGGAACAATCAAAATGACTTGACATCTGATTGATTTTAATTCTTAACCTTCTTAATAGGTACAAGATTTTGTTTCAGTTCCAGACTTTATAGAGGTTTGTTTTTATCCGGCCAACCAGAAACTTTTTTTTTCTTTTCTGAGGGTGGACGTTTCTAAAAACCGTACCAGGTTAACCCATCCCCAGAGATCGCTCGCATGTGTTGAATTTAGGCTAGAGGAGTACATCCGAGGACATTTCCACCTAGAAGGAGATCCTGCAAAAGAATACCTTTCTGTTATCCTGCGCCCCAGCTAAAACCACGCTCTACTACTTGTGCGCAGTGGACTGTCGCTTGTATCATACTCCGAGAGGGGGATGGCCGTTCTAAGACTGACGACAATTTAGGAGCACTCCCTTCTCTTATGTAGATCTTATCTCTGTCGTTGGTCCGGCTGCTGTTTCTTTTCTCTTTAATGACTGCTCGGATGTAATTGTGTACTCATTCTCTCCTTACTTCCTGTCATATTCACGATCAGCTCTGTTATAGTCACAGGGTTCATATCTATTTCTCTAGACATTCTGTTTTTCATTGTGCGAAGCATTCTGTGAGTAAAAGTGTCCGAGTAATCGCAGTATTGCCATTTATCTCTGAACCTATAAAGATACGTCCTAATTCACCCATGTCCCGTAAGCACTTGCGTCAGGAAGTAATCTAATCGCCTGTGACCACAGATCACCTAGTCTCTTAGGCTCAGGATCAGCATCTTAGTCCACAACATCTTTCGTGTTATTTCACTCTTCTTGCTATCATTATATTGATCTTTTTTTCTTTCTTCTTTTTTGTAACTGTTTTCCAATATTCTCTTCTCTCATTGAGATGTCTTCTTTCTACTGCTAACACATTCAGACGAACACAACTTGTGATAATCCACAAAGCCGCCGCAGATACAGTTCTGTATTGACTCCTTTTCGTGTGGGGCTCTACTGTGTAGCGTTACTACCAGTTATTTGACGCATTTCTTTGATGTTAGCTGTAGCCTCGCACATCGAAGTTCCATCCCTTGTATTTTTCTTTTACCCTTTAGAATGATGCCTTTGGTCTTCTCTGCTACGAGTTCTAGTCCATGATCTGTCATCGAGTCTTTCATGACGTTGCCCGTATGTCTTACCTGATATCGGACATCATTCACAAAAGCGAACCGAAGGTTATACCTTTTTCATATTCGCAGTTCATGAACCCGTCGTGTGCCAGATTCCATAACATCGGACCCAAGTCCGATCGCTGCGGGATTCTAGCCATTACATCAACGAGCGTGCCCTTCTTAACCATAATGTTTGTTTTGAAAAGATATTCCGCCATAACATGTATATAGTCAGGACACTCCCTCTTCTCTAATGCCCGCAATAGCACTTTCCACTGCAGAGTGTTGAATGCATTTGTAACATCGAAGAGCAGCAGAGCTGCCCAGTGCTTTTCATCCCCAATGTTGTGCAATGCCTGGATTACACCCAAAATTGCGTCAATTGTGCTTTTCCCTTTTCAGAATTCGAATTATGTCGGGGATAAGCCTACTGATCTCTCAATCGTGCCCAGTTACTGAAATTAATAACATTAAGTTAATTTGGAGATCTATTTGGAAATAATTTTTATTTACTTTTTTGGTTGTCATTTCCGTTTGATAATTTCTCCCTCCAGAATTTTATCTGAATTCTTGACCAGATAAACATCTGTGTTTTTACATGGCCACATGATCAGACTACATGAGTTTGAAATGAACCATTTGGGAATTCTTCGTTGTTCACCATCGAGAGTCATATAAGAATACATCACCGGTTTTTCTATAACCCTATTTTATTATTGGTTTATACGTCTTAACTCATATTATTACTGTTGTTACGTGATTTGCACTATTCACCTTTAAAACGCTTGTTAATTTTTGGTCGATAGAAAACTCTGATCAAAAGTTACGGAATTTTTACCGTCGAATTGATAGAAAATTTATTTGGCGCGCGTTGCCGCGTCGCGTTAAGCGATACTTTTAAGAGAACGAACGGTTTATTTTACACAGAAAGTCCTAATAAACATTTTTGTTCAAAATTATCTGAGCTACATTTTGTATTTGAAATATTTTTTTCTACGACGCACAAATTCTTGGTAAATCGATTTTTTCCCCTATGAGGTTTTTTCAATCAAGATGAACAATTAAGATGAAGAAATTATTGCGTAACCAAACTCAATCTGCAAATGTGACACAGAACGGGAAGATATGGAGAACTTTTAATCATCATTAAAAGGAGAAAAACAGCAAATTTTGACTATGGTCCCATGAAAAATAACCACTGAGCGATTTTTGCTAAGTATTTTGACTTTAAGGAACTACTAGGAATTTTTTAATACGATTAATTTTATTGCCAGTGAAAGGGCCAAGAGTGAATATTTTCTCATCTCCTTTACGGTTCTCTTATATGTTATTTATAATTAATACGATAAACCATATGTATAAAACGTAAAATAGCCTATCAATACTTAATTTGATGAAAAAAACGTAGTAATCATAATTATAACCGTCACAACACACAAACGCTAAATGAATTACCTCAATAATATATTCGAAAACATAATAATAGAACACTAATAAGATTCAAAGGCCCTCGAAACCAAAAGTAGCCGTACGGCAAAAAGTTAATCACCTTTGAATAGTTTCACGAGTTAGGTTTCAGGCAATTGGGATGTGACCTGTTTCCAACTTTTTATTGACGTCTAAACCGTTCCGGTCATGATTTCATAGGCAAGGATGCCAAATTAGAATAGTTTTGAATACTTTTTAAATACAGAGAATATTTTCTAAGAAGTTGTTTATTAAAAAAATCAACAAAAATATATCCGATCTGTTGGGATTTAGAATGTGTTAAATATGTTTACCATGCTTTAGCGATACTTTTTCGGAGTAAGGCGCTAGAAATATGATACACATCGATTAGATAAGTTCAAAATAATGCGTAATGCAATAAAAAATAATTATTTAGAAGTGGTATTTGTAGGAAAACCTGGTCTAAGTTGGCGGCATAGATTTAACTCAAGCATTCTATCAAATCCAAATTGAAGACGTAATTTAGTTTTATCAAAGTGAAAATTTGCTCTCAACAACTGTGCAAATGATCTTAAATATATGCTTACTGTATCCCAGTTTATATTAACAGTAAAATATTTAATATATCCACGTTCGAACATAGGTCTCCTCTTTTCTCTTCTACCGACCTTTATCCAACGCTTGTTTCTTCAGATCATCTATCTTGATCTCAACAACTTTATAGTTACAATGTTACAATGTTTACAATGTTTATAGTTACAATCTCCAGATAAATAAAAAACTCCTATGGTTATACGTTTTCCTTCAAAAGAAAAAGCCCTAAATTCTTGGCAACGCTGTAAGATCCTGACCATAGACGTTTAGCCTTTTATATAGTTTTTGTACCCGAATATAGTATACACACGGTATTTTAACAATAACGATATCTTTCTTGCTCTGATGGACACGTTTATTTTAGTTCTTGTTTGCTGAAACGCTTTGTCACTTTTCAAACGTTAATAGTTCATGATTTTCAGCGATCTTTGTCGCATTTAAGACCACAATGCAGGAGGTTAAATATTTGAGAATGGACAGTAAAATGGCGAGAAAATAAAGCTGTAGTAGACGACGACAAGCAAACTTTATTAGATTTTGGGTTACGTTTTGTACATTGTCCAGTTTCGTAGAGAAGAAAGACATGAATATGATTTCTCCTTTGTTAAAGCAGTACTTGTGTTAGATTTTTGTTTTTGCTTTATCCTCTTTTTATCATAGACAATAATATATATATATATACATATCTTGGGTTTAGTAGTCAATATATTGGCCTTTAAGTAAAACTCTTTTAGGTTTGTTAAGCTTTCGAGTTTATTTTACTCTTTTTCAAAACGTACTAAAAAGTAACATAAAAAATTACATTAGAAAAATGAAGTTATTATATCTTCAATAGGCTTACCCTTGTGAGGATTGTGTTTTAAAAGTAGCAAAATTAATTAACATAATGACATTAAATTTGATTTACTTTTTCGTTCTGTCAAAACTTATTACTAAGGTTTCCATATCTCTTCTATTTTTTATATTTATTTTCGGTGAGTTTGACAGAGGAAGTGTCTATGTTTATGCAAACCTTCATTGCAAATTTTGATATAATATTACAGTTATTAAACAAGCAACAGAGTTTATGTTATTAAGTATAGTTTATTTTTATGAACGAGAGAGTAATTAGCATAATTTTAACTGGTATCTCCGACCACTTCATGGGCGTGCTCAAGATTAATTGAAAAATTACTTTGAATAATTGTAAAAAATAAATGAATTATTTCAGTGTTAATAAAGTGTTATGTGTATGTAAACAAAAGTGACCTCTTTTATCACACACTATATTAGAACTGACTGGCCTACATTAAAGAGGGTTTTAAAAAATTCACATTTTTTTTTAATTTTTAAAAATTACAAAAGAGAAAAAGAGTTTTTAAAACCGTCTAAGGTATGTTAAATGGATGAATAAAAATATTAATATAAAACTTACACCTAGTTGTCACAAATCCAAATCAGATTCAGAAGATGAACTTTCAGAACCAAGATTTATAATAACTGGCTCGATCATTTTATCAGTAATATTGTCCAGCTTCCACATTTTTTCCTCTTCTTTAATAGTGTGATTTATTGCCTTTTCCCAGTTTTCAGGTTTTACATTATTTACGGCCTCCAAAAACAACTGTTTAACATCATGAATTTTAAAAGTGGTATTTTTTCTTGAAACTTCACTCTTTATCTGTGCCCATACCAGTTCAATCGGGTTTAATTACACAATGATATGGTGGGGATCTAAGTACTGTCATTCCACGATTTTTGGCAATTTCATCAATTTCGTATTTTTTTAATTTTTCTTTATGAAGGGCACACAACGAATAAAGTTCCTTTCTTATAGATCCGGGATGGTACGTAATATTTTTTGAACTCAGCCAATTCTGCAAGTCTTTTTTTAACCACTTGGTTGTGGGCAGTCCTTCTATAAGTCTGGAGTAATAACTTGCATTATCCCTTACTATTACACAGTTCTTAGGAAGAAGATCTATCATTTGTTCGAACCATTCTTGAAAGACATCAGCGTTCATGTCTTCATGGTAGTCACCAGTACGAGTTGATTCAAAAGTTAATAAACCACCTTCAACAAAACCGTCTGAACTGCCAATGTGTACTATTATCAGCCTGCGTCCCTTTCCTGATGGTGGGTTTAAACCAGTAGATAAGTTATTTACAAAAGCGTGCCTTTGACTTGTAACAGTTTCATCCTGCCAAAATTTATTTGGTGTATGACCCTCGTTGATCCATGTTTCATCAAGATAAAATATTTTTCTTTTTTGGTTTCTCATTTCCTTTATGGTTCTTAGAAAATGTCTTCTCCATATGACAATATCGCTTCTTTCTAATAAAATAGACTTTCTGGATTCTTTTTCCAGAGGAAGCCTATTTCGTTTAAAAGTTTCCATAACGTACTTTGACTCATTTCTGGGTAATCCTTATCATCTCGAACTGAGACAAGAACTTTATCCAATGTTGGAAATTCTTGTCTAAAGAAGAATTCATGCACTTTCCGTCGAAGTCCTTCTTTAAAATGATATTCTATTTGAAATTTTGATTTCCCTGGAGCATTACGTGGCATTTGAAAACTACCACATTTCTCTTCTTTAATAACTCTGTAAATCGTAGATTTCCCAACACCAAGTGTACTGCTAACTAACTCAACGGTCTCATCAACACTTTCACATAAACGTTTGTCTGTAAATGATTTAAAACAATTAAATATTAATGTTTTTTCATTAACTGTTAAAGGACCAATTTTTCGGCGTTTACACGGCACTTCCAAATTTTCCATAACACTAGTATACACAATAAACTGCACCTTGCAACTGAAGTACCTACTTTTAGTGAACTGTTAAGAATTTTGAATACGCCACTTGGACCTTCCTACAAAATGGAAAAACCCACTATCACATTTTCTGTGGAATAAGTTTAGAAGGTAATTATCTAGTCAATTACTGTCGTAGATTCCTGGAATTAAAGAATTAAATGTTTGATTGTTGAAACCCTTACTTCGTGGAATGCACTCATTTCAGATAAAATAAAACGTTTTATTTTATCTAAAGAATTAAACTTTATTTTGCAAATAGGTAGGTACTTATTAAACTTTTATTGGTTATATATAACCAATAAAATAAACATCCTACATTTCTTGCAAATTCATTAGTACCTGTTAACCTCCATCACTCCGACACTGGCAACCTTATTTAGGGATTAGTAACCCTCACAACTATTGTATTCTATTCTGCTCCAACCTTTATACCTGGTGGTCATACTCAATTTAAACTTGTTTTCCTATATACTTCTGTAAACTTGTTGACAAATATCTGTTTTTCATTGAGTCACCCGTATCAACAGTTTAGGGATTTGCATACCTAATTTATTGTTTTATTACTCTCTCATACATAAAAATACACTATAATTAAGAAAGAAAAAACACAAATAAAAATAAATTTTACCTCATTTGAACTTGGAATAATCACTTTAATATGCGTAACTTTTAAGAACTTTTATATTGTTATTCTTTTATTTAAAAGAAGATTACTGTATATAGCACTAAGATTTTCAATGTCTTCTCTTTTGTTTAAGGTGTTTTGTGTAGTTTTAATTAAACACATTTCTAGAAACAGTCTTTTGTTGTAATTTCTTTCCCTTCTTAATATTTCTGTTTGATCATAGTTAGGCAAAATGAGATTTTTACGAAACTCTGAAGTTATTACAAGAAAAAATAAGATACGAAACACGACGATAATAAAAATTTAGAAACATAAATTTAGAACCGGAACTAATAGAAACAATAATTATTAGTGAGAAGTAACTAGATGGCTCGATATTGTATACACAATAAATTATGAAAGACTAGCAAAAAACTATACAAAGCCAGGAAAAATACGAATGAACGACAGCAATTAAAATGGTATGAGAAACTTAGACAAAACACAGAAAACCGAGTAATAGAATGGAACGAGATCAGACACTTAGAGCAAGATGGGGCTGGGGCAGTATGTAAAAAAATCAGAGAATCAATTTAATGATAATAAATAATAATAAAGTATTGTAATGAATTAAAAATATAATAATTAAACCATACTAAATTCATTGGTCAACATTGTAAAGAGCCGTAAGCTGGAGTACTTGGGACATATTATGAGAAATCAAGGCAGATACGAGCTACTCCAATGCATTGTGCAGGGTAAAATTGAAGGAAAAAGAGCCCTAGGATGAAGAAGAATATCCTGGCTTGCTAACCTGAGAGCATGGTATAGAAAGACCTCAACACAGCTATTTCGTATAGCAACCAACAAAATCATCATAGCCAGAATGATCGCCAACGTTCGGAACGGACAGGCACCCTAACAAGAAGAAGAAATTCATTTAACAGAAAAGTAGCGGTCAACAAATACATGCACAGAACACGTGAAACCTGATGTTTATATAATCGTACAGGGTTGTATTAAGATTCTAGCAGTCTATAACGTCTGAATTTGAAATGCATTAATTTATAATTTATAGGATTACTGTTAAAATAATAGTTATCAATGATTAATCTTCCAAAGAAGTATATTTAAATATTAGTTTTTGAAAACTGTCATACACACATTATTAGTTAATTGTGGTATTAATCAAAAGGCAAAAAATAGAAAGTCGTTTTTATACATTTTACGCTTTAAGACCAATATTTGGAAATAAGTAATAATATTATCATTAATGATATAAAAAAAAGACCTTTTCTTGTGTAAAAGTCAGGGAAAATACTTATACATATATTATTGGGTGGATAGACTTATACATTTAACATTACATTAACATTAATAAATAAAATTTATTTCGTCGACGTTTCGATTTCCATTTAATATTTATTTGTGTCAGCAAAAACGAATCTATATTTAGAAGGATTGTGACGTCACTATTTTTGACTTTGATTCCGGTTATGTCGAAGATGGTTCGAGACATCAAAATGCCGTTTTCAGATTTTGATTCAGAAGATAAAACTATATATGAATCCATCGATAGATCATCCCCAAGTATTGCATAGGTGACAACGCACAAACTAACATACTTTGGGGATGTAAAACGAAAGGTTTTCTTTGAAAATGATTAAAAACTTTTTACCATTACATATAAATAATATCGAATTACGAAATATATCATTATATATGTATGGTGATATGTTGATCATTATATATGTATGTAAATAAAATGCTCTTGGGAATATGGTTGAGCATTAATCTGTTCTAATTGTGTAACTGTTGCTAAATGTTGTTGTCTTTGATCCTTAAAATACTTCTTGAATGTATTTGTTGTCAAAGTTTTTTTATTGTGAAAAATATAGGATTATCTGCTAGTTTGTGATAAAATTAATAGTAGTTAAAGACAAATACATATACAGTATAAGCAATACAATACGTCCCATCCGGACCTCTCATATTCGGAGCTCCCCATATCCGGACAGTTCGCGGAACAAATTTTTCGAACTGTGCGACGGGCAAACGAAGATATGAATGGCTCCGCGCCTAGTTCTCTACGCATTCTCTACGCAGAAGAACTAAAAAATGGCGAAATAAAGTGTCTTTTTTACCCAAATGTAAAATCTCTCTGTCAGCCTATGGATCAAGTTTTTATAGTATCTAGAAACCGTGTCTATCGACGAAAGTTACTGACAGCGTTGATTACTGAAATGAAGAGGACATGTTTAATGTGGTGATGTGAGTGGCCCAAGCATGGGACGTCATAAAACTAATAACAATGGTTAAGGTCATGGAGCAAGCTGTCAGACCACATAGTAACTGATGAATGAACAGGAGAGAAACCAGAAAAAGGTGCCAATGAAACTTCCAACGAAGAAGAGATTGATGAACTGATAAAGAACCTGCCGGGATGTGAAAAAATGAAGGAAGACGATGTTAACAAGTGGTTGAGTGCAGACGAACAGAACAAAATAACAGATGGCGAATTATTGAACCTGGTCGCCTGGTGCGCAAGAATGATGACAAAAACTCAGAGAACGAAGGGGATGTAAGCACTGACAAAAATTCGGTCCTGATGAGCCATTCCGAAGCATTGAAGTAGTTCAAGGCTCTGCTGTGCTACGTTTAAAGTCAAGAAGATACTTGTGCAAATGACGCGATGCTTTTAAAAAGGATGAGAGACATGATTTCAAACAAACGTGTTCGATGTGTAAAGCAACAGAAAATATCCATTATATAAATTTCAGGCTGTTCACAGCTACATATTTTTAAATGGTCTTGATATCAGGATTTTTTTGTTGTTTTTGTCATAGGTTCTTACTAGGTAAAGGTCTAAAGGTCTTTACCTTGTAAGACCTTTTATTTACATACATATATAATGATCAACATAATATCACCTCACTACAATGATAGTGTCATTATGGAAAAGATGTAGACAGACAGTACCCTGGATGTAAGCGGAAAACATCTTATTGTCGATATCTATATTATTGTTTTTTTAACAAAACACTTTGTTAGGCCTGAGGATGAGGCAAATATTGTAAGCCTCGAATAAAAGTAAATATTAGATTGTGAGTATTGACTTTTTTAATATATCTGTTTAATTATGGACTCACACTTGCAACTCCTTTATTATTATAATAGATAATTATTTTAATAGAGTCAAATTAATATTAAATTTACTTACTTAAGTTGATAGAAAACAGCACACACCTTAAAAATGTTCACAGTTTATTTAAATAACACTATAATTATAAACCAAAACTATAATTATACCAACACACATATAGAGCTATTAAAAGTAAAAATTATATTTATATAATTAAATTCAACAGACATAATTGTGATTCGTAAGGATTATTGAATCCATATCTGTTAAAACTGCAAATTAAGCGTCTTAGTTTAGAGGTGTAGATTGCCGTTACTTGTGAGTTTCCACTTGTTACTTTTGATACGCTTTTGTATATAATCGGTTACAGTATAAGTGATTTTGTAACAAGTAAATTCCTCTTCAGGATCTCTAGAAATTAATGAATGAATATATCATGCGTTCGTAATGTTTATATTCTACTTTTCTGTTAGGCGAATATAATATAACTACACATATACACAGATACTTAATTAAATTTATTGAATAAAAATATAAATAAATGATAATTCCGTAACATATAAAACTCTGTAAACCTAAATACGATCATTTTATTGCATTTCCACCATCAAGGTCTCTATATCAGCCAGTACGTCTAGAACTTGGAAGTTGTCCTGTATTCATAGCCTCTTTAAAATTCATAAACGGCTAAATATGCACGCGTAGTAGTCCGTATAACCTCCATAAATATTTCATATAACCCCTGGAAGATGCCATTATAAAACAACCACGATAAAGAGTTACTAATCAAGCTGGATTACGAAGGAAAAGTAAGTGCTGACCTTTTAAGGTAGATTTGTGAGCTTTAAATAATCCCAGTTTCCCAGCTTTTTATGACGCGGGAATTACTCCAATAAAATATATTTTACTTTTTCGGAGATCGTAAACAAGGAAACTCTTATCTTGATAATTACAGAATAGAATCGTTGTCTCTGGTTTAGTATATTTTATTCAACTTTTAGTTGATTTCATAATTATGTACATGTATTTCAATAATTCTATTGTTTTCCTCTTCTTCTTCGATAATTTTTATGTACTTGTGGGAAATTCACTTCAATTTAATGGACTGTATAATAATCAATAATTGTTCACTTTTACTTATTTTGATTGAATAGGCTAAATAACAATAGTAACATTGTAGAACTAAGAAATATTGGAAGCAAAATTTGTTTATAGAATTGTGGCTATCGTCCGACGGCAGGGGCGTGCGGTGCATAGATGCAGGTGATGCATTATCTATACTATCTATACAGCCTTTAACATCCATCCTTGGATATAGGCCTCCTCCTCCTTCTTCCATGCCTCTCTATCTTGGGCAATTTGTATCCATTTTGACCCGGCGTGTTTCTTCAGGTCATCTGACCATCGCATTTGTGGCCTTCCCCTTTTACGTTTGTGATTCCATGGTCTCCAATGTATAATTGTTTTAGTCCATCTTTCATCTTTCTGCCTTAGGGTGTGTCCGGCGAACTTCCATTTAAGCTTTGCTACTTGGGTTGAGACATCTTTCACTTTTGTTTTATTACGGATCCATTCGTTTCTTTTTTTGTCTGATAGTTTAATGTTCAGCATTTGTCTTTCCATGGATCTTTTTGTCTTTGCTATTTTTTCCATATTTTCCGTTGTAAACGTCCATGTCTGAGAGCCATATGTGAGGACAGGGAGTATACATTGATTGAAGACTCTCGTTTTTAAGTATTGGGGGTATTTTGAATTCTTTAGAATATAAGACAGTTTTCCGAATGATGCCCAGGCCAATCTTATTCTTCTCTTTATTTCTTCGGTCTGATTTCCTTTATTTAATTTAGTGATTTGGCCTAGATATGTACAGTTTGTGCCACTGTAATTATAAGTTCTTCTGGTTGATTAGTCATGGTTTTTGTTTTACTATAATTCATCTTGAGTCCAATTTTTGTCGATTCTTTATCTATTTCTTCCATCATTCTTTGTAATTCTTCACTTTTTTCTGTTATTAATACAATATCACAGCATATCGTTTATATTAATCGGGCCAAGTCATCCCAGTGTAGTCGTTTAAAAACATCTTCTAGCGCTTGGTTAAATAACTTGGGCGAGATGGTATCTCCTTGTTTTACTCCTCGGTTTATTTTAATAGGCTCCGTTTGTTTCATTAGCTTAATAGTTGTTGTTGCCTTGTTGTATATATTTGTAATTAAGTCGGTATATCGGTAGTCTATTCTGCTGTTTTGTAGAGAATTCTGTACTGCCCAGTGTTCTACACTATCAAATGCCTTCTCAAAGTCAATAAATGCCATGTATAGCGGGATATGATATTCGTTGGTTTTTTAGATTAAAATCTTCATCGTTAAAAGGTGGTCACTTGTACTGAATCTCTTTCTAAATCCGGCTTGTTCTCTTGCCTGGTATCCATCTAATTTAGTTGTTAATCTATTTGTTAATATTTTGGTTAATAGTTTGTACATCACATTTAATAAAGTTATGGGTCTGTAATTCTTTAGATCCTTTTTATCTCCTGTCTTAAATAGTAACAGTGTTATTGCTTCGTTCCAACTGTTGGGTATTTGTTTTGTCATTAAAATTTTATTCATAAGTATGTACAAAACTTCTCTAGTTGTTTTCCCACCATGTTTTAGCATTTCTACAGTCACCCCGTCTTTTCCTGGCTATTTATTGTTCTTCATCTCTTTGAGTGCTCTTCTTATCTCGTTCTTACTGATCTCTGGTTGTAAGTCAGAATTAACATTTTTTATTTTTATTTGTAGTTGCTTAAGGATTTTTTGGGTTGGTTTCTGTTTTGTATTGTAGAGGTTTTTATAATATTCTTGTGTTATCTGTATAATTTCTTCTACATTATTGGTCTCTGTACCTTCTTTGTTCTTTATACTATTAATTTGTATGGTTCCAAGCTGTGGTTTTAAGCACTTCATGTTTTTATTTTGTTCAATTGATTTTTCTATTTTTTCTTCCTGTACTCTCCTTTTATAATCCTTGATATTTCTTCTGATAGCTTTGTTTACCTCTTTGTAATCTACTGTGTTTCTCTTATCTTGTTCCAGTAATGTTTTTCTTTTATTCATGAGATTTTTTGTTTCCTGGGATACATAGTTTTCCTTTTTTATTCTTGTTTGTGCTACCTCTTTTCCCGCCTTTGCTAATGTATCGGTTAATAGCTGATTTATTTTATCGATATTTTTGTTTTTGAAATCTCTAGTAATCGGTATCCTTTATTTTTTGTTTATATTCGTCTTTTGATTGCTTAAGTTTTTCCATATCTAGTTTCGATACATTTTTTATTTTCTTTTTTGTTTCGAATTGGCTATTAATCCTGAGTTTGGCTCTGACAAGTCTATGATCGCTACCGGTTGAGAAGCGGTTCAGTACTGTAACATTTTTAATGATGGTTTTTTCTGTTGTAAGGATGTAATCTATTTCGTTTTTTGTATTACCGTTGGGACTTATCCATGTCCATTTTCTTTGTGGTTTTTTGTTAAAAAACGAGTTCATAGCAAAAAGTTGTCTCTCCTCCAAGTAGTTCATTAATGTGTGTCCTCTATTATTTCTTTCGCCATATCCATACTTTCCAATTCTGTGTTCTTCTCCATCTATTCTTCCCCCTAATTTGGCATTGAAGTCTCCAATTATTAGTGATGCATTGCATCCCCTAAAATCTAAAATATATTATCAGTAGTTAAAACTACATAATCATATTTCAAATGGATTTGTAATAATTCAAATATTTAAAGATAAACTATATTTTTCAAGAAATCATTAAATTACTTTACGAATGACCATTACTGCCAACAGCGCACGGTGACTGTAATATCTTTGGATGCATTTTCTGAAACAATTCTGCTCGCTCTAGCATCGCTTCAATTCGGCAGCACACGTCGACTCTCGGGCCCAATTTGTATAGGTTTGGATCGGAATTTTTAAGAATATTGGATGCAATATTAGATTTGCTTATCATAGGCAAGGCGACTGGATTAGTTCGCATATCATATTGTAATATAGCGCGTTTGTCGTATTTTGCATTTATATTAATTCGAGTAGTTTTTGCTGTGTTTCACGTGTTTTTATATATTTTTTAATTTGACTAGTTTTTCCGAAATGAATTCAGATTTACCCCAACCGTGTACAAGTTCTCAATCCTGCCAGGAAAACAGTAATGGGCAGTGCTGTATTGTGTGCGATTTATTAAAATGTGGATTTTCAAAATTTTACTTTCAAGAAAAGTTTAATATTATATCTATAGGCAGGCCAAAACCATTACTGGAAATTCAAACCAAGTCGACGAAATATTTAATATAAATGAGAAAAACGTGTGGAATAGTACGGGTTGCTCAGATTTAACACAAATCTATAAAACGACACATTTTAAGTAAAACGCATTTAGAAACAGTTATAAAAGAAAATACTTTTGGGAAAACATGACTTGATCACGCTCTAGATAATCAGCTTAAAGTTGGTCACCGCATGTATAATGAGCAAGGAATAAAAGTTTTTCTGTACTAAAGCGGATTAAAAACTTTGTCAGAAATTCCATAAGTGAGGAGAGGCTAGCTAACTTAGCGATTTTATCAATTGAAAAAGAACTTATTAAAGAAATGTCTGAAAATCCCAGTCTTTATGAGTTGGTCATAGAGTTTGCCAAGGATGACAGAAGAATAGAGCTGCCCTACAAGTAAAAAGGTTAGTAAGTATTTTTATAATTTCCTTTAATTTGCGTCCATTTCTTCAAATGTCACCGCACGCCACTGTCCGACGGATATCATCCGACGAAAGTCTTACTACAAGTGTCTCTTTTTACTCGATCCGTGTCACTTCGTCTACTTTTATTAGGCGTATCTCACCAAAGTAAATACTTTTTCTCTATTGGTATTTTTTTTTTGAAAAATGCTTCATTCTCGAGCTGTTCGCAATTTTTGTTGGAAAATTAGTAATTTTTGGGATTTTTTCCTAAAAAAACTCCTCTTTAAACCTTCAAGTACAAGTAAGAATATTTTGACAGGAAAAGTGGTTCCAATCTTGCAAAAATCATGTTCTGAGTAAAATAGAATCCATTTATCCCTCTCAGAAGATTATTTCTTATACTTATATAAACATATATAAACTTATATATAAACATATATAAAATTAAAAAACAATGGTTTATTATTTATAACCACACCAAGAGTGATACTAAGATGATTGCGACCGGAGAGCAACATAATCCAGCCAGAGAGCCTCTGGACCGAGGGTTAGATGTTGCTCGATGCTCGGTACGTTCAAGATTCTATTTTTCACTTTACATGATATAAAACTAAAATTGAGACGTTTTTACTTGTTATTTTACTACAGCTACCATTAATATTGGAGACTCAATATAGTAGATTGTCATTTAGTAGATAATTTTCAAAAGTCTTTTGGACTGATGAAATTGAATTTTCGGTTGTTAACTAATCATCAGCAAATATTAATTAATTTTATTTGTATATTCAGTGCAGGTACAATATACGAAAAAAAAGGAAAAGTTTACTTCTTCTTGCAATAGTTAATTTTAATACACATTTAAGTTGTGCAAAACTATTTTATTTTATAGAAATATGGTAAACAACGGTACGCCTATGATAAAAAATTTTAATAAATAGCTATTATACCTTATATAAAACATTTCTAAACAAGCGGTCGATTGTCGCGTTAACGATTTTGGTGCAAATTTTTATTTTTAAAGGGCGGGCATAATGTTTGTTGTCTGCCTCTTGTGACGTGTCTCAATGGACCCCTTGTTGAGAAGGGAGTGTCGTTGTCATCCTAACTTGAAATTTCGTAAATATTTATTTTTCGTGACATTAGAGGTCGAGTTTGTTATTTTTTTTTTAATATATTTGATAAATTAAATTTTATAAAAATCGATCTCAGAATATGTTGAAAATTTAACATAAATGCATATACTTAACTACACGTACACATACACCAGTAAATGACCATTTATGGATTTGCTTAAAAAATTGAATTTAGGTTCCTCTTACCAGCTACTTTACTTTTTGATTTCAGCCCATGGTTGCTTTTACTTGGGGGTGGAAGTCAGTACTTCTCGGAGGTTGACAAATATACGGTTAAAATAAGTCCGGAAATAGATTTTTTTTATTTTCTTTTCTAAGTAAAGATTTGCAATCTGTCCTGTATGGACAATAATCAAATTTGATAATTCAAACAGAGAAATTAACATGAGCAAAGAATACCTGCCAGTGCTAGTACCTTCCTTATTAAATTTAACTATAAATATTATTAAAAAAAATGTATTCTAAACAATTTACTTATGAAAATCTGATAGGTCCAAGGGTTTATGTCTCCTAACCTGCTGTTGTCCAGCCTTCTGCAGCCCTGAGACCGTCGATGTGCACATATCTTTGACGAGCCAGCCTACTTGATGCTAAGTACCGGATGCGATGGATGTCCCGAAGTAGCCACAATCACTGCCTGCCCTACCATTATGTGGTCCAGAGTCACCACGGAGGCCAGGCAAACTTCCTACGAAACACCGGTGACAAGCAGAAGGGAAATGAACAGCTAAAAGAGGACAAAGCCGCCTGCAGATGCTGTCACCACCACCGTCCTCCGCCTGTGAGTGTTTTGTGCAGTGTAGTGCTACGCAAAGTGTAGTGAGTGTTAATAGAGAACTGTAAGTAAATACGACAATATGGACACATTCATTTTTAGTCTATATTATGCATTTTTCTTTCCTATATTTGAATTGTAAAAAAATTGTTTTTTTAAGTTTTTAATAAAATCAGCTTCTTTTATCAGCCTCAGAGTCTCCACAGCAGGGGGATGTCATCAGGTGCCACCAATCACGCACCTCGATGTGCATCGCCCTTCAAAAGTTTCATATAAAAGTTCAAATATCTTTAAATATGGGACATTTCCGGATCTAGAGTCAGTGAGGTTTTACCCTTAGCGGGTAGCCCTGGAGCTCCTCACTTGAAGGTGAGGTGATTTTTCTAAGACTCTGAAGCTGAGTTTTTTCTCACTCAGAAACCTGTGTTTTTTATTTCTACGAGTGAATAAACCTACAAACATTGTCTTTTTCAAGACAATGCCCAAATAAGAGCGTATCGGACTAACATCGCAATATTGTGCAATATTGCGCAATTTTAGACAATATTAGTAACTATGGGAAATGCACCAAGTTGCAATCATCGTTTATTCCTATATACTAATTAATCCGAAGACGACACTCAGTACTGGTTTTATTACTGTAGTTACCTGCAATTTTTTGGTTTATTCTTGCTGCTTTTATCTGGCATTTCCATAGTTTCTTTTTGACTCTTCACTGGGGCTACTAAATCTATTGCTTAGCCAGTATTCATTAAGTTTGGTTTGTCTTGTCGATTTTCTATTTTCAACCTCTGGATCTCTTGGACGTTTCCTACTGGAAAATACATGCCATTCCTGATTAAGGTTAGGTGAAGGTAGTGACGGAAATTAGGTAGAATACGGCATTTGGTTTGGTATTTATAGATTAGACGCTTGGCAAACAAATGAGGGTTAAGCAGTAGATGTGATTATTTGAGATTGTGGTTGTGTTCATTGTACATCTTAATTTGACGACCGCCCTTGACTGGTTTCCAAGAAACCCGGACTGCATCATAGGTGAGGGTGGTATTTGATTTGGATGCATATTAATTAGTTGTGATGCGTGAGCCATAGGGACGACATTATTAAAATCCATCGTACTTTAAAATCAGATTTTATTTCTTACGTACAAAAATTAATATTATGTTGTTTCTGATTTCCGATATAGAACAGCACAAAAACATGTCCTTCAACAATTCATTTAATGACCATTTAACAGGTTTTCTTTAATTGTCGCAAACGACAGTACGCTTCGATATATCAAGCTATACTCTTGTTTATCTAATCAACCAAAATTATTTAATTCAAAGCGGTTTTCTTAAAGTTTTTACTGAATCGTTTTGTAATTAGTAACTTAATAAACCGGCTTTGTTTCAGTTGCATGTATTCGAATTTTGTTACTTGCAAAGTTGTAGATATTTGATTATCAGGATCAGCGGGAGCTACGCTATAATGCAGAATGCTAAAACTAGGGTAGAGTGCTTCTAAATCCAAAATCGAGCGTAACGCTCGTTTGTCGTAGCTCGCAAATGGTTCGTCCGCCGCAAGTGTGCAGATTGGGAAAACGCGATTAGTTCAACTAACATCCGGATGTCGGAGTATTGATCTTATTAGCTTAATCAAATCGTTGCTTCGGTCCGTTACAATGAGCTCTCAAACCCGATTTCGGTGCCGCCGGCCTGTCACCAAGATGCTTGCTTGGTCGAATACTCGATGACGTAGGTTTATAACCCTTGAGAAGTTTCGGTGCTTTGGTGACCTTTTTAAGAGGACTATGTCTGGATTTAAAGTTTGTAAATATCGAATTTTTAGCGAATTTACAAAGGCAAATAATTATACTGCAAAAAAGCACATAAAAATCAATAATAATATACTTAATATGCACATTTTCCACTTATTTTCAATCGTATTAAAGAAAATTTTATTTTTGCATATCCAATTGCCCAAGAATGTTTTTGTTTGGTGATATACTTATAAAATGTTTCCCAATAGGGACATCCTGTTTTTAAAATGTCATAGCGGCCATTTTGAGAATGGTAGAACTGTTACTTGTTGACGATTGTATTAAGTATACTCTAACAAATTACCATGGCACGATATACGCTTGAAAATCGTTTGGAAATTATCCTAAAATTTTATGCTAATATGTAATCGTTCTTTTGTGAATACCTATCTTGCATTACGTGAAAGTTATGGACCAAATCATCGTCCTGATGTGCGTGTAATTCGTCGAATCGTAGAAGAGTTTAAGCGTGAATTGACTCTGCACGATACGAAACCACCAACTAGACGCAGAAATGCAAGAACTCTAGGACAATCTCAAGGACAATATGCTGCTGTAAGAGCCAGTGTAGCGGAGAATGCAAATGTGTCCGTAAATCGTCGTTCTCAAGAACTTTGGCTCATCAGAATGACAACTTGGCGAATTCTAAGAAAAAATTTAGGCCTACACCCTTACTGTTCTGACTCAAGAACTAAAGCCACTTGACCATCATAAGCGTCATTTGTTCGCTGATTGGGCTCTAGACAAACTCGAAAATGATGGCGATTTTTTCAAAAAAATAATCTTTTTCGATGAAGCTCATTTTTGGTTAAACGGCTTTGTGAATAAGAAAAATTGTCGTTTTTTTTAGTGAAAAAATTCCACATAAGATTTTTGAGAAGCTTTTGCATCCAGAAAAAGTCACAGTCTGGTGTGGTTTATGGCATGGTGGCATCATCAGACCTTATTTTTTCGAACATGGTGTAACAGTCAATGGTGAAAGGTATCGAACGATGATAACGGATTTTTTGTGGCCTCAGTTGGATGAACTTGATTTGGATGGCATGTTTTTCCAATACGACAGTGCCACATGTCACACTACTGCCCTAATCATTGATTTATTGAAGGAAAAGTTCCCGGAAACATTGATTCCTCTTGATGCCAGAGATCCCAGGAGAATTCAGCAACTTCGACCAGATGCTTGGCCTCCAAGAAGATGCGATTTAACACCGTTGGATTATTTTTTATGGGGCTGTGTTAAGTCATTGGTCTATGTGAACAAACTACAATCTATGAAAGACTTGAAGAGGAACATAGAGTACACCATTCGTGAGATTAATGCGGATGTTTTGCATAAAGTGGCCGAAAATTGGGTTCATCGGATTCGCTCCTGCAAACGTAGTCGCGGTGTACATTTGAATGATGTGTTATTCGGAACATAATTGTTATCTATTAAATTTTGCAATAATTTTGTTTTATTTACAGCAATTTTTACCGTTTTCGTTTAAAAAAAACATAAGGACATTCTTATTGGGAGACCTCTTATTTTCACATATGAGTGTTTTGAAAATTTTTCTCTGTTCATTCCATTCTTTGTTTTTAATTTATAACCCATTTTTAAATTACTATTATTGTTATCCATATTTTTATCTTCTTCTTCTTTGAGCACCGTGACACTGTTTAATACCTGCAAAAAATAAAATATAATTAATGTCATAAAAATCGAAACAAAAATACGGTGTGTTAATACACAAACGTTAAAGAAAAGAATGGCAGGTTAGAGGTGGATGGACTGATCAAAATTCAATTCAGCAATTAATGGAAAGTGACTAATCAACACTTATTCACGGAACGGGTATGCCTCAGATCAATACAGAACAGGTCGGTCTCAGATTAGCACTTTATGACAGGTAAGGGGCTACCGCTAGATCAATTCTAGCAGAAGCGATCAGCTCGGTTTCAGTCAACACCCTAGGACCAGTGGAGTTGTTCCCAGTTTAACACTCTGATTGAACTACGGACGGTTGGACTTTGATCTACACCTAACGGCCTGGTCAAGTTCCTAATAAATCAGCACTTTGGCAAAACTCGATTCTCTCTTGTGCGTGCATTGTTTTATACCATTGTTGATCTTTCATCTTCTCAAGTGCACATTGATGGAAGTAAAACTCGGAAACGGTTAGAGGAGTGTTCATCGTTAAAATATTTATTTATATCTGATATTTATTTATATTACGGTTGGTTACGATAATAGGCTTAGATTAAAATATATTAAGATCTTTAAATGTTAATATCTAAGAAAAAAGGAGCGAAACGAGCACATCAGCTGAATGAACGACATAAAGACAGCTAAAGTAAAATTCCGTTTGGTTTAACAGGCACTATGGTTTTAGATATGGTTCAAAGACAGTATCTGCTGCTACTGACTTAATTACAGACATATCCAACAAATACAAAGGGTCAAGTTGTGTGTTTGTATTATTGAATTTGCAAAAAGCTTTCGATATAGTTGACCATGACATACTTATTTTAGTGCTTAAACAATATCAAATAAATGGAATGGTTTTAGTTTGGTCGCGGGACTATTTGAGTTACAGAAAACAAAAAGTGCTATGTAATGCTAAGTGCTAAGTGCTAAGCGCAGCACGATAAATTGCATGTGAAGTTCCTCAAGATCTATATTGTGCCCATTTTTTTTCCTGATTTATATAAATTTATTATCCAATTTACCGTGTCGTCCAGTTGTATCTGTATGCTGACGACACTGGTCTTCTGTATGCCAATAAAAATCCCAGAAAATTAGAAACTGGTGTAGAAAAGAATTTATTACTAAGATGGAAATAGATGCGTGGCTAATAGAAAGAGATACATAAGTGGCTTAAGTATCACAAATTCCCACTTCATATAAATAAGTGCAGGTGTATGATCATTTCAACTATAGATGCACATAGGGAGATGCAGTTGAACTTTGGAAAATTCAAATTTAATAAAGGAAATGATCAAGTATCATGTAGTGTATCTAGATAAGCGACTTATCTGGGAACACTGTATATTACAGATGTCATAAAATAGCTCCAGCTGTTGGCATGCTGAAAGAATTGCTCAATTTATGTCCCCTTCATCATAAAATTCACATCTATGAACTAAAAAAGTGAAACAGCGCAAAAGATGGAGTGACATCCTTCCACAGAGGTATTAATCCGCCAATGATCAAGCAGAATTGCTTATAAAGAGGAAGAGGAAGAAGAAGAAATTTCTTATTGCATATTATAAATTAATAAAAAAAATCTTTTTGGTATTAACATAGATTACTTAATTTAATTTTGTAACTGAAAATACCTTTATAAAAGCTTTGTTAATTTAGTAATCATAAAACCACCATGGATACGGCTCTTGTTTTATTAATGTGTATTTGAAATAAACTTTTATATTGTGGAATGTGGTAGAAAGTGAAGATATATGCGTAGGAACAAGATCCATAGATCAAGTAATGGCCTATAAATATCTAGGTTCGCATATGAAACAATAACCAAACCGTTGTGCTTCTCATTCGTATAAGAATGACTTAGGCAGTCTTTAATCCATGTTACTTATGGGGAAAACGTTGACTATGACAAGGAGAACAGTGTAAAGATCCGTGTGGCCCATAGGGCGATAGAGTGTGCTATGTTGGGCGCTTAACTGTGAGACAAGATCCGAAACCGCCAGCTACGACGAAGATCAGGAGTGACTGATGCTGAAGAGACAATAGCCACACTGAGGTGGAATTGGGCAAGCCACGTACCTCAAATGACAGATAATAGATGGACAAAGCAGATACTGGAATGTACACAAAGAGAACATGCCTACCGAAGCAGAAGTCTTCCAATAACATGTTGGACTCACGATATAAAACGTTGCCATAAGGATTGGATGCAAGAGGCACATGATCAAAGCACATGAACAATTATGAATGAGATCTTTGTCCAGCAGTGTAAAAGCGAGGATTAAATGATGATGATTGTGAAATGAATAAATTGGAAAGTAAAAAACACATTAAACAAATACCCGAACTACTGAAACCGTATATATTGCCTAATTACTTATGAATGAGGGAACACGAAGAATATCTGTTTCGATGAATGTTTGTTCCATATAGTAACCTCTGTGTTAATCGTCCGATATTCTGCTTAAATGAATATATTTCCTTTTACTGTGTATATGGTACTAACACTATTGACTTAATTCCGTTATGTAGTAGATGTTTTTCATATTTGATTAAAAAATATCAAATGTCAAAGTTAATCTGAAGAAGCATACAAAATCCTTACGTTCGAATATAACACGAAACATTTCCTTTATAATTTTCGAGCGAACTTTTTTACAAAGCGACAACGGAAAAATATTTTTATCCTAATACAGAGCAACGAGAAAACAAAGATAAGGATTAGATCACCGGTTACCTACCATCTTGTGCCAAACGTTTTGATTCTGTATAAAAACAAATGTCAGTGTAAACAGAAAGGCAATTATAAGGGAGTTTGTAAATGTGCTATGGAACAAATGAGGTACGTTTTCGAGGCTGCGAGGTAAATCTTGTAGTCGACAGCATAAACTCGCAATTAAAATGACGGGATGCAATAAAATGGTAGAACGTTGTTTCAAGGGGAGAAGAGATTTGTAAGTGGCACAGTGAGAAGGAAAAGTATCAAATTAATGAAACGAAAATTAACGGGCGGGCTTTTAGCGTAAGAAAACCCGAGCCACGACGGGACGGGTGGAAAAAAGGTGTGCAAAAATTAAGTCGAAAAGGTCAGAGTGGTCTTTACAGGTGAAAACGAAACTTGGATTATAATCTTTTTTATGGAATAAGAAATCTTAATTCATTTCGGAAATTCGTTTAAATTTTCCAAAGCTTTAAGCGTGAAATATTTTAATTGGTAAAGTTTTGAAACATAATTACAGAAAAAATTCAAAACACATTTCCTAAACTATGCATATTATGTTTTTATAATAATAAAAAAAATAAATTAAACAATTGTGCCTAACAATACATAGAGGTTCTAACAATGTTGAGTGAAGACAATATAGACGCCTTGGTAGATCTTTTTAATGACATTTATGGGTCCGGTTAAATACTACAGAATTGGCTTCAATCAACCTTTATACCAATCCCAAAAAATCCAAACACTAATAGTTGCGACCAATTCCGAATGATCAGCTTATTGAGCCAGGTCCTAAAACTCTTCTTAAAGATAATTCACACAAGAATATATAACAGATGTGAAAGGGACATTAGCCCCACACAGTTCGGTTTCAGACAAGAATTTAAACTTTATAGCTTAACTGTCCTACTTCAGAAATGCAGAGATCAGCAGAAAGATGTCTTCCAATATAAATTACCAGAAAGCGTTCGATTGTGTTATTCATTCAGAATTAGTAAGATTGCTCCAGAAACGTTCGATAGATGAGAATGGCCTTATAGATAGATAAAGAACTTTATAAGAATCAAGTGGCATCTGTTAGAGTAGTACTGGAATCTACACCATATTTCTCAATCGAAAAAGGTGTACGACAGGGTTGTGTTCTGTCACCCCTTCTTTTTAATCTTTACTCTGAAACGATTTTCGATAGAGCCTTAAGTGACACTGAAGACGGAATCAAAATCAACGGACAGACTATTAGTAATCTTCGCTATGCTGATGATACAGTCATGATAGCTGATAACCAAGAAGCGCTACAACGACTGATAGATAGAATAAACACTGAAGGAGAACGACTGGGCTTGAAGATTAATATAGACAAGACGAAGGTAATGGTGGTTAGTAAAACACGAAATATGCAATTAAATATAAGAGTTAACAATAAGAACATCCAAAAGGTTCCCAAGTTCAGATCTTTCGGTAGTTGGATAACTGAAGATTTAGATCCAGACATAGAGATACGTAGCAGGATTGAGCAAGCCAGAACAGCATTTACTGATATGAGAACCTTGTTAAGCAACAGCAGCTTTAACTTAACGAATCGATATCGCTTTGTAAAATGTTACATTTACTGCATGCTGCTATATGGTGAACCAAACCTGGACCATAAAGGCCAATATGATGAAACGATTGGAGGCCTTTGAAATGTGGGTATTTAGAAGACTTAAAATTCTTCACATTCAAAATAAAGGCCTTAAGCTATCTTTGTTAGAATCTATGGAAATCAACAAATTAAAAAACACAGATATAATTCTGAATGACCAACTTGAGACAAACAGTTCTCCCCTCCTCAACCTATTTCATTAGAGACTATAAATTTGTAAACCCAAGCCAAAAATAGATCACTTGAAAAAGGCAATTAGCCGAAACAGCTGTAGTGATAAGATTTACAATAAATTTTTTGGAAGTTTGAAAACAAAGTTTTCAGCGTTTTATTGTTACATAAAATGAATTTCCATCAAGTAACGGTCGAATCCATCAATAATTTAGAAGACTACTTAAAATTCCCTGGGCAGATCACACAACAAATATGGAAGTATTAAATCGAATGGGAAAGAGAACGAGAATTACTGCCAATAATAAAAAGAAGAAAAACTACTTATCTAGGTCATATATTTCGAAATTCCAAGTACCGCTTTTTAAAGATTATTATGGAAGGGAAGCTAGAAGGAAAACGGGGCATCGAAAGAAAGAAATACTCATGGCTTAAAAGTATAAGAGATTGGACAAACTTCGTTGCCCATGTCTTTGGAGCCACACAAGATCGAGAGGAGTATGCCAGAATTGTCACCAACATCCACTAATTGGATAGGGCACCATAAGAAGAAAAAGCCTAACATTAGTTCTAAAAGCCTAAAAGCCTAATATTAGTTCATTGAAATGTTACATTTTTTTATACCTCAGTGCACATTTATAACAGAACACAATTTTATTTTTTGTTGTGTTGGGAGGTAAATATAACCTTAAGTTCAAGTTTATGGGGTCGCCACCCTTGTCGACTACTATCCCTACAAAAAATTTTATTAGGAAATATTGGTAGCAAATTACACAGCGACCTGTCAATAGAATTTATAAATTTTATTGATCTCCTGAGAATCGTAAAAAATTGCAAAAACCGCACATTTATTTATTTGACGTCTTTATAAAAACTATAAAGACTTTAATTCCGACAATATACAAAAATTGCATACGAAAGTTGCACTCTTTACCTTTAACACGCATTCTGATATTTGTCAATAGGACACTATAATGAAAAAATATAGAATTTTTACCATCTAGTTCCTACAAATTTTATTTGAAAAATTGATTTTGCGCGTAACTGACATTCTAAATTGCAGGTTTCTTCAAGCATTGTTTATGAGAGAACGGTTCATTCTTAGTAGGTTTGTTCATGGCCGCCAAAGCCGGTAGCGCCTCTGTACGCTAACTACTGCTGTAGTGAAGTTTTGGGAGACATTCCTTGGACTTTTCGAGTTTGAATTTGTATCAGCTCAAGTGTCTGATGAGGCTGGGATAAGCTAAAATGATTCATAACACTTTATTGATACCGATTCGAGCACGGAAAGTTTAACAAATTTGTCCTCCTAGGCCATATATTTCGCCATTTAATTCAACAAAGCGATAGCAGCTTTTGCTAGAAGATTTAATCTTTTACACATTTCGCATAGCCCAGAAGACAGAAAGCGATATTATGATCGTTTTTGTGCATGGCCGCCAAAGCAGGTGGCGTCTCTTTACGCTAACTCCTTCTGTAGTGAGAAATGTTCATGAGAATCTTCAAAAATGACAAAAATCGCACACTTATTTATTTAACAACTTTATAAAAACGAAAGCAACCGTATATACGTATTTTTGACTATTGGTTGTCTTCAGTGCAGTGCAAGAGAAAGTTAGAAAATGAGCATGTTAACTTGGGAAAGGATTACTACAGGAGGTGTCCCAAGTGCCGGAATACCTACTACACAATACATAAATAGTTAATTTAAAATATCGATTTCTTGAATTTCTTATTCTACGTTTTAATAAAACTGGTAACTGGTCACGCGGTTGGTGTCACGTGGTCAAGCGGCATGACCATATAAGGAGCGAGTGGGAGTGGTGAGAGGTGTACCAAGTACCGGAATGCCTACTGGAACTCTAATGTCACAAATTGGACTCATTCCTCCTATAGTGATCCTTTTCCAAGTTAACATGCTCCTTTTCTAACTTGGCTGCACCGTACTGAAGACGACCAATAGTCAGAATTACGTATATACGGTTGCCTTCCATCGATATACCTTTTTTGGTGTTCTCTTTTGCGAAACATGTCATTATATTTTACTTTTATGATTCACACGCATTATTCTTTTATATACATGCGAGATATCCCGTCGAAGTGACATTAGATACAATTAGAACTCTTGCGTTCTTAACACGCAATCTTTTTCTCTTAATCATCATTGATTTTGATAACATCAAATCCTTAATCACAGAAAATAATTTCTATGAGAGATCTTTCCTGGAAATGTGCCGAAGAGAGGAAAATTGGTAATTATTATTTTATAAGTTTTATCTAATAGCGCATTTGTATATAAACAATTTATACAAAAACAAAATATCCCACAATTTATACAAAGTTTTAACACTAACTAGTTACGTGGTTGTTATTAACATGTATTCAAATATAATTAAGTTGACTTTGAAAATTATTACATAGTTTTTATTATTATTATTATTAAAATTTTGGTTAATTTACATCGGTTGTAAAGGTGATATATCTTGATCGTATGTCAACATTTCCAGGGCGTCGATTTCGAAAAACTTAATTATATAATCCGGATCAACTTCACCGTTTGGGTTAAGGGTCCAAAACTAAGGGTGAGTTAGTTTATTTCCTTGTTCGGTTGGCAGTTTATACTCCTCGAGGAATTTGCTTGTGGTAACCTTCTTATACCCATCTGACTAAGATGATGAATAACGACTTTGTGTATTTTAGACCAAAGTGAGTTTCTTTGGATAAACGTTAAGGATATTTCCTCCTTAATTTCATGTTTCCTGCTGTATCCTTCCTCTCCTTCGTCAACCCATTTTTATTTATTTTGAGATATGAATGGATTATGACATAATCTAACTGTACTTAGAATACTGTACTTGAAAAATATAAAAAATGCTTAAAAATTATTCAGAAAACTGCACATAAAAAAAATGAAAAAGACACAAAAAGAAGAAATCAACAAAAATATATGAGTGCTTTGAAATACCACTTTCTTTGATTTTTCGAGTGCTGCATCCATTAATGGTGGATATCCATTATATTAGCACCACTTTCTCTATCATCTGCTACCTACACGTTTAAGTTTTATCAAGCCCAGTTTGATCCATTGTCTATTGATTATCAATCAATCGTCAATCGAATATCCAGCTATAACGTTGACGATTTTTATTTATATATGAGGTTGAATGAATTTCGCCTGTTTGTTCGTTCTAGACTGATTGATGCGAGGAATTGCTGTTATTATACCAATTTCTTTCATTGCTTTGGTCTCTTACAAGCAGGTTGTCATCCAAACTCATTTGAACTTTTCAAATACACCGCCCTATTATTTGGGTTGGTATTTCAACCTTGCAGTTATGTCATAATTTTGTGACCTCAAGGTTGGTTGTCTTGTCACGCTTTTGGCTCGATCTGTTTCAATTAACGCCATTTTACCGGCGGCAGTTGTTAGGCTTAGAGTGGTAACTTCATTTTACACTATACTTTTTTTTTAATTTTTAATATAAATCACTTTAATAATACTACATAAAGTCAAAATCAAAGCATAAATAATTCTCATATAGTTGGAAGTGAATCTATGATATTGTTAGTTCGTTTATATTAAATTATTTTTATACTTATTATTAAAATAAAATATTACATGTACATTAGACCACATGTTCTGTTGCTGTGCTAATTTTTAATAAGTTGCTAAATGCTGTTAGTTAATTGATTGTTTATACAATATTACCGTATAATGTCCATTTACTTGAGTTTACTCACATATTCGATAATATCATTGACTGCTACATCTTTTTAAGGTAACACTTATAACACCTTCTCCATGATTGTGTGGTTCTCATATTGTACTTTTTAGATGAACTGATTTCAGAATACGAAAGCGAAACGTCTTCAAAATAGATAAAGTAGCCTATCAACTTTGTCTTTTATTTCTCCACCTTGAGACCGATATAAGAAGCCACCACTCGTCTCTCTCTCTCTCTCTCTCTCTCTGTATATATATATATAATGTATACACCTTAAGACATAATTACATGTATATATGTATATATTTGGAAAGATTTTCGCGGTTAGTACAATGAAACCTAGAGCTAAGATTAATACTATTACAAAAATTAATAATAAACTCACCAGTCTTCTGGGTTGAACGGCGTCGATATTCATTGGGCCGAGCTTTCGACATCCTTTCTGATGTCTTCTTCAGTGCTTCCGAGGTCTCAGTCTCCCGAGCCCCCAGACACTATTACGCTCACTAGTCACTTCACCACTTAGTATCACTACTAGTAAAAAAATTTTAAAAATACAAAAACATGGAATGAATCTTCGCGCTAGTCTGCAGTATGGCCTACTGTATCATCTGTTTTGTGTTGTACCATACCACTTGTATGTTATTGATACCACCAGCCAATGTGGTTATAAAGCTATTTTAATTACTGTATTTTTAGTTACCACTTGAATCAAAATATAATAGAGTATATTTGACAAGACTCCTTGTATATTACTCTATTCTATCAAATCGATTTTGTTGTATATATATGTGCATAAACTTCTTCAATGTAACCATTGAATTAAAAATAAAATCAAGAAACATACTGCAATGTTCAATAAATTTTCTTTGCCTAATCACCAAGAACTACATGTTTCTAACTTCGGGCCATTTAGTTTTAATAGGAAAACTTTGGGGGATTAGGTCTGGTAATACTTTGTGAGCAATTTTATACATCAAGATTGTGTGTAGTGAACTGGTATATTATATCGATGTCTGATACGAAATACCATATAAAAAAATGTAATTAATGAATTTCAAAATTATATGCTTTATTCCGTGATCAAATAGAGTTTACGGTGAATGATTTTTTATTAAATTATATGGATAAAAAAGTCATAATTAGAGAAGGCTGTGAATTTACCTTTTAAATAACGTATGTCTGCAATTTAGCTACCAAACAATTTTCACTGAATGAAATGAAATTTATGAATGGTCATTGTCAATGTAAAGGTTGGTTACAGAATTATAGTCTTCAACATAGACATATAATATAAGATAGACTCTCTGCTGCAATACAGTCGTCTTCCCCTAGTGCGACAGAGAAAACTGACGAAAAAGCAGTACCTGCATCTCTGCTAATGGGCCGGGTTTATCGACCACGTGATCTTCTCATTGGTAATTTGGGTCACTTGATCGAGAAACCTGTCAGATGAGAATACTGGGAGAGGAGATACAGGGACTACTTTGCATTAGTTTTCTCTGTCGCACTAGGGAAACGGGATGGTATTGCAACGATCAGTCTATCTTGTATTATACCTATGTCTTTGGTCATTGTTTTTTTAATTTAAATCAAAATATGTAACACAGCAAAAAGCAAGAGTCAGGACAGTCCTAGACCAGAGACGGCATGTTAATAAAGTGAGTTAAAGTAAACTGGTGTAAACGAACAACCTGAAAATGTATTATTATTCTAAACTAGTTATTAAAGATATCTTTAATAATGCTAACAGCGGGACAAAAGCATCATCAATAAAAGCAACCAAGTTTTTATCACTTATAAGAAGTCAAGGTCCGATGAGTCGACTAGTTTTTGGCTTCTGTTTGCAGTGCTAATTACAAAGTGAATAAGGTGACGAATAAAAGACAGAGTCGGTTTCAGACTGAAATAAAAATAAACATTTTAAATAAAATCTTTTGAACTAATTAATTAATTAATTATTCATCGTCATCAACCTGTATGCGCCCACTGCTGAACATAGATCTCCCTCAGCTCTTTCCATCTGTCTTTGTCTTGTGCGGCTTACATCCAGTTATTGCTAACACGCTTCAGGTCGTCAGTCCATCTAGTTGCTGGACGTCCTCTGCTTCTTGTCTTGGTCTCCACTCTAAAATACGTCTTGCCCATCGGTTGTCTGATAACCTGGCGACGTGTCCTTGCCAATTCTATTTTCACGACGAGATTTTTTTGATAGCGTCTGCTGTTTTTGTTCTACGACGTATTTCTTCATTTGGGATTCGGTCTCTCAAAGAGACACCCAACACCTGGCGCTCCATAGCCATCTGAGTCACGCTAATCTTATTAACTACCTTTTTTACGATTGTTAATGTTTCCGTTCCATAAGTGAATACATAGTTTAATTTACCAAACGCTGTCCAAGCTAATCCTATGCGATGTGGGAGCTCACATGTCTGCTTATCTCTGCCCAATTGAATTTCATATCCTAGGTACCTATACGATGTAGTCTGCACAATATCCCTTCCATCAACAGCAATATTTTGATTTAGCACCAGATTAGTCATTATTTGCGTCTTGGTTATAATATTCTTGGATTAATTAAGACTTGGATTAGATTTGGAGAGACTCTGTCTCCTTGCCGTACTCCTCGCTATATACAGAACTTTTTTGTTTCTTGTTCAGATAGTTTAACGCTAGCTGTGACATTTAGGTAGATATATTTGATTATGTTAGTGTAGCGATGGCATATTCGGCATTTTGTCAATGTTTTTAACATTTTCTGATAGCTTATGGTATCGAATGCTTTCTCGTAGTCCAAAAATATCAGTGCCATTGGTTTCTTGTAATAATTAATTATTAGTTGTTATTATATTAGTATATCATTATTATATTACGGTAAGAAATAATCCAAATTAAAGTTCCCAACTGAATTTATATCGAGCTACCTCTTGACATAATTTCCAATGAAAATCAAGTAAGTCAGTTAAGAAATAGTTAATTAAAATTCAATGAATACATATAAAAACGAAACGTCAAGCGAGGTAGAAACTGACGAGGAGAATAAACGGAAGATATGAGAACCAGATTACAGCTTTAGAAAAAGAAAAAAAAGAAAGAGATCACCACAGAAAAATAAATATACGACTGCAATTCTGAGTAGGATTTTGAAAGAATTGATGGGAAAAAAATAAAGAAATAACAAACGAAATAAAGCAAGTGAGTAAGGAATGAGCCGAAAACAATAAGAACTTAATAGAAATGAGGCAAGAGCATCAGAAGTTAAAAAGAGAAGTAAAGCAACTATAGCAAACTATCGAACACAGAGAAATGCAGTAAGAAGAAAAACTTGATGATATCAGGAAAATGGACGATAGAAACATAACAGAAGGATTAGAAAATCTGATAGCCAGAGAAGTACAAATAAAAGTGAAATTAAGGAATTCCACAAAGACAGGAAAATCTCTGCGTTATAGAAATAGAAAGAATGATAGAAAGAAACAGAGATATTGAAAAATAAAACAAGTTAAAGACCACGAAGGCCACATTAAGATAAGCAATGATCTAACAATAAAGAAGAGAAATACGGAAACAAATAAGCAAATTGGCGAAAAAAAATAGGAAAAGGAAAAATGGTAAGAATATGAAATAAATAGTAAACAGTAGACGGTAGCCACTGGAGATGGGATGAAGAAGATAGCAAGAAAGGAAACAAACAAATGGAAAGTCAATTTGAAGTGGAAACATGAGATATAAGAGGAACTTACGAGGAAGAAGCATTAAGAAATTTGATGACACGCGTGAGAAATATAGAATCGAAATAATGGCCTTACAATGAACTAAGCAGCTGGGAAGTTAGAGGGTGAAAGTTAAAGAAAGTACGTACCAATAGATACTTGGGAATGGAATTTATGGTATCAGAGAGAATAAGCCGAGTAACAACTAATTTTCAAGTAATATCAGAAAGACTATACTATTGAAGATTGTACGGAAAATATAGAAAAATCAGCATAATCAATATCAATTAAATCAGAAGAGAAATACATGAAAATAAAAAATGAGTTCTATGAACAGTTTTGTGAGCTAATTGGAAACGTACCAAAATATGACATAAAATAATCGTGAGAGATATGAATGCGAAAATAGGAAGAAAATGCAAAAAACTTATAGGATTTTTAATAGAACATGACCTTGAAATAGCAACAATTTGATCATAAAGATGTACATAAAACAAATAAAAACAGAGAAAGAAAAGAGAGAATACTGGTTTGATAAGGACTGCATATGAATCCTAGCGCAAAAGAATAACGCAAAAATGGATAATATTAATAGTAATACAGAACAAAATAATGAGCATTATAAAACCCAACCGGGATAAGCTAAATGATTATGCAGACAAAAGAAGAGAAAACTACTGGAAACACAACTAGAAATAATTAAAGGAAACTATATTTAAAAAGAAATCAGAAATGTTTATCAAGAAATAAAAAAAAAACGGGTGACACAAAATAAAAGTACACTGTTTTGCAGAAATAAAGATGATATGTTACTAGATGGGCAGAGTATTTCCATGAATTATTAAACTATAAACATGAAACAGAAATCCAACAACGAACACAAGAAACAGAGAGAGTAGGGAGTAATAGAAGCAAAAGGGACTTAAAAAATAATAAAAGTGCGGGAGAAAGCGGAGTGCCAGCAGAAATATTAAAAGTATAAGGAGATATACTGAAGATAGCTCGACTTTTTATAAAAATTTGAGAAAACGAAAAAATTCCAAAGCAAATAACACAGCACTCATCTATCCAATTCACAAGAAAGATGATAAAACTGTCAAAATTTCAGAGAAATCGTACTATTAGAGGTATTAGATAAAGTATTAGAATGAGAAAACCAGGCTAGTTTCAGACATGGAAGAACAACAACCGATGAAATTTTTATGCGTATGTTATTAAAAAACAGCAGTTATGTACAGAAATCTAGGTTTGCATATGCTCTTTATTGATTTTAAACAGGCCTGCGACTCCATCTCACGAAACGGACTATACGAAACAATGAAATCACTAGGAATATCAGAGAAACTGATACAATTAGTAAAAATAGCGCTAACTAATACAGTCGATAAAGTCATGATAGAAGGCAGTATTTCAAATCCGTTTAACGTTAATAGAGTATTAAAATAAGAAGCTAGAAAATAGTATAAGTATAAATCAAGAAAAAACCAAGTATATGGCAATGAAAGGGGAAAATGCAGAAGAAAATAATTGGGCCACTCTAAGAACGAATGAGGCAGAACCTTAATTTGAGATCAGTAAGATCAGTAAACACACTATTAAAATGCAAAAAACGTTTTCAGTGCACCCAAGATATGAACCAACAGCACTGTATTCACGTGGTACTTTAACATTGAATCAAAATGAAGAACAAAATTTAGAGATTTAAAAGAGGAAAATCATGAGAAAAGTTTTTGGTAAGATAAAGAATGGCGCAGAGGAACAAACCAAGAGCTAATGGAGATTTATAGGCACAAAATAACAAAGAAAATCAGACCACAGAGAGTTAGATCATTTGGGACATGTTTTACAAATGTCAAAAGAAAGAATTGGCCTAAGACTCTTGCAAGCAGAACAAGTGTAGAAAAGAAGACGGAAACCACGAAGGAAGTGGTTTGACGTCGCCCGGATCAACATAAAAGAGATTGAGTACAAGTGAAGGAGTAGAAGGTTACGTTTCGATTTAATTTGAGTCTGCTATCATTCTCTAACAGGTTTTTCTGGTTCTACCCGTCATCAGAGAGACTTGTAAGAAGACAAATCAAAACGCACCGACTGGTATAGCAATTATAGGAAAAATAATTACCATAGCGATCTCTGGTGAGGGAGTCTCTTTTTGAGTCTTCTTACAAGTCGCTCTGATGACGGGTAGACCCAGAAACACGTGTTAGAGAATGGTAAGAGACTCAAATTAAATCGAAACGCAACCTTCTACGTATGTTTATTTTGGTATTGTCCTTTCTCGACAAAATTTGGTTATACAGTTTAATTTAATTGCTATGGACATTTATATATATATATATATATATATATAATATATATATATATATATATATATATATATATATATATATATATATATATATATATAATATAAGAAAAATTTTTGGATATTGCTTGAAATGTTATTATTAATATTTTACTTAGAAGTATGATTCAAATTCCGAATGCTGCAATTTATCATCAATGTGCAATCTAAATACACCACTCCAAATGTAAATGAGCGAATTTTTAGTTTTCTCGAATGATTTATGCACTTTCGAGTGACCCGCTCATCACAATGCACACTTCAAAACTTTTGGATTTTCTATTCGAGAAAAAAGTTGCGTTATGAATTAAAACACTTCGTTATTTAACTAACAATGTAAATCTACTCTAGACCTTGTTAAAAACACCTGCAAAACGTGTACTTAATTTAAGCACCACGGAGTTTAAACGGGAAAATGGGAAAAGTGGCGAAAGTTTTTAAAAACTCGTTTAGATGATAACTCATTTCAGACTGGACGAATAAAATGGTAGTTAATAGATCATAGGCTTTAGTTGTTGAGTTTGACTAATGTACTCTATTACTGAAGAGTCTATTATTTTCTCTTCTTTTTTTACATTTTGGAATTTAGTGTAAATAAATTAAACCTTTTTTTAATTGTATAATTTTTTTAAATCAATATAATTTACAATTATCGAATCTGCTTAAAGTGGAACAATAAGTTATGAATAATACATAATACCTTTCTAAAACAGAGGCCATAGTCCATTATATTTTAATAATTTCCAATTAAATAAAAAAAATTAATAGTTTTTTGCAGTTGACGGTTTCTGAATAAAACTGGAAAAACAATATTTTTGAGGAAATGTCTTTCAATTTTACACCAGGACGTGCTTTTAACCCTTTAAGTGGCAAAACTTTTTTCCTTGGTTTTTTAATTACAGCTCTTAGTGCACATTCAATGTGACCTTAGATTTACGGAAAAATATTTAAAAAATCCGCAAATGATTTTTTTTTAAATTTACGCATTTTATTTATTTAGCGTATGGCTACATCATAGGTTCATATATATACATATAATATAAATTATATAAATTACAAACAACAGTAAATACAAAAATATTATTCTACAAACAAACATCTAGATTATAAATATATTCGATTGACTCTTTTGTAGCAGCCAGGAAATCTGAAGGGTTGCCGTTATAGGATCTAATCGGGCATTCCTCTACCATGTGTTTTACTGTTTGCCTTTCGGCGCCGCAGTCGCAATTTGTTGATTGTATTTTTCCCCATCTAAAAAGTGAGTCGGAACATCTGCCACAGTTCGTCCTTATTCTATTGAATGTGGTCCAAATTTGGTCCAAATGTGGTCCATTGTTCTCTCCACCGTTCAGTTACATTAAAGTTTTGATCTACTATCCTTTTTGCTGTTTTTAGAGGCGGGTGTCTTGAACGGAGCCTATTTATGTCTCTGGTGGAAGTTCCGACATGGGAGCGGAGCTCAGGATCAGTATTGATTTTTGTAAATTCTATGACAAGGGCATGTTCCCGGCGGATAGGTGGTGGAGCTATATGACTCAAAGCTGATAACCAGTAAGTGGGCGTGGCCTTGATTGTACCCGATATAGTTCGCATGACTTGGTTGAGTTCGACATCAACACGGTGAGTATGTGGACTGTTTATCCATACTGGTGCACAGTATTAGGATACCAGTCCTAATGCTGTCGATCTAAGTGTGGGTGCTGAGGAGCCCCAAGTAGTGCCGCAGAGCTTTTGGAGGATGTTGTTACGAGTTCGGAGTTTTTGCAGCAGTCTTAGTAAGATGCTCTTTAAAGTTCAGCGTTCTGTCAAATGTAACACCTAAGTATTTTGGGTGTTTATTATATTTAAGGAGTCTATCCTCAAAATTGATTTGAGGTTGATAGTTAGCCATCTTGTACAAATGGAAGCAGGACACTTCTGTCTTAGTTGGATTGGGTTGCAATCTCCATTTGCGGAAATAATTCCCTAGGGCATTTAAATCGTTTGTTAGAATGCGTTCAGTGACCTCGAATTCTTTATGACTTGCGGCAAGCGTCCAGTCGTCTGCGTATCCAAACTTTTTTGATGTGGTTTCTGGCATGTCTGCTATATAGAGGCTGAAAAGCATGGGAGCCAGCACGGATCCTTGTGGAAGTCCATTATTCAGTTTTCTTTGGGTACTAATCTTGTCTCCCAATATAACTTTAAAGCATCTGTTGGATAGCATGGCATTAATAACCTCAGTGGTGGCAAAATTTACGCAAAAAATGACTGGTAAATATAGCTACCAGGGTTTCTTTAGGATGACAGTAAAATGCCGAAGGATCACTAGTAACTATAGATATCATTATATTTTCTTATTTTTTATTTTAAAAAATGAAATATATAAGTATATAAACTTATGTATTACCTAACCATAATTATAGAAATCAAAATATTAGCTTCGACGTTAACCTGTGTGGCCTATAGTTTTTTAGATTGGCCTATAGTTCTTGCGATCTACCCTGTCTCCCTTTTTGAAGAGAAGTATTGTCAAAATTTCATTCCAATCATCTGGGACTTCTCCTATGTGAAGACATTCGTTAAAAAGCTTTTCATTTCTTCGAGAATAAACTTTGATCAAATAAAAGGCAAATATCGAGCACAGTTTAAATAATTTAATCTTGCCCAAGTACTTTCGCTCCCTAGAGCATCTTCAGGGCCATTTCGTCACTTGTGGCCTATCCGACAAGAACAAAATGTTATGAACATAAAATGGTACATCACACTACACTACACAAGGACAAAGAAACACTTTAAAAAATTTTTTCTGTCTCCGTCTTCTGTACACAATGTAGCTTCGCCTATTTACAAAAAAAATTAAGTGTTTGTCCTTGTGTAGTGTAGTGTGATGTACCATTTTATGTTAATAACATTTTATCCCTGTCGGATAGGCCACAATTGACGAAATGGCCCTGAAGATGCTCTAGGGAGCGAAAGTACTTGGGCAAGATTAAATTAATTAAAATGTGCTCGATATTTGCCTTTATTTTATTAAAGTTCATTTATTCGATCAATCAACCTTATATCTATCGAGAATAATTTCATTCCCCTCCTTCAACATTTCTAGAAGTATTTCATCTGGACCCAGAGCCTTATTGTTCTTTAGTTGTGCCATAGCTTGTTTTATTTCCAAGGATTCTATGTTAGGGAGTATTTCTGAGTTGACTTTCGTTATCTTTCTCTTAAGGTCTTCCTTTGCAGTGTTATCTGGGTTCTTGTTAGAGGAATATAAATCACGGTAAAATGTCTGAGTAACTTTTAGGATTTCGTTCTTTTCTCTTATCTCTTTTCCATCTTTATCCTTCAGTGAGATTATTATAGGTTTTCCTAAGTTTGATCTTAAGAATTTCAGGCATCGGCTCTTTTCTATTATTTTTTCTACCTTGTTTTCAGTGTATGTCCTTAAATCTTCCTTTACTCCCTTCTTTATTTGTTGTGCGTCTCTTTTCCATTAACCGTTTTATTCCTTCACTTATTCGGTCTTCTTTATTTTTCGTTTTCTTTGCAACAGTCAGTCCTGCTTTCAAGAGCTTTCGTTGCATTTCTTTATTAATTGTATTCATGTCGAAATATTCTTGTTAATAATGTTCTACAAATTATTTTCTTAAGACTTCTTTGTACTCAGCTCCCTTCTGTCGTATTTTAGTTTAAACTATCTCATTACAATAATTATGTGATCTGTTTCTACTGGTTTTCGTCTGTTTAATAAGAATCCTTGCTCTCAAAATACGATGATCGCTGCCAATTGTAAATCGATTGAGAGCAGTTATATATTCAAAAAGGTCTTTGTTCCCACACAAAAAGTAATCGATTTCGTTTTTTGTCTTTTTATCGGGAGATATCCGCGTCCATTTTCGGTTTGCTGGTTTCTCGAAGTGTGTGTTCATGGCATATAAATTTTGTTGTTCTAAGAAATTATATAATTTTTCTCCTCTTTCATTTCTTGTGCCATAACCATGCATCCCTATTTTGGTTTCAGTATTTTTTTTCTTTTTTACCTAATTTTGCCTTGAAATCTCGCATAATAATGGTATATTTTGCATCATTTTCTTCTAATTCTGTTATCAAATCTTCGTAGAACATTTCAATTGCCTCTTCCTGATGTGTTGTTGTGGGAGCATACACTTGTATAACCTTGATCTTTGCTTTATTATCTATATCTAGGTCTATTATAATATAAGCTACTCTATCTTCTTCTTCTTCAAGTTCCACTCCTATCGGAGATTGGAAATCATTCTGGCAATTATAATTTTATTGGTTACTCGCCTGAATAGTTCAATTGAACTGCATCCAAACCATTCACGGAGATTGCGTAGCCATGAGATTTTACGTCTTCCTACGCTTCTTCTACCTTTGATTTTACCCTGCATTATATTCCGTAGTAGTTCGTACTTTTCACCTCTCATGATGTGCCCCAAGTATTCCAATTTCCTGATTTTTATGGAATTTAAAACTTCGCATTGTTTTCCTAGTTGTTCGAGAACTTGTTCGTTTGTTTTGCGATCCATTCATGATATTTTCAAAATACATCGGTAACACCACATTTCGAATGCTTCTAGGTTTTTAATGTTGGATTTTTTAAGTGTCTAAGCTTCAACTCCATACAAAAGGGGCTACTCTATCAGAAACGCTTTTATATGTAGAAATGTACGGTGTGATATACTTTTTGACCAGAAATCCTACTCCACCATATGTTTCGTATATTTTCCCTGTATAGACAATACTACACATCTTCCATTTTATTTTATTTTATTTATTTCATTTTACAATACTACACATTTTTCCATAAAAAAAAGACGGAAAACGAAAATCCATTACAAATTTGGACGAAAAATTTGACCAACACCAAAACCAACCGCCTTTGACAGTGGCTCCAGTGAGAGTCATGTAATTATCTTTAAAATTCATTCGCCCAACTCGGTATAAACAAAGCACAAAACGAAATACTTTGACGCGCAAAATATCCTAAAGTGACTCTCGATCCAAAAATACCGAATAAATGTGCATCTGTGATATATAAACAAACTTTAAAATGTGTTTAGTATCAACTCTAGCGATGCAAAAAGATTGAAAATACTTTTTCGGTGTTTTAATACATATATTTCAATACATACGAAAGAAAATAAAAATGCTACAAATTTTATGAGATGAAATTATCATATCAAATTCTTTTGCACGTATGTTAAATCTGTGGACCAGTCTTTGCAGACTATCTTCATCTTGGATTATCTATATTGCGTCGTCTACGTAACAGACTATTTTTATTTCATTGTTTAAAATTCTGTATCCTCTTCATGTGTTAACGCTTTTGATAATTTCACCATGATCAAATTTAAGAGCTTGGGGCTCAATGAATCCCCTTGCCTTATTCCGCTGCCTATTTCTATAAGTTCTGTAAATTGTCCATCTATTCTGATTTCCATTTTGTTGTTTTGGTAGATGTTTTCAATAGTTTTTATAATATTATACTTCTCTATTATACAGAGGATGGATTACATCTTTGAGTCTTACTTTGTCAATCGCTTTTTTTTAGGTCAATTAGATACACAAATTCTGTTGTTCTTCTGTTCTTCTTCAAATGTAATATACTGGGGCACTCCGCTGTGGCCATATGTACAACTACTAGGGCTCCGCTGTCACCACTGTACAACTCTATGGAGGTTATATCCCCTATTGTAACATCTGGAACTAGAGGGTGAGAAAACCTTCACCACTGTATAACGCTGTCACCAAATGTAATGTACTGGTAATAAACCTTAAAGGATGCTTATCCCTGCGAGCGGCTGCAAGGAATACTGGTCCCACTAGTCTGGAGGGCTGGCTCGCCTTCGTAAATTTACGAGAAGGTAAGGAACTTCGGAATAGGGGTAAAGGACTTCTAGGTCCCAGGTCCTGTAAAGAGTTTGAGTATATGGGCTTACTTTAGAAGCCGGATAAATGTATAAGCCGAAATTTGGTACTCTTCTGGTCTCTGTCTGAATCGGTCGGAAGGAACACAAAAACCAATTTTAGAGTCTACAAATGTATTGAATATACTATATGGTTTACAATTAAGTTAACAAGCTGTCAGATATAATTAATAATAACTTATTTGGCGAGAAGAGATCTTACCAAGAAAGTAAAGGGGTGACAATCTGTAATACTATAATTTACTCGTGTTAGTATATAGAATTTTGTTACCTTTCGCGTATTTAGGCTCTAGCTAATGATATGCTCTTCAGTTCCTCTGGAAATCAGATTTCTTTCAGTACCCGACACTTATACGGAACTATACCCCGTCGAAATATAACAATCGCGCGTAATCCGCATCTGGAGCCGCCTATCGTCGCAGCAACACCTCGCCGTAATACTGACTTAATGGACGGTACCGTCTCCGACCCGACAATCACTGCCTGAGCGGGCAGTCACGGTGCCCAGCTATCACTGATCGCTTCCGCCGTACTACTCCCTGCTTGACCTCCTTAGTTTGGTTTTTATCAACGCGTGTCCTCATTGACAGGTTGTAGTACCAAGGTTGCGTTTTCGCTGAGTTAGTAATTCTATGCTTCATTTGGGTCACGAGCGGTGTTATTTTTACAACAACAGTTTCTGTTTGACGTGCTTTTTCTTCGTTTAAACAATTATCAAACAATGCACTAACTAGTTAAAGTTCTTTGTGTAATTTAACGTGTATACTTTACTGTATTATCCCTTATTTGATTTGGAATATATAATAATCATTAAAATGATTATTATTCTCCCCTATGCTACTAACCTTTACTTTAATTCTTTACTTTCTTGCTATGTTTACATTACAACCTGCTAAATTTATCCTCTGATTAATAACATAGTATTTAACAAGTTTATTTTACCTCTGTAGTTTTCTGGCTGTTTTTTATCTTCTGGTTGTTTATTAATATTGTAATTTAATTACAATTCGCTCTCATCAAAGAGCTCTAGATCGAGCTCTTCATTTTCGGACTAGGTGAACTGGGTTGAATTGTCTTTAAGTTATCTGAGGAATCACCGGTCTTTGTTTGTCAGGAGAGTTTTTTTGGACACCCTTTATATAACACATTGTGGTATAAATAATATAATTAGCGAGAGAACGCTAGTTGTGTAATAGAGTTAAAACACCGCCTAAAATTGATTTTCCTTATTCTATTACGTTCGTATAATTAGGTATAAATATAGTTCAGCGAAGTATTCGTATAATTTTGAAGTCATTTTATAAACTATTTTATATAAAATTTAATTTTCTTAAGCACGCTTCTTCGTCGTATCATAAGGTCTTATAATCAACGCGAACTTTGCCAAAAGCATTAAATAGTGTAAATAACTGGATCTAATGATGAACAATATTTTCTTTTACTTTCACAGCCATAATAAACGACCGAAGAAGATGGTCATACTTTAAGAGTGAATACATATTTATATAAGAATAAAAGAATTTAAAGTATATTATTGAAATATTTCCGTTACGCTTATTTAGGATCGTTTTGTTTTATTTTAACTGCTTTTAAATATATAGAAAATATTCTATATTCTGTATATAGAATATAAATATCCGCTTTATAAATTTCCATAACATATGTTTGTATAAGTACACTATACTAGTGTTATATTTTTTATAGTTCTAATTTATTGTCTTTATTCTAATTTATTGTCTTTATTCTAATTTATTAAAACTCACGATAATTTATTATCAATATATTAAATTACTTTACAATCATTTATCACGTTCGTACATTTTAAACCACGTTCCGCGAGTTTCTTTTCTTCACTAACTGCTTCAATAAAAGCTCCGTTTTTATATATGAAAATACAGCTATTCGAGAGTTCAAGAGAATCCCTCTGATAATTCTAGGCCGGGTCATCACTCGACCGGTTTCTCTGGAAACTTCGAACGGCCGTTTCAGGTATATGTCTGAAAACTGATCGAAAGATCTCGTCCATTCTACAACATATTTAGTAAATAAACAACATGTTTACAGGTTTATTTTAATATGACTAATTTTTACGTAACACTAGTATACAGTTACTTAAAGATAAACACATTGACAATAAAGACTTAAGAATAATAACTCATCTCTACTTTAACCAAACAGCAAAAGTCAGAGTAGGCATAGGCATAGAACTTTCGGAGGAAGTAGAGATAAAAAGAGGCGTAAGGCAAGGTTGCATACATTCCCGCTTATTGTTCAATCTATATTCGGAAGAAATAATTAAAAAATCACTCGAAAATGTAACAATTGGAATAAAAGTCAACGGCAGACCCAGATGTGCCGATGATACTATACTAATTGCAGAGAATATACAATATCTACAGACAATGAGATAATGTAGTAAATGCTAGTGAGGAAAGCGGACTAACGCTTAATGCGAATAAAACAAAATTTATGACAATTTTCAAAACACAACAACAAAACATTTTAAACATAAGAGGGGTTCCAATAGCAAAAGTAAAAAAATACAGATATCTTGATACAATTAGTAATGAAAATAATGAGTATACAGAAGAAATAAAAATGAGAATTGGACAAGATTGGGCAACATTTAATAAGATAAGAAAAGTATTATGCAGTAGAGACCTCATTTTGCAACTCAAAATAAGAATATTACGTTTATGTGTTTTCGGTTCTGCTGTATGGTGTGGAGGTGTGAACTTTAAAGAAAGAGGTGAGCGATCGACTTGAAGCATTAGAGATGTGGACCTACCGAAGAATATTAAAAATACGTAGGGTAGACCGAATAACAAATGTTTAGGTCCTCAGAAAGATGACAAAGGAAATGGAAATCATGAATATGATTAAGATAAGAAAGTTACAATATCTCGGTCAAGTTATGGGAGGAGATAAATATGTGTTGCTACAAACCATAATGCAGGAAAAAATACAGGGAAAACGAAGTATTGGAAGAAGACGCATCTTCTGGCTCAACAATCTGGAAAAGGGGTATAATTTCAATTCCATCGACTTGTTCAGAGCTGCAATCTCAAAAGTGAAAATAGCTGTGATATTTATCAACCTCCTTAGAGGATACCGTACCTAAAGAAGAGAAGAAGTACACTATGTAATCATAATTATAATTGAAGACTGGAAGTTTAAGAAATAAACATAAAGCAGATATATCTTGCATGCCTGCCAATTTTCAATACTTTATCAGATCTATGATGTTAAGTATATTTTGTAACAGTCGATCTGAAAAACAATCAAAAGACTGATATTTTTTTGTACACACTTATGACAAGTCGAAAGAAAATGCAAAAAAGTATTTTTGAAGTGTGTATATTTTAGGCAATTCCTAGCTGAGCGCTTTCGGCTTTACAAAGCCATCATCAGAGCTGTGCTACAATAAAATGTTCTTATAGGTACTAATTGGTAAAGATTATAATTTTTAACTTACGTCAATTTTTTAAATACCACTCCAAAGGAGAGATCTCATTTCCTTAAATTTCAAAATTATGATTTTTTAGGTGTTGAAATTCTTAAAACATATAAAAAACATATAAAAAGCCGACACTGGACTTCACAAACACGTTAAAAAATTGAAAAAATTTTTGTCATGGTACGGGTGTAAGAACCCGACCATTGATTGTTGTGAGGACGTAGACAGAATAGAACTAATGAAATCAAATGTCGGTCCTTTTAAACGATTTTTCAAAAGTGACAGTTGACAAATGTCATATATAGGAAATAGAGATTGTTTTTTAAATTCTTACAAAATTATTTAGTAGTTTGGAATTACTAATAGTCATCAAAAACTTTCTAAAAATTAAGTTTTTAAATTAAATTTTATGTGTTCATCACATCAGATCACATCACATCATACAGAATGACATTAGTTTGTAAATTCACTCAAGTCATTGCTCAAGGTCAATGTATGTTCAATCTGACAGCCATCCTTAAGAAACAAGGGCTCATATTGTTCAACAACAATATAAAGAAGAAACATGGTATTAATGTTACGTTATCTGGTACTTAAGTGTATTGATACAATTCTCAATGCCCACGCTAACCTTATTCTTCTGGTAATTTCGGCACTTTGATTTTCTTTGTTTACTTTCGTTATCTGTCCCAGGTAGCTGTATTCGCTTACAATTTTTAAATTTATTTCGTTCAACGTTATTTATTCCTATTATCTATAATATTTATATTTATTCCTTTATCTGCCCAGTTAATGTCTTTGAACACCTCTTCCAGTCCAAGTGTGAATAGGTTTGATCAGACATCTACCTACGAACTCATCTGTTAATTGGTATAGCTTTGGTTTTCGCATCTATTTGTATTTTTTTTGTAGCTTTCTTGTAAATATTATGTATGAGCATTCTGTATCGGGAGTCTGTCCTGCAGTTGTTCATAGCTCTCTCTATTGTTCATCGAATTATATGCTTGCGAAAATTTACGAAAATTTGGTGTAAATCTCGGTTAAATTCCCAGTTTTTTTCTAATATTTGTTGGATCGTAAATGTTTGATCTATTGTTAACCTTTCAGCACGACAGCCGCATTGTAGCTGCCTAGAATAACTTCTGAATACGGACTGAGCATCTTTAGTAAGATAATTGATAGAACTTTATACGCTGTGTTAATAAGCGATATGCCTCTATGGTTTCGAAATTGTTCTTTATGTCTCTTTTTATATTTGATGTAAGTAAATGAAGTTTATGTCACTTAATTTCGTTTTTTTTTTGTCATATACTAGCAAAAGAAAGCACTTTTGTACTTGATTGACACAATTGATCATTTTTCAATTTTCCTGTAGGTAAATGTTCTACGGTTGTAAATGCTATTCAGTACAGTGGTGGTGGTGACAATACAAAATTAAACATTTATTGAGCAGTAAGAATCAACTATGGTTGGGACACAAATCCTATATTAAGAACAATAAATAATAAACCCGTTTAATTTAATTTTGATACTATTTATTACATAATCTCGTTTATTAGACGAACTCTATAATCCATTTATGAGAAACGGGGTTAAAACGTGTACAAGTATAAGTAATATTTAATAGAATACATAATTAATATAAAGGTTTATTTAAATTCCATAATCGATAAAACATTTTGATACTGTAGCGTGTAGTTAAAATTAATTAGTTACATTCAGTGAAGCAACACTTACTTAATTTATAAAGTTAGATGTGTGATATATCAGTTTAATTTTTTCCTACGTTTGTATTTAGGCTTTATATCTATTTTTTTAATAAGTTTTCGATTTTAATTTCATATGTAGATTATGGTGTTACATACTTTTTGTTCATTGGCATACGACATTGTCTTATCCAAGAGGAGTCCATTTTGTATGCATTCTACTCTCCTACTCCATATGTTTCTGTATCGTATTGTGTGGTCCTTTGTATCATCATTCGTAATAGGTTTTCTTCTTCTTCTTTTTTTATAGACATGAGTATGTCTGTTTTTCAATTTGCCTCCAGTAAGTTGTCGTTCCATCGAATTCGTGGTCTTCTTACTGATCGTCTTCCTTTTTGGGAACTGTCTCTTGCGTCTTTACTACTCTATGTTTATGTTCATTCGGCTTATATAATAGTTCTATTCTATTCCTCTATTTCTTACCCAGTTCTTGTTGTTCTATATCTTGCACCTACGTTTTATATCTGTACTTCTAGCTCTGTCCCATAGTGTCCTATCATCAATTTTTCTGAGTGTTTTCATCTCTGCTGTTTCTACCATCCTTTTTGTCCTCACTGTATTAAGTCTTGTTTCTGCCGCGTATGTCATTATTGGTCGCATGATTGTTTTGTAAATTCTGCCTTTCGTTTTTTCCCGATATGTTTATGTCTATATATTGTTTCATTTAGCCAGCCTGCGGCTCTGTTTGCTCTACTCACTTGATCTTTCACTTCGGTTTCGAGCTTTCCGTAGCTAGATAATGTGATGCTTAGATATTTAAACTCCATCACTTGTTCTATTATCTGTTAACATGTTAAATTTTCTGGCGGTTATATTAAATTGGTGCAGCATACGTTGTAAATCATCTTCACTTTGAGAGAGTAGTATTGCGTCGTCTGCATAGCAGATTATTTTTAATTTGTTTTTCTCTCATTTGGTATCCTTTTTTAGTTCCTACTTTCTTTATTATTTCATCCATAATCAGGTTAAACAATAATACAATGAGGACACAATGAATCTCCCTGTTTTACCCCATTGCCAGCTTGAATTGGGTCGGTTAGTTCTTCTTCTACTTTTACTTTTATTGTGTTGTTTTGGTAGATATTTTCAATCGTTTTGATTACCAATAGTTGTTTCAATTGTTCGTGCAATAGGTGAACAATTTGTTCTGATTGATGATAATGCTCGCCCTCACCGTGCGAGAATTGTAAACGAGTGTATAGAAGCCCATGGCATTACAAGAATGGGGTGGCCACCATGTTCACCTGATATGAATCGCATTGAACCTGTTTGGGCCGAAATGTCTAGGCAACGAAACAGGCTCTTTCAACCGCCCCAAACCTTAGAGCAGTTGGCCAATACATTACGCGCGATTTGGGAACGTATACCGCAGCAGTTTATCAATAATTTAATAAGAGGTCTTCCAAATATAGTTAGAGTACTAAGGTGACACAGAGGTGGACCCACACACTATTAATTTTACTTTTCGGGGTATTAGAATTTGAGCAGAAATAGAAATTTTAAGTTGTTAATTTTACAATTTTTGTTTATTTTCTATTATTTTTTCTTAAAGAATTTCTTTCTTTCGGTTGATCTGTATGAAAATACAAAGTAAAAATAACTCTTTAGTTATCACTCCATTTTTCTATTTGACCTTATGAACAAAAAATAAAATACACATTTTCATAATATCCACTTCAATTGTTGAGAAGTATACTTATATAATTGTTTGTTTTGTCCTATTCACATTTGTTTATCTACACCAAGTATTTTAGTCTTACTTTCTAAATAGCCTAAAGATGCTGTAAGAGTTTGTAAACAGCGAAATCGGTATCCTATTCTCTTTTCCAACTATCATAAAACCTATAGCGGACTGTGAGTAAAAGGCTATCTAACATTCATGAATATGTGCTTGTTCAATTTTCTCACATGCGAAAAGTCATGTCATTTTTTCGCTATATTATAAACTATCCTTATATCACAATTTTACAATCATTGTCTTAGTCCAACCCTTAATAACCCTTCCTATTTACATTTTAGAGTAACTAAAGCGGGAAAGAGGTAATTACGATAGAAAAACAGCCAAGATAGATGCTGTTCTTCTTGATAAGCGAAGAGAGCGAGAATTAAAGAGAGAGAGAGAGCGTCTGGCTCTAGCGATGGCCAAACTAAGAGAGTTCTGTCCTTATCGACAGCTGATAATCAAGAGAGTGTGTTTCTTCTTTGCTATCTTGAAACTGTCTGTATTTATTAAGATAGGGGGTTGAACTGTAAGTAGGAAGGGTTATTAAGAGTTGGACTAGGATAATGATTGTAAAATTGTGATATAAGGATAGTTTATAATGCAGCGAAAAAATGACATGATTTTTCGCATGTGAGAAAATTGAACAGTGCTCACATCAACAAGCTATTCATCATTTAATATTAATTTAATTTAAAAAGTGTTCTAACTAACTTCTCCCTTGCTGTATAAATGATCTACATCGTTTCAACAATGAATACCGAATATTTTGAAAAATCAAATATCTCTATAGAAATGCATTAGCAGCTTATAAATTTCAGTTCCTTAATTGTTCTGCACTAGTTATTTCAACGGAAGAAAATTTTACTTCATCGGAAATAATTATGTCACTAACTCTCTAAGGGCTCTTTTCTAACTCTCCTTTGACGGAGTAGCAAAATTAGATGCCCGTTTCATAATATCCCTTTTTTAAATATTTAGAAAAAAATTGGTCTCAATGGCATAAATTTTTTAGTTTTAGAATTCTACTCTATTTTAATTTACATTATGTAATATCATTTGTCTATATTATCTAAGAGACATTGGCAATACGTTATTGATGCTTAGCATTACAATTTTTGTGGATATTTTTATGTGGTCTATAGTTTTCTCCCACAATCAACACAACTTAAATTTTTGAAGTTATACTTCTATACGCACGGTCGGCGTTGAAAATTTGCACGAGAGTGAATCTGTGAAACCATTACATATGTAAGATAATGAGTAAGAGAGAGACGGAAGATATATTTTCTCTCTCTTCCTCTCTCGAGAATAGAAATGTTCCTTTGGTATATATATTTAATATTATATATAATATTATATATAATATTAAATATATATTATAATTATTATTTATGTGATATGTTTTGTATTATTTATTAAATGTTCATAATTATTTTAGACTTTTATATTTCAAAATAATCACTGTATGGCAGACAACTGTCAATTTTGAAATCCGTTAGTATCATGTCTAATTGGCAAATCTTTTACGTGTTTGGTTCATACGCTAGTGTACGTGAGTTTGAAACCCAATATGAATTTCTATTTTTTATTTTTGAAATATTTAAAAACCTTACATTAATGTTATTAAATATATGTAATATACGCAAAAATGCTAAATTTTAAAATAAAATGAAAATTTACAACATAATCCGAGTTGTTGGTTTTTTATTTTTATCTTCGTAAAATAAGTTATGTATATTGGCAGTTTTAAATACTTATGAATATTGCATTTTAATTTGTATTGTATTATTATATTGAATTATGTTGCAGTGTATTGTATTGTAATTTTTGTATTAATAACAAAATAAACAATTAATTTTACTGCAGAATTAATTACTATTTAACTGGGAATAAGCCACAATTAAAGATAAAAATACGTTTATTGACGTTTCAATTTCCACTTCGGAAATCGTTCTCAAAATACAAACAGTAAATTAAAGAAATTTTGTTTTTTGTTACATAGTGAAAAATTCTTCTAATAATTTAATTTTATCTGACTCATTTATATTGACAATTCAGACATACATTATGCATTTTAAAGTAGACGACTTTAAAATGATATTGCCAATATTGTTGAGTTGCGCTCCTGGGATGACTTTACTTATAAGATAGTTCATTCGATTACATGAAATCAACTTTAACTTGAGAATATCCGTCAGAAAAAAATCATAGCATGTAATTCGTCTTTAAAAAGACAAACACATGACATGATGACAGTAAAATTCTCCTGTTAGTGATTCCATAGTAAATTATGAGGGAAAAACCAGGAAAAAAACCTCATAATCCTATCCCGACATTGTAAGTATTTGTTCGTGTTACCTTCAACAAACATCAAAATTCTGATTTTATGTTACGTTATTTAAAAAACATAAATGATGTATCCTCTATATGTTACTGACTTACTAATACTTTTATTTTCTTATTAATAACTTCCTCTTTCAATATTGGTAACCAGATCCTACTACATTCTGCCGAGGAATTTGCGACACAATTGGCCTCATTTAGCATAATTAGAGCCGCTTCTTTGATTTTTCTTTTTTTACCATCCGTTTCTTTTAGGACTACATTTGAATTATTCCATTGAACCTTATGTTCATTATCCCATGCGTGTTTACATATTTGAGATCTATCAAATTCTCTATTTTTTATATAAGATTGATGTTCACTTATTCTAACATTTAATGGCCTTGATGATTCACCTAAATAAAACTGATCGCATTCACAAGGTATTTTATAAATGCAATTCTTTGTCCTTTCTTGTTCATTGTTAGGTTTGGTTTTGGACAAAATAGATCTCAACGTGTTTGTTGTTTTGAATGTTGTTGAAATGTTGAATTTATTTCCTATCGTTTTAAGTTTTTCTGATAATCCTTTTATGTACGGTATTGTTATTTTCCTCATATTATTCTCAATATGGCCTCATGGATCGGAGTTGTTGGACACATTCCTAAATGATATAAACGATAAAGAAGAGACAATAACATTTACCATGGAAAAGGAATATAATAACACGCTACCTTTCCTGGATATTTTAATCTCTAAGAGCGATACTGGATATGAGACTCAGGTGTATAGAAAACCAACATACACCAATAGATATTTAAATTTCAAATCAAATCACAATATTATTGTAAAAAAGGGAATTATTAAATCCTTATACGATAGAGCCAAAATTACTTGTTCTAACGAAAATTCGTTCTTGGAGGAGAACCATTTGTTAACATATGTTTTATTAAAAAATGATTATCGTTTATTGTTTATAAATAAGGAATTTTCTACAATCGATCGAATAGAACAGAACAACTTAGAACGAGATCCCACAGCATACACAAGGAATAATATGAGGAAAATAACAATACCGTATATAAAAGGATTATCAGAAAAACTTAAAAGGATAGAAAATAAATTTTCAATTATCAATTTCAATTTCAACAACATTCAAAACAACAAACACATTGAGACCTATTTTGTCCAAAACCAAACCTAACAATGAACAAGAAAGGACAAAGAATTGCATTTATAAAATACCTTGTGAATGCGATCAGTTTTATTTAGGTGAATCATCAAGGCCATTAAATGTTAGAATAAGTGAACATCAATCTTTTAGTTTTTATTAATTTTATTTATTAAAAAACTAAAATATGTCAAAACCCACAACGATTAAAGATGCAATTAAAAGATGGGAGGAAAAAAATCCAAATCAACATCAATCTTATATTAAAAATAGAGAATTTGATAGATCTCAAATATGTAAACACGCATGGGATAATAAACTGAGTTAGTTATAATGTGGGATGTATTTCAATTATTCGTATTGTTACATTTAAATTTAATTAATTAAAGATTGTTAAAGTATGCCAATATTAAACACATCAATTTACTTTTGATATCTTAATTGAAACAATTTATAGACATTCATTAATATCAGCATATTTCATAAAACTAGATAACTTAACTTGCAGTATTGAAAAACAGAAGAAGAACTGTCACATGCTAATCTACATCTGTCAAATTTACCACTGAAATCTAATAGATAACATAAAAAACTGATTCTGCCCAAGACTGAGATCTAGTGTAGAAAAGTCCTTCCTTCCCCTTTTAAATTTAATGTTTGTTTCGTCCCTTTTAAGTGTTTCCTGTTTTAGTGTGTTTTAAATTGTCCTTGTTTTAATTCTAATATTTTATTTACTAGACTTTGCAATAATCTACTATTTTGCCAATAGAACTGTATCAAAGAAATTTGATAATTACAAGTTGAAAAATAATTGCACACCCACACAATTTGTACATCTAAACTTATTCATTAAACAAGTATAAATAACTTTTAAATAATACAATGGTATCTAACATCACGTTCATTTAACAAACAATCACACACATATCTCTGCTTCGTTGGATCAAATCTATCTCCTCAAGAACTTCTCGTTTACTGTCAAACAACTACAATAGCAGAATTGAGTTCTCCATTCAACAATACATAGTAGTTTCAACCATGTTCTACCATCAATCAATTAATGGAGTACCGGCATGTAAGTAATGTTTATTTATTTGCTCATTTATTAATTTATTACAATCTAATAGACTATTTTATAACAATTTGTGGGTTTTACCTTGTCTTTTTAAACTTTTAAAACTTTTTATACCTTTTTATTCAACTTACTCATTTTGAAATAAAACCACAGACATGTAATATTGGCATAATTATTGTAATTTACAACATCTAATTTGTTTATCTTTATTAGACAACACCCTAATATGGGTTTTTATCATTTCAGCATTTATTTAACTTTGTATCGAGACCTGAAGATGCTTTGCATATTGTAGAAAGCGAAACCGGTCGTCTGATAGTTAAATTAATTGATTGTGAGTAAGCCTTATTTATTATTTCTTTACCTATTTACTTATTTTTATCTCAAAAATCGTCGTTTTATTTATTTAAGACTTTTATTTTTGTGACCTCTGTATTACTTACGATCGGAAAGGTATCTTGGTTAATTAGGTTTAATTAGGTTGCTTTTTTCATTAATCCACTGACTATTGGACCTAATAATGAGGATATTAAATACATAAAGAAAATCAAAAAATATAAATATTAAGTTATTGAAAGGTAATCTGAGATGAAGATTTATCTTAATATAAGAAAATCCATTAAGCTATTTGAAAAATTCAGCCCTCCAGTAACTCTACCATAGTACTTACAAAGTGTAATATATTCTCATTATTACATGATTACACATAGGTACAAAATCAGCTCTAAAACGACGCTAGAAACCAGAATATTAAATAGATAAATATATTTCATCTTAATAATGTTACGTGATATGGCTCAAAGACTAATTGGTCCAATAACAGGCAAATATAATACCTGGCAATCGGCATAAAGCCACCATAATTCAGCTTTTTGAATAATTGAAGCCTGCGAAACGGATGATGTATGACCTGGTAATTTATACACTGTTAAAACTTACAAATTCACTCGCTCGAAATACGAGATAATTCATTAATAAAGCAAAAGGTGCAGCATGCAAGTAAGTTGGAAATAGAGAAGGTTAAGCTTTCCACTGGGGAAGGTTTTGAATATTGTATGTCTCCTGCTTGCGATAGCCGCTGCATTTTGACACATAACACGTAATAAATCTGTTAGCAATATGATGAAGTGCACCATAAACGGAATTCTGATCTTGATCTTCTTTAAATTATTCATGAAAATTTAAATTTTATCTGACTTTATCCGGGGTAGTTTCAACTAAATCGATCACACAGAATATTAGACTATTTGAAGAAATTCATTACGGCTAGATATATCTAGTTTTTAATATAATATAAAAGAATAAAGCCTTTAAATAGTATTACATTCATTTAAGTATAAAATTTGTTCAGACACGTGAGAAAATACTTTTTCCGGCTATAACCCAACACGTAAGAGAATGTTTGGATGTGATTGTAGTTGTATTCTATAGTTTTTCATTTTAATATTATTTAGCAAATTTTTAAAATACATCAAAATAGTTATTGATATATATTTCTTTTTTAGTTTTTGTATCAATTTCTGTTATATTGCTTTTTGATTGAAGCACGCTATATGTACTTCATATTGCAATTATAGATTTGTTAAATTAGCATATGTCTTAACAACCAATAAATCATTCATTTATCTATCACCAATATGAGATAACTTTGCATTCTTGCCTACATTGATTTATAAATGGGTTTCATTCTTGCGAAATTTTTGGTATCCTTTATTCTTTTTATGCCGCATTGTACCCTGACGATGTTGTTTTTTATTCTGTCCATTATTTTTCCTGATATTTCCCGTAGTATCTTCATTTCGGTTGTACGGGGCATACTTTTGGTTTTATTAATATTTTTCAGTGATTCTATTCCATAGGTCATTGCCGATCTGATACAGATTTTATAAATTTTAGATTTGCTGTCCGTTAGTAGGTATGGTATGATCAATGAAACCAATGAAGCTACTCCTAGCTCCACCAGATTATTTTTTCTGGCTAATTTCCGGTTTCTCGTACAGCTCTCCAATATCTGCATTTGTTCGTGTTCTCTAAACGTCTTCATAGTCTTTTACTCCCCCCAATATCATTCTTAAAACACTCTGTTTTAAGTGCTCATTCTTCTTATTCGTGGCCCCCTATTTCCATAGACCTGCCCCTGTAATATAACTTGCAGCAGGTTATATCTATGGTCGTTTCGAATTATATGTCCAAGATATTCTAGCTTGCGCTGTTTCACTGTGGATATAATTTCACATGTTTTATCCATTCGACGTAGAACCTCAAGGTTTGTTACTCGGTCCACCCAGGAGATCCTCAGTATCCGTCTATAACACCACATATCAAACGCCTCGAGTTTTCCCACCTGACCTGGCTTTTTTAATACTCTAGTTTATCTCAACTGGTATTTGTTATCCAGATCAATTGCCTTTAGTGTATCCATGAGCTTATCGTGTTTGATTATGTCAAAAGCTTTCTGGTAGTCGATAAAGCATACATAAATATCGCAGTTAACGTCTCTGCACCTTTGAAATAATACCTGAACCGCGAACACGGCTTCTCTTGTACCTAACGCATCCCTGAATCCAAACTGCGTTCGTGAGATCTGTTACTGGTACTTCTGATAAATTCTTCTGGGTATTATCTTTAAGTAGGTCTTAAAATGTTAAGCAGATGTGGTATTTAAATAAAGTGTGAATGAAGCCTATTTTTAATCTAAAAATATCTAAGATCAATATTGTAGAGAAACATGGACTCGAAAGAGAAAAACGAAAGTAGATTTCTACTTCCTATGATACTTATCTGTTCTGGAGGTTGGTGATCATAATATTTACTTTGTTAACCTCAGAAAATAACACCTGATTGATAGTCGTGTTGTACATTTTTCGTAAATTTTTAAGCAGGAAATACATCCTTTTCTTTTACCATTTACCTTCCTTTAGGGAATCAATTGGAAAGACCCTTATGGTTTTCGATTTTTTAATTTTTATTATTGTTTTGAACGTGAGCGTTAAGTTTTGATCGACATCAAAATTTCTTACACCATATACAGAACTCAGCATATACTCAAAATACGCCCTACATTTCTAAACCGAGTCAAAGCCACAGCTATTGATATAAAATCATAAGTAATATCTTACTTAAGAAGCACCAATTGTCTTTGGTATATCAATATAATAATATGCCGTAGATATTGTTGGATGTTGTTGCTAATAAGTAATCACATATAGTAAATTAAAATCTGACCAAATGATTAAAATTGTAAATCATGATTATCGAGAATTTTTGCAGTCTTAATACAGTCTCTATAAACTGGCTTGAAATAATTGATTAATAAAGCACGGGAGGTAAAGAGGGATAGAAGGCGGAAGGGCATTTCAGAGTCGAGGACCGCTTGATGTGATATTCATGTGGTGGTTTAATACGCGAGCACTTTAGGGTCATGATAAAAACCTTCTATAAATTAACGGCTCTTGAATTTTCCAACAGGTCACCCCTGAATATTCACTATGATGGTGTATAAAGCATTCGCGGCAACGATAAGCACTTACTTTGAACAACTTTTTCAGCTAAATTAAAAAATAATATTATGAACCGGAAAATTAGACGCGAACTTTTTTCTCCATCGTGAGAATCAAGTAGAACTAGTTTTATTTCGACTTAATGGTTTGTTGTTTTAAAATTTAAAATTTGTGGGGATTATTGTAAACGGAAATTACACGGAAATAAAACTCTTTAGATTTAAAGTAAACTCCATATGTATTTTTGTTTTACTTTGTCATTTTATATACAATTTTATTACTAAATAGGGATACAAGCTTTTGTCTCTTGGGACGGGACATCCATTTTGTGCGGGACGGGACATTCATTTTGCTGCGGGACTGGAAATCCATTTTGCTGTGGGACGGGACATCCATTTTGCTGCGGGACGGGATAAGGGACGGGACTGGCGCCTTGTCCCGCATATCCCGCAAAAACTGTACTTTTATTATCCGAATGATTTAATTATCAAAGTCATACAAGAAGCTGTACTATGATTGCAATATAAAGGTTAAATTAAAAGGTTTGTTGATGTAATAATTCATATGGATGAAACATAATTAATAGATTTACAATAATTGAAAATTTTAAAACATTTTTGACAATTATTTTTAATTTATTACAATGCACGATTGGTATGCAAAAAATTGGCAAAAAAAATTTAGTTTAGGTCCACCTAATAAACCGCCACCATCCCTAACGGGCCACCACCCGATGATAATACCTTTGAACGTAACGATGAACTTAATAGATAAAAAGAAATAAGTGAAATAGTAAATAAAAATGTGTTTTTATTAAATATTTCTATTTTAATCATAATCTTACAAAAATAACTACCCTACCTTTTATATGACTATTTGGGTGGAGTACTATTTTAATGGGAATAATCCACAATTTAAGGTTGACTTTTTAATTTTCTCTTCTGAAATCTTTCTCAACATACAAACAATAATAAATTAAACAAATTTTGTTTTTTGTTACTTGGTGAAAACATCTTCTAATAATTTAATTTAATCTGACTCATTTATATTCAGACCTTTACATACGGCCTCTTTGCAATGAATAGCTTTTTCAAAAAAAGTCCCCAAAAAAATGGACCTGGGCAAGTCCAGATGGAGTCACCAAAAATGAAATTGATTTTGTCTTAACCAACAACAAAGACATGATCCATGATGTAACAGTTCTTAATAGCTATTCAGTGGGAAGTGATCATAGAATGGTAAGAGCGAAGATCGTGCTAAATCTCCAAAAACAAAGATACAAAATGATAACAAAAACACACCCAATAGAATGGAATCCAATCGAAAACACCATGTCCTTTGAAGAGGAAATTCTGAGATGTCTAGATGTCTAGAGACAACAAATATAGACGTTATGGATATCGAAACCTTAAATGATAACTTAATAAAAGCTATTAAGAACGCAGAGAAAAAGTGCAATACAAATTCTAGGAGAGATAAGGAGGAAAAGCTCAGTCAAGAAACAAAAAGACTTATGGAGGCACGAAGAGAACTTAAGAACAAAAACGATACGAATGCACACGTACTACAACAACTTAATAAAGATATTAATAAAGCAGTGAGAAAGGACGTACGACAATATAACACAAAAAAGATTACAACGGTTGTCGAGAAAAATAAAAGTTTAAAGGTGCTGAAGAGATGTCAAGCTCTAGGTAAGAAGAACATTGTTAAGCTCGCAGGTCGAAATGGAAAAGTGGTAACAGATAAAGATAAGATAATTCAGATAGTTGAAGAATTTTACACAGAATTATATAGAGAAAGGGGGAAGAAACACGGCACCAAGTTGAGAAAAGTCCAGAATGTGGGTTTAGAGGATATCCCAGAAATAACAATCGAAGAAGTTATAAAGTCATTAAATAGAATGAAAAACAATAAAGCAGCTGGTGATGATCAAATCGTTATTGAGGCAGTTAAAGCAGGAGGAAAGACAGTATTGAAAGCATTGACGCAATTATATAACTTATGCCTTTCAAACGAGGTTACACCATCTCAGTGGAATAAAGCTGTTATAGTAGTCATGCACAAAAAGGGAGATATAACAGAGCTAAAGCACAATAGACCTATTAGCTTGTTATCTCACGTTTATAAGTTGTTTATGAAGATAATAACTAATAGGTTGACATCAAAACTAGACTTCTATCAACCTTGCGAGCAAGCAGGATTTAGAGCTGGATACGGAACAAATGATCATTTGCAAACCATTAAGTCGTTGATTGAAAAAACCATTGAATATAATAGACCCCTGATACTTGTCTTTGTCGAGTTTGAAAAAGCATTTGATACGGTCAATCAAAGTGAAATGCTCCAAGCTCTAACACAATGTTGAATAGATCACCGATACCCATCTCTCATCAGATACATCTATCAACATGCTACAGCCTGTGTAAGACTTAATGAAGATACTGGGACTTTTCGTATTGAAAGAGGCGTTCGGCAAGGAGACAACATGTCTCCTAAATTATTTACAACTTTGCTAGAATACGCTTGTAAAACAATAGATTGGAACGAAAAGGGCATCAATGTAGATGGAAAATTTTTAAATAACCTTAAATTTGCAGATGATATCGTTCTTATTGCAGAAAGCTTTGATCAGGCACAGATAATGCTCCAAGAACTCCATACTGCCACAAAAAGAGTTGGTCTTAAAATCAATTTTTCAAAAACACAATTTATGACAAATTTAGTCCACAACAAAAACATCTCAGTAGAAGACAAAGATATTGAGCCAGTTGACTCCTATAAATACTTAGGCCATGAGATCAGAATAAGTCGAGATAACCAAACAATCGAGCTGAAAAGAAGAATAAACCTCGCTTGGGCTGCATTTGGAAGGATGAAGGATATTTTTAGGTCTAAGATTCCAATGTGTCTGAAAAGAAAAGTATTTAATCAATGTATTTTGCCAGTGATGACCTACGGCGCAGAAACCCTAACGCTCACAAGAACAACAGTGAGTAAACTACAAGTTGCGGAAAGAGCAATGGAGAGAATTATGTTAGGGATTTCTCTACGTGATAGAATACCCAATGCTACTATACGCAAAAGATCAGGAGTAGCAGACGTTATTGAAAGGATAACAACACTAAAGTGGAACTGGGCAGGTCATGTAGCAAGATCAGTTGATGACCGGTGGACAAAAAAAATTTTGGAATGGAGACCCCGAATACAAGCTTACAGAAATAGAGGTCGACCCCCAACGAGATGGACAGATGACATAAAAAGAGTGACTACAAATTGGATTCAGATGGCGCAAAATCGGACTAAGTGGAAAATCATGCGAGAGGCCTATGTTCAGCGGTGGACGTTAGAGGCTAGTTGATGATGATTTATATTCACAATTCAGACGTATATTATACATTTTAAAGCAGACGACTTTAACCCTTTCACTACTGAACATGTTTTTAGTAGAAATTATTAAAAAAAGTATATAAACTATTTCAAACTGGTAACAAATTCTCGAAAATATCATAATTATATTTTTTGGAAAATCTGGAAAACCAATATGGCGGTGGGATCTATTGCCCCAGTAGTGTTTTTCCGTGGGACCATTTGTCCCTCTAGTTATAGAACAGAAGCAAAATAAATTCAGTGTTTTAGAAGAATATTTATTTATTACGAATGGAACAATTATTACATAAAGGTAAATTACATGCAACACAAATTGTCTTTGTTCTAGTTTCCTTTTTGTTGCGGCTACAAGGATAGCATCATCTCCTTCCGATTGTAGATGATCCCCTACATTATTCATTAATTTTTGACATTTTGTTCTGGAACTACTTCTTGCACTAAGGCGTCTCTTTACCATAGCCTTTTCCTTACCCATTTGTATCATATGTTCTGCAAGTTGCATAAGATATGAAATAAGAGGTATTTTCTTATGCTGGATTGCTTGATAAATAATCCAAGAGTTAACAATTGCTGGTATTATAAGTTTGTAAAAAACCTTCCTCCGCCATTTATTTGATTTTCTGTCCAGATCATAGGTTGATACTTTTTGATCTGCAAGATCAACTCCACCCATAAAACTGATCCTTTTGATCTGCAAGATCAACTTCACCCAGGATATGTAATTTATGATTTATTGCCATTCTTCAATGTCCTGTCAGTGACACCAATTGCAATTTGACATTAGCAATACCTCGTTGGTATCCAACCACCTTGTAGCAGTTATGCCATCTTCAGTGACTAAAAATTCACTACTACCAGTTTCATTGCTTGAGAAGATATCCTTTAAATTTTGTCATGGTCTCATCTATTGATTGGTGAGAACTTTCAGATCGAGCTTGTTGAAATGTTTTTTTAAACAAGATGCAAGGTCATCCAAGTAATAAGTTTTTGAGCAATTCTCTGGTTTTTGTGGAATAGTATAATACATTTTGGTCTCATCAGTCTCTGCTAATAGGCTGCTTTATAAAACAGTTGGAAAGAGATTCATTAGATGACCAGTAATGATAAAAGCTGGATACACGATTATAACTAATTACTAACGTGCAGCCTAGAGCAAGCATTATTTCATGTCCGTTTTTGGTATATTTTTATTCTGAAAGTAATAATGTCTGATTAGTACAATCAGCTATATGAACTAGTAGACTTTTGGGAAACAATTTTAGAAATACATCTAACTTCGTTGATGATCTGTCCAAATCTAACAAAACTACACCAATTGCTTCAGTTGGAATTTTTTTTTTAGGTACAAAGCTTTTTTCAGGAGACTTTCATGTAACTTTCTTAAAAATTATTTTTTTCATTCAATTCATTCCATAGTAAATTATGAGGAAAAACCTTATCCCGACATGGAAATATTTGGTCTTACATTTAGTTTACTCTCAATAAATACCAAATTCTGATGTTATATGTTTGTTATTTAAAAAACATAAATGAGTATCCTCGGTATATTACTGACTTACTAATACTGGTATTTTCTTTTTATTAACTTCCTCTTTAAATATGGGTACCCAGCTCCTACTTCATTCTGCCGAGGAATTTGCAACACAATTGGTCTCAGTTAACATAATTAAGCCGTTTCTTTGATTTTTCTCTTATTGTCATCTGTTTCTTTTAGGACTATACTTGAATCATTCCAATGAACCCTTTATTTATTTTCCCTTGCGTGTTTACATATTTGAGATCTAACAAGATTCTCCACTTTTAATATAAGATTATTGTTTACTTATTCAAACATTTAATGGCTTTAATGGTTCACCCAAATAAAACTTATCACATTCACAAGGTATTTTATAAATACAATTCCGTGTTTTTTTCTTGTTCTTTTTGAGATAAAATAGATCTCAACGTGTTTGTTGTTTTGAATGTTGTTGAAATGTTGATTTTAAACTATGCAATTTTTAGATTTTCTATATCTCTCTCACATCTTTTAGCATCGTCTGTTTGGCCTTGCAATTCTTAGAAGGCCCAGATTAATTAAAAAATTTGAATTTTGGTTTCGTCCCTTCGGATTTCTACTTTCGCGATTTTTTAAAAGAAATTTTCGAAACACATTTGGGCGTCCTAAGAAACGCCGCGCTGGTCTGACTGTTTAGAAGATAAGGAAAATTTAACAGGACTTTACCTATTAGTAAGAATGAAGAAGAAGACAGTGGTTTTTCTAATTCTGTTTCTTTTTGTTGCAGGTATGGAATGAAATGGTATAAATATTACAGCATTAAAGAAGGTAATTGACTGTTTTATTGTTTAAGAAAATAACCTATTATATTCTAACTAACAGTAACATTACGATCATGATAACATTATTTTTTTACCTATTTTGCTTTAAACACTTGTGTTATTAGCATAACAAAATACAAAAAAGGACCAAAAAAAATATATCATATATAGACATATACAAAATATCAAATACAGATAAGGTATATAATATTTATTTTAAATATGGATGCATTCGGTTAAATTTCATTAAAAAAGCTTATAGATTTTAAGAATTCTACTCAGTCGAACATAATATACTTTACTGTTACTTTACATTTGTGCGGACTTAGTCCAAACTGGCAACAGCACTCCCACGTCTTACTACTGACCGCCCTTTGGACGGTCCAAAATTTGACTCTGCGAAAGATTGCACACAATTCTTCCTCTTTTACGTTCAACTGCCGACCCGAGAAGACACATCGCTCTTACGTTTCAACTGCCGCATGGTGAATCATCCGATCACGTGTTAACAATAATTGTAAGTGATAATATTTCTTATACAAGCAAAGAGGGCGTGCATGATTTGAGCCCTAAATTTAAAATTCGACACTGAAAAATAAAATTACCTGTTTCTGCATACATGATTTGGACGCTGGGTGTAATTGAAATGTAAATCGAAAGTCAGGTAATAAAATTCTAGAGATTAAGCTTGATAAGGTTTATTTGTCACTTTGAAATAAATACGACATACATTTTACGAAATGGAATAGATCGATACAGTTAGTTTGATACTCATGTATCCTATTTCTAACGAACATAATTTTTTTTCTACTCTTTGGATCTTTAAGTCTATTACTTTCACTATTACAGACACTATTAATTTTAATGTAAGTTTCAGTTTGAAAATTTTTTAAAACATCAATAAAATGTAAAATATTTGGATGAGCATAGTAAAAATTATCATTAAAACGCGAGTGGAACGATTCACAAGCATTAGTTGTTAATTGTAAACTCTCACTCATCGCAGCCCACATCTCCGACGAAAATGTTGCGTGGTCGCCAATGTAGTTGTCCAATAAGTAGTCGCAAAACTTTTCCATTTTTGAATCCTTTGGTTGAATAGCCATAAAATCATATATGAAAGATTCTTCGACTTCTGAGGGAGGTAAAAATGGCAGCCCAAAAATATATTTCAGCCATTTAGATATTTCACTGTCTGCCAATTTATTATTCCCGAATTAAGCCAAAACCACCGATATTACGATACCAAGCTTGCATAAAATAAAAACGGCACCCTTTAATGTGCACATTTGGAAATTCAAAACGCGCAGCATTGTGGATAGCAATTTCAAAATCGAAGAAAATGATTTTTGGATTGAATTTTAGACCAATTACTTCACATTTGCGTTTCAAAACATTAAATAGTTTTATATAGGTTTGTTCCTATTTGTCGGGAAGTAAACAATAACACAATGGTATGGTAAAAAATTACTTGAAATATTGAGCACAGTAACTAAATGTACCGTCCATATAAATCGTTTCACTGCCGCACAGAAAACGCATGTTAGTGTTACACGAGAAGATGATAATGTTAGAACTTAGTTTAACCGCAAATATAAAATTCTCGTCTTTAAGTGTTTTGATATTCATAATATTTACCGCAGCAATAGTTTCTTCTTTACTTTTGGGCAGTTTCGGTTGAGCCATTCGCCGTTCACTGTATATTTGATTTCGTATTAAATTAACGTCTTTAACAGACATGTGGCTCAAGCAATTTACATTTTCTTTCAACGCACTATGTATGATTTTGGACGGCCTTTCGGTCAAATTATCCTTAGCCTTCCTTTTGGCACTGCTACGCACAATCTGTCTATTAAGCGTCTTGATATCACACTCTTGATTATGTTCTAGATTACTTCGGATCACTAACTTTTCTGGCCCTTTCGTGAATCTCTTCGCTTTACACGACCGTTTTACGCACCTCCAATACGTTTCTCCCGATTTTAGTACTTTATCTTGAGAAAAAGTAAAACTGTTCACTTTGAGCAAAATTTTACCACGATTACTTACTAACGTTGAAATTTCCATGTTCACTTTTCACTATTCTCTGACAAACTAATAACTTGTAACTAAGTAAATTTCAATGAAAATCATTAAACCCTAATTATATCTAATATCTGGTACCTGCGATAATCCTTCCGGCAGCGTCCAAAACAAGGGTACTTTTAAGACCCTCAGGTACTTCAGCGTCGAAAACATGCCCGCCCAGCAAAGAACTAATAAATAGCAATTGTATTGCCTATCAACCAATTAAAGGTATACTATTTATAATTGAGATACATTTCTACTGAGTAAGAAGTATTTTATTTAAATACACACAAAAAAGAACCACCGCTTAATGGAAATACACAAGAAGTCGAAGGAATAATCCGAAGTAATTATACCTAATTAAAATCCACAAATTAATCTACATTTTGAATCTAATAAACTGTTTGCCATAAACCAGTACGGATTCCGAAAAAATAAAACAACAACTATAGCTATTGATCATTTCACTAGCAATGTTTTGGAAGGGTTTGAAAAATATCTTGATAATCTTGCATCGTTTTTAGACCTTACTAAGGCTTTCAATTGTGTCACACATAGTATTCTGTTTAGAAAACTTCCTTATTATAATTTTCATAGTGATGCTATTCAACTAATTTATTCATATCTATTAAATCGTGATCAATATGTTCACTTCAATCAGTGTGATTTTCAAAAACAATCTCTGTTGTTTGGTGTCCCTCGAGGCTCGGTTTTGGGTCCAGTGTTATTTCTTATCTATATTAATGATATAGTGTACTCTCAAAATGAAACAGTTAACACTGTTTTATTTGCTGATGACACTACTTTCTATGCTAGCTATCACCCTTCTGAATTGGATACCCTTGATTACCATACATCTGAACAAAACTTATTTAATTGGTTTTTAACTAACCGTCTCTCTTTGAACAACTCTAAATCTCAAAATGTTAATTTTACTCTAAGAAATAACACTTGTGTTGAAAACGTTGCTCTACCGCAATGTGTAACCGAAGCGAAGTTTCTGGGGATATATTTGGATGCCATATTAACCTGGGGGGAACAACATATAGTTAATCTATCGAAAAAGCTTTCCCGACAAGTTTTCTTCTTCAGGAATCTTGTACAAGTGACTTCCAGGGAAACTATTTTAACAGCTTATCATAGTAATTTTCATTCTCATCTAACATATGCTATTCTCTCCTGGGGTCACTGTTGTCATATTGATGAAGTGTTTGCACAACAAAAAAAGTGTGTTCGTATTATCTCTGGGCTCTGCTATAGAGCAGACTGTAGAAACTCCTTTAGAGCTTTAAAAATTTTGACTTTACCTTGTGTATGCATTATGCAGTGTCCATCGCACATTAAACAAAATCTTAGGCAATACAATACGCATGTAGATTTTCACAATTATCCCACCAGATTTAACAATAATCTTATACCAGAATTTAGTTGTCATGAGAGATCCAGAAATGGTTCAAGGTATTTAGCCATAAAATTCTACAACTTAGTGTCAGATAGAATAAAAGCTCTTAATTTTCATCAGTTTAAGGCAAAAATTAAGAGTTACCTTATAGTGAATGCCTTTTTTACACATGAGGAGTATTTTACTTCTGATTTTAATTTTTTGTAATTGTCAACAGTATAATTTAAAACACTGTATCTATGTTTTGTGTTTATATTTATATGTATTAACTATATTGCCCTATATTTTATTTTCTTTGACTTGTAAAAAATACTTTTGTATTCATTTATTACCAATAAACCATCTATCTATCTATTGTTTTTTCTACACGTAATATAAAAAAATTGAACTAAAGTAAGATTAATTAAACTATACGTTTTCAGAGTAATTTTACAAAGAAAAGTAACAACATCTAATGCATTTTTCCGTCAGTGAAATAAATCTACTTACTGTAACAAAAGTTGTGTACTTAGCCACCGTACATTTAATCCTTATACATTTCTTTGTAGCGAAGCATGAATATACGAAGTCTAAATAAATATTTGTATGCAGACTTTTCCGTGATGTTTACGGAACACCACAATTTTAATTTCCAGAAGTCTAGTTCAGGGCGTCCTATAAAGTATCCACGTTATCTATTTGAATGTCGTCGGTAGCGTGTGTAACAAGAAAATTCAACTTTCGAGTTCTCCCATTTACTTTGACGAGATTCGTATATTACTCCACTAAAAATATGGCGGAACTTTCTGACTTTTGTTGGTTTAGTGGTTTAAGAGCACCTTTCTTATTATTTGCTTTTACTGTTTACCAAACCACTTTGTATAATTATAAAATTAGATGGTTTTTACAAACAATTTTATAATTAACTGTATTGTATTGGCAGTTATGGGGTTTTGCGTATAAAATGTGCTCCTTCTAGTGACGGGCTACGAGCAACATTGTCTGAGAGGATAGTCCTACAGTAATGATCTTGGTTTGTACAAAAAAATTTAAGCTTCTACATGACTTTGTCTGTTTTCCAATGTGCCTCCAGTAAGTTGTTGTTCTATCGTTTTCGTGGTCTTCCTACTGATCGTCTTCCTATTGTGGAACCGTCTCTTGCAGTCTTTACTACCCTATTTGTTGTCATTCGGCTTATATAATCGTTCCATTCTACTCTCCTATTTCTTACACAGTTCTTGATGTTCTTTACCTTGTATCTACCTCGTATATATGTACTTCTAGCTCTGTCCCATAGTGTCTTACCATCAGTTTTTTCATCTCTGCTGTTTCTAACATTATTTTTGCCCTCTTTGTGTCATGTCATGTTTCTGCCGCATATGCCTTTATTGGTGTGATGACTGTTTTGTAAATTCTGCCTTTCATTTCTTTCCGGATATTTTTATTTCTCCATATTTTTTATTCAGGCAGCCTGCGACTCTGTTTGCTCTATTAACATGATCTTCCATTTCAAGCTTTTCGTATTTAGATTATGTAATGCCTAGATATTTAAACTCCATCACTTGTTCTATTATCTGACCTTCCAGCTCCAATTTACATCCAATTGGTGAAATTAACATGTTAAATTTTCTGGCGTTTATATTAAATTGGTGCAGCATACGTTGTAAATCGTCTTTACTTAGAAAGAGTAGTATTGCGTCGTCGACATAGCATATTCTATCTATCTATCTAATTAGCCTTCTTTGGTCCATCTTTGGACATAGACCTCCCCAATCCTTTTCCATTCTTCTCTGTCTGTCGCTACAGTTATCCACCTAGAGCCCACGTATTTCTTCATATCTGCTTCGTTTATATTCCCACGGTCTCCAAGTTATAAGAATTTTGTTCCATAGGTCTTCCTTTTGTCTTGTATTGTGTCCGGCAAATCTCCATTTCAATTTTGCAACTTCTTATCTAACATCCCTCACGTTTCTTTTCTCTCTTATCCACTCGTTTCTCTTTTTATCCATTAGTCTTATCTGCAACATTTGTCTTTCCATTGCTCTTTGGGTTCTTATGATTTTGTCCATGTTTGCTTTTGTGAATGTTTGGTGACTGACTGAAATCAGTTCCACGTTGTTCTCCGAGTGCAGAGGTTTCCTCTCACCGACTCTGGAACCCAATTGAACCATGTGTTACCTACAGTCAAATTTAATTTAATACTGAACATCACAGTTATTTCATAACACAATGTACAATATTTCATAACTAAATGTAATTTAAATGGTTTTTACCCTAATATTTTGGTGGCTCAGGCATTGTGACCTAGCATTTTCGATTTTAATAACCTGATGATGGACTGTGTGGTCCGAAAACGTTTGTTTTATTGATGTGGCCCTTTTAAGGGTTTTTTAAATAAATATACCCATTTACAAATATTAACCTCTTTTTCTTTTTTTTAATAATTTAATGGTTTAAACCTCATGTTGTAAGTTTTTATATTAGTTTTATACAATGTTTTTTAATTTTAATTTCATTGTATTTACCATAACATATTTTAGCATATCCTGATGAAGCAAATAAATTTTGCGAAAGCTTGATTTAAGAACAAAGAGTTTAACTTATCCTGCCCTACTTAAATGACTGCATCCTCAAAATAAAACTTTATTTTATGTATATATTATATATATATATATATATATATATATATATATATATATATATATATATTGTTATATATTTATATAGTTCGAATTTATTTGTCTTTATTCTAATTTATTGTCTATAATCTAATTTATTAAAACTCACGATAGCTAATTACTAATTTATTAAATAACTTTTACAAATGTATTTATTTCACGTTTCGTACAAGTAAACCGCGTTTACCGATCTTCTTATGACTGACCCTCAATGAAAGTATTCCTTATTTATATAATTCCAAGCCGGTAAACAGAAAGGTGTAGAACATACCATGCTGTTCTCGATGTAGACACAGCGGCGACTGGTCTCAAAACATGTTTTTTTTTTTATCGGCTTGTCGCCCCCAGAACATTCGATTCAGGTAGATTTTTGACCTAGAAATTACGAGAATCAATACAAAAGAATTAGTCATAAAATATTTACAGTTCTATACGCCATAACATTTAAAATCGTAACATTGCCCCCCTCTTAAAAGATGGTTCCTCCTGGAACCTTGTCGGGACTGGAACTGGAACGACATGCTGATATCGGCAACTGGACCCTCTTTTACAACTTCCAGTTGTATAGAAATGACAAGGGACGGTTTTCTCTCCGCACCAGTAACTATGCGGATTGCAACAGACTAACACCTGGACTTCGGTGTCTTTAAACATCTCCTCCACCATATTTCGGATAACCCTCCAATCTAATTGGCGGCACTCCAACTTTGGCATGGCTAACTTTTGCACGTCGGACTCTAGTACGTGCTCTCTCAACTGAAGTAAGGCTTCCCATACATCTCGGTAGGTAGGTTGGTCACGGGCAGTGTCTTTTGTTACCAGGTAGAAAAGGTAACGTGATGCATCTTGAAGTTTCAAGGTTTTACCAGGAGCTGGCACTTGGCATTGAAGTTCTGCAACTCGACCAAACTTCCTTCGAAAGACGGATGCCAACCCTGGTGCATCTTTGATACTGGCCGGGATGGTAAGGGCCAGTGAGTAGTCATCGGGAAGCGCGAGTAGATCTTGCCTTTCTTCAGTGGTAACACCATATCTTGCTTTACCGGTACCTCCATAGGCACCCATGAATTCCTCAAACGTGAGGTCAGACACATCTTGGACTTGGTTTACTTCCACTTCTTCATCTACGTCGTGGTCACCCTCGAAAGACGCCAACCGGTTATGGTGTACTATCATCGGCTTTCCTCTCGGAATCTTGCTTATTCGGTAAATAACATCATTGATCTTCTCCATAATGAGGTATGGACCTTCCCAAAACTGCTGCAATTTGGGAGAACAACCTTTTCGCTTTTTGGGGTTATAAAGCCAGACTTTATCGTTCTTCTTAAAACACCCCTTTTCGGCTTGCGTATCGTACCGTTTCTTCATTCGGTCACTAGCGATCTGGAGATGGGAACGGACCAACTCGTGTACATCGTCCATTCTTCTTCGTAATTCGATCACATAATCTTCACCTGCTACATCTTCTCCAGGTCGACACCCAAACTCTAGATCACAAGGTAGTCGCATCTCGCGTCCGAATAGGACTTTGGCTGGTGTCTGGCCTGTTGATTCATTAACAGCAGATCTGTAGGCCATTGTGAAGAACGGGAGATATTGGTCCCAGTCTCGCTGATGATCGGACACCATCTTTGTCAAATACTTGCCAACTGTTCTATTCATTCGTTCTACCATACCATCCGATTGCGGATGATAAGCCGTAGTTCTTGTTTTCTTCATACCTAGTCTATCACATATTCCTTGGAATAAATCGCTTTCGAAGTTCCTGCCTTGGTCACTATGGATCTCCAAAGGCACTCCAAATCGGCTGATATATTCTTGGATCAACTTATCTGCAACGGTGGCGGCCTTCTGGTCTGGAAGTGCGTAAATCTCGACCCACTTAGTGAAGTAATCCATTACTACCAACATGTACTTGCCTCCATTATCACTTTCTGGAAATGGCCCAGCAATGTCCAAAGCTATTCTTTCAAACGGGCTTCCAACATTATATTGTCTCATAGGAGCTCTCCTTTTTCGATAAGGCCCGTTACTCGTAGCACAAATAGTACATTTCTTACACCAGTCTTTTACATCGTCGGAACTGTTCATCCAATAAAACCGTTCCCGAATTCGCTGAAGGGTCTTTTTCACACCAAAATGCCCTCCTGATGGACTGTCGTGTAACTGATGAAGTACTTCGGCTATTCTGCTCTTTGGAATCACCAACTGTCTTCTCTTCTCTGAACCGTCATCATTTTCCAGGACTCGTTTGAGCAAGCCATCTTCCATGATAAATGAGTCCCACTGGGCCCAATACGTCTTTACTACCGAGCCTAGGTTCGATATTTCCTGCCAACGTGGTCGACGGTTTTCCTCTTTCCATTTTCGGATTTTCTGGATAACCGGATCTCTCTCTTGTTCTTCCCTGATCTTGGTAGGCGTCCAGTCGTCGTGGACCACCGTCGTTCTTAGCACTGCTGCTTCCTTGGATTCCGTTTTGTTGCAGTGAGAACACTCTGCTGGGCATGGCCTTCTGGAAAGAGAATCAGCGTTTCGGTGGCTAACTCCGGCCCGGTGCTCAATCTTAAAATCATATTCTTGGAGTCGTTCGATCCACCTGGCTATCTGACCCTCTGGATTCTTAAACTGCATCAAACCACTTAAGGGCGGCATGGTCGGTTCGGATTAAAAACTTCCTTCCATAGAGGTATTGATAGAAGTGCTCTACTGATTTCACTACTGCCAAAAGTTCTCTTCTCGTGACGCAATAATTTCGCTCAGGTTTTGAGAGAACTTTACTAAAATATCCAAGGACTCTTTCCTGTCCTCCTTGAATCTGAGACAGCACTCCTCCAATTCCCACATTACTTGCATCTGTATCTAAGATGAACTCTCCATCTGGCAGTGGATACCCTAAAATTGGTGCTGTGATTAAATGCTTTTTTAAGGTCTCAAAGGCATTCTGGCAGTCTACATCCCAGCGGTATTCTCTTGCTTCCTCTGTAAGTCGCGTTAATGGTTTAGCGATATCTGCAAACTTCTTAATAAACTTCCGGTAGTAAGTACATAGTCCCAGAAAACTTCTCACTTGGTGTTTGTCAGTTGGTTTTGGCCATTCCTTAATAGCATCGATTTTTCCCTTATCCACGGCCACTCCTTCTTTACTGACTATATGACCCAGATAATTGACTTTACCTTGAAATAGCTGGCACTTCTTGGGGTTTTAACATCAATTGGGCAGCTTTAAGTCGATTAAAAACGTTTTCTAAATTCTTCAGATGGTCTTCAAATGTATCCCCCAAGACGATTATGTCGTCTAGATAAACTAGGCATGTTTTCCAAGATAGCCCTCTCAACACATTTTCCATAAGCCTCTCAAATGTTGCAGGAGCATTACAAAGTCCAAATGGCATAACGTTGAATTGCCATAATCCAGATCCTGTGGTGAAGGCTGTCTTTTCTTTATCTACCGGGTCCATTTCTACCTGCCAGTATCCAGACTTTAAATCCAAAGTAGAAAATAATTTACTTCCAGCCAATGTGTCTAATGTGTCATCGATCCGAGGCAGAGGATAACTATCTTTCTTGGTAACGTTGTTCAGCAAACGGTAATCCACACAGAACCTCGTTGTTCCGTCTTTCTTCTTAACCAGGACCACCGGAGAGACCCATGGGCTCGTAGAAGATTCTATCACCCCGTCTTTCTTCATTTCCTGAACAATCGTTTCAGCTTCCTCTCTTTTCGCCTGTGGTAATCGTCGAGCTGTTTGACGAATTGGCTTAGCATTACCAGTATCAATTTTATGCTTAACAACGGTAGTTCTTCCCGTCTTTCCTCCTTTCGGTACGAAAATATCACGATACTGCCAAAGAAATTCCCTTAATTTCCTTTTCTCAATCTGATTCAGAGACTGTCCAGCAACCGCAACCATTTGATCAAATTTATCGTTGGAATTATCAGACGTTGTTGTCTGACGGATTATGGATGTGACAGGTACACAAGTTCCTACTTTTGTCTCTTTCTTGATGGTCACTGGGTAGTCATTGACATTAATAAGTCTCACAGGAATTTCTTTAGCCGAAGTCACCAATTCCTTTCCAATTATGATTCCACGGCCAACTTCGTCGTCATGATTCCAAGGCTCCATCATAACAGGTGTTCCTTCGTCCACAATTCCCTGTAGCCGCGCTACTATTATCGTTTCACTTCTCGCAGGCACGACTGTATCTTCTTTAACGGCTGCTTGCATAGTGTTGTCATCATGTGGATGGAGAAATACCTCCTCGTTACCAACTTTGATTACCTTATTCTTAAAATCCAATTGGAATCCATGCGTATTCATTACGTCCATTCCTAATATAACATCCTCTTCGATGTCAGCAACTATAACAGTATGGACGAACTTTTCTGCTCCAATTCCTAATTGTATCTGGATTTCTCCGTGAATGTTGGCATTTTCACCTGTAGCGGTACGAAGTCGCAACCTCGTTGGTAACAGTTTCTTACGGCTGTTTATAACTGTCGGGCGAATAATGGTTCTTGTTGCTCCGGTATCCACCAACAACGTATGCTTTTTACCATTTATTTCTCCATCTACATATACACTATCTTCACGACATTTCAAAGAAGCTATCAGTATGAGAGGGTCTTTGGAAAAGTTCTGGGTCGAAGCTGCCCCCTAAGGCCGACCCGTTCTAGTTTTCCTGATGGTGAGTTTCTTGATTTGCGTCGTACCTAGGATGCTTACAAGAACTTCGTACGTGTCCTATTTCGCCACAATTCCAGCATCTTATGGTCTTCGGTTTCTTGTATGTCATGCTTTTTATCATATTAACGAGCTGGTCAAGTTTATCTTCATCTCCTTCCTCTTTTACAGTCCTAACTTTACTGTACCCGCCAGAGGCCTGCGTGGCTGACTCGTATTCAAGAGCGGCGGATAAGACATCAACCAGCGTCTTGTGACGAGCTAATCGTAGTGTTCTTTGCATCTCATGATCACGAAGACCATCAATAAACGTTTGAACGGCCAACTTTTCCATCATGTCTTCGGGAGCTGTTGGATAAGCATATCGCACTAATCTGGCGATATCTACTTCATATTCTTGAAGAGCCTCATCTTTCTTTTGTCTTCGATTTTTGAGCTGCGACTGATATACATGCTCCAAGTGTTCGTGGCCATATCGCATATTTAACCTCTTCTTCAGTTGTTCGAAATCATCCGTCTCCTCTACGGCTATGGTCTGGAGCACATCTAAGGCATCTCCTCGAAGAGCGATAGTCAGGTTTACAGCCTTTTCTTTTTCAGACCATCCATTCGCTCTTGCAGCTGATTCGAACTGTTTCATGTAGTTGTTCCATGATGATTTTCCGTCGAAAGTTGGGACTTTGACATGAACGGAACTTCCACTTCCTTCACATTTCGGCCGTGTTTCCAACTTACATTTCGTCTCCTCTTCTTTTGTCTCTGCTATAATTGGATTGTTTTCTCTCTCTGCTGTCCCTGTTTCCTCCATCTTCCTTTCCATCTCTTTTATCTTCTCTTCGAAGGCCAACATATCGGCAGCAACTTGGTTCTTTAATGAAGACATTTTATCGTCGAGGGCAGACATCTCAGAGGTGACTTTAGAGATGTTAGCAGAAACCTTGCTTTCCAGAGAAGAAATCTCGTTAGAAACTTTGCTTTCTAAAGAAGCGATATCACAGGAAACCTTGGCTACATCACCACAGACTTTGGCTACATCTGAAGAAACTTTCGAAATATCTTCAGAAACCTTGTTCTCTAATTTCGAAATCGACGAGATGACAACAGCAACCTGCTTGTCTTCAAATATATGAGTTTCCGGATCCAAACCTTCTTCTTTTAAAGCGTTCTTTAGTCGTTGGACTAACTCAGCCTTTTTTCGGTAGAAGCTAATTCTCTGTCTTCAAGATGTCTTCTTAAATCCGTAACTGTGAGCTCATTAATTGTAGCCATATTTCACTTCTTTTTATTTCAAATTCAAATTAGATTTATTTAAAATCCGCTTTTTTTTATTTGAATATTCCACTTCTGACTCCACTGTTATATATTTATATAGTTCGAATTTATTTGTCTTTATTCTAATTTATTGTCTATAATCTAATTTATTAAAACTCACGATAGCTAATTACTAATTTATTAAATAACTTTTACAAATGTATTTATTTCACGTTTCGTACAAGTAAACCGCGTTTACCGATCTTCTTATGACTGACCCTCAATGAAAGTATTCCCTTATTTATATAATTCCAAGCCGGTAAACAGAAAGGTGTAGAACATACCATGCTGTTCTCGATGTAGACACAGCGGCGACTGGTCTCAAAACATGTTTTTTTTTTATCGGCTTGTCGCCCCCAGAACATTCGATTCAGGTAGATTTTTGACCTAGAAATTACGAGAATCAATACAAAAGAATTAGTCATAAAATATTTACAGTTCTATACGCCATAACATTTAAAATCGTAACATTATATATATATATATATATATATATATATATTATATATATATATATATATATATATATATATATACATGTATATATATATATATATATATATATATAATAATTAAATTAATATTAACAAGTTATCAAAGAAGATTAATTACACCTCATTACAGTAAGACCACGCATTTTTATGGAGTACAAAAAGTCCATAAAGCGAATGTACCACTTAGACCCATTTGTATTACTGTGAATTCTCCTTGTAGTGAACTATCAAAATTTTTATTAAATAATATACAACCATTTGCAAATAAAAATGACACATTTATAAAAAATACACATCATTTTTTAAATAAATTATCAAATATTGAATTTAATTCAAATAATATTTTGGTAGGCTTTGACATAAATAGTTTATTTCCGAATGTGCCATTAGATTAGACTTTTAAAATAGTCGTGACAAAATTAGAGAGTGATGATACATTGGCAACTAGAACAAGACTAAACATATCAGCTGTAATGGAGTTATTAACATTATGTACTGATAATACATATTTTCAACCAAATAATATATTCCATCAACAAAATTTTGGTCTAGCAATGGGCTCTAGTTTATCTCCATTATTATTCAATATGGTTATGAAAGATTTTGAAAGAAATTTTATTTCTAAACAAAATTTAAAGCTCACTGTATGGTGGAGATATGTAGATGATGTATTCTCAATATGGCCTCATGAATCAGAGTTGTTGGACACACTCCTGAATGATATAAACTATAAAAAAGAGACAATAACATTTATCATGGAAAAGCAATATAATAACACACTACCATTTCTGGATTTTTAATCTCTAATAACAATACTGGATATGAGACTCAGGTGTATAGAAAACCAACACACGCCAACAGATATTCAAATTTCAAATAAAATCACAATATTAATATTAGAAAGGCAATCATTAAATCCGTATACGATAGAGTCACAATTGCTTGTTAATAAAACAGGGCAACTTAGAACGAGGTCCTACAGCATACACAAGGAATGATACGAGGAAAATAACAATACCATATATAAAAGGATTATCAAAAAAACTTAAAAGGATAGGAAATAAATTCAACATTTGAACAACATTAAAAATAACACACACATTATTTTGTCAAACCTAACAATAAACAAGAAACTACAAAGAATTGTATTTATAAAATACCTTGTGAATGCGATCAGTTTTATTTAGGTGAAACATCAAGGCCACTAAATATTAGTAATGTAAACACGCATGGGATAATGAACATAGGGTTCAATGAAATGATTCAAGTATAGTCCTAAAAGACACGGATGGTAAAAAGAAAAAAATCAAAGAAGCAGCTCTAATTATGCTAAATGAGACCAATTGTGTGGCAAATTACTCGGCAGAATGTAGTAGGATCTGGTTACCCATATTAAAAGAGGATGTTATTAAAAGAAAAATACCAGTATTAGTAAGTCGAGGATACATCATATATGTTTTTTAAACAACAAACATATAAAATCAGAATTTGGTGTTTATTGAAAGTAAACTAAATGTACGACCAAATACTTACCATATCGGGATAGTATTATAAGGTTGTTTCCTGGTTTTTAATTCCTAATTTACTATGTAATCACTAACAGTGATTACATGCTATGGTCTTGTCTGACGGATATTCTCAAGTTCAAGTTGATTTCATGTAATCGAATGATTATAAGTCGTCCCAGGAACGCAACTCACCAATATTGGCAATATCATTTTAAAGTCGTCTACTTTAAAATGTATAATGTATGTCTGAATTGTCAATATAAATGAATCAGATAAAATTAAATTGTTAGAAGAATTTTTCACCAAGTAACAAAAACAAAATTTGTTTAATTTACTAACGTTTGTATTTTGAGAACAATTTTCGAAGTGGAAATTGAAACGTCAATAAACTTACTTTAACCTGTAATTGTGACTTATTTCCATTTAAATAGTAATTATTGATTAAACGTTTCGGCTATTTGCCATTTTCAATAAGTACTTTATTTAATAAACATTACATTACACAATTTTATTTTATGTTTGTACCCTTGAAAAGTTTATCGTGGAAGAAAAAATTGGTATCTGGCTTTAAATACATCTGGCAGGTACTTTAAAATACGAGTGGTTCAAATCTGGTTTAGAAAAATCTTTGATCTCAGTCTTATTATTGCTAGAATTTTGATCTTTCATGTAAATCATTTCCGATATGCCTCTTTTACTGTAGTTTGTTCTTTTTCCGAAATCTGTACATTTTCAAAATCAAAAGAATCATTTTCTAGAGAATTCTTGGCTAAAGCTCTAGTGTTTAATTTGTTGGTTTGTACACTATGTTTGTGTGCAATAACCCTTTTACATAGATGTTGCTGTGTTTGCCCAATATATATTGAATTGCAGTCTTTTAATATATACTCAGTGACATAGAAATCCGAACACCCAGTTTAAATGATTTTATTTTAATAAAATTTTGTATAACTACTTAATGAAGCACAATAAGTAAATGATTAAAATTTCAAAATCATTGCATTGCTTTAAAGCTCTTTACCTTCAATAATGTGTGGATGCACCCCGATATTTTACGCATTTTCCAATGCGCCTAGGCATGTTTCTGATCAGGTGGTCAATGTCCTCTTGTGGTAGCTCATTTCAGGCAATCACCAACTCCTCTCGAAGTGCTTGTAGAGTCTGAGGAGGACGTTGCAAATTGAGCAATCTCCTACCCATCATATCCCACACGTGCTTAATTGGGGATAAGTCGGGAGATCTTGATGGCCATGCAACAATGTGACATCGTTATGGTGAAAGAAGTATAATGTCTTATTAGTCCTAATTTATTGTCTTTATTCCAATTGATTGTCTTTATTTTATACTAATTTATTTTACACTTAATAATTACAAATAATTTATTTGCGTTCGAACAATTTTAAACCGATATCGCGAGCTTCTTGGTGACTGGCCTTTCTCAATGAGAATCGCCGTTATTGATTTGATACGCCGTTATCTGGAAGGATCTGGCGTGAAGTAGACGGAAGTTGAAATGAATAGTCTCGAACCTGTTTCCAGAAAGATCGAGTAGTAGTTGACCGCTTTCATTTCGAAGGGGGACCCACAGTGTCAGGTAGGCTTTTTATCTGCGTCTCGGCCGGTTCGTGATTTAGAAAATACGTGATTAGTCATAATGTATTTACAGTTTTTACACCATGTATTTACAGTCATAATATATTCATTATTTATATTTTATTTATCGTAACAGAAGTCTATTGTAACTCTTGCAACATGTGGTCGGGCATTATCTTGTTGGAAAGTTGGATTTGCCAGGGTGTCAAGATAGGGTAAAAGGTGGGGTTCTAGAACTTCTTGGATATAACGCTGCGCGTTCATGTTACCTCTGATGAAGATTAAAGGTGACCTGGAACCATAAGCTATAGCACCCCAAACCATAACTCCAACAGTGTCATGAACATGTCTTTCAACAAAAAACTGTGGATTCCTCCTTTCACCACGTCGCCTTCTAAACTTCGCTCGACTATCGTGCATGCCTAAACAAAATCAAGACTCGTCACTAAAGACAATACTGTTCCATTCGTGATTCCAGAGTGACCGTTCTCTGCACCACTGAAGGCAATTACGGCGGTGTTCTGGAGTTAAAGGGAGGACCCAGTTTGGTCGGTATGAAAATAGGCCAAAACTTTTCATACTTCGGTAAACACTTCGCATGCCAATGGGTCTTTCGTGTTCTGCAAACCATTCATTTTCAATGGAGCTGGTAGTGAAGAAACGGTCTCTTCAAGCCAATAATCTAAGGCGGCGATCTTCACGGTCTGTTATTCTACGGCGGCGTCCAGTGCCCCTTGCTCTTTGCGTACGGCCTTCTTGAAGTCATGCCTGACAACACCTTACCACGGTGTCTACACTTCTTTGCGCTCTAAGTGCAACTTCCCGAAAAGAAAGTCAAGCTTCACGAAGTCCCATTATATGGCCTTTATCAAACTCACTAATTTGACGAAATTGTACAGGCCTCCGTACTCTAGGCATCGTAACCAATCGTATAGAATGTCAAGAACCACAATCCGCCAAATTTGGATCTTTACTGCGGCTGAAATATTCATTTTTAGATTGTTAGTGAATTTAAAAACAAAAAGTACCTATAAAAACTGGAATCTCCAACTGATTAGGCTAAAAATTTTATTACTTGTTTTTTTCAGTAAAATAAATAAATTACACCAAATTTTATTGAAATAAAATCAATTAAACAGGGTGTTCGGATTTCTATGTCACTTAGTATATATTGAAATGCAGGCTAAATAGCTTAATTGCTTTATCAGTAAGACTGACCACAACACATCTTTCATGAGTTATTGGTGCATTAGTATTAAAATTTAGATATCTTTCGGACAAACATATTTTGTAAATCAATATTTTGTTGTTTTCTTCTAGTTCTTAATTTACTTAAAACGCTCCTTGAAAATATGGGGCGATATGTAAGACAGACAACAAACGCCTAAACCTCTAAATGTAGAAGAAGAAACAGAAAAAAATGTTTGGAATTTTGAACTGTTTGTTTTCAATATTTAAACACATTTTTAATTATTCTTGGAGGTTTAAGAAAGTTTTGATACAACTTATGTCTTTTATTTATATTTAATTTATTATGTCATTTCATTTCAGAAATTGTTTATAAAATATGAAATATTGCAAAAATCAATAAAGAAATACCAAATACTGTACCAACATTTTTAACACGAAAGTATTTCAAAAAGAAAATAAAAGTGTTATAAAATCCTTCATTTTACTTCTTATTTGCTTAAAGCGTTATTCCAGTTGCTTCTGCAGAAAGTTCATAAATTTTATTACCCCAGAAAGAAATTAAAAACTGTCACATTAGATATCTCTGTAAGGTCTCGAGAATATTAGAAGTCTCTTCTGCAGTAGTAATTACATAGCAAAACACACATTCTACAAACATTCATACGGGTGTTAGCGGTATATATATGGTGCGGTGTGGGTATAAGTGATAGTTATCTCATGATCGTTACCGGTGACTCTGGAGCGAACGGAGGCATTCCAAGATGCAATTTTAGAAGGGTCGCGGCCCCTATCTATAAAGTGTAGAGGTGTTTTTCAGTGGCGCACATCTCTTTACATAATAAACAAAAAACATATGGTGGAAGGATTTCCGCGGTTAGTACAAATAAACATAGAGCTAAGATACTATTACAATAATTAATATTAAACTCAACAGTCGGTTGGTTATCATTTACGCCAGTCTAGGTTGAACTGAGTCGATTATCATTACGCCGAGCTTTCGACGTCCTCTTTGATGTCTTCTGCAGAGCTTCCGAGGTCTCTGTCTCCCGAGCACCCAGACACTACTACACTGATCACCAACCAATACATGTATTGATATTTTTAAATTAGTCATTAAATATTTTTAAAATTTGGATACTAAATTAAGTATTTCCTTTTCCAGTTCGAATAACAGCTCTCATCCTTTCTGATAGAGGCTGGATCTAAGCAGCAATCTCGATTTGCGATATTTGTTTCCATTCGTTTATTAGTGACTGTTCTAACGCTATCACAAAATCAACCTCGCCATAATTAGTTCTAACTACCTTTTCCAAGTTGTCCTACAAATACTCAGGTTAAGGTCTGAAGGAGGCTGGGCTGGTAACTGTATTGTTATCCTGTTATTGTGCGACCGGGCATTATCCTGTATTAGGAGAAAATTTTCACATACAAAAGACATATAAAGTAGCATATGTTCTTTCAGAAATTCCCTAATGTATTAGGGTAGCGTTAGTCGAGGTATTACTGTAATCAGAATTGTTGATTTTTTTAAAGATCAATGTAAAAAGGCTTTCACTTACCCCTAGAATAAATGAGTTTGAACATTTCAACTCTTGACTTCTTGCTTATAGAGTTGATTGGTTTTAAATTATTTTTTTTTTTATTATTGGATTGATATTTATTTTTGTTTGAGGGGGGTCATGACCCCTGTGACCACCCTCTCTTGGATCCGCCACTGAATAAACGTAACACAAGTTTCCATTGAAAATAAACTGAAGTAACAGTGTAAATAATACACAAAACTTAATTTAAATTTGTGTACTGTTATTAATAATATACAGTGCTTTTCAAATAAAACTATCCACCTTAAATAACTTTTGAACCTCTAATTTTTTGGAAAAACGCAAAAACACGTCAATTAATATCTGAAGGGGTGGGACATAATATCATATTAAAGGTTGCTGGAAAATGCAGCCTCTCATCCCCTGTATCAACCCTTTATTTTTTTTTAATTACTTCCCCCTTTTTTTATTTTATATTTGGATTCTCCTGTTTGTACTGATTTCAAAAATGTATAATACCCTTGGCTTGAAGTGATTAGTTTATCCGATAGACAATTTTCCTGTTAACAAGACAGTATCTCCCTCACCTTAATTGACTCTAACAAAATAGGTTGTTGCATAATTTAAACTCTTTAAATATTTAACCGTACTATTTGTAGTACCTTCAAAAACCAATAAACAAAAAAATTAGACAATAATAGCGACAATTTACTATAACTTGTAAGTAACAGCTTATTTTGATACGTGTGCAATTTGATCGCTGAAATGGTGTACGCTTTGCAAGAAAGAATCGAAATTGTAGGTTTATACTACAAAAATAATAATTGTGCAAGAGTTGCTGCTAGAATTTTTAATTAAACACACCACAATAGACATGCAACTCATAAGTGTGTGATTGAACTGATGCAGAAAAAATTAGAGCAAGAGGGTTAGTTTGCAATAAAAAACATAACCGACAGGAACTTGTAAATAAAAAAGCAATCCTAGCTGTTTTAGGGCAAGTTAACTTTGACTCTTAACAATCACAGTCACTGTCAACAATAAGCAGAGCAATCGGTGTTTCATCTTCTACAGCCTTCCGAGTCCTCCATAAATTTAAGTTTTATCCATATAAAATTAAGTTAGTACAAGAATTAAATGAAGAAGATTTTGATCGTCGTCCCGAATGTTGCGAATTAATGATACAATGCATCATTAACAATCCACAATTGTTAAACAATATTTGCTTCTCGGATGAATGCTCATTCTATTAAAAGGTTTGGTGAACAGATGTAATTGCCGATAATGGGCTGAGAGTGATCCACATATTGTACGCGAATTTCACACACAGCATCCTCAAAGATTAAACGTATGGTGTGGTATCCTACGTAATCATATTATCGGACCATTCTTTATCACTTTAAACTTAAATGGTGGAGCTTCATGATGGAGCTTCTCCACACTTTGCTTTACCTGTGCGATAATTTTTAAACGAAACGTTTCCCGGTCCTTGGATAGGTAAAAGACGACAGATGATCGATTGGCCACCTAGGTCACCGGATTGAACACCCCTAGACTTCTTCTTATGGGAGTATATAAAAATAAAAAATTATGCTACTCAACCAGAATATCTAGTTGATTTACAACAAAGAATAGAGGATGAATGTCGACAATTAAATGCAGACGTGTTATTAATGCAATGTCAGAGAAGAATTTCAAAATAGATTGTACTATTGTATGGAAGTGAAAGGCAGTAATTTTGAACAATTATTGTAAAAACTTTTAGTAGTGAAATGTTTGTTCTAAATATGTGTAATAAAATTGTTAAAAAATAATTTTTTTTTCAATCCAATTTTCTTGCTTTTGTATTTACTTTTCTCATAAACTAATCACTTCAAGTATCATGTATTATACATTTCTGAAATCAGTACAAAAAGGAGAATCCAAATATGAAATAAAAAAGGGGAAGTAATTTAAAAAAAATAAAGGGTTGATACAGGGGATGTGAGGGTGCATTTTCCAGCAACCTTAAATATGATATTATGCCTCCCCCTTCAGATATTAATTGAAGTGTTTTTGCGTTTTTCCAAAAAATTAGAGGTTCAAAAGTTATTTAAGGTGGATAGTTTTATCTGAAAAGCACTGTATAAAGAAATTGAATAATCGTCTATAGATTTGTATTTACAAATAGAAAGATTACTTTTTACAAAGAGATTTTGTCCATCACCATTTGTTTGGTGCATAGTAAAACTAATTACCGTCAATCAAAATTTATTTATTTATACCATATAATGTGTTGTGCAAATATATAAATAATAAATTCATAAAAAACTAGTTACTGCCAATCAAAATTTATTTATTTACACCATACAATGTATTGTTCAAATGAACAAATAATTAATTCATAAAAAACTAATTACTACCAACCAATCATTTATTTATTTACACCATATAATGTACTGGTCAAATAAATAAATAATAAATTCACAAAAAAGTGTTCTTTTTGCTCCATTTAATAAACAATAAAATTCATTTCGAATCATTACTTTGAATTTAAGATGTTAATATCGAATTGTATTCGCTACTTTAAGGAAATATTAGGTGAAATAATTTCTCAGTGTTCCGTAATTGTAGGTTGCTACATTTGGCGCAATTTAATGAGTGTAAATTTTCAACTTTATCGTAGAAAAAAATGTTAAAAAATAGTTTTTTTATTGTAAATAAACAATGATAAATATTTTAAAATTATTTTTAATTTCAAACAAAAATAATTCTGTTAAAAATAAAAATATTTAAATCTCGAGTAAAAATCACATGTTTTAACTTCACTTCATATAACACTTCATATACAACTAATAAAAGTTGATATCTGAGGGTATTGGTATAAATCAGTATGTATACCTATTTTTATGGTAAAATAAAACTGATTTTACTATTTTTCTTTCAATTTAAACATATTTTTCCAAATTGAAGCGAAACGAAAAAAGTAAATAGGCGTCACTGAAGTTTGTCAAACCTTACTTTATGCTTAAATTAACTACTGTAAAGGTAAGTCTTATAAAATGTTTTGTATAAGAGTATAATGTAACTGTTTGTATGAGAAAATAAACCCGTTACTTCTACTTTTTCCTTATACTTTTATTATATTTTAGACCTTCATATTTTAGACCTTTTAAATATTTTAAATATTTCAAAACCAAAAATGGCCACATCGATTTAGTTGTTCTCGATTTATTTAAAAAAAAGTTATTAAAACATGAAAAGATGTTTGTTAAATGTTGTCATAGATGTTTGTCATTTTATGATATTTTATAACTACATGGATCAAATAAACTGAAAGTGTAGAGGTGAAGTCGTATAAACATTATAAATTTACAATTACAAAAAAATAATCGTCATTGATCGAGATAGGAGCTAAGTTAGATGACTCGTAAGTCGGAACAACAAACACACTTTTCACAAATTTTTATTGCAATCGGTTTAGTCGTTTTTGAATATTAGGTTGGACAAATCCGTGCCACGAGATTTCTATAGTAATATATATATATATATATATATATATATATATATATATATATATATATATATATATATATATATATATATATATATATATATATATAAGATGGTGGTATTCTTGACTGTTGATTTAAATATAAATTATGATTTTTGAGGATGCAGTCAGTTTATTTGGCCCACAAGACAAAGAAAACTCTTTGACTTACTGTCAAGCTTTCGAATTTTATTTAATTCTTTTTCAAGACATCTATAAAAAGAAATATAAATTAACTAGTTAAAATTGTTAATTGTCTTACTTACTAGTCGTGAGATTACAGTTAATACTATTGTACTCCACAAAACAAACCATTATAAATATATTAAAAATTTTGTATTAAAAATAACTATATTGTCACTATATATGTCATTGTCATGGTTTGATTAATGGACATATATGAATGAAAATACAGTTACTTTATGTGGAAAGCAAAACCAGTAACAATAGTTTTTATTATAATTTATTTAATTGTCAATAAAAAATATAAATTAATCCAGTCAGCAGTTTGGCTTAAGCACATATGAATTTTTAATGTTAGGATGTCAATAGAAAATGAGATCTTGACGGTATTTATTGATATGTTAATATGTAACAATAAATGTTACTTAATTTGTCAATATCTGATCTTCTATTTACACATTTTTTATTTTTTTGTATATGTGTCATTTCTAAAAATAACCGTTTCTGTTCATGTTTCTGCCTCTCTAGAATTGAAGCTTGTGAAAAATGAAATGTGTGATTTAGATTGATGGAGTGTTCAGCTAATGCACAAGCTTGTGATTTCTTAGTTTTTACATCACTTTTATGAGAAATAATTCTGCTGTGTAATGTTCGAGAAGTTTCTCCTATATAAACTTTATCACAGTCTGAGCAAGGTATTTGATACACTACTCTAGAAATTTCATCAGTTGTTAAAGGATCTTTAGTTTTAGTGTATAAATGCGCTATGGTTTTAACATTTCTGGTTGCAATTTTTATGTTTTCTAATCCTTTAAATAATTTGAGAAGTTTTGGTGTTAAGAATGGAATATAAGGTAAAGATCCAAAACTTTGTGGTGTTATTGGTATTAAGGTGTTAACTGTCAGGCTATTGTTTATTTCTTGATTTGCCATTTTTACTGTGATTTGTTTTTTATTGTTGATATTGTCGATCAATGTGATGGAGGTTGGAGAGTTTGCAGTACTAAAAATTAATTTATTGAGTAAGCCAACGGGATAAGAATTTTCAATTAGTATGTTTTTTAGTCTCTTTAAACTTTGTTCTCTATATGTTGGATGAGTTATTAAGTTAAAATTAAGTTTATTTTCATTTTTGTAGGATGTTCGGAATAGTAATTAATGAATCTATTGCTAGAAATTGGTTTTCGATACCATTCTGTTTTAAGACTATTGTCATGTGTGCGATGACAATTAACAATTTTAACTAGTTAATTTATATTTCTTTTTATAGATGTCTTGAAAAAGAATTAAATAAAAGTCGAAAGCTTGACAGTAAGTCAAAGAGTTTTCTTTGTCTTGTGGGCCAAATAAACTGACTGCATCCTCAAAAATCATAATTTATATATATATATATATATATATATATATATATATATATATATATATATATATATATATATATATATATATATATATATTTAACTATATATATATGATAAAAATGAATTTTCTACCCAAAATTCATTTTTGTAATATAAATATTTCCAACAGTGACATTTTTCGTCACATTTCTAAGGAGTTAAAGTATAAAAGAAGTAATAATGAGTTTATGAGTGACACCAGCTAGTCTGAGATCCGTATTTGATCTTAATCCGAGTGTTAAAGTAATGGCGAGAGTTATAACATTCTATATATGCAAGATCTCCATTAATTTTCCTCATTTAAAAATAATACGTGCATAATGTCAGCGATAACAACCACTAGCCCATACGTTTAGTTGACAGTAGTCGGATTATTGTTAATCCGCAATTAGAATACCGATCACGAAAATGGACATAAAATACACTATCAAACGATTACCATGGACAATGGTTATGATCTTATTTTAACAGAAAGTAGCGCATATGCTCATAAGAGTTCAAGGTAGAACAGATGAAAAATAACAATAAAACTGGCCATTTGATGGCACGTTACAATATAAAAATTTTATTTTTTGTCTATTATTCAATATAGGAACAATGGAAAGCAACTTATAGTTGTTTCTTGGTAATATCTCTGATTATATAAATTTTACATTTTTAATTAATCCATATAGAAACAATCATAATAATTGAACTACCAAGTACTGAAATAAGGATTCTTTAGAAATTATTTTTTTCTGTTAAATTTGCTTAAAGCTATTACTAAATTATTTGATTTCATAAGTAATTTACTTTATATTGATTTAGCTATATAACAGATCCGCTCTTGCCCAATAAATGATCAACCCGAAACTTTGTTTTAAGTTGAATTAAATCCACATTTAATAACGTACACAAACATGAATGTCCTTTGTTGATCGCTAAGTTGCATGAATATTCTTCATTAAATAATCATTGTTGAATATGGATTTCACTTGAGACTAAGTCAGTTATTTTAACTGGCATACAGAGTTTGTGTATGGATTATGCTCAGCATACAAACATTTGGGAAAACGAAGAGTAGAAAGATGTCTATTAAATATTTTCAGATGCAAAGGTCCAACTGGAAAGATGATGAATAGTGCAAGATCTTGATGAAGAGTCGGTGCAGCGGTCAATAATACTAAGCATCGATGATATGTGAATAGTTTTTTCGAATACATATTACTAATAATAATTATACTTTTTAAATTCGGTATTGTCTTCTTCACCCGAGCTTTCATGTTTTTTTATTTTCTACTAAACTCGGATTCACCAGTAGATTTCAGCGTTAGCTCTTACGGAAAATGTTAATCAAATGGAAGAAAACGCTGCAGCGTTGCTAGTTAATCGTCGGCCTCAACGTGGCAACGTGGCTTCGAAAACTCTTACACACGGAGCATATGCAATTTTGCACTATCATTCACTGATTTGCCCTAATAACTGTTCCAGAAAATATTCGGACGTCGTCGTAATGTAGTGCTCAACAATTGATAAGGATCATAACTATGATTTCAAATATTTTATGTTTGTTGAGATCCTAGTATGATGACTTGAATAGAATAAATGAAAATAGACGACTTTACTATTCAATTTTTTGCTGACCCTAGTAAAAGATGGCCATAATGGCAAAATTTATTTTATTTCGTTTAAAATTGATAATAAAGTCGGAGTATTAATATTACTTACCGAGGACGACCACCGACTAGATGGACCGATGACATTAAACGTGTAGCGGGAAACTGGCTACAAGCGGCCCAATGTAGAGAACACTGGAAAGAACTGAGGGAGGTCTATGTCCAGCAGTGGACGCGATTGGCTGATTGATGATGATGATTAATATTACTTTAATTATATTAAATTTTAACAAACTTCGGCTATTTCTGGAGTAAAATATTACTTCGATCCTTATCAATTGTTGAGCACTGTTGTATTTGACGAATAGAAAACTTTTTACATCTCTTGTTGTCATATTTACGGAAATGGATGTTTTAAGACCTTTTGAATAGAATTGAAATGAATACAAAGAAAATGCCACGATTAGTAGATAAGTTAAAAATATATCGAGGATACATCATTTATATTTTAGTATTATTTATACAAGGTGTTTCATTAACAGTTATCCATATAGTAACTGGAGATACATTAGAACAAAATATGAAGATTTAACCTAAAACACTAATCACATGCCATGATTTTTGTGACTGATATTTTTACGTTAAAGTTGATTTCATATAATTGAATGAACTATCTTTCAATAAAATCCTTGCAACTCATAAATATTGGCAATATCATTTTGATGTCTTCTAATTTAAAAATTTTTTTATTGAGTTAATGCGTCGACAACTAATAGTGTGTGTGTGTGTGTGTGTGTGTGTGTGTGTGTGTGTGTGTGTGTGTGTAAAGTGATTGTCTTGATACTTAGCAAAGTCGACGTCATTGTCTTTACTAAGAGACGCTAATTGTATCCGAACGTCTGCAGTCCCTCCGGTGAGTTCAGATTGCTTCTGTGTCAAAAACATGGAGCATTTAGAGGTGAACAGTTTCAAACAAGGAAAAATCTTGGATTTATATGCGCGACAAATTATTTTGAATATGTTGATATATACAACAAAAACAAATTCCGATCTGACTCCAACACAAATTGTTTCTACAACAAGTACAGCGCTGGTTGTTAGCGATAGGACAGTCTGGAAAATTCGTCAGGAAGGATTGGATCATAATGGAGACTTACCCAAAATTCTGAAAAACCCACGTAAACGGACTAAGAAGAAAACCAATCAGGAATTTACCTAGGATGAGAATATCAGGAGCCAATTGAGAAGACTTGTTCACATGGAATTTTTCTTAAAGAACATACCTCCCACAGTCAAAGCTATCCTGGATGTCGTTAATTTACACGAACATTTGCCTAAATTTTTCAATCTAGCGTATATCGACTATTGCGAGAGATGGGGTTTGTTTATAAAAAAAGAGGAAAGAAAGCTGTAATGATGGAACGTCATGACATAATAAATTAGAGGCATAAATTTCTTAGAAAAATACAGAATTATCGAAATCAAGGATAGAATATTTTCTATTTGGATGAAAGTTTGGTAAATATCGGACATACAGTAAATAAGGTATAGGTGGATTCAACCAAAACCAGTTGAACCATAAGGATGCATTTTTAAAAGGCTTACTGCTGGTCTAAATGGTCCAACACAAAGGGGTCCGAGATTTGTCTTGTTACATGTTGGATCTAATAGAGGTTTTCTAATAAATTCAGAATGTGTATTTTTAGCAAAAAAAGATTCAGGCGACTACCATGACGAAATGAACGGCGAGTCTTTCGAAGACTGGTTTGAAAATAAACTAATCGCAAACCTCCCAAAAGTGTGATAGTAATAGATAATGCTCCATATCATTCATGCAAAAAAAATTCCCCAAGAAGTTTCTGGAACAAACAAGGATATATTTTATGAAGAAGATTATTTAAAGTCAGAACTATTGGATGTAGCAAACAGTTATGCAGATATATACGACAAGTATAGCATCGAAAATTTGGTCGCCAAGTCACCAGATGATATAGCGTATCACGCTGTCCTGAATTTCAATCGGTTGGGGAACCATTTTGGAGTTCTAGTACCCAGGATTTGGCTGATAGTTGTGCGCCTATCGCGCATCAGAGTCCTATAGGGGGGAAAGGTGCTCTGGAGCAGTGGTGCTCAGACTTATACTGCATGGGATCTACCACATAAACTGAAAGCGTCCGGAGATCGACTGCTCTACCCTGTTTTTAAACCAGGAGGAATAATTCAAATTTACAGTTTACAAGTTTACTCTATTGTTATGAAATTTTGACACTAATGGCATTTTATAGGTTAATTAAGTTATATCGGCGATTTTTTGTGTGTTTCGGCGTTATTCTTTTAATTTTTACATTTTTAGTCTACTTTTATATAATAAAAACAGTTGTTTTTAGAACTCTTTAGCGACGTATTAGTATAATATATTTTTGGATTACCCTCGAAGGCCGATATGATCAACCAAAAAAGAAGATGTATTTGATAACTTTTCTAGTGACTTTCTTTGGTGTGAATCTGTTTCTTTAGTTTACTGCTCCTGGTTTAAAAACAAAGCATAGTAAAAAAAAACAATTTTGAAAATAAAAACTTTATTGTACATTTCTAATTGATAAAAAGTTGTAACTACAGAGAGTTATGAATAAAGTCATTTTGTTCATATTAATTTTATTTGGACTGCATATGGCACTGCATATCATCCACAAGTATTTCATATAATGGTACGTAATTACCAAGGGCCAAACGCAAGCATAAATAGAACTGTTCGTCAGTTAGCCGATTACGATATTTTGATTTCACTATCTTCATTTGGTGTTGTTGCGTTCTTGTAAATATGTTTTATCAAAGCATCTATTAAACGCAACAGCATCTGTTAAACTCCATGACTTTACCGATAAATATAGAATTGAGCGAGGAATTAGACAGGGCGACACCATCTCCCCCGAACTATTCACTGCAGCTCTGGAATATGCCTTTAAAAAACTAGATTGGGCTAAAAGGGAATAAATATTGATGGTGAATACTTAAGCCACTTGCGTTTTGCAGATGATATTGTCATTATAGCCGAGAGTTTAAATGAAGCTCACAAAGTGATGGAAGAACTAAAACAGGCAATAGAACAAATAGGCCTGAACATAAACTTTGAAAAAACAAAATACATGACCAATTTAGTTCCAAGTGATGTTATGAGGGTAGATGGGAACGAAGTACATCAGGCCTTTAGCTATATCTATTTAGGGCATGAAATTAGAATAGGAAAAGACAATCAAACTTGTGAGATCCAGAGTCGCATAGGCTTGGGATGGGCAGCATTTGGCAAGATGCGAGATATTCTAAAAGGAACGCTACCGATTTGCTTGAAAAAAAAAAGGTTTACAACCAATGCATACTGCCAGTAATAACATATGGTTCCGAAACAATAACTTTAACCAAACATTCTGCAAATAAATTGAGAGTAACCCAAAGAAAAATGGAAAGAGCAATGTTGGGAATAACTAGAAGAGATATGGTATCAAATAGGATAGTGAGACAGAAGACTAAAGTGACAGATGTCATAGAAAAAATTGCACAAGCCAAATGGAGATGGGCTGGACATATAGCACGTTTAAATGATAATAGGTGGACCAAAAGACTCATAGAATGGAGACCTAGAGAAGACAAAAGACACCGAGGCAGACCACCAAAAAGATGGATGGACGACTTGAGAAAAACAGTCGGAAATTGGATACAGAAGGCGCAAGATAGAGAACAGTGGAAGAACATGGAGGAGACCTATATCCAACAGTGGATGCAAGAGGTTGAGGAATGATGATGATGATCTTCATTTGGGAAAATGCAGACTCATAGAAGTATGTTAATCTAAAGAATGCTGTGAGCTGCAGAGCTATTTGTCTCAAAGGCGGATATTTCTTAGACGGTATGAAAGACCAAAATTTCATATCGGTCGCTCTGGATTCAAGGTGAATATCCGAAACTATTTTCAGTACCTCATTTTGGACGGAAATGGTCTCCATATTGAACGTCACGGATATTTCAGTGGTTATTTTTTCCACTTCTTGACAAGAAAATGGATTAGACATGAATGTTGCAATATCTGTCAGCTTTTTAAAATCAGCAAAGCGTTCTTCAAACTCACTATGAAGTGGTTGCAGCTCCGTCTCGTAATAAACATAATTTAAATGAGCGGCTACTCTTTTTTTCAACGATGGAAAGTTGTTTAAATCCTTTCTGCTAATTTGCTTAATCAATCATTTCAATTTGTTGACAAAAGAATGTATTGCGCTCATCATATGGATAAATGTTTTATTTTTACCTTGTAGTTCAAAATTAAGGAGGTTCAAATGATTTTTTAAATCTGTTAGGAAAGCCAGATCACTGAGCCATTTTTCGTTTTGAAGTAGATGAGTGTCGTCCCCTCGTTCTTTTAAAAAAATAAATTATTTGGGGATGTAGCTCCTGGAACCTATCTAAAATTTTCCACGGCTCATCTACCTCATATCTGTATGCAGAAGTAAATCAGTATGTTCTGCAGAGTCGATGGCTTCCAATTGCGCTTTTAAAAGACGTCGTTGGAAGCTTCGTTGGCAAGTTTAGACCTGTAAAAGGAGAATCCGTCTGGCTTAAGGCAATAAATTATATTTAATAGCCTCGTGACGAATGAGAGGGCAAATATCAACATGTGCGTTTTTTTACAGTTGGGAATTTGCTGAACGAATGTACCATAATTTATCTGTGAATGCTGATATGCCTAATCGGCATTATCGCAACTTTCGGGTAAAGAGATAGCATCATAATTATTTCGATCATGCACGTGTGGTGAGTCAAGACAGTACCCGTATTTTCTCCGTGAACCGCGATCGACTTCAAAAACTATAGCGATCGACCGGTCGATCGCGATCGACCCTTTGAGCACCGCTGGTCTGGAGCATTGGAGCGCGGTGTAGTCAATCCTGTTATGCTCCTGTTTTTAATTCGAGTTAGTACACCTAGCTCGCCAGCTGGGTTTACTTAAATTCCCTGCTTGCTTGAAAAGATCACTTGAGAAAGGTAATCTGCCGAAATTGCTGTAGAGGTAATAAATAAATTTTGTGGGAGTTTTGAAAACAAACTTTTCAGTGTTTTATTGTTAAATAAAATGAATTTCCGTTAACTAACGTCAAATATATCAGTTAATTATGTAAATGTATAAATGCAAGACTTAAATGTTTCCTTCTTATTTACAGCGACATTGTTAACTAATGAATTATTCGATGTTTTTAATTAAACAATATATATTGAATAAAGTATCTAGAAGTTTGGGTCAACTTACTGGCTTAATAATGGATTTACATTGCCTAATAAATGAAGTTTAAGTCGCTTAGGACTTAATTCTTCAAAATGAAATTAATAATCTCATTTGAGGTATACCTGGGGAGTTTAGGAATTTATTAAGAGAGAACCCGACTCATTATTAAAATTTCCTGGCAAAGTATACGGATTAGCTTTATAGAAAAGTAGTTTTCCAATATATTGGCTTAAATGTAGTAATCATCGATGCTGTTTCTCATCACGTACTTTAAACCGAACCTTTCCCGATCGACAATTTAGTAGATGTCCTTTTCGACTTTCCCATTCTTTTCCTCAACAAGTTCCGTATGCGATTCATGTAAAATTCTTATCACGATATTAAAGAAGTTAACTTTGGAATAGTTTGCGAAGGTGACGGCCATTACCGAGAGAAAGAAACAGGGGGGCCGTGTGCCCCCGCGAACCTATTCTGCTGCCTGCATTGCGCCTTGGAAGCGTCGCCCAACGACACGAGGCAGCGTCTCTGCGGGCTTATGGTAATAGACATCGGCGACGCCGTGGCTGACGCTTTCAATTGTACAGCATGTTCTACTACCTATAGAAGCTGGATAACTTTTGAATTTAAATGCATTGAAATTTGATTAGGGCTAGTGAGTACAGATATCAAATAGCCAGTTGATGTATTTTAAAAATTACTATATTCATTTTATTCACGAGACTTCGTAAGGATGTCTTTATTTAATTATATTATATTAAAAAATAAAAATATTAATACAATGTATTAATATTTTTATTTTTGGTTTTCGGACTTTTATTAAAGTCCGAATTTGGTTAAAGTCCGAATTCATAACACTACCAAAAAAACAACGTCCGAAAAACTGTAGCGATTATAGAATGATAAGCCTTATGAGCCACACTTTGAAAATATTTCTACGCATCATCCACAGTAGAATCAGAGATAAATGTGAAGAAGATCAGGATGAAACACAATTTGGCTTCAGAAATGGACTGGGAACTCGGGACGCCCTCTTTGCACTAAATGTATTACTGCAGAAATGTCGAGATCAAAGGAAAGACGTCTTTGCTGTATTTATTGACTATGAAAAGGCCTTTGATCGAGTACAGCATCACAAATTAATTAGAATATTAAAAGATAAAGGAGTTGATAGTCAAGACATACGATTCATAGAAAAGTTATACTGGCGTCAAACAGCGACAGCTTGCATAAACGAAAAATCAACAGAAATATGTAAAATACAAAGAGGTGTCAGACAGGGTTGTATACTATTCCCATTGTTATTAAATTTATATTCAGATAGAATATTTAAAGAAGCGCTGCATAATTTGGAATGGGGCGTGAAAGTTAATGGAATTCTGATAAATACAATTAGATATTCAGACGATACAGTTATTTTAAGTGATGACATGAATGGATTACAATGCCTTTTAAATGCCATTGATAAAGTGAGAAGAGAGTTTGGCCTAAACATAAACTGTTCAAAAACAAAACAAATGGTGTTTAGCCGTTTAGCACATCAAGATGCACGATTATATGTTGATGGTCATATAATTCAAAGAGTGTCCAGTTTTAAATATCTTGGTTGCCATATTACTGAACAACTAGATCCAGATCAAAAGATAAAATGTAGAATCGACATTTTTAAAAATGAGGTCATTGTTCTGTAATGATAACTTGCAACTTCAACTTCGAAAGCGCATGGTTAAATGCTACATTTGGTCAGTCCTCTTATACGGTGTCGAAGCATGGACATTAAAAATGACCTCGATTAATCATCTGGAGGCCTTTGAAATGTGGCTGCATAGACGTATACTAAAAATTCCATGGACGGCTATGCTGACAAATGTGGCAGTCCTTGAAAGAGCAAATGCTGCTCGCGAGCTGCTTGATAACATCAAATGTAGAAAGATGGCCTATTTTGGACACGTAGTAAGGGGAGATCGATATAATATTCTTCAACTTATTATGATGGGTAAAATCGAAGGACGCAGCGGAATTGGTAGAAAGCTGGCCTCGTGGTTGAAGAATATCAGGGAGTGGACAGGAATAAAGAAAGCTGAGCAACTATTTAGAATAGCTCGAGACAGAGACAGTTTCGCCATGTTAATCGCCAACGTCAAGGGGACTTGATAGGGCACGTTAAAAAGAAGAATACAATGTAAGGTTTAAAAACGGCTTATAAGAAATATGTTAACCAAACAAATTCTCCAAAATGGGTTAAAATCCACATTTGTAAATGTTTGTTAAAAATTTTAAATTGAATTGCTTGTATTAAAGAACAATAGGTCTTTCTAAAAGAGTCCCAAAAGAACACAAAATACATAACTACAAATTAAACATGAAAAACTATCTTCAGCTGTGACCATCTTATTAATTATTGTAAGTGTCTATGCTTTTTAGGCAATAGAACGACGGATAAACGAAATACATGAAAGTAGGTTCGCAACCACAAATACGACGGCTACTTGTTATAGAAAACGACGTCATCGAAGCAGTTAACGAATTTGTATACCTGGTAACGCTCGTCAATACTGAAAATGACATTACCGCAGAGATAAACCGCAGAATTTGCACGGCTAATAGATGCTATTTTGGGCTTAATCTCCTTTTTAAATCTACAGCTATATCAAGAAATACAAAAGTAAAACTCTACAAAACAATAATACGCAAAGTCCTAACATATGGTTCAGAAACCAGGACTTTAACAAAAAGCAATGAAAACATGTTAGGATGTTTCGAAAGAAAAATACTAAGGCGAATCTATGGAGCGGTAAATGAAAATGGTGTCTGGAGAAGACGATACAACTTCGAACTCTATAGAATATACCAGGAACCAGATATAGTAAAACACATTAAGATAGGACGTCTGAGGTGGGTAGGCCATGTAATGCGGATGGAGCAAACCGACCCAGCTAGAAAAACGCTCCTTGATAGACCTATTGGCCAAAGAAGAAGAGGAAGACCCAGAACAAAATTCTTAGATAACATAGACCAAGACATGAGAAATATGGAAATACGTGCTTGGCAGAGGAAGGCGATGGATAGGGAATACTGGAAGATAATTCTTGGGGAGGCTAGGACCCAACAGGGTTGTAAAGCCAAAATGATGATGATGATGATGATGATGAACGACGGATAATAATCAACAATAAAAAAACGAGTCTTAAAATTCACCAAACACAGAGCTATCTAGAAAATTGAATTGAGATAGGCTATCTTCTTCAAGTGCCGTCTCCATCAATGGAGGTTAGCGGTTATGGTGGCAAACGTTTGTCTATCTTCAGCTGCTCTTAAGAGTTCCTCAAATCCAAGTCCAGTCCAGTTTCTGATATTACGTAACCAGGACAATTTTTTTCTTCCAATTCCTCGCTTCCTTTTATTTTGCCTTTTATTATCAACTGAGGGATGTAGTATTTCTCGTTGCGCAACAAATGCCCTAAATAACTGGTTTTTCTTCTTTTGACTGTTCTCAATAGTTCTTTTTCTGAATTGAGTCTAGCTAGTACTTCTTCATTTGTTTTTCGTGCTGTCCAAGGAATTTTTAAAATTCTACGGTACACCCACATTTCAAATGCCTCGATTCTATTCAGGCTCTTTATTTTTAAAGTCCATGTTTCGGCTCCGTAGAGAAGAACAGACCAGATAAAACATTTTACAAGATTTAATCTCAATTTAATATTTATATGTGTATCGCAGAATAGAACGCGCATCTTAAAGAAACTATCCCTAGCTTGAGCAATTCTCGCTTTAATTTCTTGTTCTGGGTCTAGCTTGCAATTAATCCAACAGCCAAGGTATTTGTATTGGTTTACCTGTTCTAAAATATTCCCATTTATTTTTATAGGTAAGGGATATTCTGTTTTCTTTGGATCACCATTACTTTTGTTTTTTTTTTTTTTTCGTTGATCTTCATTCCAAACTCTCGACAAGCATCCTTAAGTGGTCTATAACCCTCTGTAAGTTTTTGTCTGTATCAGCCAGTAGGACAGTGTCATCTGCATATCTTATGCTAGATATTGGTTCTCCATTAATTTTTATTCCTGTGGAAAGGTTTTCCAAAGCTTGCTTGAATAGTAAAACAAGAAAATTTAAATATCTCGGACATATTACACGTGGAGAGTAATACACCTTGCTCCAACTGATTATGCAGGGAAAGATCCCAGGAAAAAGAAGTATAGGGAGGCGTAGAATGTCATGGCTGCGCAACCTGCGAGAGTGGTACGGATATACATCAAATGAACTTTTCAGAGCAACCGTCTTAAAAGTCCAAATAGCTATGATGATTGCCGACCTCCGTCGCGGAGATGGCACTTGAAGAAGAAGAATGGAATTACATCATCATACCGCTCTGTAGTAGCTTGGACACCATGTCGAATGACGAATATGTTTCGAAATTATGGTTCGACTATGTATGTACTAAAGAGCGTTATTAATTGGCGTTCTCTATTATACAGTAAAAGTCTGTCATTGAATACACGTCTAAGAGTCTTGAAGCGCTACGTGTTGAGAAATGTAAAATAATGAGAATTATTTAAATTTGCCGCGCATTTGTAGACGGGGCCTTAAGGCGGAGTCCCATGCATCCGATTTCCGACGACACGATGATCCGAAAGTATTCTCATTGGTCAGAATCGAATCAGAATATTTTCGCGCCGAATTTCATCCGAAATTTTTAACTACGCTTCCGACATCGGATAAACATTAACATCTGTACATTTAATTTATTTAAACATGAATTTTAATCGAAGAAGCTATGTTCGTAAAGTTAATAAAACGCTATTATTATGTCTGCTTCTTTTAATTCGCAAAAAAAAAACAAAACGTACAATTCGACAAAGAAAATATTGGGTTAGTTAAATGTTTCAGTAAAAAAGTCACAAGGGGCTTTTATTAATCTATTGCACTCTTGCAGGAAATGAAGCTAAATGATGTTTATCTATCTTTAAGCTTAGAATGCGTAATTACACATTTTATAAGTTACATAGTTTTTTCTACGTTATCCATAATAAACTGAGTAATTGAAAGCAGGAGAAGGGATTATATACCATGCGGAAATAATCCCTTCTGCTGTTTTACTACGCAAAGTAGGTAAACAGCATTTACCAACCAAACCACCAAACATCCAAACAATAAAAAAATTGATAGTTAACAGTTTATACGGATTTTCGTATCCGACAATCGCATCCATGTGAATAGCTTCCAATAGCAACTGCGAAACCATACGATTTTCGTATGTCGGATCTCGGAAATCGGATACATGGGACTTCGCCTTTAGCTGTATTGACACTTCATGTCTTGCCGAAAAAGAGAAGAGTCGCCACCGCCGGCCGAGAGTGACAGTCGGTCGAAATAAATAGGTTAACAGATGGCATGTCGATATAGTCAATATATTTTTGTTTTGGATAATAAATTTGGTATCTGTGCACATATCCTTTAGTTTTTACTAGAGATACAACAGTCCACTAGCGAAGTTAAACCAGCGCACCAGTTATAAGGGCGAATACAATCATTCAAGAAAACAAGAATGGTCTAACCTACCCCAACACTACGTCTGGTCCGCTTTGTTCTATGGATGTAAAACCTTCTTCTTCTTCTTCTTTTTATGTAGGAATGAGTCTGTCTATTTTTCAATTTGCCTTCAGTGAATTGTCGTTTCATCGTTTTTTGTGATCTTGCTACTGATCGTCTTCCTTTTGGGGAACAATCTTTTGCTGTCTTTACTACTCTATTTGTTGTCATTCGGCTTATATGATCATTTCATTCTACTCTTCTATTTTTTTACCTAGTCCTTGATGTTCTCCACCTTGCATCTACGTCGTATATCGGTACTTCTAGCTTTGTGTATCTTTTTGTCCTCTCTGTGTCAGGTCGTGTTTCTGCCGCGTATGTTATTATTGAATTAATCATTATTTAATTTTAATTATCTCACCAAGTTAATTTATTAAAGCCTCTCCTTCATATTTTAAGTTCTCTGCCACAATGCCGCTCTTCCCGGGCGTTTTTTATTTTTCATTTCTTTTATTATTTCTTCAATTTATTCTCTTGTGGGCTTTGGAAAATGTGATCGCTAACATCCATTAGTGGATTTGCATCTGAAGAAGAAGAAGAAGAGGGCTTTGGTATTTCTTCTGCTACTATTTGGGGTTTCATCATCATCAGTGGCGTTACAGCTCTTTATGAGCCAAAGCCTGCTTCAGAACAATCCTACATTCGCCCCTGTCTCTGGCAACTCTTCTCCATGCTCTAATTCCGATAGACTTCAAATCATTTTCTAGGTTGTCTTGGTACCTAAGTCTCGGTCTTCCTCTTCTTCGTTGTCCGATCGGCCCTCTTCGGTATGAACACTTTCCTGACTATGGCATCTTCCTCTCGTCTGATTACATGACCTATCCATCTGAGGTGTGCTACCCTAATGAATTTTACAACGTCAGTTTCTCCAAATCTTCTATACAACTCAAAATTGTAGCACCTGCGCTACAAACCTTGTTCTTTTATGCCTCCATATATTCGTCTTAGTATTTTTTGCTCAAAACGTTTGAGCAATTCTTGGTCATTCTGTGTTAGTGTCCAAGTTTCTGAACCATATGTTAGCACTGGTCTTATTAGTGTTTTGTATACTTCTCTTCTTTGGGTGCCGTCTTCAATGAAGGTTGGCGATATCCTCAGCAACATCATTTCTGTCCCTGGCTTTTCTTATTAAAGATTGAGAATCCAAACCAGTCCACTCACGAATGTTCTTCAACCAGGACGCCTGTTGTCTACCAGGACCACGTTTTCCTTCTACCTTCCCCTCTATAAGAAGCTGCAGGAGCTCGTATTTCTCATTTCTGTATATGTGTCCCAAATATGAGGTTTTCCGTGTTTTCATTATTTTTAAGAGTTCTCTGTCGGTACCCATCTTGTGTAGGACCTGCTCGTTGCTCATATGCGCTGTACAGGGGACTCTCAGCATCCTTCGAAATAACCACATTTCAAAACTTTCCAAACGCCTGAGTGAGTTGATTTTGAAGGTCCAGGCCTCCATTCCATATAGTAAGGTGCTGTAAACGTAACATTTCAGCATTCGGTATCGGATTTTGAGATTGAGTGTTTGGGACGTAAACATTTGTTTCATTTTTAAAAAGACATTTCTTGCTTGTTCAATTCGCGATTTTATTTCTATGTCTGGATCTATATCTTTTGTTATCCAGCACCCTAGATATCGAAATTTCTCGACATTTTCGATAATGTTACTATTCACGTTTAAAGCCATGGGTGGATGGATGGATGTTTTGGAGACAATCATTGTTTTTGTTTTCTTGACGTTAATGCTGAGGCCGTATTGTTCTCCGATCGATCTGACGCGATCTAAGAGTGTCTGGAGATCCTGTGCGCTCTCTGCAATTAGGACCGTGTCGTCGGCGTATCGTACATTATTTAGAACTCTGCCGTACACCTCGCTTGATATTGAATATTTCTGTGTCACCGGCTTCTGTTCTAACTGCTGCAGTTTGGTTAAAATACAGCGTTTGGATAATTTTAAAATCGTTCTCGTCTAGTCCCTTTTTGTGAAGGCAATCCATCAGCTTATCATGTTTTGCTTTGTCGAAGGTCTTTTGATAGTCAATAAAACATAAAAAGAGATCCTTGTTTTGGTCTCGACATTTTTGCAGCAGTATAATAAAACTGGTTAATGCTTCCCGTGTCCCAAATCCATTTCGGAAGAAAAATTGTTCATCACTGATATCCTGTTCATATTTCTTATAAATGCGTTGGTGAATAACTTTCAAGAATAACTTTAACATATGCGACATTAAACTAATAAGTCTGAAATCACCACACTTCTTTGCTCCCTTAGTTTTTGGAAGGAGAATAAAGACTGATTTTAACCAGTCTTGTGGAATTTCACCGCTTGTATATATCTGATTAAATAATTTGACGATTATATTTAAATGTTGCTCTTCCAGTAGCTTTATGACTTCCGTATGTAACGAAGGAATACTGTCGGCAAACTATTACTACAGAAACAAAGATTTAAAACCTAAATGAAAAAATGAGTGTTAGAACAATCCATGATACCAGTATTTACATATGCAATAGAAACCTTGGCTTGTACAGCAAAAATAATCCGAACACTCCAGGTTACACAAAAAAAATATGAAAAGAGCTATTTTAGATATTAATATGATATCAGACAATGTAAGAAATTAATGTAACTTAAGATAATTCAAAATAAATGGAAATTGGAAATAAATAGCGGGCATGTTAAATGGGCTAAGAAAACATCAGAATGGAAACAGTGTGAAAAAACAATAAAAATAAGTTGACTGATATTAGGAAACACCAAGGAAAAAATGGATAAACACGGCACAAAACCGAAACTTGTGGAAACAGCTGGAGGAGGTGTAAGTCCAGATACAAAATGTGCAAAATATGGATAAATACATACTTTTCGTTTGTCGTTGTTTGTTGTATTAAGCAAATCATTAATGATTTGCTATATGCAGGATATTAATCATTATAATATTCCTAAGTTTTCCGATAAGACAAATGTATCGTCTGCAATATTATTAAGATTTTTTTCATTTATAATTTCTTCTTCGTATAAAACATCTTAAAAATATGTTTTAAATCGTTGTTGGCAGGCTGTGCTAAAATACATTCCTGTTGTACTACTCTCTGGTTTAAGACTATCCCTTGTGTTAATGTTAACTAAGATCTCTTTATTTTTTAAAAATTATATGACTACGTTCACATAGTAGTTTACACTAATCTTCTGTAGGTAATATTCTTTTAGAAATTGATACAGAAAAGTGCCATATAAATATTTAATGTCACGCAGTTATTGCGATGCATGTAATAAATACATAAAAATTCGCTTATCTCGAAGGCATAATTATTAGTATGTTAAAAATAAAGTTAAATCAAATAATGTGACCTTTGCTTTAACTAATAACGGAACAATCATGTCTGTGCTCTAAAGGTCAGATAAAATTAAAATTTTCAATGCAGTATCCCAGTAAAAGGAGTACTTGGGCTGCTATATATATATATATATATATATATATATATTATATATATATATATAATATATATATATACATATATATATATATATATATATATATATATATATATATATACAAACTACAAAGTTTATTGGGGCTGCAGTCAGAAGTTTTAGTTCTTCATCTTATTAAGGCTGTTTTCGCAGTTATAGCATACTGCGATTTGAAGTGGGCGTATCACTTACTTTTCTACACTGCTATGTCAGACCCTACGTGACCTCGTAATAGTTTGGATGTTTATTCAGTGGCGCCGGCCCACGGGTTGTTTAAAATAAATGCATTATTCTCCATTCAAATTAGTTTTTGTCGGAATACTTTTTTTTAGATTAATTATCGTAGATAATGTTTTAAAAAGAATTAATCACATTTTTAATTTATATGTCTTAGCTAAACATAGTATTAAATAAAAATTTGTGAAACGTGACTGCAAAAAACACCATAGTGTTTATTTATAATAAATTTAAATTTTGTTATATTAATATTAATATATAATTAATATTTTGTTAATATTTGTTAGAGGAAACTGATATTAGCGTAGTAAAAATTAAACAAAAAATATTTTTATTTATCTATAAAAAATTGGTACCTGCGAAACCATCATAATAGTAATGTATTTATCTGGCAAGTATTTCGAGGCGACGCACTGCGAGGAAAATGTTCTCTGAATGGAATATACATTATTTTAATATATTTGTAGGTTGCAGTTACATAAGAAAAGTATCCAATTGATGAATAAAACACAAATCGTGGATAGTTATTTCATCATATCAGTGGTATTACAGCTCGTCATGAGCCAAAGGCTTCTTCAGAACAATCTTCCATTCGCCCCTGCCTCTGGCAACTTTCTCCATGCTTTAACTCCGATGGATTTTAGATCATCCTCTGTGTTATCTTGATACCTAAGTTTTGGTCTTCCTCTGGATCGTCTTCCCACTGGTCCTCTTCGGTCGAAAATTTTTCTGATCGTTTCATCTTCATCTCGCCTAATTACATGTCCTATCCATCAAAGGCGTACTAATAAATTTTACAAACGTCAGGTACTACACCTGAAGAAGCATCGTAGTTTACTTTATACGATCTTTTTGACCAAGCACCATCAGCTATAACGGTTATTAACCCATTTCCGTCGGAATCTACTTCACCAATTTCTTTGGCTAAAGCTAATTCCTCCCGTCCAGCCTCTTCTAAGGAATCACAAAGTGTTTGGCCGATGATATCTGCAACTGTTTCCGTATGTTTTGCATACTGCCTGTAGGAAATCACAGGTATATTTAATGCAGCGTGCTGCTGCTGTATGTCTGAATAACCAGAACCATTCAAGTTCAGTGAATTGTTACCAGAATCCTATGTTGCTATCTCCTTTTCAATATTCCACATTTGACATTTAAAAGTCAATGTACTTATCAATCCGTCCATTTTTTCTTTGATAACCTCCATATTAGAAAAGTTGCATGAAAATGGAGAATGATTATTCAAACCTTGAATAGATATATATATATATATATATATATATATATATATATATATATATATATATATATATATATATATATACACTCAAAAATGTTTTGCATATTGCAATATTTTCAAAATTATGCACCAAATCTGGTGAAATCTATTTTTTTTTTGTTACAAAATACTTTATTATATATAAAATTGTTTGTTTTGAAAAAGAAACAATAAACAAAATTTAAAGAATTAACAATTTATTATTATTATTTATAATATGTATTATAAATATATTTTTTTAAATTTGTACAGATATAGGAACTAATACTTAATATGCCGTATTTCCACCTCTTGCATCAATGCAAGACTAAATGCGATATCCCATGCTTCTAATAAGTGTATTAACGTAGTTCTGATCCATGGTGCCCCCATTCTTCATCGCTGCTATTCTAAGGTCTTGTAGTGTCCTTGGGAGTGGCTGCCGGACTGAATTTTTCTTTTGATCATATCCCATTCGTGCTCAATGGGATTGAGGTCAGGTGAGCAAGGTGGCCATTATAATCTAACGATATCATTTGTCTCTAAAAAATCTGCTACATGTCTCGTACGATGGGGAGGTGCATTGTCGTCCATAAAAATAAATTCTGGACCAACAGCTCCTCGTCACAAGCGTACAACAGACCTAAGAATGGTAGTAATATAAATTTGTCCATTTATGTTACCAACAATAGGAATTAAAGGAGTTTTATTATTTAACATGATGGCGCCCCAAAACATTATAGAGCCACCTTGATATGGGACTCTTTGGACAGCTTGCTTAAGTCTATCCTGTCGATTTGGGTTCCTCCAAATCCTAATTCGGCGATTATCCGACAAAAGGCTAATTTTGGTTTCATCAGAAAATAAGACGTTTCCATATCTGTTGTCATGCCATTGTAAATGTTCATTGGCCCATTCCAGTCGAGTCCTTTTCTGCTCTAATGTAAGCTTTGGTACAAACAATGGTCTTCTTGTAAATAAATTCACCGAATGTAACCTGTTTCTAATAGCCTGATCGCAAATTACAATATTATGAGCTTCCTGAAGCTCTCTTTTAATAGTTGGGGCAGTCATAGAGGGGTTTCTCCGGGCAGTTAACGTTAAAAAGCGTTCTTGGACATTGGTAGTAATTCTGGGTCTTCCGTTTTTTGGACGATCGCTAACAGAATTCGTCTCTCGATATTTTTTCACAATCCGAGACACATCACTCTGATTAACTCCAACCCGGACAGCAACGTCGACTTGTGTGTCGCCTTTCTCAATCAAAGTAACGATTCTAGCTCTATTAAACTCAGATATCACTTGTCTATTCATATTGTTTACTACAAAGTGAATAAAACGCAAACCAATTTTTACAAATATCAATTTTCGAAAACTGATGAACACAAAATGAATACTAAGAATTTCTGCGACGATTAAAAAACAAAAAACAAGCAGTAAAATAGATTATTTTAGTAGACAAAAAAAAATTAATGCAAAAAATTTCAAATTAGAAACGTTCAGTGGCGTTACAGATAATATGCAAAACATTTTTGAGTGTATATATATATATGTATATATATATATATATATATATATATATATATATATATATATAGTTATATATATATATATAAGTTAAATAAAAGCTTTTAAAAACGGTTGTAATATAAATAATAAATACTAAAGCAGTGCAATTGCTCTTTTCCTTGACCTAGGACGTTTACTGGGACTCATTTTTTATCTTGTCTCTTATAACTTATATCACTAACCTAATGTAATACTTAAAATACGCGTAAACTAAAGAACTTTTAACTTATACCACTAAACTAATAATATATTACTTAACATACACGTAAACTAAATAATTTGAATGTTTTCAAAATAAACTGTAAACTGTAAAAACTAAGCAAGTTGATAAATAAAATACAAGAATGAAAGAACTAAAATGGATTCTAATTCAAGCGAACTAACTGACCGCACCCATAGAGAAATAAAAATAAGACCGTACCGTACGCTTATGAGATTTGACGTCACTAATGCGATAACGATCAAGCTCAGCGACAATGATGAGGAACACGTTTCACTATTAGATTTCAGTATTTTTTAGCAATTTTCTTCAAAGTTTGAATACGCTTTTCTCGATTATTACTGGACATAGAAAGGTGAAAAAAGAATCAACGATTACAGAAAAAAAAACTCTTTCAACTGATGGGCGTGAAAAGTTTGGTTATAATAGAACGTTAAACAGTATAATCCAATTTTTCAACAGAAAATTCAAAAAAAAAAATAAAAAAAGTAAAACCATCAGTTTAAGGCAACATAATTTCGTATAACATGTCCAAATTTCGAGACATTTCGTCGGTAAATAACAGAGAAAAAATTTTGGTGCACCGATAAAACAGCCTTAATAAAAGGGAATGTATTAAACTTGTGTTGATGGTGTGCAACCTGTTTAGCATACAGGTGTATTATGGTGTGTATATGTACAAGTAAGTCTTTGTGTCATTTTTGATGTTTAGTCAGTAAATAACAATAAATGTTACTCAATTTGTCTATATTGGACTTCTTATTTATACAAGACGCACTGGACTTTATTAAACACATTTCCAAGAAAACACGTTTAGAATGGTTATTTTCCCTTGCCAGAATACACTGAATTACACAGAATTGGACTGCAGCCCCAATAAACTTTGTTATTTGTTTAAATTGACAGTCACGAATATCCAGTATTCATTATATATATATATATATATATATATATATATATATATATATATATATTATATATATATTAAGAGTAAGAGTAAGAAAAAAGAAGTACTTGTGACTCGTTTGGAAAAAATATAAAACTGTTTTGGATGGGTTGGAGTCAATAAAAGGGGCTATTTTTTACTCGAGCTTTCAATTGTGATTACAATTATTATCAAGAGCTTCTAAAAAATACAAAATATCTTACAAAGTTGAACTAGAAATAAAAAATTTTTTATTAACTCACCAAATAAAAGTAGTTTGTTATATAAAACTGCTGCTTACATATTAATGGCAAAAAATATTAATAAAAAAATGTCTTATTCTAATAAATGTTTCTCTGAAAAATTTTGGTTAAGTTTCTTAACAAAAACAATAGAATTTGTAAACAAAAATTGAATAGCTACAAACCAGCCTAAATGTCATAAATACTAACTTAAAAATTTTTATTTTTGACATATTGTCAAAAATAAAATTTTGTTTAAAAAATTCTTCTTTGTTTAGTAACAAAAAAGAAGAAGATTTATTCACCATTGATAGATGCCCGAAAAAATGTAACAAATACATGGAAAATTCAAAATGTGATATTTTACTGACTGCATATATAAATTACATAGAAATAATATAATTATAAATTTTGCTTAGATTTTTAATTTCTGACCTTTTGTTTAAATTATTATCACTTTTGCTAATACAAACCATTTCCAAAAAAGTTCTTTTAAATTTATTACTTTCACTACATAAAATTTTAATATTATCAAAATATTAAGGACCATATTAAATATTAAATATTAATACAAAGACCATATTATGGATTTAAGTGGACAACATCCACTTTTATCCCATTCAAGCAAGGTTCTATTTCAAGTAATACATGAAAGAGTAAAAGCTTTCCTATTGCCTCAGATATCGGAAAAACAAGCGGGATTTGTAACAAGAGAACACATCCTTAATATCAAACAGCTAATCGAAAAAACTCATGAACTCAATACTCCTATGCTTGTGAACTGTGTGGATTACACAAAGGCCTTCGATTAAGTCAAATGGCAACAGCTATGGTCCATACTAGCGGAAATGGGAACACCCCACCACTTCTATCTATCTAATTAGCCTTCTTCGGTCCATCTTTGGACATAGGCCTCCCCAATCCTTTTCCATTCTTCTTTGTCTGTCGCTACGGTCATCCATCTAGAGCCCACGTGCTTCTTGATAGCATCTGCCCATCTCATTTGGGGCCTTCCTCTGCTTCGTTTATATTCCCACGGTCTCCAACTTATAAGAATTTTGTTCCATCGGTCTACTTTTTGTCTTATATTGTGTCCGGCAAATCTCCATTTCAATTTTGCAACTTCTTGTCTAACATCCCTCACTTTTGTTTTCTCTCTTATCCACTCGTTTCTCTTCTTATTCATTAGTCTTATGTGCAACATTTGTCTTTCCATTGCTCTTTGGGTTTTTATGATTTTGTCCATGTTTGCTTTTGTAAATGTCCGTGTTTGGGAGCCATACGTAAGAACAGGGAGTATGCATTGATTATATACTTTGGTCTTAAGATGCTGTGGATATCTTTTGTTTTTAAGAATGTAGCTTAGTTAATTACTATTAAACTGGGAATAAGCCACAATTAAAGATAAAAATACGTTTATTGACGTTTCAATTTCCACTTCGGAAATCGTTCTCAAAATACAAACCTATTTTTTGTATTTTGAGAACGATTTCCGAAGTGGAAATTGAAACGTCAATAAACGTATTTTTATCTTTAATTGTGGCTTATTCCCAGTTTAATAGTAATTAATTTACAATGCCACAAGAAAATAGCTTCAGAACAATGTAGCTTAGTTTGCCAAATGCCGCCCATGCCAGTCTAACTCGTCTCTTGATCTCTGCTGTTTGGTTCTCTTTGTTAAGTTTTATAGTTTGACCAAGGTATATATAATCCTTAACTTGTTCTATTTCATCTTGTCCGATTCTCATTGTGATGTCTTCATCTGTATTTGTTATAGTTTTGGTCTTGCTGTAATTCATATTAAGGCCTATCTTTCCAGCTTCTACGTCCAGTTCGTTCATTTCAAATTTCAAATAATTCTTTTTTTTTATCGGTTATCAATACGATGTCATCAGCGTACCTTAGATGGTTCAAGCGTTGTCCACAAATTTTTATACCTTTTTTTTCCCATTCTAATCTTTTAAAAGTATCTTCAAGAGCCTGATTGAAAAGTTTCGGTGATATTGTATCACCCTGTCTTACGCCTCTACTTATTTGTAATGATTTTGTTCCTTCATATACTTTAATTGTTGTTTTGGCTTCCTTATATTATAAATATATATATATATATATATATATATATATATATATATATATATATATTGGTTATTAGTTCCGTATATCTGTGGTCAATTCGGCTGTTAATCAAAGAACTTTTTACTGCCCAATGTTCAACACTGTCGAAAGCCTTTTCGAAATCTACCCCACCACTTAATTCAACTAATTAGAAGTCTACTCAGAAGTCTAGTCAACTAGTTAGAAGTAACTTTAAACATATTATGGACTAAACCTAAATAAGAGTAAGACAAAGATCATGATAGTAGAGAGAGCTCGGAATAATCTTCGACATATTAAAGAAATTAAACACCTTTCAAAAAGCTTTTTATTTACTTTTTTGTGTGAGAAAAAACCACAAATCCATCGACGATGGAATTTACGCAGTGGGCACTTCGAATTGACTGGTCGAATACCCTCTGTAAGGCACCGTGGGAGTGTTTTTCGTAAGCGTGATTTTCTAGGCCCTTGCGTCCCATCTGGCGATAACAGATTGAATAACAATGTGGACATCACGCAACCCTGTCTAACACCTCTTTTGATTTCTATAGTTTCTGTATCGACATTTTCGATTCTAACCTTTGCTTTTTGATTCTAGTAAAGATTGACAATAACCCGTATATTTCGACTATTCACATTCTTTTCTTTTAACAGTTGTCTTACAAGTTTTTCTTCCCATACATGTCCAATTTACGTTACAATATTTCGAAGAATTTTTTAAAATCTTCGATATGTCACATCTTTTCTGTATTTTATTACTAACTTTTGTCTTTTACTATTCCTAATCTAATCACTTTTTAAATTAAAAATGCTTATAATATACTTTAAATTTAAAAGAAAACACATTGTTTTAGTTTGTATGTGACACGATCTATTTTGAATTTATGAATTTTAGCCAAAGACTATATTTAAGTCAATGGTTTCGTCGACCTTAAAACTACTTTAGAAATCAGACCGCACTTTTTTTAACTCAACTGCTATGAATATTTTGAGAATCTTTTCAACTTTATCCATAAAACAACAGTTTCTTCCTCAAAAGTATATTTCTGCCAAAAAGCTATCCAATAATCATAACTAAAGTCCAAACCTCAAACTTCAGGCAAGTCATCCACTTCCTTATCTCGCATCAATAAAAAGATTATTTCAAAATACACTTCAATACCAAAGTGGGGTTTTCCGTTTATATATCTATCTCCAATAAAACTCAACCCTTTTCCCAAAAATATCCGTCTAAAATTGGACGAAGTGCGTCCGATTTATTGAAGTACCCGATATAAATCAACGTTATCGCTCGAACCGGTAGTTGGCCTAGACCCTTCTTCAATGATTACCTACACTAAGAGAAATAGTTAGCACTTATTTTGGCAAATAAAGCATGTTCCGAAAAATCTGCCGCGTATATTAGAATTTATCGCTAAAATTGAATACAATCATTTTAATATACTTATCTATTTCCCTAACACGTTCCTTTACTTGAGTGCAGATGTAAAAACAGGTAAAAACAAATACAGAAAGCCAATAGATCTTCTTCTTCTTCATGTACCATCTCCTCTAAGAAGGTTGGCAACCATCATGGCAATTCGCACTTTTGATACCGCTGCTCTAAAGAGGTCAGCACAAGTGCAGTTAAACCAAGCCCTCATATTTTAACCAGGAGATGTGCCTTCTTTCGCGACTCCTTCTAACCTGTATTCTTCCTTGCATTATTAATTGTAACAAATTATAACGCTCGCCCCTCATCGCATGTCCTAGATATTGCAGTTTTCTGACTTTAATTGTATTTAAAACCTCTTTATCTCTTGCCATTCTTCTCAAACCCTGCTATGTATTTATCACTTTTCACAATTCGAAAACGCTACAAAATAACTAGTCGGGTAAATACAGAAAACATCCATAAAGGTACCTGGTTAGGAACAAATAAAAGTACTTAAGCCAAATAGATTCATACAGAGGAGCATAAAAAATAATAAGAGGTTGTCGAAACCATAGAGGAGTAGACGTAGACAGTGATCACTTTTTATTGTTCGCAAAAATGGGTCAACAGCCTGGGTCAAGAAAAAAGAAAAGTGTGACACAACAGACAGAAATTTTAAGCATACCATGTTTGCAAGAAACAGAAAAAATAAAAATATATAGAAAAAATTGGAAAAATTGTTCAACAAATCAAGGAAATATCGACGATACGAATGGTGTAGATAATAAAAAGGGCATCCAGTAATGCATTATTAGAAGACAAAAGTTAAAAATAAAAAAGAGTTTGATAATTCTGTAAATTCGACTAAATATTCGAAAAAAATACATTTTTCTCACTAAATTGTTAACAATAACCAGACTACTTAATTTTTTTAACAGAATTTCAGCACCAATTAAAGCGTTGCATAAATCTTCATTAAATTTTGAACGTATTCGTCCTGATGAAAGCGATGTAGTTATTAAAATTTGTTTTTTCGACAAGATTTTTTATCCAGTAAAGTTTTATGCTATGCAGTTGCTAAATGGTGTGTCACTTACAACTTTCTGCGAGCACTCACAGGAATTGCACAATATTATCCAAATAGTACATTTACTAGAATACTTTGTGATCTAGAAGGTAAAGCGCGTATGTAGAGTCTGTTTTTCTATTATTGAAATGCCTTTTATGTTCTGCTATACGTTTGATAAAAGTTATACCAGTTTGACCGATGTAAGTTTTTGGGCTGTCGCCACATTTAACTTTATATACACAAGTGTGTAATTAATTATTCTTTTGGCTCTTGTTTTTCTTAATATATTTGGCTAGATAGTTGTTTGTTCTAAAATGTGTTATTCCTCTTTTTTTAGAAGTTTTTAGTATTTTATTGTTATATTGTAACTTAGTTTCACAATCTCATTTTATATTCTAGTAATTTGTGTGTTGTAGGTAGTGGGTTCTAAGTGGCAGGTAGGTGGTCAATCTAGGAGGTACATTATTTAAAATTAGAAAAAACCATGGATAAATTGCTAGCCAATATGCATTTGTGTATTAACGTTGTGAAAATGTGCAAATTGATATGCAGATATATAGGTGCATAAGTATTAGAACCCTAGTCAAAACTTTTCAATCCTTACTGGAAATATAGTAGTTACATTATTTACAGATATAGGGTAAGGAAAGGATTCTCAATGTTTTTCTCTCAATCACATTCTCAATGTGATTCTCAATGTAAAGGCGCTTATGTAAGCTGGATTCAAAATGGAATGGAAGTTGCTACGATTTGGAGCATTTGTAGGGTTATTGCTCATATAACGATTCATGCTATCGCGCCAGTAAGTGGCTTGAATAGTCCCACGTCAAGTGGTTGCAATAGATGAGTGCAATGAGCTCTGAAAGTAAATAGGTAAACTTGATTATCTTTCGCTATTTTCAAAACTTCAGCTCTAATGTGGGCAGAATGAGAGTCCATCAACAAGACTATAGGACGCTCAGATGGTATCGTAGTGATAAAAAAATTTAACCATTCCAAAAACAATTCAGAATTGATCCATCCCTTAGGAGATAATTTTATTATTGCGTTGGGAAGGGCATCGATTTTTAAGTGTATCATTCCATCTAACACCTTTAAAGATTACCATAGAAGGAATCCATGTTCCATCAGCACAAATGCATGCTAACATAGTTTGAGTTTGACCTCGTTCAGCGTAGGAAGGTTTCACTACATACGATGATCCAGTCTCTTCGCAATTCCAAATTAAATTCGGGTTGTTTTTTATATTGAATTTCCTAAGAACATCATTCAGTTTCGAAAAGAAATCTTTGATCATAAATTCATTATCCATGGAAGGTCTGTACGCTGAAAGATTTTCTGGCACATGTAAGCACAAGTTGTACCGACTTTTAAAACTATTCCACCACCATTTACTTGCAATGCAGTTAGTTGACGGCAAGAATTTCCCCCGAACATCTACTTTATCAAGATCACAAGCATATTTTCTAATTTGATACACGGTTAGTCCAAAACCCAATTCTTACATTTCTATAGGCTATTCCACGAATATACGACTGTTTTGGTTTACTGCGACAACGAATATTTTATTGTGCAAGTAGAAGTATGAAGGTCAATTGGTCTAATCATTATTCCAATAAAAAGGGTCTACTAGTATGACATCTAAACTAAAATTATTTCAGTTAAAATCTACAAATAAATACAATGACGTCTATGAAGCCAAATGTGTTCATCAGACATTTGGGTAAGCTTTCCGTGAAATGTAAACACCAAAGAGGCGTGCCGGGTTTCTTTGATATAACACATTTTATTACTTTATTAGGTATTACAACTGTAATAAAAAGAAATATACTATTTTTAATATAAATGAAAAGAAATTGGCAGAACGATGGTTCACAAACCAGAAAAAGATCTAATATTTCACTTTGAAAGTTTTAAATATTTGTTTGCTTTGAGTTTATGTACTCTTAAAAGTTCCGAAAGTAACAGGTATAACATACCGGCTATTGATAGTTAAAGTACCGAGTCGTTACAGGATATAAAAAAGTAACGAAAATTTATATACAGTTTCATATATCGCCGACTGATTATGGCTGTGAATCTGATCGTTGATGATAGTTTTAGAAGATTAGGAGAATAAGTGAATAAGTAAGTTTTTTTTGTTTTTTTAATATTAATTGAATATTTGAATAAAAAATTTACACTATTTCATCACTTAAGTATTGTTACATTTTGTTTAAATCACATAATTCAAAAACCTGTTTACAATGAAATAATTGAAATGAAAAAATAAACTCCATGATAGTACCTAATTATATACTTCAAAATCTGAATTACAACTGTTTTATAATCTATTAACTTTATATTTGTATCATGACTTCATATTTAAATCTGTCGTAACAGTAAAGGTTTATATCTGTCGTAACAGTATTTTTAAAATGGGGAGAATTTACTATTGTACAACTCAGTACATTGGACCATTTAAATCGACACCTTAAAGCGAATTTAAAACAGTCGTATATTCGTGGAACAGAGTATATATATAATTGTAAAGCCTCAACTCTAAATCACATGACAATGCAAAGGCCTCCCCAGTTTTCTTACCGAATCCTCTTCATTCGCTAGGTAACGTTTCAAAGTGCTCCATGGGACTTCTACTTCTTTTGCAGCTTTATATATAGTCTTACCTTCATTTCTTACTAATCTGACAGCGTTTTGATGTTGCTGTTGATTATGTTTTCTATATTTACCCTCTTTTTTCATTGCCAGTCTAAAAGTAAAAATTAAATAGGTTATTTGGTGATATCGGAATCTTGTATAGGTAATTTGGTGATAAAAAAGTTAACAGCTTTTAAAAATAAAATACATTTACGGATTCCTCAAAACAATACCTTTTGCATAGTATACTACACTTCTCTATTTTATTTTAAATAGAAGAACAAAATATATCCAAAGTTCACGTCTCAAAATTTCTTGAAAAATGTGTGCAAAACACTAAGAAACAACAACCTCAATTTAAGGGGGGTAATTTTAATCACGAATTCAATGCAGCTTTTTTTATTGATAATTAGTTTATTGAATGGTATAAAGTTTTATAAAGAAAACAGCAATTATTCTAATAAAAACGTAACCAAATATGTAACAGTCTTTCACATTCAATAAGAAATGACTCCACTATCGCACAATGGTCAAATCAGTCTGTTTACTAAACGCAGGTGCGGCATCGCTAAATCGGAATATATGTTTGTCCTGCTTCCACTCGTAGCAACTTGCTAGCGCTGTACTTTACTAAATTACTTGTATCACCAATATACCTTTCCTTTCCCTAATGCCATTTTCATTGCTGTTTTATATTTAAATTCATATATATTACACAACAGAGAATAATGTAATGGTGAGTATATATTTATACGCACTAGCATTAGATTGTAAGGACTACCCTGACTCTTTTCCTAGTGTATAAATGGTAGAAAATCCAATTTGATAATCAGTACCGTTATTTCCCGAACCGGAGTGGATCGATCGCGTGTTCGTGGGCAATGCTAAATACATATATATGATATTGTAAACGACGCTGGCGACGTCAGGCGTCTAGACTCTAGGACGCCGGGGTGGAGCGCCTCTATTTCCCATGCCACTAGGTCATCATGTAGCGTTCTATCTCTTTTTTTCACTAGGTCATAGTCCTTTCGATCTCTTTCGCCCACTAAGGCATTGGCGCATCAATAATATACAAATAACTGGAAAGACCTTTCCCTTAAATAAAAAGATTAAATTACACACTAGTACAAAGTATTTTTGAACGGCGTAATATATTGTAATTACTTTCTACAGCACTATTGTCCTGACATGGCGGTCGTACGTACAAAACATTTATATGTCTTAAAATATACTAATTATAAGTTATCTAAACAATATGCAAAATTATTGTGTCTTTTATGCCACAAATTCCGTTGCATGTTATCAATGAGAAACATTGTTCTATTTAACTACCATCTAGTTACATTCAATACATTACATATTCCTTTTATTAATTTTTGTTAGTGTTGTGTAATAATAGGCAAATATGATGCAAGGTTTAATTTAAGATATGAATACAAACGTTAAGGCCCTGATCGACAGGTGAGGAAAACCTTGGCTTTATGCTTGTCGGAAAAGTTGGCCAATGTATCATTGCAATACCGTGGTTTTATATACCGATGAGTCCGGCTCGCTGTTCCTCATGTTTCTCATACTTTTTGCTTGCCTCATCATATAAAACCGCGTGTCCATCACGGCCGACGTGCGGAGTCGGCAGTTTTTAAAAAAATTTTACTTCTCGCATTGTAGTGTTTTGTTTTTGTCTTATAGGTTTCACTAAAGGTAACAATTCATTGGAAGGTTCTTCAGACATATATATATATATATATATATATATTATATATAATATATATATATATATATATATATATATATATATATTATATATATATATATATATATAAGCGAGGTTCCTACAGCCTCTGCCGTTTCTCGCATTTCGACCGCCATCGTTTTCTGTCCATCCATTTCGTCTTCTCTGATGGCTCTATCTCTCATTATGTGCCGTACATTTTCTTCCCAGGCATCTGAAGGCTTCCCCTTCTTCTTCTTTGTTGTGGTATGTAATTTAAAGCTTTCTTTGGCCATCTATCTTCATTCATTCGTTTCACGTGACCATACCACACTAGTTGTCTCGTTTCAATTCTATCTACACTGGAATATACAGTATTTGTCCTCCTTCTAATATCTTCATTCCTGATGTGATCTTTTTTGGATATACCACACGCTCTCCTTAGAAAATCCATTTCTACTACTTCTATTCTTTTTCTATCCTTCTGCGTTATCTGCCAAACCTCTGCCCCATAAGTCATAATAGGCTCTACCAAGGTTCGATAGATTGTCAATTTCGTTTCTTGTCTAATATCTTTAGACCAAAGTAGAGAGTTTAGAATGTTTACCACTTTTTTTCCCTGCTGTGTTCTGTTTTCGATGTCTCTTTTGGTAGTGCCTTCTTTAGATATTATAGATCCGAGATATTTATATTCATTGCATGTTTTCGTGTTTCTAATTTCTAACTCTGGATCTTCTTCACCATCTCCTATTTTAAGATACTCTGTCTTTGCCATATTCATATTGAGGCCCATTTTTCATATTCTTTCTTTAGTTTTTCTAAACATGTAGTCCATGTCTTCCTCGTCATTCGCTACGACTACCTGATCATCTGCGAAAAAATAAAGCTGTTTAGACATTCACCACCGCCTATGTCTATTCCCATTCCGGATACTTGTTTTCTCCACTGCTCTAGCGATGATTGAATATATATATTTAAACAGGGTCGGAGACAGACAACATCCTTGTTTAAGCCCTTGGTTATTGGAAATGATTCAGATATAAAGTTTCCTTCTTTAACGACACTTCTTGCATTTTTGTATATATTTGCGATAGCATCCAATTACTCTCTACTGAGACCTACTTTCGTCAATGTATAAAATAGTTTTTTCAAAGGTACCGTATCATATGCCTTCTCTAAATCTACAAACAATAGGTGGGTAGATAGATTCCTTGCCTTCCGTTTTTCGATTACCTGCTGCAGAACGAATATATTATCAATGCACGATCTTCCTGCCCGAAATCCATTTTGTTCCTCTATGTCTTCATATTCTGATTCAATTCGTTTTTTTATTATTCGACCGTACAACCTCCCCACTGAGCTAGTAACAGTTTATTTCTCTATAATTAGAGCAATTGCGTTTATCCCCTTTTTTGTATATTGAGCTGATGTATCCAACATTCCAATCATCAGGGATATTTTGTCCTTTTAAGCATTTATTAAATAGTTTAACCATCATTTCGTGTAATATTTTTGGTCCATACTTTACCAACTCAATTGGGATGTCTCCAGGTCCTGCTGCTTTACCGTTTTTCGATCTTTTGTGGGCATCGCTTAACTCTCCGGTTGTTATCTCAATTATTTGTGTATGTTCAGATATTTCTTCCATTTTGATATCTTGGAATTTACGTCTATCCTCTGTCAATAAGACTCATATAATGCTGTTTCCACTGTTTCAGATCTATTATATTTCAAGTTAGATTTTTCCTTTCCTTCCCTCCGGAGAGACTTTATCATCTTCCACGCTTGCCCAACTCTTGTTCCACCATATACCTATCCACCTCTGCACATCTTCGATCCCACATCTCATTTTTACTTTTCACTACTTTTTTTCACATCTCGATTTAATTTCGTATATACCTTGTGATCTTCCTCCTTTCTCGTTGACATCCATTTCTGATAAGCAGTTTTCTTCTTGTTTACTAACGTTTGCATATTCTCCGACCACCATTCTTGATTTTTTGTTTCATGTTTGTCTTTATACCAAAAAACTTCACTTGCAGCCTCATGAATGTACTTTTTAAGTTGTTGGTATAATTCTTCCGCTGTTATAATTACTCGATCCACATTTTGTAATTTTGTGGCCAGTCGTAATTTGTAAAGAAATTTTGTTGAATCTTCTTTTAAGCTTTCTAGGTTATATTTAGGAGATGTTACTTTTTGTCCCTTTTCTATATTCTGTACCTGAGTGTTATTGTTTTTGCGATAGTTAACTATCACATTGGCCATAAGTAAATGATGGTCGGATCCACATTCTGATCCACGGTATACCTTACGTCAGTTGTTTTCAGCTGGGAAGTTTGACGTTGGATTACAAAGTCGATTATCGAGCGCAGATTCCTAGTAGGTTGTATCCATGTAAATTTGTGGATGTCTCTATGTTGAAAAAATCCATTCATAATTTTGAGAGACATTATTTCACAAAAATCTCTAAGACGCATTCCGTTGTCATTGGTTATTTGTTCTCCATATCTTCCTACGACTCTGCTATTTTCTTCTGTCCCTACTCTGCCGTTTAAATCTCCTAGTATAAAGATTTCACAGTTTTCTTTAACTTCAGAGAGTATTTCGTTCATATTGTCGTAGAAATCGTCTCTTTACTTTCTGGATTTGCATCTTCGTTTGGGGCATATACTCCGGACAATTACGATATTGTGCCCCATTCTTTTTCATTTCCAGTATTAGTAGTTGTTCATTTACTTCAGTCCACGATTTAATGTTGTTTTTAAGATTTTTTCGAATGGCAATAGAGACTCCCCTCTTAGCTCTGTTATCTTTACTCACTCCGCTGTAGATATGTATATATTCTCCTATCTCTTCATTTCCTTTTCCCTTTTTCTTGGTTTCTGTGAGAACACATATATCTATTTTTCTTTCCACTAATTCTTTGAATACTTCTGCTTGTTTGGTTCTCAGTCCTTGTACATTCCATGTAGCCAATATCATTTTCCTTTTTCGTTGCATTAGTCGTTTTTGTGTTGATCCATCCTTTGTATTCCGAGGCTTTTGGTCGAAATTTTTAGCATTAATTTCTTTTGACAAGGGACGAGTTGCTAGCCCATCGCCTCAACCCTCCTCCTTTATCCGGGCTTGGGACCGGCATCGGCATTTACTGAGCTACTCAATTCACCCAGTACTTACCGAAGGCGGAGTTTCTTCAGACATTCTTAGGTAATTTCTATAATTAAGTGGTTAAACCTTATATTAACTGTTACTTGAAAAGAAGAATAACTATATTATATTATGGAAAAACTTTCAAATAACCATACCTGTTACCGTAAATCAGAAAAAAACATTGTTTAAGAATTGCCTATTACCAAAAGAAATCAAAAGAACGAAAATATTCCCATAAACTAATTTTGGTACTTACCGGTTCTTGGCCCTCGTGGAAACGAAAAGCAGGAGGAAATTTAACCAGATCTCTAGTTAAATTTCCTCCTGCTCCTTCTTCTTCATCACCTCAGAAATCAGACAGTGTACTTTTCTCCGTTCTTTCTCTCTTCTCATCATTATGTTTACCATCTTTCTTTCATTCAACTCGAAACTCATTCGCCTTTTGAAGTCTCCCCTCTGATTTGTCCATTTCTGGCAGTTAAAAATATGGGCGGGAGCGTATGGTACCCCACAAACAGTACAGTCTGCTGAGACAGGTTTTCCTATTCTATTTGTAAATGTGCCAAAACTATCATGTCCGGTCAGAAACTGCGTCAGGAAGTAGTCTAGTTTCCTGAACTTACATTCCCACCACGACCTCAGATCGGTAATAAGCTCCTTTGTCCACCTTGCCTTTCTGCTATCATTCGCCCATTCTCTTATGCAGAGCCTCATTTAAAACCGTTCTGTATGCGCTAGATACCTTGAGGAGCATTTGCCTTTTTGCTTGGCGTATTTCGCAGTGGTCAGTGCGCTATACCACAGGGAGTCAGCGTAGGTTACCACCGACTGGAAAACTCCATGTAGTACCCTTCTTTTGCTGCTACCTTGTCCTCCAGCTTTCGGTTCGCCTTCTTAACCGTCTTTGGATGTGTACTCCGAACCTCAGTCCTTCCGACAACCAGACTCCGAGATACTTAACCGATTTAACCAGTGCGACTTCCACACCTTCCACTATAAAACGAAGAGAGGATTATTCGTCCCGGCTCCCTTTGAGAACTACTACCTCAGTTTTCTGAGGTGCTAGCTGTATATCGTTCTATCTGATCCACCTACTAATAGGACACAGAGCCTATTAGTAGTAGCCTTCTCTTATGCACCTGTCAGTAAAGTATCTATCAATTACGTTGACCAGGTACTTACTAATGCCCAATTCTCTTAGCCTAAGCATAATTTTTTCCCAGTATGCCATGCTAAAGGCATTCTTGGTGTCAATCAGGATGAGATCCACCTATCTTTCTGTATCCTGCGTGACTAAAGAGGTTGCTTCTGGGCATGCTCTTCTTTTACTTAAGGTGGCCTTTCACAAGCTGCTCGTATAATTTAGCGACCGAACTAAGAAGACAAATTGGCAGAGAGCGCACCTTTTCCACTTTATCTCTACTTTTTGGGATAATGACAACCTAAGTGTCTTTCAACAGTATTGAAAACTGCTGTTCAAGTAGTTTATTTAGAAATCCCAGGAAAACCTGCTGTTATTTTAGTGCTGCCAGTCTTACTGTCTCCAGCATGACTCCGTCTATACCAGGTGCCTTTCGGATCTGCATCCGTCCAACATGGTGTCTTTTCCCCCTTTAATTCGTTACAATCTTGAAGCCCTGCCGCCAGGTATACCTTTCGAGATTCTGAAGCAGATTACTCCACCTTTCTCTCTTCAATCTGCTTGTCTCGTTGCTGTATTCATTTTGCATTAGCTTTAATTCAATCATTCTCTCTTTCAAATCTCCTGCTTACACTCTTTTGAACGTCTTACACTCCCTTCTTACTCTCATGCAATTTGTCCTCAGATGTTCAAGCCGCTCGTTTCACTAGTATGGTTGTTTTCTTTCATTACTCTCATCTGTTCTAACACACGTCAACTCTTCTGCAGCACTTGAATCACCTCACTCACATCCTCGCATCCCGGACCAATCAAGCCAAAAGCATCTACAAAAACCTCCTCATTTAAACATCTCTTTAGATTGATATCTCCATCTCTCCGTTTCTGCCTGTTGCTCGCTATTTCAAAACTCACATACTTGTGTAAGCTGAACGATTCCTCTTCCAAAACAGTCCAGCTTATGACCCTGTTTAGAAATGACGTTGAAGTTAGTGAGATATCCAGAAAGGATTTACTATTAACTCTCTCGAATATAGGTGCCTTACTGTCATTTAGCACGGTAAGCGAGGATCCATTCTGATAGGCATTTTCTTCTCCCATCTTGCACTTCTATAACGACCGATACAGTCTCCGTCCTAGTCTCTTGCATAATCGAGTCAATGTACTTTTCATATACTCGAAGTGGCGTGTTTCGTGAAACATAACAATTGTCCACCACCAGTTTTCCGACATATACCTAACATTACCATTCTTAACGGAGTGTCTGGTAATGCCAACTCGTCGATTCACTACGTATACGGCTACATCAGGTTTCTTATCTTTAATGATCCCCTGTCGAGAGACCAACTGAACATTGGTCTCCTGAGAGAGGATCATGTCATGACCTTCTCTTCGTGCGAGTATCTTTGCAACGTCGTGAGTAGCCTACGTTCTTTCCACATTTATTTGTAGAAATTTCATAATAAATGGTTCTTATCTGTTTAACTTACCCGTACCCTGCCTGATTTCTTGATATAGGGTCTATCTTGAGCTTCCGTTTTTTCAGGATGACTTTTCTGTACTCCGGGCATCGTAATCTGTCGGCTTTGTTTACAAGGAATCTCTACAAATGAGGCAAAAAGCCTCCTGGTTACTGCATACCCGTGTCTGGTTACCCCCTTTGCAATATCTGTAGTTAGAGTCCTCCCTGTTTTCTCCCTTGCAGTCGATTTTACTATGTCCGAACTGCAGGCATCTAAAGAACTGCTGGCTAACGAATAACTAAGAGGGTGGTAACCAGACGCACTCATGGAAAAATATCGTGTTTAAAACCGTACATATTATACCACCAATGGCATATGCATCATCGGTAGGGTGCCCGGGTAATGGTACCCAAATATAGGCCCAAAGTATTTAACCACCAGACACCTCGTATACATATGGGTCTAAAACTGAAAAATGGTGTATCACAAAACCTGACAAAGTCCAACATATCTTGCGTGACTGCATCTTTATTAATTTTTCTACTCTGATTTTTAACTAAGCACTAGGTGCTGTTAATCTTTTATAATAAATGAGAATTTTTGTCGCAGATCAGCAGGTTTATCGAGAATGCACCTAACAAATGAAAGAATAAGACAAATCATGGACAACCATCATTATCGAAGAAATACAGCAAAAACAGCTTATTTGGTACGGACAGGTACAGGGAATGACAGATTATCGCCTACCGAAAATAATATTGGATTGGCAGCCAACTGAACGAAAAAAATGAGGAAGATTGAATACAACATGGCTTAATGGTGCCCAAAAGGCACTGTCAGCGAGAGACTAGGCGACTGGGTCGATAGAGTTAAATGGAGACCGGAAACAAGAAAGCGCGGAACGCTGTAAACCCGACATGATTTACAATAGAATCTCGAAATTTCTAAGTCTTGATTAATACGTATTCGTAAGTTAAAGTTGTTTTTTTCTGCTTTCGATGCAATGGCTGTAAGTATTACATTGGCTATTCCCATGACAATGTCACTAATCCTTTCTCGATCATTTTCTGAACGAAAAAGTTGCTCTACAGCAATCCTGTTTATACTCTGATATTCCGTAATCATGAGAGCTTAGAGCGTTTGACGATCTATACATGATTTAATGTGATTAAAAGGACTATCCTCCAAAGAGGTCGTCCCAGGATGATACCTCAAAAATACTGAGAATATCATTTTCACTTTAAAAAGTCATTTACTTTAAAATTTATAATATATTGAGTGAGAAAAGGCAGCAAATATTTGATTTCACGCAAACAAATCCTATGTATCTCTTGATACGTATTTCGACCTAATAGGTCTCGTCAAAAGAGCTATTCATAGGGTTTTTACGATTGTTTATAATATATGTTTGAATTGGTTAAGGAGTCAGGTGAAGTTAAATTACTTTAAGATTTTTTTCTATTTTTAAATATGTTTCAATGTGTTAAATACGTTTTGGTTTTTATTAATATATTTAGTATCAAGATATTAATATAATTTATTAGGATTATTTATAATTGTCCCATATTTGATTCTACTATATTAGACGTCATATTTCCTGCATAAATATTTTTATGGACGGCTGTGAGTGCGTAAACTAGGAAAATTAATTTTGCCAGCACGGACATCGGTTCTTAGGAAAACATTGTGGAGGGAGAGTATAAATAATATCATAAGAATACATTACGTTTTGTTGAAGAACCATGCGCAAGTTTGTTATGTTGCCGGATTGAAACTAGGGAAGTCTGTTTAGTGTGCCAAATCCGATAAAACCTTCCCCATAAGGAAAAGGTCAAATCTTTAAAGATATAAAACACGTCGTGACCTATATTTTACGCCGAAAGAAAAGTTCTATCTACGGCAATTGTATCTTGAATTTTTCTTTGATTTATTTAATTCGTGAAGTTTATAAAGTGATGAAAAGTATAAATTTGCTGTGATACATATAATGTTTTTTATCAGCAAACTTTAAAATAAACTCAACTGCGTTTCTCTGTAAAAAAGATAAACTTTATTATTTTCTGTACAATATTAATTATTAACAAATACATTACCTGCAAAAAAGAAACAACATTTAAAGCTTATATTCTAATTTTACAAATTACAGGCAAAAGTAATAATGGCCAGACATTTGACAATGGTAAAATTAATGAATTGTCACTGTCAAAACCCCTCACAAGTATGTCCAACATGAAAACAAAAAGAACTTAATGTTTTGACAGTGGCGTAACAAAATGAGAATATAAATAAATTGAAATATTATTAAAAGAAAACAAAACAATAGTTTTTCTTTACATACATATAGGGTGTTATGTATACTTACTTATTTTATTATGAAAGGACCTACATAAAGACTATTAAACCTATTATTTTAGCCCATTATAGTAGGCATCTATGTTGTAGCATGGTTAAATTTCTTCTTGTGTGAGATCTTCTGGCAAATTTACTCTATGACCGTACAACAATTCAAAAGGTGTGTTGCCATGATATACGTTGGGATGGTGTTGTAGCAATATGTGAACATTCTGCAACATTCGTCCCAATTTTCCTTGCTTTCGTCTATGAATGTTCTATGTACTTTTTTACAGCTCCCTATTGACTGGATATTAATTAATGACATTAATCTGTCCTAATTTGTATCGCAAGTCCGTATCTTCTTCTTCACTGGCTTTACAACTCGGGGTGAGACTTCGCCGCATCCACTATCGCCCTCCATCCTCTACGATCTTGCGCTTCTATTTCCCATTTTTGTACCTCAATTCTAGATAAATCGTCTTCAACATCATCCTTCCATCTTTTTCTCGATCGGCCTACTGATCTTCTTCCATCTGGTCTTTCAAAAAACGCTGTCTTCCTCTGATGGTACCACATGACCTTCCCATTTTATTCGGTTTGCCTTGATATGTCTAACTATGTTTTCAGTTCCATACAGAGTTACCAATTCAGCATTGCCGCGTCTTCTCCAATCCCCTATGAATTGATCTCTTTGAGGGCCAAATATTATCCTGAGAAGCTTTCTTTCAAATAGAAGCTTATTGATTTCCTGCTAGTTGAGATTCCATGTTTCACTGCCATATGTAATAATTGTGCTAATTGTAATAACTGGAACAACAAGAAAAAAGAGAAATATGGAACATAGAAGCCCTACAAATACCAAATAAAGAACTGGATTATCGCTGAGTCCGTATGTCTGTATAAAATGTTCAAGAATTTCACGATCTATTCTTTTGGCTTCTTTATTACCTACTAGGATACCTACTGTGTATTTTGTCAGTTCACAAAGAATTGTAATACAAGATATATTACCCTCACTACTTGTAGGGAATGGACCTATCGTATCAATATACCTTGTGTCCCATGGTTTCGAAGAATTGTCCAATGTTACAAATTCTTTAACATGTCGTGTTTTTGGCTTGTTAATTTGACATTTATGGTGATATTTAAAATATTTGTTTACGTCATTGGAATCAATCAGCGGTACTCCGAATAGATGGAGAATATACAGATCAGGTCAAAATCTTAAGGGGAGTGAGACAGGGGTACATAATTTCACCACTGATATTCAATCTGTACTCGGAGCACATTTTTGAAGAGGCTCTAAAAGATATTGATAAAGGCATCTCAATAAGTCAAGCTTAATAACCTGCGGTATGCAGATGATACTATAGTGTTTTCCAATACCATGGAAGGGCTGCAAAACTTAATGAACAAAATAACGAAAACAAGTAGAACATATGGACTGGATATAAACACCAGCAAAACCAAGCTAATGATCATCAGCAAACAAAACATAACTGGAGCAAATCTGTATGTGAACCAAATGAGAATTGAACGTGTCTCACAATACAATTACTTGGGAACTATAATCAATGAGTCGTGGGAAAATACCCAAGAGATTAAATGTCGCATCGGAAAGGCCAAAAGTGCATTCTTGACTATGAGCTCTGTGTTCAAACGACATGACCTCACCCTGACAATAAAAATAAGGCTCCTTAAATGTTACGTGTACTCAGTGCTTCTGTATGGAGTGAAAACGTGGACATTGAAGGCGGAAACCCTATCAAAACTTTAGGCGTTTGAATTATGGTTATACAGAAGAATCCTGAAGATACCATGGACAGACAAAGTGACCAATGAAGAAGTACTGCGGAGGATAAACACAACCGCGGATTTGGTCAACATTGTGAAAAGAGGAAGTCTCTTCCGAGTATTCCATCCGTTAGAATACGAAAGTTGTTTTCTTTCATTTGGAAGGTATGTAAAAAATATTGCCACTTACATTTAGAGTTGTTTCGATTTCTCCTATTGTTTGTAAGTCTCATTGGGGTTACATATTTTATTCTTGCTTGTGTATCATGTCTTATATATTCCCGCATAAATTCTGGTGAGCAGTTAAGTATAGAAATATCCACTTCTGTGTTTATAATAAATGTTTTATTTGGCCTAAAAGTCCTGTTTTTATTCTCACGAAGGTTGCTAGGTTTAAGTCGAAGTTGTAGATGTAGTACTTTAATTCTTTTTATATATGGGTATTGGTTGTTCAAAACCATAACTGTGGATTTACAGATTTTCTCTGACTAATCCCTAATTGTAATAATCTTACGTTTCTGTTGAATCCTCTTCTTGAGTTTTCTCTATTTACTTGATTATTATATTGTTTGTATCCTTTCTTTTCTTACGGACGGTGATCTGTCAACTCATTTCGCTGCTCGAAATTTGATCTTCTCTATTTGTCATATTCATTATGATATCCTCTTTAGGACTGTAATTTGTTTCGTTTATTTTCAAAGTTTTTTCTATAGTTTAAAACTCTTCCCTGTGTTTTATACTCCATTGTGTTAATCGGTAAAAAATTTGACGTTACTTCTTGAGGGATTGTATAGCTTGGCTTTGTCTGAGCTGGCATTACGTTTCGTTGTTGCCACTAAAATAGACTTCGTCACAAAAGTTGATCACCCTATATATGCGCCACTTAATATTGATTTTATACTTTTGGAAATCACACTAGGAAATTTCTTTTTTTAACGTACCTACTTATTTATATTTGCTTTTACGTGGATGAAACACGTGTTCAAATTATTTGCAGCTATACTGTCAAATTTGTGCTTCATCATCATCATCATCATTCAGCCCATACTCGTCCACTGCTGAACATAGGCCTCCCGTAGTTCACCCCACAAATTTCTGTCCTGAGCCGCCTGCATCCAATTTTGATGTGTCCGTTCAGGTCATCCGTCCATCTTGTTGGTGGTCGTCCTCTATTTCTAAAGGCATCTTGTCTGGGTCTCCACTCAAGAATGCGTTTTGTCCATCTGCCGTCCTTCGTTCTCGCGACGTGCCCTGCCCAGTTCCATTTTAAGGTTGATATTCTTTTGATTGCGTCGGTTACTCCCGATCTACGGCGCAATTCTGTGTTGGGTATTCGGTCTCTCAGGGTTAATCCCAACATGGACCGTTCCATTGCCCTCTGTGTTGTTCGAATTTTGTTTGCGGACGTCTTAGTAAGTGTTAGCGTCTCCGCACCATAGGTTAGAACTGGCAGCACACATTGATCGAAGACTTTTCTCTTCAAGCAGATGGGAAGGGCTGATTGGAAAACATCTCTTAGCTTTCCATAAGCTGCCCATGTCAACCCTATTCTACGTATTAGTTCATTGGTCTGGTTATCTCTACTTAAGCGAATTTCGTGTCCCAGATATTTGTATGCTGATGTTTGTTCTATACTTGTTCCAGCTATGTTGATGTTCTCACTCAGAACAAGGTTTGTCATCACTTGTGTTTTTGAGTTATTGATCTTTAAACCCACTTGTGTAGAGGCATGGTAGAGTCTTTCGCACATTTCGATGGCATGATCTATGCGGTCTGTTATCAGGACTATATCGTCCGCGAACCTGAGGTGACTAAGCTGCTCTCCATTTATGTTTATGCCCTTTTCGTCTAGGTTTGCACGCTTACACATGTATTCCAATAATGTTGTAAACAGTTTTGGCGAAATGGTGTCGCCCTGGCGAACTCCGCGATGAATTTTGAACTTGTGTGTATCTTCATGGAGTCTGACGCATGCCGTGGCATTATCATAGATATTTTTGATGACAGTGGTGTAGCGGTGATCTATTCGGCACTCTTTTAAAGCTTCTAGCATTTTCTGGTGGTTTACTGTGTCGAATGCTTTCTCATAATCCACAAATATTAGGACGAGGGGTTTATTGTACTCTATACATTTTTCGATGAGGCTTTTAATAACTTGTAGATGGTCGTTTGTGCCGAAGCCTGACCTGAATCCTGCCTGTTCGCATGATTGGTAAAAGTCCATTTTGTTCGAAAGTCTGTTTGTTATGACTTTTGTAAAAAGCTTGTATATGTGTGAGATGAGGCTGATTGGTCTATAGTTTACGAGATTTGTTAAATCTCCTTTCTTAAACATTAGAATGATCACTGCATTTTGCCATTGTGATGGTGTTGTTCCTCTTTCAAGGCATTCTGTGAAAAGTATGGAAAGCATTTGTATCAGTTTCTCGCCTCCTAATTTTATGGCTTCGGCAACGACCCCGTCGTCGCCAGGTGACTTGTTATTTTTCATTTGTAGGAGAGCTTTTTTGATTTCATCAACAGTAACATCTGGTATGTCTTCCGAGCCCTGGTTTAGAACCTTTGGTATGTTGTCAGTTGGAACATTTTCTTCTGTTTTGCTGTAGAGTTCGCTGTAAAATTGTCCGACAGTTTGTAGAATTTCCTGTTTATCTGTTATTATTTCGCCCTTTGTGTTTTTCGTTTGTAATATTTTTTCTTTGTTTTCAGTTTGTAAATATTTTTCTTTCCTATTTGCTGTTTCCTTCTGAAGACTTTTAACTTTTGTTCTCTTCTATGACTTTTGATATCTCTCTGGTGTTGTAGTCTCTTATATCTTTTCTGATGTTCTTAGTGATTTGTTTGTTTAGTTGTCTCATTTTTGTTAGATTGGTTCTGTATTTATCTGTTAGTTGTCTTCTTTCCTCTAATAGAGTTTTCGTGCTTAGACTTAGTTTTTCTTCGTCTTTTTGGTTTTTTGGGCAACATTTTTCTTGTGCTTGTTTCAGAGCTTTGACTATTTTCTGGTTTAGTTGTTCGATGTTTATGTTTTCTGTTTCTTCGTTTTGTAATTTTTCTTCGACCGTACGTTCAAACAGTTTTGCATTTTCAGGTGGTACCCATCTTCTAACATTTGGTTTAGGAACAAGCTTCATTCTTTCTTTTTTAACGTTAAACATTACTTTTGTTCTTATCATCCTATGGTCGCTGCCAGCAGAGAACTTGTTGAGTACTTCCACGTCTTGTATTATATATTTTTTATCTGTAATTATAAAGTCGATTTCGTTTTTGACGGCGCCATCAGGGCTTATCCAAGTCCATTTGTTTTGGGCTTATTAAAATTTGGGCTTATTAAAATTTGTGCTTATTAAAATATAAAAAAATTATTCCAAACTTTTTGATGAACTTATTTCAATTACAGTTCATTTATAAAAAGAGGTTCAGCAAATTAGTATTTCCGATTAGAATTACTTAAAGCCCACGCACAAAATCTCTGTAATACCAACTCGTTAATATTTTTCTTCTCAAAATTGAGTTATTCGGCTTATTTTTAATTCTGAAAATCGAGTTAATCCAAACGTTGTAAAAGAATCACGTAAAAACAGTCGAAAATCGTCGATTAATTAAACAAACTCCCCTTGAAATTGTTTTCAAGTGATTATCGAAAGAGTGAATCTGCCGAATAAGCGACTTACTTTTTAACGAGCTTTTCTCGTAATCCGAAGTTCAACTTTTCGTGGTTGCCGATACGACCTCGGGCAAATTCGTCTTACTTAGAAACAGCGCAAGGCTTATATGACTGTAATACCAGGATTATTCAATACATTATGTCTTTTTGTAAAGTAAAGTTTGTGTGCTTAAAGTGATTATGATATAAGTGAACAAAACTATAAATCAGATTTCTATAAGATATACGAAGAGAGAGAAATACATTATTTTTAATCGAAAAATATAATGAAATTACTTTCTGTTGTATGAAGCCTTCTTTAAGTTTTAGTTTATAATAAGAATCTTAATCTATACATTCTTTGCATTTATAGATCAGATTACTCTTCCACGGTACTATCTTTTCAGAACCTGCTAAATTTATTAGATACTACTACTACTACTAAGGATTTCCACAGTTTTCACTGTCTTCCTTCACTCAACCGTTTTCTCCAATTTTCCCTGTCATTCCAGTCTCCATCTCGCAGGGTTCTTTTCTCCATAGCCTCGTCGATTTCCTCTCTGAATGACCTTCGGGGTCTTCCTCTCTTTCTTCTTCCGATCGGGCTCCATTCTGTGATTTTGTTTATCCAGCGTCCTCTGTCCGCTCTTCTGACGTGGCCGTACCAGGATAGTCTCTTCTCCTCTATATAGTCGATTATGTCTGATTGCACTCCCATTCTCCGCTTAATCTCTGCGTTTTCAATTCTGTCTCTTTTGTAAGTCTACAGCTTCTCCTCAGGAACTCCATTTCTACTGCTCTTATTCTACCTCTATTTCTCTTGTTTATTGTCCATTTTTCGGACCCATATGTCAGGATACTTCTTTTTAGGGTATTATATATTCTCTTTTTTGTCTTTATCGTAATGTTCTTATCCCACAGCACTGAATTTAGTTGTCTTATACAGTTTCTTGTTTGTCTTAGTCTGTTGTTTATATCTTCTTCTGTTGTTCCCTGGTTCGATATTATGGTTCCTAAATACTTGAATTTATCTGTTCCATTTACTTGTCTTCCCTCGTCTATCTCTAGGTTTCTCATATCCTTGTTTTCTGTTGTTAGGTATTCGGTTTTCTCTAAGTTTATTTCCATTCCGTTGTTTTTATATTCTTCTTCTAGTTTTCTGAGCATAAAGCTGAGATCTTTTTCATCTTGTGCGATGTCTACTTGATCGTCGGCAAAACTTAAGGTGTATAGGTATTCGTCTCTTACTGGTATGCCCATTCCTTCGCACTTTCTCCTCCATGGTTTGAGTGTATTTTCCAAGAATATTTTAAACAGAGTAGGGGACGTAGCACAGCCTTGTAGAAGTCCTTTTGTCGTCTTAAATGGATTGTAGGCTTTATTTCCATATTTAATAGCTACTTTGTTTTCGTTGTACAGTGCTTTAACTGCTTTTATTAGTGTTTGTCGGATTCCGAGATCATTCATTGCTTCCCATAATTTGACTCTAGGTATTGAGTCGTACGCTTTCTTTAGATCAACAAACGCCAGATGGACCAGTCTACCTTGCTTTGCTTCTCATTGTTCTAATGTGTACGTATGATCTAGGCATGATTTTCCTACTGTGAACCCTGCTTGATCTTCTCCAATGTTTCCTATTATTTCAGTTTCTAGTTTTTCCTTGATAATTTTCCCGTAAAGTCTACCTACCGACGATATTATACTAATTCCTCTGTAGTTTTCACATTTTTTACTGTTTTCTTTCTTATGTATGGATCTGATGTATGCCTGTGTCCATTCCGCAGGTATTTCCTCTCCATTTAGTCCTCTTTCGAAAATTCTGTGTAGCATGCGGAATAACTTTTCCGTTCCGTTTTTAATTAGTTCGTTGGTTTGGTATCCCTCCGGGTCCTTTGGCTTTTTTGTTCTTCAATGTCTTGATTGCTCTCTTGACTTCTGTCAGACTTATTTCTATCTGGTCGTATGTCCCATTTCCTGCATGTTCTGTATTCTCTTCCCGAAATTGGGGACGGTTTTCTGTAAGTAGTTCTACGTAGTATTCTTGCCCACTCGTTTTCACTAATTTTGCCGATCTGGGTTTTCTCTGTCTTATTTCGTTGGAGTGCTTTTAATATTCGCCATGATTCTGAATTTCTCGTTCCTCCGATATGTCGTTCTATCTCTGTGCATGCTTGTTCCCATCGTTCGTTCTTTTCATTTGTTACTCTTTTCTTTACCTCTCTGTTTTTCGCTCTATATAGGTCTAAGTCTTCCTGCTTTTTTGGTGTTTAGGTATTTTATGTGTAGTTTTTCCTTTTTTTTTTATACATTTCATTGTGTCTTTCCTTAATTTGATATTCTGATGGGTGTTCCTTTGGTCGTCTTCTCCAAGAGCTTCTAAGGCCGCTGAAATCAGGCAGGTTTTTATGTGTTCATGCATTTCTTCTAACGTGTCATATCTGAATTCTTCTAGTTTTTGGTCTAGTCTAGTTATTTATTAGATAACCTGCTTAATAAAAGCATAAAAATTCTATGCGGTGACTTAAATATTAATTACGCAGCTGCTTGCGTTACCCAACTCTCCTTGGTCAATATATTCGAATCGTATGGTCTAACAATGCATGTTAATTCTCCTACAAGAATTACTAAAACAACATCTACCATCATTGATTATATTGTATTATTGATTATATTGATTATATTGATTATATTATATTATATTATATTATTCTATCTATCTATCTATCTATTGTCTTAGGTTTCTCACCCCTTGATGTACGCTCTACAATTATTATCAATTTCTGCTTGACTTTTGGGTGGCACTTTCCTTCCGTGGATGTGGACTATAATTTCAATGATTATTTAGATAGTATTGTCTGTATTTTTAATATTCTTCATTTAATTACAATTATGCGAAAAAATCACAAATCCTAGACTACCAAAGGTCTCTGCATAGCAGACAAGAATATGCGTGTACTATTGTACATCAAGAAATTGACTACCAACGTCGCTGAATATATCATCAAGTACAGAGGAACCCATCTTAAACTTACTTCGTCTTAACGTGCCTTCTCCATTACTGAAGGTTGGCTATAACTACAGCAAAATGTTCTCTATCTTGAGCTGTTGTATCGAATGTGTGTCCATGTCTGTCCAGTCTCTTACATTCTTCAACCAGGAGCATTTTCTTCTTCCTGGACCTCTTCTTCCTTCCACTTTCCTTTCATTATAAGTCGTAGGAAGTTGTATCTCTCTCCTCTGTCAATATGTCCCAGATAATTCGTTTTCCTGTTTTTTACAATATTTAGGAGTTCTCTTTCAGTACCCATTCTTCTCAGCACCTCGTTGTTAGTCGTTGGTCACGTACTCTGTCCAAGAGATCTTCAGCATCCTACGAAAAACTCACATCTCAAAGGCTTCTATACGCCTCATACTTGTAATTCCGAGAGTCCATGTTTTCACTCCATATAGCAATATGGAATAAATAAACGTTTTTACAAATTGGTATCGGATATCCACATCCACATGCAGACACAGACCATTTCATGGTTACCGCAACGTTAAGACAAAAAGTCAAAAGAACGCTAAAAAACAAGATAACAAAGGACAAATGATACATAGAAAAATTAAATGCTACAGATAGAAGAATTAAATATGCAGAAGATATAAGCAAAAAAGTGAAGGAATACTGTGAACATACAGACGATGTTGAAACAGAATGGAGCAATATAAAAAAATGTATAAATGAAACAGCTTCTGAATATGTAGGGATAGAGAGAAAGAACAAAAAAGAAGAATGGTATAATCAAGACTGTCATAACATGTTAAAAAAGAAGATAGAAATTAGACAAAGGTGGATCAGAACAAATAGACAAGAATATAAAGAAGAATACAACAAATTAAGGACAGAATGTAAGAAACAAATAAGAAAAATTAAACGAACCGAAAAATTAAATGTGTAATAATTATAGAGGACTGACATTATTAAACACAGCGTATAAAATTATGTCAACCTTAATACAACGAAGACTGGCCAAAGTGACAACAAATATCATGGGACAGTATCAATGCGGATTTATTAGGGAAAAGTCAACAACAGATGCCATACATACGGTAAAGCAAATTATGGAGAAAGCTTATGGATATAAAATAGAAATTGAACTGCTTTTTATAGACTTCCAACAAGCATTTGATTCAATAAACAGAGCGAAATTACTTACAGCTATGAGAGAAATGAGAATACACAACAAATTAAGACGATTAATAAAAATGACAATGAGCAAAACCGTAGTAACTGTAAAAACACAAGAAGGAGACAAAGAAGAATTTGTTATAAATAAAGGTGTACGTCAAGGAGATTCATTATCTGCAACTCTGTTTAATCTTGCCCTGGAATATATAGTCAGAAAAATCAACCAAGGTACACTTAGAACGAGAGAGGGACAAATAATAGCATATGCCGACGATATTGTGATAATAACAAAGAACAGAAAAAAAATTGAAAGTATGTTAAAAGAATTGGTAGCAGAAGGAAAGTAATGGGATTAGTAATAAATCAAGAAAAAACAAAAATAATGAGATTTGACAAAAAATATGAAAACAAAAAGGTTAGACTGGGAGAATATGTATTTGAAGAAGTAGAAAAGTTTAAGTATTTGGGAATATTATTAGCAAACAATGGAGAAAGGGAAACAGAAATTAAAGAAAGGATAATTACAGCAAATAAGACATACTATGCAAATAAAAAGCTTCTAAAAAATAAATTACTGAGCAAAAAATCGAAAATGAAAATATATAAAACAATAATGAAACCCTTAGCATGACAAAAAAACAAGAGGAAGACCTTAGAATACTAGAAAGGAAAATACTAAGAGCAATATTAGGACCAATAAAAATTAATGAAAACCAATATAGACAAAGAACGAATCATGAACTACTAAACGAAATTAAAGAGGATATAGTTTGTAAAATAAAACAGCAAAGGGCAAAATGGCTAGGACATATATGGAGATCAGGACCATCTACGACAATATTCTCAATATTGGAATGGACACCAGCTGGTAAACGAAGACGTGGAAGACCAAGATCTACATGGCTACAAGAAGTAACAAACGATCTCAACAGAGCGGGCGTACGACAATGGAGAGAAAAAACCAGAGATAGGAAACAGTGGTGAAAAATAACAAGAAAAATTAAATAAAGAAAATGAGGACTGATCTACCTCGTAAAATAGATCTAGAGAGCTTAAGCGGCGTAACCCCGTACGGGGTGTTTAGCCACAATATATATATATATATATATATATATATATATATATATATATAGAGTGTGTATAACGACGCTAAGAATACAATTCTTTGGAGGGTAACTTTCGGGAAAGCGTCAAAACAAGGATCAGCTAGAGATGGTATAAGCCAGTTTGGTGTAGAACTTTATTCTAAACGTGAAATTTATGTTGCCTAGGGCTCTTTCTTTTCGTATCCATGTGGTTGTGAGGTGCAAAAGTGAAAATTATAACCTCGTTACATATGACATGACACCCGGATGTTGACAGAAATATGTCATCAAAAAAGAAGATTAATTCTTCTTTTCTATTTGCAGTTTTTGTAGGTTGTAAATTTTAGACTTTTTGTTGTGTTTGTATTTGAAAAAACCCTGTTGTGTTGTAATGTTTTTATTCAAAATTTTAAATGTATCTTTTAATATTTTTAACATGTTTGTGACAGTGTTCTTTACCACTAGGACCAACTGAACATTTTCAACGTAGGTTTTTAAATGTTGATTTCCACCACTGTACTATAATAGGTTTTCCATTTAGGTGCTGATGAAGGTGACAACATATCACCGAAAATTTCACATTTAGAATAAAGTTCTACACCAAACTGGCTTATACCATCTCTAGCTGATCCTTGTTTTGACGCTTTCCCGAAAGTTACCCTCCAAAGTATATATATATATATATACATATATATCGGATATCGAACGAGAACGTAGAGTTTATTAGGAATGTTTTCATTCGTTTTATTCATAAAATGTGTTGTTGAATGAAAAGTAGGTATTTTTAAAAATGAATTTTAGCAATGTCAAAAAACTTTCTTCAGTTAAGATTGTGTGGGGTGTTATTAGTTCCCATTTCAGACGTATAATTGAATATACTAAGTATTCCGAAATATTAGTGAATAGTGATATATTGGCACTCATTGTTTTAGATCATCTAATAGAAAACATCACAATCAACCTTCCATTTATACTAATCTTCCTATACAAATTTGTCGATGACATTATCTGTGCGGTACCGAACGATCAGGTCGACACCATCTTAAATACGTTTAACTCTCTTAATGACAAAATACAATTTACTGATAAAAGAGAAACTAACGATAGTGTATCTTTCTTGGACACTAAAGTCATCCGCACTAAGGACAATCATATATTACTAGATTGGTACCAAAAACCTACTGCATTAGGCAGATTTCTAAACTTTTTTTCCAACCACCCAAAAAACCATAAGTACAGTACAGTTGTTGTTGTTCTAAGTAACAAACAGAACAAATTACTTGAGATATTTATTAACAACGGTTATCCTAAGACACTCCTTAAACAATTTATTTACAACTCCCACTATTATGATGGACCATTGGATAGAGATGCTCTACAAAACTTTACACATAAAAGATTGCCCTTCGTTGATGATCTTACAAATAAAATACAGCCCTCTTCAAATCATACAATAACATCAGAATTGATTAATACAGCGGTATTACGGCCGTTCTTCGCGATTCTGGGCACAGCTAAATTCCAATGTAAAAGTTTGTATCAAATAACGCAAAAACTATGGCAGATATTGAGATGATTCTTTTTTTGCATGAAAGGTCTTAAAAAGTTATAGTGCACTATTTGGTTGTAAATTAATAAATTGTTTAAACAATATTTCTTTTTCAAATATTTTTGGTTAAAATAAACGTAATTTTTTTTTTTTGAAATGAGCCATTACAAAATTTGACCCACTTTCCGAATCTGTTTTTATTTTTAACATAAAGTGTAACACAAAGCAGCTATTTGGTATAAACTTTTTAAAAAATCTCAAAGTTCTGCTAAATGTTTCTCTCTCTCTCTCTCTCTCTCTCTCTCTTTCGGTCAGTACAGGCTGTCCTTGTCAATAGTTTCTGGATTCTCACCGACGGGTAGGTAAGAAGTATATACCCTCTCGATGGAAGTATTTCAATCAGAATTATTATTTTCTTTTCTTCTTTACATGAGCTCAGAGTAATACCCAAATATTCTGTAGTATTTGAATATGGAATTTGATTATTTATATTTATTACACAATACCCAAATATTTTGCAGGATTTGAATATGGAATTTGATTATTTATATCTATTGGAATATTTATTTTCACTCAATAATCCAGGTAGCTGACAACTTTTTTAGTTATTTTAGACCTATAAGATGAAAACCTACCTGTTTCCTGCCTAAAGTTCGGGGGCGTTTTTTAATGATTAACAATTTAATGCAAAAAACGCGATTTTTTCAATTTTTAGACTTTATTCAAAAGCTAAATACTTAAATATTAAATATTTAAACATAAAATTAAACAATTTTATTTTTTAGAATAATAAAAAAGCTTCAAAATGCCGATTTTTGTAAGTTGAAAACTCAATTTGTTGCTTTGAATGTTGTTGCAATAAAAAAATTTGGCCTAGGTTAATTTGGGCCAAAGTTAGCCTGTTTCTCATGGTCTAATTGTGAAAGTGTAAAACCAATGTTTGTCTTGTTTTTTTTTGTGAACAGTTCAACCTCTGTAAGTAAATATTTATGTAATTTTATCTTAATGTTGCGTATCTCTTTGTTTTAATAAATTTGTAGTGCACTTTTGATGAAGCCGGCAATCAGCGAAATATTAAGTGACAAAAAAATTGAATTGTTGTAATTCCAGACCGACAGAACCTGACATATACCAAAGAAAATTATTTTAAATAATATACAGTCGATACCAAAAAAAAATTTTATATAGATATATATTATTGTGATATTCAAAATCTTAGTGCGCCAAGCAATTAATTAGCTAATTAATTAATTAATTAATTAAAATTATTTAAATGATATGATTATGATTCTATCACACTTTTTAATTCTCTTATCTCAGGGTTATATTCGTGCTTCAATATCTATGCTTTACATGTGGAAGGTTAGGTCCAAAGAATACCGGAATAATAAAAAACATATATGATATAACATTATATATTGAAATAAAAATAATGAAATAAAATTCACACTCAAATGTTTTCAATAAACAATATCCTATAATGATTCTCAAAATTTTGTTCTACCTACGTGAACCTTCAAAATTAATGGTACAAACAATATTAGTTAAAATTTTCAAATCCCAATTATTATTCTAAATCTCCTAATCAAAATATTTGTATCTTTTCTAAAGTAATTGTAAAAATTGTGTTATCAGTAAAAGAAAAACTACAGAAAAACTAAACTATCTCTCTATGATGATGAGTGGTCCAAATCCTAGTTCATTGTAACCTACACTATCTATTCTTAGCAGCTCCCTAGGTAATCCTTCAAATGCACGAATCGTTCAAATTATGCTAGCCTCTTCTCCTCTCGATAAACTGAATCTCTCGTTGGCCTGAGTGAAAAATGACTCTTGGAATATCTTCTCTTTACGATAAACTGAATCTCTCGTCGGCCTGAATAGTGACTCTTGGAATATAAGTAGAAAAATATGACTTACAATCTTTTACTGGATCAGCTTCTGTCAGATACACTAACTACACGAAAACTCACAAACTTTCACTGCTACTGCTTCCTATCTCTGGGAAACTACCCGAGAACAACGGCCGTTCGCCTTGCACCCTTGGAAACCAACTGACTATCTTTTTTTCTTCAAAAACTAACTAAAGTCTCATTCTCAAACCAACCATCCCACCTTTTTCAATCTCATCCAATTCAAACGCATCATACATCTCCCATTTCTTCATTTCGATAACACAAACAAATTTTTACCTACAATTATAAAATTTCCGAAACTTTATTTACAAACTAATCTTTTTCTATCAATTCTTATGAACTAACAAAAACATATCTTTCTAAAATCTATTCTATTGTCCTAATTATTCGACTTATCTGAATTATTTTAATTATTTGAACTTGAAATATTTTAAGCAAACCAATATTTCTCTCGATTTTACATATCATTACATATATATATATATATATATATATATATATATATATATATATTATATATATATATATATATATATATATATATATATATATTAAAACAAGAAAGTGAATTTAACCATATTTTTAAAAATGGATTTCCATCTTAAAACTCTCTAATAAGAGAGAACGTACTTTAAAATTTTTGATTAACTCCCACAATGTTATTTAAGAAAATCTGAGATGCCTCAGAGCTTTATTATAACGATATGGAAAAACATAATATTTTCATTGTTTTTAGGAATAAAGTTAATTTGAATAATTCGATATTATTCATTATACTGCCATTCTGCTTACCTCGATAATAGGATTTTTATTCTACCCACATTTTACATAAGAAGCGGTTTTATTGAAACGTAACGACCCGATTTATTCACTGATTTAAATCATCTCCAAATATGGATACGGTTTAATGATGGAATTTACAAAACCCATTTGGAACTTTTATAATTAATTATTGATTTTTTCTTTTCTTAACCAGGATGGACTATAAGTATGTATTTTCTATAGGGTGCATCTGGCATGAATTTCTATCCTACAGCTACTTTTTAACCCTTAAGTGGTCGTATCCTTTTATTTTATATAACCGGTTATTTGGCGTATTTTGTATGCCACTCTAATAAGAATGTCTTTTCACAATCAGTGCGTATTTTTTTTGTTCAAAGTAATATGGAATACATAAGATACGCTGATGATACTGTCATTTTTGCAGACAGTCTTGAAAGTCTGCAGACACTTGTCTCCAGGGTGGCAACAGTAAGTAAGTTATAAGCAAAAATACAATACCACCTGGTCAATTACTAGTTAGCCAACAACTTATAACACAAATCACCAACATTTGTTATCTGGGTGCCAACTTAAATAAACAGTGGGACCAATCGACGGAAATTAAGATAAGGATCGAGAAGGCAAGATCACCGTTCGTCAAAATGAAAAAAATCTTTAACTAAATTGGAAGATTTAAAATTGGAAATAAAAGTTTGTTTACTAAAATGCTACGTAATCTTCGTTCTTTTATATGGCGTGGAGTTATGGACGTTAACTGAAGCATCACTGAAGAGACTCGAAGCATTTGAGATGTGGTGCTATAGACGCATGATGAGGATTTGCTGGATAGACAGAGTTACCAACGAAGAAATACTACATAGAATGAGTAACGAACGCTAACTAGTCGTAACCATAAAACGCCGCAAACTGGAATACCTGGGCGATGTAATGCGCAATGAACAACGATATGACCTACTTCGGACCATACTTTAAAGTAAAGTGCATGGGAAAAGAGGTCCAGGACGAAGAAGATTATCCTGGCTGCATAACCTGCGAAAATGGTTTAACTTAACCACTACCGGACTTTTCAGGACAGCAGTCAACAAAGTCAGAATATCCATGTTAGTGTCCAACATTCGTAACGAATAGGCACAATAAGAAGAAGAAGACTACAATGAAGTATAGCACAGATGCCGTAGAACATACATAGAACATATGTCTATGATGGAATTAGCTCTTCTGTCAAAATACAACAGAATATTTAGTTTACCGGACAGAAAGAGAGAGGGCGCCAACTATTTTTTGAAAAAAAAAATAGTAAAAAGAGAAACTGAAGGTAAAGGAATTAACAAATTAATAAAGATGTGACGTGTATAACGTTACAAGATTTTTGTAGAAAACTGTGTATTCTATCGAATTAAATTAACAGTTCCTTTTAGTACTAAAATACCTGAAAATTTAATAATCTAGTATCACGAATACTTAGACGTTAAAGACAAAAAACTTATGCATTAAAATAGCCGTTGACCTACCCAAAACGGACAGCTATGACCAGTACTAAAAATTCTCAATTAATGGAATCGAGTCAACTCTGAAGGATCAAATAATTGTACCAGTTTTCGCTTTTCTCACCTCCTCAGTTCCAGGAAATTGATTGTTTTTTAATCCCTATATTTCGGTGTGTTTTATATTACATTAGGCATCAAAATAAAGAAAATATAATAATTTTTTTTTATGGCAGCCACCTTTAAAATCCAATGTCTCCTATGGGCGACATTGGGTTTCAAGATAATCAAAAATTCTCAAAAGCAATTTGTGTTTTAGGAGTAACATAGCCATGATTTTTGATGAATGTATCGGAAATAAATACACAACATTAGTTATATCATTTATTAAGTAATAAAATATGATAAAAAATAACTGGTAGATAATGCACTGATGTCAGTTCATTCACAACCTTGATGCTGTTTCGGTTTTCTTGGAGGCGGAGGAACACCTGACATGTAGAACATAGATTCTGGCCGAATTGACGCACTGGTCATAGTTCATGGTATAGCTTGAAGCAGTTTCTGCTTTCTTGGATACGGAGGAATATCTGGCATGTAAAAATGTAGAAAATATAATTATTATTATTTATAAAAAAAATGCAATGCAAAATGCATACAAACTGCAGCTGTTAGAGCGGGTGATCAGTTAACAGATAACATAAAGATAAAAAAAAGGTGTGCGACAGGAATGTATATTGTCCCCATTATTGTCCAATACATATTCAGAGCACATTAGGAACCTAGCGCTAACGGACATAGACGAAGGAATACGTATAAACGAAGAACGATTGAACAACATAAGATACGCTGATAATACTGTCATTTTGCAGACAGTCTTGAAGGTCTGCAGATACTAGTATCCTGGGTGGCAGAAGTAAGTAGCAGGTTTGGGCTTGATTTTAACATCAAAAAACCAAATACACCATGTATTTAACTTAGCTAGAGTTAGCCCTAGACTCCAGCACAGATCAGAGGTAATGTAAGTCAATAAAACCTCACCAACTACAGGGGGTCATGTAAGATGCCCCCATTTTCAGTTTTTAGTAATCTACAAATCAACAGTCTATTGGATTTACCTTCATAAACACCTTGAGGATAGTTTTTTAATACTGAGTTCTCTACTATATTTTCATGTGGCCATACAATGTTTTTTTGACAACTTTTTATTAAACTGATGATGGAATAAATTTATTCCGAAAAGATCTTCTTTAAAATAAAAGTTTTAAGCTTTTAATAAGCATTTTTTTATACCTTAATACACACGACCACCACGTGCTTTGTATTCAACAGGTATACTAGCCACTCCTGGATATCTCCACTTCATGGTTTGTTTCAGTTTCACTTTTAATTTTAAAATATATTAATTTTCGCCAACTACTTTACTTTGTACTTAGAAATTCATAATATGTCATTTTTTGCTGCAATAAATTCTAGAGACTTTAAAATTAAATTTTATTTTAAGTAATAACAATATACAAACGTTAATTTTATCTCGTAATCCACCTTTTTGTATGCTCCTCGTAATCTTCTTTTTATTCAAGAGATACTGAGGAGAATCTCAAAGGTTTACGTTATATTTGAAGAGTTTCTGATATGCCGTTTTCTGTTTCAGGTCAGTATAAGCGTAGCAAGTAAAATAACTCCGGGGTACTTTTCCAAGGGGTAAGTTTGCATATGATCAAATATTAACTTAGCTTGTTTGAACGTGGATATCCGAGCTTCCCTCTAGGTAAAATTGAATTTCCAGAAAACCAGTAAAAGTTTTATGACCGGCACTGATAATTATCGGTAATTACCTAAACCAATTAGTTATATCGATATGCGCTGAACAGTCAGGATTAAGGAAAGATACAAGTGCTATTGACACTACTTGAAAGTAGTGTCAATAAAGCATTGGCAAATCAAGATAAATGTACTCTATATCAGTAAACACTATACCATAGAACCGTGAGAGCAGTTGGTACCCAAGGAGGTGAATTTTTCAAGTGGAAATCTTCTATCCATGCAGTTTCGCAGTTTATCAAGAGTTTATTGGACTGTTTTCGGTTTTTGTAGTGATGTACTTTCTTCCATACGTCGCTGATTGGACTGTGGGAGTTAAGGCTTTAGCAGTAGTTTATCCAACTTTGTTTTTTTCTATTTTTAAAAATTTTCTTTTCTAATGCATCCAATTTTTTGTATTCAATTAAATTATGAAGATTGGGATTTGTTTTATAACGTCTATAGGCTGTTTTACGGTTATTTGCAGCTGTTTCGCAGTTATTATCCCACCATGGTTTTGGAATCTTTTCTGTAGGATACTTTTTATTTTTTGATACTTTTGGAATAGCAATGGATGCGCATCTGTTTATTTCATTAACTAATTCTTCATAAGTTTGAGGAAGTTTTTCTAAAGAAAAGTTGGATGAATACAAATTCCAATTTGCTTTATTTAGATTCCATCTTTTTTGTATATTGTTACCAGGTGGAGTTGCTTGTTTGGGATTTTCTAAGGAGATGGTCAAGGGTAGATGGTCAGAACCATATGGATCTCGAATAGCAAACCAAGTTAATTAAGATATAATGTCCTGGGTGCAAATTGTTACGTCAATTGCTGCTGGACTGGAACTCAGTGCAAGAGTTGGAGAACCATCATTTAAGTACAATAGATTACACTGTTCTATCGTCTCTAATAAAACTTTACCGTGAGCGTCAGTTTTGCATCCCCATGCCATATTGTTAGCGTGAAGTCCTCTCCAATGATGAATAGCGGAGGAATGTGTTGAAAAAAATGGATCCATTCTTTAACTGTTACTCTAATACGTGGTTCTTTGTATATGGATATTATACATATAGTTTTATTGATACAAGAAAGTTTAACAGCCATGCATGTGTAAGTAAAATTATAGTTATTTGATAAATTTATTTCTTCAGCAATTATTTTATCTTTAATTAAAATTGCTCTACCTCCATAGCCATCTGGGCGATCAGATCTAAAGCAATTATAACCAGAGAAGTTATAGAATTTTCCTGGTTTAAACCATGTTTCTGATAACATGGCCACATACACATGTTTTTTGAATAAGTAAGGCTTCTACATTTGGTTTATTAGAAACTGCTGAGCGGCAATTTCATTGTAAAAAATTTATAGGACTAGTTATGTCTGAGAAGATGACGTTTGTCCATGTAAGTCTTCTTGCGAGATCGATGCAGTACTTAAGTATTTACTAATTTGTTTTATAATCTCTGTTTTTGATTCGTCTAAATTTTCAGTGAGTTTTAATGAACTAATTATATTAAGAACCAATTCTAAAATTACATTATTTAAATCTAATGGTACTCCTTGTGTCTGCAAATTTGTTGTATTTCTATTCGCTGTATATTTAGAGGTATGTATTATACATACCACCTTTTTGTCTAGGGATATTTATTGGGGAAATTATTTCTTTTCTAGCTGATTCCAAAGGATCGGGACTACTTGGACGTTGTCGTTTTAAATTTGATTTTTCTGGACTATTGCTGGTATAAAATATTTGTGAAGAGAACTTTTTTGCGAACGTACCAGTTTGAATTGGAGTTACTTGATAGGACTGTTCATTGGTATTAGAGTTGGTTGGCAAGAAAGAACTATTATGTCTAGCAGCGATATTGGTATATGGTATTTTCGGTGTTTGTTTACAGGCGTCAAAGAAATTTAAATTTAATGATGACATTGTATTCTTGATTTGTTTTTGCCAGAGAACTCAGGGCATGCACTTAGGTGTGTCGTAAAATGACTACCTTGACAGCTCAAACAGGTAGGAGTATGTATATTTACTGTACAATCTTTTGTGTTATGAAAATCATGCACATTATTTATTGCACCTGGGACGTGCTTTGCGTTGAGATCCAAGATGTCCCAAGAGAAACATAATAAATCTTTTTGAACATAGTGTTCGACTTCTTTAATTACTTTATTAATTATGATATATTTTGGAAGAGTTTGTGCTTTAAAATTTACAATACATGATTTGGTTGGAACCTTGTCTATTACTGTTTTATCTTCGATATGTTTTTCTACCTTTCTATTTATTCTTCTAACTGAAGCTACTTCAAACTTTCAGTGTATATCGTATTGTTTAATTTTATTTTTGATGTATTCCTCAGAAAATTCAGTATCTATATCTCTAATTATACCCTGTCTATGTAGTATAAACTTCGGAACGTAAACATCAAAATTGTTGTTTGTAAATAATGAGCAAGTTTTTGATTGATTAAAAAATTGGCTGATTTAAATTTAATTCTGATTCTATTCTTGCCGATTGAATCAATACTAGTAATTTTGTTATCTAAAATTTGGAAAATTTGACAATATAATATCACAGATTTTTATAGCATTTATCTTACCTTTAAAATCAGGAGTATTATTTTCTATATATACATGAAAAGGACCTGTATTACTGCTCTGATATAGAAATTGTTCTCTTACATTTTCTGTAGAATTATTAGTTTATTATAAGTTTTACTACTTATAGTTTCACCGTTGTTTTTTTAGTTACCATCCCAGATGTTGTTTATATTGGATTTTGTTTTTTCTATATTAGCATCTTCCTCCATCAGGCTAATATCTGGAGGTTTGTATGGTGGTCTCCCCACATAATCCATATCAAATTTTTAATAATTTAACTCTTTAACACTTTAAATATATCTTATACTTATTAACACTTATCGTATCCAAACGGTAACCGCCGATGGGGGTAAATAAATTCCAATACACTAAACTTTTATATTTTTCGAAGTCACAAATTGTTTCACAAAAAACTTTTCAAAGGCCACAACTAGACTCATTAAATTCAATAAAATAAACTTTAAAATGCGGAAATTATTTAAAAATGCGTATCCACACTTTGACAGTTATTTGACGTGCAATAAATCTTAATTCGTATGGTCAACAAAACAATGTCGTTATCTGTACATAAACTGATATGGTATTTTGTATCTCTGTTTTTTGTGTACCTCAATCTGTAAATCGGTCCCTACTACGTTATGAACATATAGTTTTCTGAGCTTTGAAACTTTGTATGTGTTCTTTTCATTGACTTTTGAATTTGTAGATTTTTTCAAGATATAGTAAATTATAACAATACCGTTAGTATCACAAGACTTTTCGAGAATTTTGCCATTCAAAAGTCAAACTTCAAACACCAAACCGTCAAACATCATACCCTAAAACTTAAACAGCAACTCCCAACAGCAATAGCAGTATTTTAATATACCACTTTTAACAATAATAGGCTTTAACTTTGAGATTACTTAAATTAAACGCTTACCGGGTTTTCTACATACTCTCGTTTAAGAGTTTATAGCCATTTTAGTCTTAATAGCTAAGCGGAGTAATAAGTTGTTGTTCCACTTTTTTATCGTACATATAACTATAAAATTGTCTACCTAAATTGCTTAATAATCTAACTACAACCGTAACTTTTATTAAACCTAGTTATTTGAAACACGATCAATCAAATAAAGGTTGTGTTGTATTAAATTATAAAACAAGTAATTTATTAAGTAAAATATCGAAAATTACTGTTTTCTAAAGTTAAATTAGAATTTCGTTTATAATACCGTATTTTTCTACTTAGTGGAAATTTATGTACAAAACTGTGTATGAAATATATATAAGTATATATGTATATATATATATATATATATATATATATATATATATATATATATATATGTATATGAGGAATTCTACAAAAATTCGCACCTTAACTGGAGCCAAATATAGGGATATTGCAATTTGCTGCGCCCCGGTAACAATTTTTTTTTGTAAGTTGATACCGAAAAACATGTTTTTAGGTGCGAGCCTCAAAAAAAAGGGCAACTTTAAGTTTTTTCCAACAAAAAACTGATTTGTTCGCTAAAGCTATTTCATTCTTCTAGCGATCTGCCTCGAAAAACGAGTGAAAGAGACTTCTATACTTGGAGAACACGTTCATATCAGGTATCAATCGCTTTGTCTTGGTCTTCAGAAGGAACTCTGACCCTTTGAAGAGCCAAGAAACACCTGCTCAAAGCGTGGCAAACGGTTATTCAGTCCCTAAAATCGACGTTTTTTTCATTTTTTCGCAATTTTATCCGAAAATAGATTAAAAGATACCTCTATAGTTGGAGCAAACATATATGTTAGGTACCAATCGCTTCGTCTTGATTCCCAGAATGAATTTTGACCCTTTGAAGGGCCAAGAAACATCTAATCAAAGCGTGGCAAGCGGTTACTCAATCACTAAAATCGACGTTTTTTTTTTTTTCATTTTTTCGCGATTTTACCCGAAAATAGATTAAAAGATACCTCTATAGTTGGAGCACATATACATATTAGGTACCAATCGCTTCGTCTTGATCCCCAGAACAGCCCAATGTTCTATGCTGTCAAACGCCTTTCGGAAGTCTATGAATGCCATGTATAATGGGATTTGATACTCGTTCGACTTTTCAATCAGTATTTTTACTGTTAGCAGATGGTCGCTAGTACTAAAACCCTTTCTGAATCCCGCTTGTTCTCTTGCTTGGTATTCGTCAAGCTTAGTTGTTAGTCTATTTGTCATGACAGATAATTATTATAATAGAGTCAAAATAATATTAAATTTACTTACTTAAGTTGATAGAAAACAGAAAACACCTTAAAAATTTTCACAGTTCTAAGTTTATTTAAATAACACATAATTATAAACCAACACTATACCAACACATATATAGTGCTATTAAATTAAAAATTATATTTATATAATTAAATTCAACAGACATAATTGTGATTCGTAAGGATTACTGAATCCATATCTGTTAAAACTGCAAATTAAGCGTCTTAGCTTAGAGGTGTAGATTGTCGTTACTTGTGAGTTTCTACTGTTACTTTTGATACGCTTTTGTATGTAATCGGTTACAGCATAAGTGATTTTGTAACAAGTAGATACCTCTTCAGCATCTCTAGAAATGAATGAATGAATATATCATGCGTTCGTAATGTTTATATTCTAATTTTCTGTTAGGTCCGCTTGCCATTACGTTAATTTCAGTACTGGTTTCAGTGATAAAAATATTAGTTAGTTGCGCGAGTCGACTTAGTATGAAAAATGTATTGGCGACGTGCAAGTACTTGGATGTGATACGAGAAACGATCGTGCGCGAGTAGCGGCGAAATCTTGCATTTTTTACTGCACATTTCATAGATTTCATAAATTCATATTGTCAATTGGCAAATTGTCATATTTCATATTCGTTTGTTTATTTACACCTTCTGTCACTGAAGAAAATGGGATTTAGTAAATTTAGGTATAAATTGTAAAAATACAACAAAAAATTGTTGAAAAGTTATTTGGTGATTTACTTTCTCAAATCTAGTTTTTATTATTGCATCCATATTAACACGAATGCTGTAATTTAATAATATATTTATTTGTATTTACACTACATACAACGTTTACCTTTTAATAACATACCGACATAACCTCAATCTTACTTTTTTTCTTATTCTTTTTTTGGGGCTACGTCCTTGACAGTTATCCGGTAACCTCGATCTAACATGAAAGCGCAGTAAATTTTGCTGATTTACGATACCAGGTGTCGCTGTTCCGAACTTGCACGGTCCCAATATTGGTGTTTGCAACTATCTTGATTTTAATTAGCCTGTAGGCATGCGCTCTACCAATTTTGTATTGACAGTCTAAACTATCTGAAGTTTGTTTTATAGTTTTATATTTAGAGTAAACAAAACAAACAGGAGTTTGTACAATTCCGCCTTTATTTCTTCCAAAGCTATTACTCTCGCATTTTTATTTTTGTATAATGGATGTTTTGGCACATATAAACAAGGATTTGCTTTATATAGTTCGATTAAATTTTATATTTGCTTTTGACTCCACATATTTAAAAACAAAACATAAACATACGTAACATAACCTCAGTTTTGGTTAATATTGGATCATTTTTAGTTCAAGAAATTAGAACATGTTCTAATTTTTAGTACTGAATCGGTGCGCGCACCTAATTTGTAGATACAATATTTTTAGTGCTAAATTTAGTACTGAATTTAGCATAATGGCAAGCGGACCTTAGGCGAATATAATATAGTCATCCAAAATATCAGTAATAGACCGACTCTGTTAGTGATCAGAAATATGGATATTAATAATAAACAACCACACTTAATTGTTAATAATTAATAAGATAAATAATGGTCACCTTCAAAAACTATTGATCATCCCCCTTAAAAATGTCACCACAAAAAATATTGAAAGTTTATGCCGCGCCAACCTCTATATCAAATGTTTCACCTTATCAGACTTCAAACTTCCGCCAAGGATACAATCGTTGAACTCGTCTATAAATGAAAAAAAAATATATGGCAGTGAACAAATATTATATAAACAGTACCAACAAAATGAGATCATTTTATAAACGTTTTCGTTTGTTAACATTTTAATAAAAGATAATTTTATATGATTAATATTTGAGGGAGGAGGAGAATGTAGGGATTTAATTGAACAGCACTTGTTCACAGCAACATTTAGAAATATGTCATTAAACTTGCTTTAATAATATTGTATAAAACTGAACAAACTTCTTCCATAGCAAATGATGTTTTCTTCTTTTTATAAATATACATTATAGGATTATCTTCCTATTATTTGCAACTGCAATATTATGAATAGTAGTTGTAATAATTTGTTAAGTCGACTTTACATTATGCAATTTTCATCCTATGCTAAAGCTATGCAAGACAGATTATGAAACTGCGCATGCTGACTCAATATTTCCAAGCAATATCTGTGCTATACGAAAAATTTGAACGTGTTCTATTTTTCATGCTATATTGATGCAAATTATCTTCAAAATTAATGTTGCCAATATAACAAAATTTATAGTTTTGCTATATTGGCTTACAGTTAACCTTATTGTGTAAGCGTAAATGTTGTGAGGCAGTCCTGGTTAAAATCAGTCTTTATTCCCCTTCCAAAAACTAAGGGAGCAAAGAAGTGTGGTGATTTCAGACTTATTAGTTTAATGTCGCATATGTTAAAGTTATTCTTGAAAGTTATTCACCAACGCATTTATAAGAAATGTGAACAGGATATCAGTGATGAACAATTTGGCTTCGGAAATGGATTTTGGACACGGGAAGCATTAACCAGTTTTATTATACTGCTGCAAAAATGTCGAGACCAAAAAAACGATCTCTTTTTATGTTTTATTGACTATCAAAAGGCCTTCGACAAAGTAAAACATGATAAGCTGATGGATTGCCTTCACAAAAAGGGACTAGACGAGAACGATTTTAAAATTATCCAAACGCTGTATTTTAACCAAATTGCAGCAGTTAGAACAGAAGCCGGTGACACAGAAATATTCAATATCAAGCGAGGTGTACGACAGGGGTGTGTATTGTCACCACTACTTTTCAATATATATTCGGAAGAAATCTTTTCACGAGCACTAGAGCAATCAAGAGGAGGTGTTAAAATTAACGGCAGAGTTCTAAATAATGTACGATACGCCGACGACACGGTCCTAATTGCAGAGAGCGCACAGGATCTCCAGACACTCTTAGATCGCGTCAGATCGATCGGAGAACAATACGGCCTCAGCATTAACGTCAAGAAAACAAAAACAATGATTGTCTCCAAAACATCCATCCATCCACCCATGGCTTTAAAACAAACGAGATTATGAAATTTTGACTATGGTTGAAAAGCAAAAGATGGTTATACTTACTAGGTCACAATGCCTGAGCCACCAAGATACTAGGGTAAAAACCCTTTAAATTACATTTAGTTATAAAAGATTGTACATTGTGTTGTAAAATAACTGTGATGTTCAGTATTAAATTAAATTTGACTAGAGGTAACACATGGCTGAATCGAGTTACAGAGCCGGTGAGAGAGAACCTCTACACGCGGAGAACAGCTGGGAACTGATTGACAGCTAAAAATAATGAAAACACGGAAAACCTCATATTTGGGACACATATACAGAAATGAGAAATACCAGCTACTGCAGCTTCTTATAGAGGGGGTAGGTAGAAGGAAAACGTGGTCCGGGTAGACAGCAGGCGTCCTGGTTGAAGAACATTCGTGAGTGGACTGGTTTGGATTCTCAATCTTTAATAAGAAAAGCCAGGGACAGAAATGATTTTGCTGAGGTTATCGCCAACCTTTAGTGAAGACGGCACCCAAAGAAGAAGTAAATGTTAATTATTGGATGTAATAATTCGTGATATATTGGGTTTTCCAATAGGAACGTCCTAGGAACGACCAGCAATCATTCTCATTGTGTTATTCAATTGGGCATCTGCTTTGTGTGTATGTGGGCTGTTGAGCCAGGCTGAATAGCAGTATTCCGCGGTTGAGAAAACAAGGCCCAGGGCAGATGATAGCAAGGTGGAAGCCGATGCTCCCCGTGTTGTGCCGCACAGCTTCTGGATTATGTTGTTTCTGGATTTAAGTTTTTGCGCTGTTTTTGACAGTTCCTTGAAAGATAGATCATATGTATGTACTACAGTTAAATAGTGACGTTGATAGAAAGCCGCCCTGTCGTACTCCAGTTGCTATTTCTATATTTTTGGAGATGCCTTTTTCTGTTATTATTGCTGTCGTCGATCCCTCCATTGTCATTTTCATCAGCTTTATGAGTTTCATTGGGATATCTAGGTTTTTCATGACTTATGTTAGGTCGGGTCTTATTAGGCTACCAAATACTTGCTTGAAATATATGAAAAGAATGTGTAAATCGATATCACGTTCATAGCACTTCTCAATTGACTTTGTGATTATGTGTAGTGAGTCTGTGTGTAGATTCTTGACCTTTCTCTAAATCCCTTCTGGTAGTCTCTAATTTTAGTTTCAATGTATTTATCTGATTAAAGATGTCAATATTATACTGCAGCTATTTAACTGTGTTACTCCTCTATAGTTGTTGCATTGTGTAGTTTTCTTTAAAATAGGAAATATTTACCCTGTTTCCATTATTCGGGCATTCTTTCTTATTCCCAAATCTTTATTATTAGGCTATATATTTTTCGTTGTAGTTCTTCTCATGCGTTACATCATCATCATCTTTACTCTAGGCTTCTAAGTATTATCATATAGTTCAATTATTTGCTTTACAACATCATATATTTGCTGGTATATTTTTTCTGTTGACATTTTGTGTGCTTCTGTAATAGTTTCTTGTTTTCGTTGTTTCAAAAGTATGTAAATGGTGCTTCTTCAACTCCGGTCATGTTTGAACAATTAGAAACTGCACTTCGAACAGTACCAGTTGAGTGTTCATGTAGAAGAGCGTCATGTACATTTAACGCTAAATTTTACGTTGTGCATGACATTACGTTTATCAACTGTGTCATAAATACTGTTTTATTAACAATTTTCGTCCGAAATATAGTTTTATATATTTATGGAAAAGTATGTAATTGATAAATACACTGTTATGCACTGACTTACAATTATATTACTATCCTCGGTGAATTTTTACTTCTAGTTAAAAATCTAAAGTCTCTTATATTTAAATTTGTCTTCTTTAAAAAATAGAAGAAATTTATGAAACCAGGCCATATTTTTCCGTCAGTAAAGTATATAAAATTCGACGCGAATATCAAACTTGAGTCCTATCATATCGTTTGAAGTCCGTGCCAAATTTTGTCTTCGGTATAATTTGATCGAATAATAAAATGTTTATAGAACAAACTAATGCAACGGGGCTTAATCTAGTTTCATAGTCAATAAATCACTTTGATTCGTTGGTCTTATGCATTAACTAATTATTAAATAATCAATTTTACTCTTTACTTAATAATACATAATTCCTATAAAATATTTATCATAATCATTATCTTTACCTTTATCCTTAGGAGATGTCGGCTTCCCCTAATACATCTCTCCTTACATTTCTATCTTGGATCTTGGATTATACATTTTCTGCCAAAATGTCTTCCTCTCCTACTTCTTCCAAGAACCCGCAGATTAGCAATTCTTCGTATTGGATGATCAACTTCTGGACATTACACGTGATCATACCATCATGATCCAGGTTCTTTCATTTTGGCATCAATTGAATAAACCCCTAAACTTCCCCCAATAATCTTAGGATGAAGAGAAACAAGTTCAGACAAAGAAATAAAATGAAAAATTTAAAACAAAGGTTCTCCTTCTTTTGATGCCTATTCATTTCGAATATTGGCGATCATTCTGGCTATAATTATTTTATTAACTGATGCTTTAAATAGATTAGTTGTTGTTGTGGAGAACCATTTTCTCAGGTTTTTTAACCATGATATTCTTCTTCTCCCAATTCCGTGCTTTTCGAATACTTTGCGTTGAAGGATTATTTTTAGTAATCTGTATTTAGTGCCGTGGTGCATATTTACATAATTGTGATGGAGAAAGTTAATAAACTATGAAAAATGATAAAAAAATTTAAAGTGGAATGAAAAGAGGTCCATTAAAAATGGACAGTACAAACAACAAATAAAATAGTAAATTATCATAATAATATGACATGTAATAAAACAATTTATATTATCAACAGGATTTTGATGTTAAATCATGTAAAAATGCTTATTAATATTGTTAAATAGTCCAAATTCATTTAAGTTGCACATTAAAATTACCGTTATGCGCACTAGTTGAGTTTGTGTAGACCTGCACATTGTTGCCAGATTTAAAATTTATTTTTAGGGAACAAAGAAATATATTGTTAAATCAAAAGAAGTCTAATATATATGTATATTGACCTACCTTAGTATGCCGGTGGATACAATTCTGCCGCAGCTTTTAAAAAATGGTGCAGCCTCTCTAAGCGGTCAGGATATATCCTTTTGAAGTAAAATTCGGCGAGGTACCCAATAAAATGCTCCTACCTGACGCCATATTTAGGAATACTACTGCGAACTTCCCCCACAAACTCCCAATGTTATTGGTGTGTGTGCCAGTATCAGGGTCGAAAAAATGCTTGAAATGGTTCACAGTTTGATGTTTAAATCCTTCATGGGCCAAACAATTATGAGATTTCCAACAATCACTATAAATGGTTGTCCCAGGAAGAATCCATTCGCGAATTATTCCGAGCAAAGTATCGGCATCCCTCCTATCAACAATAACGAAAAAGTTCCCAGTGTTTCGCTCGTATCCTCAAAATATCCATTGGCCAGTATACAGACGCCCTCTATTGTACTTCCTCCTCCCAATCTTGGCTTCGTCAGTTTCTACAACGGTATTATTTCCCGCCAGCTTTGTAGAGTTGTTTTTAGCGAAACTAATAAACACTTCTCTGCAATAACTGTACCAATTTACCATTGTAGAAGAAGATATCCTTAACTCACTCTGCACAAGAGATTGGCGTGGAGGCTTGAGTTGCAATAAAGCCGACACCAGAAGAAAAAAATTGTCTAACAGCAATCTAGCATGTTCAAGAAACGTACTTTTCCTTGCCGAAATACAAAATCCACACTTTTTAGGAGCTTTTTTCTTCATTGTGACTTTTTTATGACATCTAAAAGATATTTTGCTGTCCATTTTTACGGTATTTCCGCACCGGCACACTATCACCTCCTTTAAAACACCGTGTTTGAAATAAAAATCCATAAGTTTGCCTTCATTCTTGCCCACAAAACCGCTTTCAAACAAACCCATGCTACAACCAACACACGCCATTTTTTTGTTACATAAAATTATTAATTTCAATATTTAGTGATGCCACCCTTTGCTGCAATTACAGATTCTACACGTCGGGGTATGCTCTGTGTACAAACTTCTGCATTGCGTTTTAATATTGGGTCATGATTCCATTATTTAACAAAAGTTTCTATCAACTGCCGCTTCGTTCTAATAACATCTTTGGCGATCTCCCGTTTGGTTAACTTCCACATACTCTCTATGGGGTTCATGTTAGGTGAGTTTCCCGGCCAGGGCAGAATTGCAATATTTTCTTTGGACAGAAATGCAGTTACACTTCTAGCTTTGTGGCACGGTGCAGAATCCTGCATAAAAATGTAATTTTTTTTTACCAGGGAACCATTCTTTGGGTTGAGTTTCAAGTATTCGCTTATACTTGTCCTGTCTCATTGTCCCTTCCACGATGTATAAGCATCCCATACTCTTGGCCGAGATTATAGACCACACAATGACGATAATCAGATGTTTAACCCTCTCCACAATGCAATCTGGATGAAACTGCCCCCAGGACGTCGTCGGACGAACGCACTTTTCACCAAATTCTGGAATGTGGATTCGTCAGAGAAGCATACCTGAAAAAAATGAAAATATTCGCTGTTCACGAACTCCAATGGTTAACAAAAGTTTTACTTGACTCCAGTCGTCAACGGTCATACTTCGGTGCTGATTTGCACATTGGAGTCTCTTTCTTTTCATCGCTTCGGTAAGCCGTGGTTTTTTCATAGGCCGGCGACCTATCAGATTCTATTCGGTATTCTATATCAGTCTTCGTCGAACTGTTCTTCTGGAAACATTAATTCCTTTGGTATTTATCATCGTAGTTAGACACGCTTTTACGGTTTGTGAGACAAATATCCCTGATTTTACGGTCAGTACGAGGAGTAGTGATCCTTTTCCTTCCACATTTTCCAACACGATCCGGTTCCAATGCCTCGTTTGAATAAATTTTTATTTTAATTCGATTTACTACAGACTTTGAAACACCTGCAGTAGTTGCTATTACTCTTTGGGAAAGTGTAGAGTGCAGTAACATCGTTTTTATTTCTCTAATTTTCCCTGGAGACAAGTCTGCAATTTTTTCCATACTAAAAAAATAATTTTGATTTTCAACAATGTTTTTAAATAAAATCGTGTCATTAAAGGCAGAAAAAAATCACTAAATAGCAAATATTACTTACTTGTTAAATATATCTGACACGAAAAGCTAGCATAAACAACTTGCAAATATTTTTAAGCCTCAATTCGATAACAGCCGATTATCAACTAAGATTCAACATTCAACAAACAGCAATTATTATTTCAGACACATTCAGACATAAGCAGTCTACAAGTGTTGCCGCTTATCAAAATTTTTAATAACCATACCAGAAGAATTGCTAAATATAATACAGATATAAACACCAATTTTTTTGGTCAAAAAAACCATATAAAGTAGAAAATACAAAAATATATGTAGTGTCCCTAATAATTTGGCCACCCAATGTACATTAATTGCTAATATATTCCTAATATCCTTTCTGTGACAAAAATATATTGCTGTTACAATTAATATCTAACTTTACCGAAAAGTTATTACATATCGCTTTATCTCAGAAACGAAAACAATTATAAAATCACTATTCGCGATATATCTTATTGCTAATTAATTGCTGTCTGGGAACACGCCAGAAATATTGAATGAAGAAGTAGAATGTAGAATACGCAACAAGAAACATTTCTTAGAGTGATCTACAACCGAAACATTTATGCGTTCTTCATTGACTACCATAAAGCGTTCGATACAGTAAAGCACGACAAGCTGATGGAGATATTAACCAATATTGGAATAAACACCTGTGATTTAAGAATTGTCAGCAATCTGTACTGGAATCAAACATCATCTATCCGGACAGAGGCAGTAGAATCCGACGATATCAAAATCAAACGTGGCGTCCGTCAGGGATGTATACTATCACCACTGCTGTTTAACATATACTCTGAGGAAATCTTTCAAGAAGCAGTGGGTGATGTTGAAGCCGGAATTCGAATCAACGGAGAATCTATCAATAACATTAGATACGCGGACGACACGGTAGTATTCGCTGACAGCTCTGAAACCCTCCAGGAGTTAATGAACAGAATCACAGAGGTCAGTCAGAGATACGGACTTTCACTAAACACTAAGAAAACAAAATGCATGATGATCTCTAAGAAGGAACAGCAATTTGGACAAATCAGTGTAAACGGTCAACAAATAGAAAGAGTAAAAACGTACACCTACCTTGGTACTAAAGCAAGGTTAAAACGCATTGATTGATTACCTTGGTACGAACGTCAATGAAAATTGGGACCATTCCATAGAAATCAAATGTAGAATAGAGAAAGCAAGATCTGCATTTCAAAAAATGGCTAAGTTATTCAAATGTCATGGTTTATCAATGCCCATAAAAATCAGGTTACTACGATGTTACATCTTTCCTATACTGTTGTACGGAGTTAAGTCATGGACTCTCACAGACGCCACCTGCAAGAAAATTGAGGCTTTTGAAATGTGGCTTTATCGTCGCATCCTGAAGATATCGTATACCGACCACGTTACTAATGAGGATGTTCTGTTGAGAATGAAAAAAGAAAAAGAGCTGTTAACCACAATAAAAACAGCCAAAATCGAATACCTCGGTCACATAATGACTAACAGCGAAAGAAATGTCCTAACACAGAGATGTCTAGATGTTAACCAAGAGGTGCATGCCTGCTTTATAGACTTTGAAAAGGCCTTTGACAAAGTACGCCACAATAAACTCAAAGAAATCCTGGAATATTAAATCTGTACTGGAATCAGCCAGCTAATATAAAGATAGAAGACCAAACATCTGACGAAACAGAAATATCAATAACATTCGATATGCGACGATACTGTGATAATAGCAAGAACAGCGGAAGATCTACAACATCTAGTTGAAAGTATGAATGAGATATGTAGTAACTACGGCATAAAGATGAATGTCAAAAAAAATCAAATATATGACCTTCAGTAAGAATCCAATACATGACACTAGTATCGCAATAAACGGTACCCAACTTGAAAAAGTAAGCGAATACAAATACTTTGGAACAATCATTAATGAAACAGGTGACCAAAATCACGAGATAAAAAGACGTATTGAAATTGCCCAGGTCTACCTTTATAAAAATGAAAAAATTATTTTGTAATCGTGATATTAGTATTCATCTACGAACTAGAATGTTAAAATGCTAAGTATTCAGTACTTTGCTTTACGGTGTTGAGGCATGGACTCTTAAACAGAGGAATATTAAAAATCTTGAAAGCTTTGAGATGTAGTGCTACCGCCGTATACTAAAAATAAGTTGGGTGGATAAAATTACAAATGAAAAGATAATACGCAGAATAAATAACGATCCAGAAGTTATTATGAATATAAAAAAGAGAAAACTTGAATACTTAGGTCACCTGATGAGAGGACATAAGTGGAAGAATGTCCTGGATGAGAAATTTAAGAGAGTGGTTTGGCTGTACCGCTAACGAATTATTCAAAACAGCAGTTAATAAAATTAAAATCGCCATATTGATATCCAATCTTCGATAGGAGAGGCACTCAAAGAAGAAGGAACACGCCAACTAAACTTAACCCTGAACTACTATCGTGGGGTCAAATTTGACCCCAGGACTTTAAATTTCGTGCGCCACTGGTAGACAGTTTGGCGAACGACCTTGTTATTATATGTATTCTCCCAATTAAGTACGTAGTTTAGCATGCCGCTTAGTAACAAACGATCAGTGGGATAGTGCACACGTGCTGCTGAGTTACGGTCGGATTTGACCCCACCATTGTAGTTACGTTATTATTATTTAAGATAATACATTAAAATGGCTTCAAGAATTAGCGCAAGTACGGTGACAAGTTAAAATGTTTTTGACTTTCTCGAATCTCTGGAGGAACCAACCGAAAATATTGACACTTATAGTGACTCCAATAACAGTGATACTGACACTGAAAGTGAACATTCGGTTCACGACACAGATTCAGAAATTGACGTAAGTGACTTATCAAGCGACGAATGTGAAACAGCATCTAATAATGAAACAAATTTTTACTATGGACGGAACAGATATAAGTGGGCTAAAAATGCTCCGGCCCCATCAAAAATTTGCGCACAGAACATTATTACACACCTTCCTGGTCTTCGTGGACCTGCCTTAGAAACAAAACCATCCAGTCCACTTAAATCCTGGTCACTTCTTATAACTCCTGACATGTTGGCCTCTATTCTAGAGTACACAAATGAAAAAATTACCGAGCTCAGTGTAAATTATGGGGATACATGTACATTTATCGATCATCTAAACGAAGGTGAACTTAAGGATTTTTTGGGTCTTTTATACCTTTCAGGTGTACTAAAGTCTAATCATGACAATGTCGATTCATTATTTTCGACAAGTGTTTTAGGTAGGCCAATTTTTCGTGCTACAATGTCAAAAGAACGCTTCTTATTTCTTCTCACAGCAATAAGATGACAATCATGAAATAAAGAGAGCAAAAGAAGGCCAATGGAGATCGACTTGCAGCAGTGTCCTATTTATTTAAATGTTTCGTATCTAACAGTACAGCAAACTACACCTGTTCCGAATATGTTACAGTGGACGAGATGTTGGTTGGGTTTAGAGGTAGATGCCCTTTCAGAATGTACATGAAAGCCAAACCAGTCAAGTACGGCATCAAGATCATGTGTTTATGTGATCAAAAACACATTATTTGGTAAATGCTTTTGTGTATACGGGTAAAACAAATGATCCTAATGCCCAAAAGCTATTCATACCTACAAGATCAGTACTTGCTTTAGTGGAACCAATTGCCAATAGTAACCGAAATGTCACTGGTGATAATTGGTTCACCTCAATAGAGCTAGTTGATGAACTAAAAAAACTTCGACTTACCTATGTAGGTACAATACGTAAAAATAAGAGAGAAATTTCTCCACAGTTTCAACCAAATAAAAATTACGAAGTTGATAATGTCCCTAAAAAAAGTAAAAATGTAATTATGTTGTCGTCTATGCATCGCGACAAATCTGTTGACCAGGAAAGCAAAAAACCTGATATAATAGCTTTATACAATTCGTCGAAAGGGGGCGTTGATGCACTTGATCAAAAATGTGCACTTTATCGTTCAGGTCGAAGATGCCAGCGATGGCCTTTAGTAATTTGGTATTCCATAATGGATATTGCTATAGTACACAGTCACATTATTTTTCACGCAGCTAATCCTGGGGTTAGAAAAAATCGATCGGATTTTATTCAAGAGCTGGGAATTAGTCTTATAAATGAACTTTTAGAAGTAAGATTTGCAATGCCAAATTTGCCAAGAGAATTACGCTCGATAATTTCCAAATCATTAGAAAATAAAATTACTCATCAAGATCAGACCAAACCAGAAAGGCCAGTTGTAAGACGTAGATGCTACTTGTGTCCCAGAGGTAAGGATAACAAACATTTCACATTTTGCGCAGAATGTCATAGGACCATCTGCAAAACACATTCACTTCAGAGAGTTACCTGTATACTATGTGCAAAAAATAGATAAACACTTACAATTTGTTCAAATATTTTTGTCGCAAGATTCTAACATTACGAAAAAAAAAACATGACTGTTATTTTTTTATATGGTTACTCTATTATGATTTTCTTTTGTATTAGGTTAAGACGTTACTATAATAAACTACTTTTCAGAAAATGAACCGTTAATTTCAATTTAAGATATATTTTTTTTGTTATAATAAGTTATGTTTTTGATCAAAATTTATTTTAAAAGTTCTATAATTTTTATTATAGCATCTTAATTTTCTTGAAATAAAATTTAAGTTTACAAAAAATCTCTTTTTTATATACACATTCATTTGTCAAAAATACAAAAACAATAAAAAATATATTTTTATATCTTGTTTAGAGGTTTTTAAAATTCGGGTAATCTATGACCATCGAGCAATCAGACAAAAGAGGGAATGTAAAGGTAGTGGGGGTAAACATATTGATAGACAGGAAGTGCCATCTTGAGAGGCCACTTTAGACAAGGATAGACAGTCTCTTTCCTTGTTTAAGAAGTCAAATTTAGTTAGGTTATGTTATTGTTTGTCCCAACTGTCACATGAAATTTTATTTATATTGAAATCTTTTACCAATTGTGTCACTTTTTAGACTATTATAGTTAATATTTAATTAAAACTTTCTCGTCTGAAAAATATTTTATAGCTATTGTTAATAAGTGTTGGAAAATTTAAATTTAGCGCCTTTGCATTTCCGGATATGTCCGCCATCAGAGGCCACTTTTTTGGTCTCCTTTTCATAACGATTAGATTCCCTCTTTTATCTTTTTGCTCGATGTCTATGACCCAACGATAATAGTTATGTGGATGTAAATACACGATAGTAGCTCAGGGTTAAAAAAGGAATCCCTCAATTGCTAGCACTGAATTTTAATTCAATGAAGATATTAAAATTTGTGCAATAACCGTCCAATACGTGTGTAGAGAACAGAACAAAAATAATTTGTATCAGAAACATTTCATATTTTTATTTTAAGTTTTAATAATTATCTAATGCTAAAATTAAATTAGCAGGTGAGCGCATTTCAACCGTTAATAAATCATTTTTCTCTCTATATTAAACTAAAATTAGAAATAGGGTTCAAACAACAAAATTTATCACCCGTATTAATAGAATTACTATTTTTTAATCCAAATAGTACCCGTACATAAAACCAGTAGCTTCTTACGCGAAATAATTCTTTTAAATATTAAGAACAATGCTCCAGCCGAACATACTTAGAGATTGAGAAAAAAAGATTAAAAGACAGTGAAATAACCATGGAACAGGGAGGGAGAGGAGTCGTGTACTGCGCACACCGCCTGAAGTGGGAAGGACGTAGAGATCAGTCGTCGCAATATCGTCGAGGCACACAGTAGATTTCGAGGCCATGCGGTAGACGCTCGTTCATACGATAACAATACAAAACCGCTTTGCTTTGGCTACTCGCTTATGCAAGACAAATTGAATATTTTCTTGTTATAACAAATTTTAACGAAATTGCAGTGTTTATTGGTTTTGTGGGACAGTGTACTACGGTTTTAACTAACTTTGTCTTTTAATTCACGTGCATTCTCGCGATTTGTGACTCCTGCAAATCATTTGTGAAAGTTAACAGTTTGAAGTTAGGAAGCAAGAAAAAAATCGACTACAAGATGGCTATGGTCACCATGAACAATTTTTTGAACGGAAAAGATTCAAGATGGCTGCAATTGGAGGTATGCCGCGAATTTCAGAGAAACAAATGTTCCAGGCCGAACACCGAATGCAAATTCGCCCATCCGGCCGCTAATGTTGAAGTTCAAAATGGTCTTGTGACCGCTTGCTACGATAGTGTTAAGGTAAGTGTTTCTTACCGACTATAATCTCCGTTCATACTTGTTAATTAAGTAAAAACCCGACGGTCTATATCGTAATATTAGCAAACAGTATAATTAGTTGCTTCATGAACTCATTAGGATGACTCAGATGTCTGTCAGTTTAAGTTTTCATCGGGCGTGCATGTGGCGGCGGGAGGGGATCGGGGTCTAAACATATGGAACCTGCATGTGGTTTGAAATTAATAGCATTGTCTGAGCAGGTAAATTATTCAAAGCAACCATTTTCCGGTATTATGAAAACGGTTTTTTAGTAGTTTACAGATTAATATGGACGAAAAAATAAAATAAATATCATTCACTCGTAACTCCCAATGACTATTTTCTATACAAATGTACAAAATAACTCAAGATATACTTAGTTTTACATTTCACATAAATGTGTAGATGTTCATATTATTAGATTTTTTATGAACAGTTCTAATCTGCTTGTCTTAGAAAATCGGATAAACAAATATTTGCCATTGTTGATAATCTTTTATACGATTCTGATAATAAATAAAACTTTACGGAATTCTTTGAATTTGGTGGATAAAAAGGTAGATTACTGTTGCAAGTTCAATTTTCCCTATTTTGTAATTTTACTTCGAAATTCTTAGATAAAACATATTCTTTATGCTCCATATTCTTTATAAAACTTTATTAAGAAATAGAAGGGAACAAGTCATAGAACGAAAGATCTTTTAATAAGATTCTAGGAATATGTCTGATTCTAAGATTTAGAGTAAATGAGAAAAATATTTAATCAACAACTCAATATGTACGAATATACAAAAGTATAGTACTGAGTAGGTGGAAAGTTAAATGAAAATAATGCAAAATTTATTATGATGAAAGAATGTTTCAAATTCTTATCACAAAATAAAGTCTTCTATTGAAAAATTTATTTATTTCTCAAACCAGAGAAATGTACATAATTTATCCCGATTTTTAATTTTGCAAATATACCCATGTTTAACTAGGGTATTCTATAATTTAGTCCAACCTGCCTAAGATGTATTGAGACTTTGGATTGAAGATGATTTCCTGAACTTTTTTGGCAGGTTCCGCATTATCGGGAATAAATCACATATTTAATTAAAAATACATTATATTTGAACGGTTTTCTTGTGGAAGTCAAAATACTCGATTTTGCAAAAAAGAAAAAAAAAAGTTTATAATCATGTAAAATTTTAATATTTTGCTAGTAGATTTCACCCGTCTATTTGAAACGGTTACAGAATATTACTTTTGGGATTTTGAAAATGTATCTTTTCAAAAAATTAGAAAAATGATGTGACTCGTCCATTTCTGCATAAAAATATATGTATTTTTATACATTAACATTATAAGTAGATACTAAAGATTACATGAATACGTTAAAAGTTTAGACAAATATAAAAGGCTTCTTTAATCCTAAATACACATATTTAGAGCGAAAAAATTCGAAATTATTTAGTTATAAATTTCTTTGGAATATTATCACCAAACTATATGCACTTTTTGATTCCATCCACTCTTTTTGTTTAATTGTCACTGTACCTAGTGGATAACCTGGAATTTTTGGTAAAACCACAATTTCCACTCTGATTAAGATGTTCTAATGTTCCACTATACTTTTGACAAACTCCTTAACCTTCATAGGTCCACGATGTTCAGAGCCATACACAAAGTAATGAAACTTACTGTTATTGAGTGTATTTTTGGGTTATGTTGTAATTTTGAGTTTCTAGTGAAACTGCATTTTTCTTGGAGTACCTATCTCGGCCACCATGATTTGAAATCAGTTGTTTCGAGTATGTTAACCTCTTTCCCTTAAATTAATGCACTCTAGAAACGTTAGCAATGATTTTCGTTGGACCATGAACAGTAAGTTCAAATTCGGTCATGTTTTTAAGTGCTCTGTTGATCATAGAAAAGTCTCTTACAAGGCTGATAAGAAAAAAGAATGTTATGGGAAAATAAGCATAATTTTTATTTTGTCACCAACAGTAATAATTGTCGCTGTATAGATTCAGTAAGCGTTTTTTTAATGTAATCTAGAACAAATGAGCACACTTCATCGGGTGTATTTTTTGCTATACCTTCATGACAAATGTACAAAAGCCCACTTTTTTTTTTTTGATATCGTGGATACAAAATAAGTTAGTAGTGAGCTCGTTGTAATAGGAAACTTATCTTACTGATGTTACTGAAAAGTGAATATTCTGTATAAAATCAAGCACAACAAAAGAACGTGTGGCATTTCGTTTTTTACTTATATGTATAATTCAGAATAACATTTTTTGGTTCTTTTATGTATCATATACTCAGCAGCAGTTACTCTTTTAACGAGCAACGAATTTTAAAACGATTATGCATTTTTCTATATTAAATCTACTATACAGGTAATATATTTCTCTACCAGAGAGAATTCTTTTCTTAGAAAAGAATTCAATTTGTTCTGTCATGTACTAAACGTGGCTTCTTCAGGAAACGCATTTCCGTTAACATTTCTACCCTTCATATATTTCGGACTCCTATAATTTTCTAATTCTTAAAAGTCTCTTTTCGGTAATAGAAAAAATGGACAAAAAGGCTTTCAAAACACACTTCACACTTTAAATCTTCCGTTAAACAAATACTAATAACTGTACGACATTTCTTTTTGATTTTCTTTGGTTGTTTATGAATATTGGTTATCTCGATGAGTCCTTAAATGAAAATATCTTGCTCGTTCATTAGATGAGCAATAATAAATCATAATCAGACACACTCCCAAAACAGTTTCTTTTGTAACTAAAAAAAATATTCATTATATTCTCCAAATTTAAAATCATAACCTGCAAGATTCTCCAAGTCTTTTAGCTGCAGCTAAAAGTCCAAAAGTCACTGACTTTTCTCCCTTCTGCAAAAGCGGTTCATTTGACATTTCGATTTCCAACTCAGAACATTTTTGCTGCGGAAAAAATCGAAAAATTAAATCTATTTCCAAATCAAATTTATTCTGAGCATCAGAATTTAAATTTGAAAAACTGGGTTTCGACAATTTCTTGTATAACTCTTAATTTTGAAACATAATTGTGGCCAAGCTGCAGGTCCCGCTTGATTACCTTACATACCTTATTATAATGAAAGCTGAAAATATCTAAATCTTTTTTCAAATTTGCCATGAAGCTTCCTTCAAAATTCCTTACACATCACAACAGTCAGTCATTTTAACTTAGGAAATGAGGCTGAGACTAGTCATTTCAACCTAACTGATTGGCAAATAGAAAAAGTTGTGATTTTAAGGAGGCCCTTACATTGTCAACAATGTTTACAAACATGTAAGTAATTTAATTACTATTTATAACTGGGAATAAGCCACAATTAAAGATAAAAATACGTTTATTGACGTTTCAATTTCCAATTCGGAAATCGTTCTCAAAATACAAACAGTAAATTAAACAAATTTTGTTTTTTGTTACATAGTGAAAAAATTCTTCTAATAATTTAATTTTATCTGACTCATTTATATTGACAATTCAGACATACATTATGCATTTTAAAGTAGACGACTTTAAAATGATATTGCCAATATTGTTGAGTTGCGCTCCTGGGACGACTTTACTTATAAGATAGTTCATTCGATTACATGAAATCAACTTTAACTTGAGAATATCCGTCAGAAAAAATCATAGCATGTAATTCGTCTTTAAAAAGACAAACACATGACATGATGACAGTAAAATTCTCCTGTTAGTGATTCCATAGTAAATTATGAGGGAAAAAATTATCCTTTATCGTTTATAAATCGTACAAAAATCCCGTTGATTTTTCCTGGGTATCTAACTAACATTTTTAAATACATTAGAAGCAATTTAAGTATCAAAATCCACAAGGAAAACAATTCTTGTAGCTGGCTGTATACCAGATATCACAAAAAAAGAGGTTAGTTTTCGTAAGTGGGTATATTTATTTAAAAACCCTTAAAAGGGCTACATCAAAAAAACAAACGTTTTTGGACTAAACAGTCCATCATCAGATTTAAAATCTCCTAAAATAAGTATAAATCATTTAGTTAAAACAAACGTGGTTATGAAATTTGAAATTTTGACTATGGTTAAAAAGCAAAAATGGCTATACTTACTAGGTTAAAATGCCTGAGCCACCAAAAATACATGGGTAAAAACCCTTTCAATTACATATAGTTATAAAAGATTATACATCTTGTTGTTAAACAACTGTGATGTTCAGTATTAAATTAAATATGACTTCAGGTAACATACATTGTAAAAATTGAGTTCCAGAGCCGGGGAGAAAACCTCTACGCATGGAGAACAGCTGGAAACTGATTTACAACATACCTATGAACGGTGTCAAAAACAAAATGTCAATGTAACATGGAACTATATTTATATTTGTTATACCTAGTATTACTACAGCCAAAAGATTCAAAAATTATTTTGATGATTTAAAAAATAATAATAACAGCAATATAGGTGTTGGGATTTAAAATTTGGGTTATAATCGATGTGAAATCACCAATGGTGTTAAAGTCATGTTTAAGAGGATGACTTGTGTATTAGACAACCTATGTTGCTTTTTGTTGTATGTCGTATTTTTGTCATATTCCATATTTCCATCCATTTTTTTTTTTAATTTTTTAGTCAACTATTTAGAGTTCACGTACTCGAAAGGGGACACCATGTGCCATTGGCATTTATTTTGCTTTAAAATGAGTTTGAAACTGTTTGAAAAATTTACACTGGGAGTGTAGTTATTTTTTTTTTTTTTTAAATTATTATAACATATTTGAAAGGTTTTATTTAAACTTTCAGTAAACAGGAGTTAGCGTACTTGTTCTTCACTACGTACAATTTCTTTCAGATGTGGTGTTAAAATGCTATACATATACAGCACAAGTACATTATATTCTTGTAGGTTACTAGAATTCGGAAATTGGCAAATTGTTTAAGCAATATTGTCTAAAGTTATTAACCCCAAAAACATCCTATACATTTATTTTTTTTTTAATTTCTACAGAATATCACTTCAACACACTCAACTTTTTGTGGCTATTATTGGATAAATGTTTAAACTCTAAGGTTTGAAAATAATGCTATTAAATATTTCATATCTGGAAATATTTATAAAAACATATTTCTTAGTTTTAAAAGATCGATATTTTTCTATTAACCAATTACTATTTAAGTAGATATATCTTGTTTTCCTCTAAATATCTATATATAAATCATATTTTTCGTGTTCCATTTTCGGTTGTATACATTAAAGGTTTAATATCTACTCCGTAATAATTTTCGATATTAATCCATAAAAATATTTTGGCATTACTTATATTTTATTTCATAACTTTCTTATCTTATCGCACCAAACGAAATACATTAATAATTATGTAATAAAAAAATAATCCAAATGGAATGGATGCAATTATCTGACTTAATACATGTGATTTTTAAGCTTAGTTTATTTGTAGATAAAAAATGAAATTAAAATAAAGTTGGTTCATTAAATAAAGAAAACATACTGATATATTAATACAGTGAAACAAAAATGATAAATTTGTTAGACACCTGCGGCAGAGAACTACGAACACTCGTAGTTCTCTGCCTGCGGCGTTTAAGATCGAATTCAAACTAAAAATGGTTGAAGCGTATCCAGACTAGTGACGTAGTGACGTATGTCATTATTTATCTTTATATTGAACAATAAAACTTAATTAGTTAATAAATGTCTCTTACCAATATGATTATTTGGAAAATCGTAACTTTTCGATTTTTTAAGTTTTTTTTTTTGATTTTAGAACACCCAAGAACTTGCACATAAAATAGCTTGCCTAGATATCTAGGTAAATTAAATTCGGAACAAACTAGTTCGCTTCCAAGGTCAAAACAACCTCTTAATTATATACTAGTTCGCTCCGAAGATCACATTATACTAGGTCGCTCCCATGGTAAGCGGATTAAGTTTTTATCTACTAAGTTCTTCTTCTTCTTCTTAAAGTGCCCTCTCCTCAATGGAGGTTGGCTACTACAATTTTAAACTCTTCTCTATCTTCAGCTGTGTTCTTATTAGCTGTTCAAAATTTAGCCCTGTCCAATGTCGGATGTTTCTGAGCCACGATAGTCTTTTCCTTCCTAGGCCTCTCTTTTCCTCGATTTTTCCTTTCACTATAAGTTGGGCATATTGGTACTTATTATTTCTCAGTATGTGGCCTAGGTATGATGTTTTTATAACTTTTACTGTGTTAAAAAGTTCTCTTTCCTTGCCTATTCTATGCAGCACTTCTTCGTTTGAGGTATGCGATGTCCATGAAATTTTGAGTATTCTCCGGTAGATCCACATTTCAAAGGCCTCCAATTTATTTACGGTTGATGTTTTAAGGGTCCACGTTTCAACTGCATATAGAAGAGTCGTCCAGACGTAGCATTTTGATAAACGTAGTCTAATTTCGAGTTTTATTCGAGAATCACAAAGCAGTTTTTTTTATTTTTTCGAAAGATTTTCTGGCCTGTTCTATTCTCGATATTATTTCTAGATTAGGATTTACACTGCTATCGATCCAACATCCCAGGTACTTAAATCTATTGACCTGTTCTAAGATGTGCCCATTTATTGTGCAAGGTTGAGGTATGTTTTGGTTTTTTCGGATTGACATCACTTTGGTTTTTTTAATGTTTATTTTCATACCAAATTGCTCACAGGTCGAGTTTGTCTTGTCGATGAGTCGTTGTAGACCTAAGTCGGAATCCGCAATTAACACTATATCATCGGCGTATCTGATACTGTTGATATTTACGCCATTCACATTGACTCCATCCTTGGAATCCTCCAATGCTTCTTTAAATAGAAACTCGGAGTAAAGATTAAACAGCAGAGTCGACAGAACACATCCTTGTCTAACTCCCCTCCTAATTTTTACTTCTGCGGATGTGGAACCTTCGATCCTAACTCTGGCGTTTTGGTTCCAGTACAAGTTTTTTAAGAATTTGATGTCTTTAGTTGATGACTAAGTTCTAGGAAAATTAATATCGGCAAAGTTGGTACTGTGATTTTTTTATTTTATATAGAAATTATATAAAATATTGGTTATTACATATTTATTTATATGAGTGAGTGGAATTACATTATTTATATTATATTCACTTCATTTTTATCCATCTTTTGAAAAATGTTTCAGAAATTTTGATCTGGTTTACAAATTTTGTTGGCTATTTTGATATTAATTCTGTTTTTAAAAATTAATGAAATACTTTATTTGTGCTAATTCGAAAACATGGCCAAGCAATACAAGTGTAAAAATATCCGAGATAAACTCTTACCTTTTTATCACTTTTTCGAAATCGCCGTACACAATCTTGAGACTAAAATTTAGGTTCAATTTTTAACACTCCATCTTTAAACAATTTAAGGCAGCCATATATAAATTTGTTAACTTAGTTGAAAGCCAAAATAATGCGAACGAACATAGTGCCTATTTTCGAGACCGTGAACTGTAAATAGTTGAATAAAAAAATTTGTGTGGTATTTAAAAGTTTTATGAGCATAAATTTACTTAAAAATGTTAAGTTGAATACACAATAAAAAGCAACAAATTTTGGAACCGGGTCATTTTTTAATAAAAATTGTTCTTTTTGACTGGTTGTCACTTCCAAGGAGTTCAATGAGTCATGTACTTCCCGTACGCACTTCGGAATTTTGGGAATATCTTCTTTTCTGTCATTATAAATATTTTTCTAATCAAATGTACATCTTCTACAGTAAGAGTTTCAGTGCCAGTTCACTTAATTTCGCTGTGTATCAACTTTAATGGCTTTGCTCACAAATGGTCCATTGCCTTCCGCTTAACACCATAATTAATTTTTGCTGGTTAAACAATGTTTTTAATAACATTTTATTGTTCTAGTTATCACTGCACTATTACAAATATTTTTAAACTTTTAAGAAATATCTTGCAACTTCTTTCTACACACTGCTAACGTTTGATATTATTAGCAAGCCTTTTATGGAAGTTATACTTGTAATTGTCAATAACTAGCATTGACGTGACCTGTTCGCTTAACGCTTCACTTATTTCAAATTTCTCCAAGATGGACTAAAGGCATTCAAACCGTAACCAAAGTATATAACAACAAAGTTTGGGAAAACTTTATTTAAAATTTTATAAATAAAATGTATCAAAGTACTTACCTTATGAAGACAACATTCTCTATTTACGCTGACCCTGGCCATTTATTACTATTCATGTGTACCTACTAAACGCATTTTTAAACTATCGGTTCTAAGAAATATATGCCTGGAACAAATTTTTCTGTGACCATTTTTTGTTAAATTAAATATTAATTGATTATATCACAAATACGTTTCGCTATTTCGCTGTCAATACACAAATATTTGGGTTTCATTCATTTGCAACCGGTTTGGGACTATCACTAGTAAGGTATCAGTGTCGCCGAATGGTGAAAAATCCAAGTACAGGCTACCAGTGATTCAATAAATCTACACTTATATTAATCTCTCAGAGCTCACTGATCAGAATCATATTAAATTCTAGTTAATAACTAATCTGGTTGTAACAAATAATTTGCAGGTATTTATTGCATATTATTTATTATTAATTATTTGCATATTTTCCTTACTAAAGCAAAATACTTTGGTACTTCTTATGCTGTACGATAAAGTGGAGTATTGGCTATCGAGTTTCTAGCGATAATTCAAAACAGTTGCAAATTACTGAAATATACTGCAAACATTTTTTCTTCGAACATTTATGGAAACTTCAGTTGAAATCAGAATTCAGTCTTTACAATGAATGAGGCATATTTCCTACAAGAATACGCTTACATGTTTAAATAAAGATAGCTTTCCTTTAATATAATTATCAATTTATTTATTTATAGTGATATACATTAAACGGTACAGAGACTAGAGAGTTGATTATTTCCTGAATTATGTTTTCTTTATGGCACTTTGGTATTTGTCAGACCGAATCCTTTTCATTTCCATTTTTTCATTACGCTTGAATACTGTCATTATTTGGGTACTCTAACACTGACGTCACTTCCTCTGGAACCACGTTAGAATTAACCTTTTTAGCATATTTACAAAATATTATGCGAGAAGTATTGTAATACTGTGCACGTATATGTACCTAACTAAGCAAATTTGATTCGAGTAGATTTTTATTTGAACGAATATTTCGCAATAAATATGGTACCGATCCCATATTTATTTATACACAACCATTCAGTAACCAGTAAATGTAATGTACATAGTGAGTTTTGAATTTAAACATCCATTTTGGATAATTTGACATAATTATACAGAAAATATTTAACAATATATACGCTAGATCAATTTAGCGAATTTTTGAAAATTCTGTAAAATTCTTTCTCTACCAGCGCTACCACAACCTCTTTTTCCATGACAATTTTCGAAATTAGCAATTTAAGTTCTTTCACAAGACCTCCTATATACAGCCTCAAAACCAAAAGGTTCATTTATGTCTAGAAATATATGCAAATCGAAAACATAGCATTTAGATCAGTGCTTGAAATCGATAAGAACGTGAGTCATTTTAAAAAGAGAAATTTTCCTAGATCGCAAATATATTGTGTGAATATAGGGTTGACTAGAATGAGTCATCATTTACATGCAAAGTGGCTAATGCACAAAGGGACCGAAATAAGTAAAACATTTTTAATAGTAATGAAACTGGATGTAATAATTTGCTTTGGGAATGAGTGGCCGAAGAAGTTATTCTTTTGGTCGATATTGATTGTAAAATATACAGTTTACGATGTCACTTAGATCAGTATTATTCACTTTAGATTAAGTTTTTTGGTTTTATTTTTTTTTTGGCAATAACCGAAGAACTGAACAGTATAGTAAGCTATTCTTCTAAGTTAACAGAAGATTATTATTTATTTGTGTCTTTTTTTCTTCAATGTTCACAAATTTATGTAAATTTACACAAAAACTTACAAATAAACGTTTTATCATGAGATGTCAATTACCATTAGAAAACTTGTTCCTGTTTTGCGTAACGTTTGATATACAGTACATTCAACAAACTTCACCTCTAAACGATTGTAGTAAAGGGCACCGTAAACTGCACTAATGTTCTTCATATTGTTTAACACTTTGCTAAATTTTAGGTATAAAATAAATATATGTGTTATTAACCCATTGTTCATAGTTTTGCCTATTTTGTTACATTTTTTTTTAATAAATAGTATTCTTGCATAATGTTATTTAGCGTAAATTATTTTCACCTAAGTAGATTAGATTAGATTAAGAGAGGTGGCCTTTCGGCCTATTCCACTGCGACCTTTTCAGATCTATTGTGGCCCTCTAGTCCTAGACAACATTCTTTAGCCTGACCCTCTTTAGGTTAAGTCTAGTAGCTTCGAGACTGTACCTTCCATGTAGCTGTTTGCCGGTGGATTTTCTTCTCCTAATGCAAAAAACCGCACATTTGCCAAACTGTCACACTGACATAAAATGTGCTCTGCCGTTTCTTCTTCGAGGTGACAGAATCTGCACAGGTCATCATCTGATAATCCCATTAGCTTCAAGTGCCTATTCAGCTTACAGTGCCCTGTTAGAAGACCTACTATGGCTTTGACTGTTTTCCTATCTTTGCTAATTAGGTCTGCCGTAAATTTTGGCGAATGTTCTCTAATGAACTGTTTCGCCTGTCTTTGTCCTGGTGAATTCCTCCACCATTCCAGAGATTTGTGAGCTACCCACTTCTTTGTAGCTTGTTACTGACTTTGCAACTCCGCAGAAGGGTTCCGGCCAATGAATGGCATTGATGAGCCTTGTTTGGCCATTTCATCTGCTTTTTCATTGCCCTTATGACCCTCGTGCCCCGATACCCAGGCTACCGTAACCTTGCTACGGTCTCCTAGTTTATTTAGGGCACACACGCAATCCCATACTAGCTTAGAATTGACCTCTACAGAATTGAGTGCCTTAAGCGCTGCCTGACTATCTGTGAAGATGGCAATTGAACAGAACGTTCTTTCCTGCCTTTCTATTTCTTCCACACAGTGATGGATTGCAGTTATTTCCGCCTGGAAAACTGTCACATCCTTAGATAGACTTACCGGGAAATGTATCCCTTGATTTGTCCCTACTATGCCGGCTCAGATGTTTTTTTTCACCTAAGTAATTGTTTAATATTTTTTTTTCTGAATCAAATAATTCCGTGCTAAGGATAATTTATATTCAAAGTAGATATACAAAGTACTAAAATATCACTTTTAATTTTTGTTAAAAAATACTAAAACATTTTGTCAATTTAAGTAGTGGGGGTTAGATTGACCATATATGTCTGTTAGAGTGTACCGTTTTTGAGACGTCTGCAATTACGGATTAAAATTAGAGTTTTGGTAAATATATTTAATTCCTAGTGATCATTAGGCTAATTTGCTAAATGTGTTTAGGATATTTGTAAGCAGTTATATTATATTTTAACTCTCAAGTACAACAATTAGATAGTTACTGTCATGGGCGTGCATTATTTGGACGCTAAATTTAAAATTCGACACTGAAAAATAAAATTACCTGTTTCTGCATACATGATTTGGACGCTGGGTGTAATTGAAATGTAAATAGAAAGTCAGGTAATAAAATTCTAGAGATTAAGCTTGATAAGGTTTATTTGTCACTTTGAAATAAATACGACATACATTTTACGAAATGGAATCGATCGATACAGTTAGTTTGATACTCATGTATCCTATTTCTAACGAACATAATTTTTTTTACCCTTTAGATCTTTAAGTCTATTACTTTCACTATTACAGACACTATTAATTTTAATGTAAGTTTCAGTTTGAAATTTTTTTAAATCATCAATAAAATGGAAAATATTTGGATGAGCATGGTAAAAATTATCATTAAAACGCGAGTGGAACGATTCACAAGCATTAGTTGTTAATTGTAAACTCTCACTCATCGCAGCCCACATCTCCGACGGAAATGTTGCGTGGTCGCCAATGTAGTTGTCCAATAAGTAGTCGGAAAACTTTTCAATTTTTGAATCCTTTGGTTGAATAGCCATAAAATCATATATGAAAGATTCTTCGACTTCTGAGGGAGGTAAAAATGGCAGCCCAAAAATATATTTCAGCCATTTAGATATTTTACTGTCTGCCAATTTATATTCCCGAATTAAGCCACAACCACCGATATTACGATACCAAGCTTGCATAAGATGAAAACGGCACCCTTTAATGTGCACATTTGGAAATTCAAAACGCGCAGCATTGTGGATAGCAATTTCAAAATCGGAGAAAATGATTTTTGGATTAAATTTTAGACCAATTACTTCACATTTGCGTTTCAAAACATTAAATAGTTTTATATAGGTTTGTTCCGATTTGTCGGGAAGTAAACAATAACACAATGGTATATAATGTCCATTGATAAATACATGTATAGTAAAAAATTGCTTGAAATATTGAGCACAGTAACTAAATGTACCGTCCATATAAATCGTTTCACTGCCGCACAGAAAACGGATGTTAGTGTTACACGAGATGATAATGTTAGAACTTAGTTCAACCGCAAATATAAAATTCTCGTCTTTAAGTGTTTTAATATTCATAATATTTACCGCAGCAATAGTTTCTTCTTTACTTTTGGGCAGTTTCGGTTGAGCCATTCGCCGTTCATTGTATACTTGATTTCGTATTAAATTAACGTCTTTAACAGACATGTGGCTCAAGCAATCTATGTATGACACTATGTATGATTTTGGTCGGCCTTTTGGTCAAATTATCCTTAGCCTTCCTTTTGGCACTGCTACGCACAATCTGTCTATTAAGCGTCTTGATATCACATTCGTGATTATGTTCTAGATTACTTCGGATCACTAACTTTTCTGGCCCTTTCGTGAATATCTTCGCTTTACACGACCGTTTTACGCACCTCCAATACGTTTCTCCCGATTTTAGTACTTTATCTTGAGAAAAAGTAAAACTATTCACTTTGAGCAAAATTTTACCACGATTACTAACTAACGTTGAAATTTCCATGTTCACTTTTCACTATTCTCTGACAAACTAATTACTAGTAACTAAGTAAATTTCAATGACCATCATTAAACCCTAATTATATCTAATATCTGGTACCTGCGATAATCCTTCTGTCAGCGTCCAAAACAAGGGTACTTTTAAGACCCTCAGGTACTTCAGCGTCGAAAACATGCCCGCCCACTGTCATATTGATCTAAACTCAGTATTTTGTAATTCAAACTTTTAGTTTAAAGTGATTAACATGCCTAGACGTAAATTGGATATTGATGAATTAATTGCAAATATGCATAAATACTTTAGCATGGAAATAGACAATGGTGGAGCTTTAAAGTCATTATTATGTATAAATCAACGCGTTTGTGACGCTCTCGGGATAAGTGAAAGTAAGGTAAAAACTGTAATGAAGACTGTCAGAGATTCTCAAGAAGATCTTAACATTTAAGTTTAAGTCAACATTTTAGGAGCATTGTTTTTGACCAAATTGCATCAAGTTATGGACATCAAGTACTACACACTAAAGCTAAACTACACAGTTTAATCCCATCGAGCACATCTGGGTATATGTAAGACGTATTAGGAAAATCACGTTGGATGCAGTGGATACAGTGACGATGCAGTTAGGGAAATGTGGCAAGAAGCTTTTAAAACTGCAACTTTAGAAATATGGGCCACAACTGTAAATAAATGTGAAACATTATTAGAAGAGTGGTGGATCCGGGAAAATAAAATTAGTGAAATTATTCCAGTGATTATAGATTTACATAATGATAGCGATAGTGAATTTAGTGACGATGATCATGATTTATAAATTTAAATAATCAGTAAGTACACAATTATAATGTTATTTAGAAAATAATTATACAGCAGGTTAACCATTATGTTTATACATTCATTATTAGCCAAATAAACAATATTTAAAATTTCATTTGAATTTTTGCTCATTATTTTATACAAATTAACTCTAGCTGATAATACAGCCAAAAATATTCTAAACAAAGTAATTAAAAAGATTATAGAGAACTCCAGTGCAGTTTACCTTACCTTTTACTACAACGAACGGTGTTCTGCGAATTGCATTAATTGTTTAGAGGTGTAAGTTGGTTGAATATACTGTACTTCTCCATAAACGGAACTTAAATTGTTCTGACTACTGGAATAAACAAGTAATTCAAAAGCTAGAATTGTAGACGGTAAAGTTGTGACCAATTTTTATGGCTCTGGTCGATACAAATAATACTAATAAATAAATTATTGCTTTGGTTTATTGTTTGAATTTATTATAGATATATTGCAACTCTTTTAATAAATAAATTTCTGCTTCGGGTAATGTGGTAACTATTATTCTCGAGCAATAATGTATCGATTTTCGTTCTAAATACATAAATAAATACTAATTATATACAATACACCTATCTAATATCTAAACATTAAAAACAATAGTTAAGTTACAGTATCTATGATACACCTATGAATGAATATAATGGCGTGTAATTAATACAAGATTATTGATATATTGTTTAAAAAAAATGGTTAATTAATGGTAGAATATACATCTATTCATGAAACAATAGCTGTTTATGTCAGAGGAAATAAATTTAGGAATAAATTTCAGATCATTAATCATAAAACAAATTTGTACAATTTAAAAGTTATTAAAAACTTGTTATGGAATAATCAATATATTTTGTATTAAAAGATCCTTCTTACTAGCAATGAAGTACAAAAATCAAAAGACCTTGAAGGTCGTGGTCCAAGCATTGAAGATACTCCTGCCCCCTAGTTTTAAACTGCGACCTTTTCTGATGCCAAGGGCACATGATCTCACACATTTTTAACAGTAAATAGGTCTAAAGATATGTTAACGCATTCGGTACCACGGCATTAACAACAAAAGAAGAAACTGATTTTGTGTGTGCATCCATAAGTATGGATAAGCCTTAATGGTTGAAGACCATATAAAATTCACCGCTATGATCCTGACTAGTCACGTCTAACACTCTGTGGTATGACACTTTTGTGCTGATACTTTACGGTGCATGATGTGTATTGACACCGTGACAATAAAGTGTCATGACACTGTAACACTCCGAGTGTTCCCGAGCAATGCAATTCACTGCAATACTGCGATTTGATACAAGATACAACAAAAAGAGACAGAACACGAATGGTGGTTAAAGTTTTCGAATCTCACCGAAACATTTCAACCTGTCATCTATTATCGCTTTGTGTCCTTTGTTCTCAAAGAAAAAAAATTGTGAAAAGATCAATTTTCACAAATTTGTGAATTGAGATAAATTCTTGGTCAGTCTCGCACAGCTATTAAGTAAATGCAAAACAGATGTTACAGCTTCTTCATCTGTATTTATTGAATTTATCCCAAATAAACGTTTATACGCAGGTATAGATTATTAATGTTTTGATCCAAATCAATTTTAAAAAGAACATTTTTATTGAAGCTTGAGATATTACAAAAATTTGTAAAAATAAATTTAAATATAAGTAATTTCTAAATAATTTTAAAGTGTTTAATAATCACATCAGACATAGAATATTTTTGTAACTCAATTATTAAATTTAATATATTTGACATTTTCATTACAGATGTATAAGGTGTATCTAATATCAATATATTATTATGCACAAATAGCATGCTTCAGATATTGTGGAATAGACTACTTAGGTATTCCAATTAATAGATATTAAACATAAAGGATTAACAATATAAACAGGTAACACAATAAAACAAAGGTTAAATTTTTGAAATTCTTATGGTTTATAGATTAGTATTTATGAATGAAAAGTTTTTAATCAAAAGTACTACACTAAAATATCAACAGCACCCTCATTTGCCAGTATTTCCATGTTTTCTCTATTAACTACAATGTTATGTAAAACTCAACAACCTGTTAGGTATTATTCTGTGAACAAAAGGTAACTTGTATTTAATTTCACATGTTAAAATGGTAAATCTCTTTACAATACCAGAAGCTCTGTCATTCGTAACTCTTGACGCAATTTGTGATAGAATATACAGCATTTAGAACTGCTGTCTGAGCAGATTCTGCAATGGTAGTTGAGAACTGGATATCCACTATTTCCTAATAATCCATTGTCCATAAATTTCCTATTTTATAAACCCGTAATATGCAAAAGTATTTAACAACTCCTTAAATAGCTAATTCTAATAATTACTCTTCCATATGGTACGACGTGTATTATGGGTTATGGTACGTATTCTTTAAATGAGAAAATTAAATTTAAAATGGTCTTAATTTTAATTTTTATTATAGGATCCTATAATAGGTATCAAATACAATTTACAGATTACAGATTATTTTTATATGTACAACAATATTTAATGCATTCGTCAAAATAAAATAAAATCTGTGTTTGCAATAATAACTCTCTATTGACGACATACGTAATAGCGAAGGTTCTAAACTTTCAAGTAGTGTCAATGGTTTATTGTGTTATATGACATAATATAGTGTTGACATACTGAGTTCATACAATAAGCTGCGACAGTGTTGCTGTATCAACACCCAAAAATTTAGTGTGTTACCCATGGTTAATCCTGACCTCCTAGGACAAACTGCAGAGTAAAGTGAATTGATTTGTTTTGCCCCGAAACAAGTAAACGGAACAAAATCGTACAAGAAAATTTTGACAAACTCTTCGCCAGGTTCAGGCTTCCTCCTAATTCCTCTGTTTCAACTCGCAATGTTGATAAATGCTATACGAAGATCAATACAGTATTTTCTTTATAGATGAGTTGCCTATGCATTCCTCTGTTTCAACTCGCAATGTTGATAAAAATGCTATACGAAGAACAATACAGTATTTTCTTTATAGATGAGTTGCCTATGCAATCAAAGAATTATAGGTCTTAATGCAGACTCAGATTTGTCTAAGCTGAAGAAAAAAAATATTTATGTTAAGAGAGTCTGGATTTTTATCACATTACTTAATTAGTTTCTAAAATTATTAGTAGGTACTATTGTCAAGTTAGCAGAGAATATTCTAAATCAACTACATTATTTATTTTTAGGTTCTAAAAATGAAAATCCTCCTATTAAACAATATTTTTAGAACTGTACAGTAACTTTCTTATAACCTTCACTTTTACTTATTGTTTTTTTTAAGATAATTTTTATCAATCAAGAATTGTTTTTGGAGCTTATAACAGTTGTTTGTCCTCATTTATTTTATAATCACTCATCAGTCTGTGAGAGTGAGTCATCACTATTTTGTGATATGAGACATAGCAAATGTAAATCGTTTACAAATTCTGCAATTCCATGAATTTTTCATAATATTAAAATCTCGTTTAATTTCTTGTTTTACTTGTTTATTTCCAGCAGATTTGTATGTAGTTATGCTTGCATTAAAATTATTTAATACACGTTTAAGTAGATGAAATAGACGTTTCACTGATAATGTTTTGTTTCTATCGAATCGAAATACAATTGCACATTAAAGTGCAACCGAAACTATATTTTAGAAAGATATAGAAAGCTAGAACAATAAGTGCAAGCTTCACTACCGAAAAATCTAGAAAAAGGCCGTATATAGCTTAAAAGGCCCTAGATGCTCATGGCTGTACAGGAGCACTGAGATTTACTACTGAGATGAGATTTGCTCATGATTTTACCACTGTTTTTCTTAATTTTTTTCTTTTCATGGCCGTAGTTCTCCCATTTGTTATCCCGATTGTGTGTAGGTCTTCCTTACATACTTCTAGCCACTTTTTTCGTAGTGGTCCTCTTCTCTTCTTTCCTTTCCTTCTCAGCAACGAGTCCTTCGCCCACCTTCCATCTGCCATTCTCGCAAAATGGCTTAACCATCTAAGTATCTTTGTCCTAACGGTCTGGATAATTTCTGGTCTCTCCCGTACAGTTCTCCGATCTCTGTATTTGTTCGTCCACTCAAAACGTCTTCATAGTCATTTACTCCCCTGAATATCCTTCTTAAAACACTCCGTTCCCGAATGTTCAGCATATTTTCTTGATTTTTGTTAATAACCCATGTTTCGCTTCTGCAAAGAACGTGGATTGGAGCACTGTTCGGTATAGTCTCAAATTTGCCTTTCTGGAGTTGTTTTTTGGAATTCTGACCACTATCCTTCCTCTAGAAATCCTCTTCTTAATTTCTTGGCTTTCTTTCCCTTTACTTGTTAGGGTTACTTCTGGATACTTAAACTCCGTCACCTTTTTGAAGCAATAATACTCTTTACTTTTGATTTTTGTGATTGTCTTCAGTTGTGTGTCTTCATATGTGGTCTGCCTCATACGAAACAGACCATCGGTTCAAAGAGTTTGAAAATCCACAGCAGTTTCACTTTTCCACTTCCACTGTTTTCATAAATCATACCTTTCTTTCGCATTCCACTCTCTCTTATTATTGCCTCCACCAAGAAATCTTACTTCAAATTTTTCCTCTGCTTATTTGCTATTAGATGCCCTTCTTTCTTTACTCTTGTGATAATTCTGTTTTCTTGCGCCTTGCTCCATTTCGCCTGCTGGTAGACGTGTCTCACATTTTTATTAATGTAATGTTCTTCAATCTCTTAGATCGTTTTTTCCATACACTACTTATATGGATAAAAAGGGTAAACTATAATAGCTAGAGTAATTTTGATAACGAATTTACTTGAAAAAATTTGCCGAAATAACATTGTAATATACGTGCTTAGCTGGTGGAATAATTTTGGACTGTACTTTTTCACACACAAATTTGTGCAAAAGTTATAGCATTTAAAATAGAGTGTAAATGAGCTTTATTTTAACACTGTATTTTAAATAGGTACCAAACTGTATACAATTTTGTTGAAATTTAGATCTTAAATACTTACCAAACATTTAAAATGGCCGTGAAATACTTTTTAAATGAGTCATTATAGCCGAATGTTTTATGTAATATGGGAAAACTGTTTGTTTTGTAGAGAATAATTTTGTTAACTTGTTAACACTAACTTCTAGTTAATTGTATCTCGACTAAAAATGTTGTTTCCAACAGAAAAATTAATTTAAAATAAGTTTACACTAAATTAAATTAGATAATATATGGAATATTTCATATTTTGTAGTAGAAATTAGATATGCATAGGGAATTCCCACACTGTGGATCTGTTGTTGTTAGATATTTTTATTGGTATATCTTTTTTTATCTTAATATATCGTATAATAGTCTTCCGTATGGTTTCCTTCTTTTTTTATTCAAATTAACGGATTTTGTTCATTTCGTTGAACTTGAAGTGTTAGTCCATGAGATGGATAATTTGCATATTTTAATTCAATAATTTTTAAATTGTTTTATATTTTTTACGTATTTAGAGTGGCTAAAGTTTTGATATTTCAACTTTCTTGTTAAGGCTGTTTCATAAAAGAATGCTAATATTTGTCTGTAGAGGTACGTTCTTTAAAGTAGAGACAACAGGCTAAACGCTAGTCAAGTTTAACTCTACTCAAGTACAAACAGCTGGAGACCCATAAGGTGTTTTCCATTAGAAAATGAAGGAGAAGAGTCGAAACTACACGCCTCCTTCACACCTCACACAATCAATTAAACATGAGCCTTGACGCGGGCACGCGGGCGGATTCCGAGAGTGGCCCCTTTCTCAAAGATTAATTTATGATGTTGAGGTTAGAACAGCTCGCAAGTCAGCGCAAACCCCTGCGATACTCATTAATAAATGTCATCTGCGGCAAATAAGGAAAAGGACCGATCTCAGGAAAAGCTCATGCAACAGGACCGGTCCAACTTAAAACATACCGTCATTATAAAAAAATATTAATTTAATACATGTTCAATGAAGATAAAACGTTTATTGCTATCAAAGAAGAAATGAGTATATTTCAACAAAAAGTTAAGAACTACGTGATTGTTCTTAAATGGATAGGAGAAAATAGCAATATTGTCAAAAAAATTCTGAGAAGTGACTGGCATAGAAGAAAATTTACAAGAATGAACACGTACTCTTCAAGGTTAGTAGGGTTAATGTTCAGCGTTGAACTTGTTCTTATAATCCGCAGGAATTTAAAATGATTTACAAATTTAAAAAGATTTTACAAAAAAAAAGATTTAATCCTTTATAAAAGGTATACAGCCAACTACAGGAATATCATTTTCCTTGTGGATTATACAAAAGATTCGTTTGACCGATATTGCGATTTAGTAGAGTAAACTACAGATTAATTAATAATATGAATAAAACTTCAACAGCAACTGTGAAACTTTACACCAATACATCAACTCTTTACAAGACTGCTGGAATATATGTTTAACAAACTTTAATGCGAGAACATGAGAATCAACATTGATGGTAAAAGATTAAACTAAACTCTATTCATATTGCAAATTCCCAACATAAATAAATTACCAAGGCCTGACACGCACGTGTTTCTACGATATTCGTCTTCTCATTTGCCAAGAGAGTATTAAAGGTAAATTGTCTCCTTGAGCGAGGAATGATTGTCATTTTACAGGTCCAAACTGCTCAGTCTGATTATATTCAAATTATAGCGTGTTAGTTTATATTATAACTTAATTTAAATAATAATATCTAAATTTTAAAATCACCAAATTTTCAGGAAAAGGAAAGAGACTAATAATTTATCACATTGGCATTTAAGATGGGTTTGCTCCAGAAGCGCTGTGGATGTTCGAATAAAAAAAAGTGGGGACTACCATGAAGAGATGAACGGGAAATATTTTGAAAACTGGTTCACAAGTATATTTCTTGTGCAGTTACAGTATCCACCCTTGTTAAACAGTTTTATAATATATGATAAATTGTATTTTCAAAAAACTTGTTTGTTTAAATACCTGTGGAATTTTTTTTGTATTAAATTTATTCCTATAATATATTAAGTTATACCTAAAATATGCTTGATTTTTTTTAAGTTCTCCTAAAGTTCGAATAACTTTTTTCCCCAAGAATCCGTATTAGCATCTTTAAGTTATAAAAGTGTAAGTAATTCGAAGTTTGCGGTTTTTGTCATCTTCGTGTTACTTCCAGTCGAATAGCTGTAAGATTTGGTTAATGAAGTTTACCCATTTTACCAATAGAAAGCGACTGAACTAAACATCAACTAAATCTTATAGGTAGTACTGGAATCAATAAAAGTGCTGTATAAACTGTTAAATAAGACATGTATTGAAGAAGAAACATCGAATAAGTGAAAATTAGGACTGGTAATAAAAATATATAACCGACATGTAGCTCAGCATGTTTCCATGCTAAGCGTTCTACTAGTTACCACATTTGTACCTATAGAAGTATCTTGGAACAAGCAAAACAATCACAGAAAGACAACTGTGAGTTTTTTCGACCTTGAAAAAACCTATAAACGCATCAATTTTGGACGCATGCGGAAGATTTTAAGACTATATATACTACAAGTAAAAAATACCCACTTAAATAACCTTTTCTACTACCACAACCAGAATAAAACACGTAGAAGAGATCATAGAAGAAATAGGCACAGAAAGCAAATTAAAACAGGTTTGTGTCTTGTCTCCTAATTATGGTAGACTGGGAGAGAATGACAAAAAGTACTTCATTAGGGTAACTTAATATGGTAATTTTAAATAGGTAACCTTAATAGATAAGCCAGTTAAAGCAAAGTATTTTGAAAACACTCGTAAAGTGATATTTAATAAACCAAAAGACGGAACATTACACACATTAAAAATATCCAAGTGATAAAATGAAATACTTCGGTCTATTTCTAAAAAAGTTTAATGTAACGCAAATACATACACTGCTGTTCATATAGTTGGTATCTCTACAAAAAAAAAATAGTTACCCCTGGTCAGAGACCGGTTTTATTTCGTCCATGCCCTTTCTCAAGTCATCTCGCGTACATCTGTCGAGAATAGATATTCTTGGATTCTGTTACTTAGAAAAGGGTTAAAATAGTTCACATACTTATAGATATCAATATTCTTAGAAAATGTAAATTAGTCATTTTTAACTGGTTTATTTTGCATATGTAAATAGATAACATATTCTAAACTAAGTATAATTTACATTATACTTAGGGTATACATTCCTAGAATTCAGTGTATAGGTATTTTTTAGTAAGCATATTTTTATAATCTTGCATAAGTTTAAAACGCAGATGGCTTTATACTACAATGTCACAAGTTGTTTTCTTTATTCCTTGTTTCTTATATGTAAATATTTTGATCACATTTAGCATTGTATATATTTTTTTAAACTACATTGAAATGTTTACTATACTTAGAGTACCTACAATTTGGAAGCTGAAAGCTCTTGTTCACATGCTCTCCAAAATATTACTTATTACTCCTTATTTCATCTTCTATTGATTTCTTTTTATAATAGTTTATGCAGCAAGTATCTATATTTATGACCCACTAGTGTAAACAGGGAGTATAAACTTTTTAAATACTCATTTTAAGATATTTTGACTATGTATCACGAACTTGGCCGAATACCGTCGAAGTAAGTACTATCTGCATGCTTTATTGATAACCATAAAGCGTTCGATACAGTAAAGATCGACAAGCTGATAGAGATATTAACAAATATTGGAATAAATACTTGTGATCTAAGAATTATTAGCAGTCTTTAATGAAATCAAACAGTCTATCAAACGTGGGGTCCCACAGGGTTGTATACCATCACCCCTGCTGTTCCAGATATACTCGTAGAAATCTTTCAAGAAGCAGTACAGGATGTTGAAGCCGGAACTCGAATTAACGGAGTATGTATCAATAACATCAGACGCGGACGAGACGGTAGTATTCGCTCTCAGTTATGAAGCTCTCTCTACAGGAGTTAATGAGTAGGATTACAGAAGTATAAGTGAGATACAGCAATTTGGACGAATCAGTGTGAACGGTTAACGGATAGAGAGTAAAAACATTCACCTATTGGTACGAACATCAATGAAAATTGGGACTATTCCCTAGAAATAAAATGTAGGATAGAGAAAGCAAGATCTGCATTTTAAAAAATGGCTAAGCTATTCAAATGTCGTGATATATCCATACCCATAAAAATCGGGTTACGTCGATGTTATATCTATCCTATACTGTTGTAAAAAGTTAGTCGTAGACTCTTAATAGACGCTATCTGCAAGAAAATTGTGGCTTTCTAAATGTGGCTTTATCGTCGAATCTTGAAAATATCTGATACCGGCCACTTTACTAATCAGGACGATTTATTCCATCCATCCATCCAATGGCACTACAGCCCAAGCCGGGCCTTGGCCTCCTTCATTAGACCTCTCCAAACATCTCTATTTACTGCTGTTCTTTTCCATAGGACGATTTATTAAGAATAATAAAAAATAAAAAGGACTGTTAATTCCTACAAAACCAGCCAAAATCTAATACCTTGGTCACATAGTGAGAAACACCGAAAGATATAGCTTGCTATAACTAATTTTACAGGAAGCGGTAGGAGGAAAACGAGGATCATGAAAGTGAAGGATTTGCTGGCTGAAAATCTATGTACCCGATTCCATAAAACTTATTATTTACGTCTTTTTGCAACTTATCAGATAATAATGGATGTTAAATGTACAGTTTATATACTTTACACTCTTAGTTCCTTCAACACTTGTCAGTGAGTGATGATACTCTAAATATTATTCGCATGCTGCCTTCATTGGCTGCGATCCTGTGCCAGATGGACGACTTCATGTAGGTATTTTCCTCATTCATGTCGCTATGTGGCCGAAGTAATTTAGATACGCTGGATTTACTTTTTTTTTATAGTCTGTCCTTTATATTAAGTTCTTCCAGAATTAACAGGTTGGTTCTGTGTTGTCAATACCACACGGAGAATTCTACAGTAGATCCACATTTCAAAGACTTCGATCTTACTTCTATCGATGTATTTGAGAATCCATGTTTGAGCTGCGTATTAATAGCAATGGAAAAAATAAGGGCATTAACTAACCTGAGCTTAGTATTTCTTGTTATTTTTCCATATTTTAATTAATTTAACTGTTGCGGTTCGAGTCATAGATAGTGAGTCATAGATACATGCCGAACCCATCTTCTTCTTCATCTTTATCAGCAATTCTGCTTGGAAGCAGAATTGGCGGAATGATACCTTATGGAAGGTTGTAACTCCATCTTCTCCAATGGGGTCAATAATTTCTGTTTCGAGACATAATTCTGTTTCTACGAGCTGTATGGGTTTGAAGTCTATCAGTAGGGTGCTAACCTGGCTGTAGACTTTCTCTTTCTTTATCTGGGCTTTGGACCGGCAACAATTTTGTCGAGCTACTCGATCCACCCAACAAAACTGTAGGCAGAGTTACACATCGACCTCTATAAATCAAAATAAAGGACGTATTTTTTCTTCAAACGTCAAATAATGATGACATTACTTATCTAACTTGATCCTGTCAAAGTTTGATGTCTCCACCGGCAGCAGTTTTTTTCCCATTTCTTTACGGCGGAGGGAAAAATGTTGTCATGGCAACAATATGAAACATGTCACAAAGCAACAATACAAATGTCATTAACAACAATTAAACATCATTTTTATTTATAGTAATATTAAAAGTACAATTAGTTAATGAGGCATTTTCAAAATTGAAACCGTGCAAAAATATTCCCGACTCTTGATACGCATTGGTAATTGTTGATGATACTGATGGTCGAGAACAACTTTCAGCAATCATTCCCGATGTTGGCGAATCATGAGGGTTTAAAATTTTTTGAGCATTATCGTTCTTATTTCTTATTGAATCCTCTATATATCCTTCGGCAACCGTGCTTAATTTCCAGCCCCCATGCCATTTGAGGCATTCTAGATTTCCGCCTTCATCAATTAAAAGTGTTGCTGAAGTTCGTCGTAAAGAGTGACCCGTGTATGCGCTTGCATCGTTTAAATTTAAATAACTAGCTACTTTTTGGGCAATTGCGCTGATCGAATGTATTCCCATGACGCTTCGGTAACACTTTCCATTTTGGTACTTGATAAAAAATCGGTTTTCTCTGAAATTTTCAGGCCACAGTGATGCATACTTTTTATACAGTTTAATGTAGTTTTTGATAATTATTACATTTTCTTTATCCTCAATGTCCACAGTCTTCATTTTTACCATTTCGTCGCATCGACAGGCGCTGGTAACCCCAATTAACAAAACAATCTGAAATATTTTTATAATGTAGTAGAGTATACTACATGCTTTGCAATATAATTTTTTTTACCTCTTGTCCTAAATACAACTTATCTGGCGCTTCAAACAAAAGTTTATCAAACTCGTCTTTAGTGAAAACTTTAGACTTCTTTGCAGTATATCCTGCGCTTGTGTTTTACAGAAAGGCATGTAACTTTAAAAATTTGCTTATATCCATATTTTTTCTAATAACTAACTCGGATTTTATGATAAAGTATCGTGACCACATTGTAGAAGATTTCCATTTATTTTCATTTTCCATTATATTAAAATATGCCAGTAAAACGTCTTCGGTAACTTGCCATACTCCTCTTGTATCGCACCACTCTTGGAAGTGCTTGTACGCTAACCGATACTTTATTTCGGACTTGGAGGGCCCCAAACGTGCTACTGCATCATTAGCCGCGGACTCAATTTCGTTTAGGTTTTCCATTTTCGCACTAAATTTGCGCTTGCGGTTGCAACAACAATAAGCTGTCTTTAATAATTGCAAACAACTGTCAAACAACTGTAACCAGGGAGACGCAAATCTCACCGACGACTTAATTATTTTAATTTCTAAGATCTAGACGATTTTGATAGTTGTCACAGTTAGTTTCGAGTAAAAATAGCGTATGAATTGTACTGTTTATGGTTGAAAATGGCTACGTTTGAAGAAAAAATAGTATACTTTATTCGGCAAAGAAGCGACTTTTCTTGACATGCTTCTCCGCCTCATAAAGTAATATACTATTATCTCATTGTGGTAAGGCGTTTTCATCTGTGTTTCTGATACTATTCGTTGTACCGATATTCGTTCTCGGTCCCATTTTTCGGTTTCCTCCCTAAGTAAAACATAAAACATTAAAAATTCGTTATTGCTGCTGTTTTCTATTAAGTGCATTTTTCGAATAAATCTAAGCGGTAGTTTTAACATAATCTAGACATTTTAGAGACCGTCCCTGCTTAAAAGGATTTGCAAACAAAGATAGAGTATTGTGAACTGTGAAGTTATATAGAGTTGCAAAGTAATATTTTGCTGATATAGTGACCGACGGTTTTGTGGCGAACGCGGGTCTTTAAATCAGCAACATGTGGTGCAGTAAGTTAGCCTTCTTTAGTGGTCTTGTAGGCAGTAAATATTGCACTGACCTTTTTGTGCTTTGGTTTATTTATAATTCATGGACTTAGCTGTATGTAGCTGAAATCTCGATGTTGCTTAATATTTAGATTAACTGTGACTAAGTACATAAAAATGATTTTTTTATGAAATCACATTTAACAAAATACTGGAAAACAGAAAGTAAGACGAAAATCTCCACAAAAGGTTACAGCTGCTATGTATTTTGCATAACACTTTAATTGGTCTCAAGATGGAAAATGTCAATCAGATAATCAAGAAATATGCAGGGAGCCATGAACAACGACTCCATTATCATGTCAAAGTCGAGGCTATCCAGCTCTTCGACAATACGAACCTAGAGAGAAGGCTCAAAAGGACAAAGCCTTTTAAACTGTTATAGTGAGTGAGTGAAAAGCAGAGCAAAGTGTTGTGCGAGTATGCATGCTAAATTTAATGCTAGTTATTAGAAATAATAGGAAAGATACTAGTGAGTAGACACCTAATTTTAAGTTTTCATTATTAATTTAAGTTAGAAACAAATTGATAATTGGTCTTAGTGACCAGATTTTAATGTAAATACACTTCTGTGTCTTTATAGTGTATTTTTATGTATGAGAGAGTAATAAAACAATAAATTATGTATGCAAATCCCTAAACTGTTGATACGGGTGACTCAATGAAAAACAGATATTTGTCAACAAGTTTACAGAAGTATATAGGAAAACAATTTTAAATTGAGTATGACCACCAGGTATAAAGGTTGGAGCAGAATAGAATACAATAGTTGTGAGGATTACTAATCCCTAAATAAGGTTGCCAGTGTCGGAGTGATGGAGGTTAACAGGTACTAATGAATTTGCAAGAAATGTAAGATGTTTATTTTATTGGTTATATATAACCAATAAAAGTTTAATAAGTACCTACCTATTTGCAAAATAAAGTTTAATTCTTTAGATAAAATAAAACGTTTTATTTTATCTGAAATGAGTGCATTTCACGAAGTAAGGGTTTCAACAATCAAACATTTAATTCTTTTATTCCAGGAATCTACGACAATAATTGACTAGATAATTACCTTCTAAACTTATTCCACAGAAAATGTGATAGTGGGTTTTTCTATTTTCTAGGAAGGTCCAAGTGGCGTATTCAAAATATTTAACAGTTCACTAAAAGTAGGTACTTCAGTTGCAAGGTGCAGTTTATTGTGTATACTAGTGTTATGGAAAATTTGGAAGTGCCGTGTAAACGCCGAAAAATTGGTCTTTTAACAGTTAATGAAAAAACATTAATATTTAATTGTTTTAAATCATTTACAGACAAACTTTTATGTCAAAGTGTTGATGAGACCGTTGAGTTAGTTAGCAGTACACTTGGTGTTGGGAAATCTACGATTTACAGAGTTATTAAAGAAGAGAAATGTGGTAGTTTTCAAATGCCACGTAATGCTCCAGGGAAACCAAAATTTCAAATAGAATATCATTTTAAAGAAGGACTTCGACGGAAAGTGCATGAATTCTTCTTTAGACAAGAATTTCCAACATTGGATAAAGTTCTTGTCTCATTTCGAGATGATAAGGATTACCCAGAAATGAGTCGAAGTACGTTATGGAAACTTTTAAAAGAAATAGGCTTCCGCTGGAAAAAGAATCCCAGAAAGTCTATTTTATTAGAAAGAAGCGATATTGTCATATGTAGAAGACATTTTCTAAGAACCATAAAGGAAATGAGAAACCAAAAAAGAAAAATATTTTATCTTGATGAAACATGGATCAACGAGGGTCATACACCAAATAAATTTTGGCAGGATGAAACTGTTACAATTCAAAGGCACGCTTTTGTAAATAACTTATCTACTGGTTTAAACCCACCATCAGGAAAGGGACGCACGCTGATAATAGTACACATTGGCAGTTCAGACGGTTTTGTTGAAGGTGGTTTATTAACTTTTGAATATGCCCTTCATAAAGAAAAATTTAAAAAATACGAAATTGCCAAAAATCGTGGAATGGCAGTACTTAGATCCCCACCATATCATTGTGAATTAAACCCGATTGAACTGGTATGGGCAGAGATAAAGAGCGAAGTTTCAAGAAAAAATACCACTTTTAAAATTCATGATGTTAAACAGTTGTTTTTGGAGGCCGTAAATAATGTAAAACCTGAAAACTGGGAAAAGGCAGTAAATCACACTATTAAAGAAGAGGAAAAAATGTGGAAGCTGGACAATATTACAGATAAAATGATCGAGCCAGTTATTATAAATCTTGGTTCTGAAAGTGCATCTTCTGAATCTGATTTGGATTTGTAACAAGTAGCTGTAAGTTTTATATTAATATTTTTATTCATCTCTTTAACATACCTTAGACGGTTTTAAAAACTCTTTTTCTCTTTTGTAATTTTTAAAAATTTAAAAAAATGTGAATTTTTTAAAACCCTTTTTTAGTAGGCCAGTCAGTTCTAATATAGTGTGTGATAAAAGAGGTCACTTTTGTTTACATACACATAACACTTTATAACACTGAAATAATTCATTTATTTTTTACAATTATTCAAAGTAATTTTTCAATTTATCTTGAGCACGCCCATGGAGTGGTCGGAGGTACCAGTTAAAATTATGCTAATTATTCTCTCATTCATAAAAATAAACTATAGTGAGTAGACACCTAATTTTAAGTTTTCATTATTAATTTAAGTTAGAAACAAATTGATAATTGGTCTTAATGATCAGATTTTAATGTAAATACACTTCGGTGTCTTTAGTAAAAAAAAACTTTAATTGGTGGATAACTTTACATTTTATATTTTGCCAGAATATTTTGGTCTATAGTATTTTTGTTAAATTATGCACCTGAAAGTTTTAAAATGACATAAATCCGAGTGCTACTTCTTGCCGAGTCATATGTTTTTAAAACCTCTCATTTCGAAACAACTTCTCACACAAAATTTTACGTTTATTGTAGTTCCGAGAAAAACTAAACGGAACAAGCTTAAATGTCGATAGTTTTAAACTAAAACTTCAGCGGCGAATGCCCGGACATTTCGTTTATTAGTAGGTAATATCTTGGAGCTTATAAGAGCTCGTCGACTGAAGATGGTTGTTGGCTGATCGAAGTATTCTGGTCGATGCGATAGCCAGTTACGTAGGTCGGCCATTGCATACAAACTACGAAGTAATACCGGGTCGGTGAAACTTTTTCCTTTTTCTTTTTAGACGAAGGAATGGCTTGTAAATAAAAATGATCAAAAATAGGAACAAAATAACCGGTTTAAAGATTGAGTTGGGTCAGCAAGTAATCTAATATAATTTGAAATCATGTCTTGTACAAGTTCATTTAAGGATTTGAAATTTATTTCTCAAAAGACTCCAAACTGTTGAATTAGCATTTCTAGTTCCGTATTTTTTGTAGTAATGATTAGATACAAGACGTTTGTAAGTAGAAAAATTGATACTTTATACCTTCCGACCATTTTTTTTATTAGAATATTTGACATCATTTTAGTCTTGCATTTTAAAGCTATTAAAAAAGGAAAAATGATTCCATATTAATTCATTAAAAACTTTCTAGACTTGATAAACACAAAATAAGTATAAAATAGTTGTTTACACTGATGTGTCAAAGACTGAAAGCTTTACAAAGATTATTACAAACAGGTTAACAATTAAATTTGATGGATATCAACCAGTAGAACAAGCCGGATTTAGAAACGGGTACAGCACCTGTTACCATCTATATACTTCGAAAATCCTAATAGAAAAGACTAGTGAATACAATCTTCCATAATGTCTGGCTTTTATAGATTATGAAAAAGCTTTTGATAGCGCAAAACTGTCGGGTATAGAAAAAGCATTAGTCAACAATAGGATCGACTCCCGGTACAGAATATTAATACATAATATTTACTAGATTAGATTAGATTATGTGAGGTCGTTAAGGCCATGCGGCCTCACCGCACTTCGACCTATCGAGATCTTTCGTGCATACCTTAATATAGTGAAACTCTAGAATGCCAATACTTCTGATGAAGTTGATTAGCCTCCTAGGTGACTTGTTTCCTATGTCAGAGCACGCCAGACTGACCTCTCCTAGGAATGTTAGTCGTTTGCAGAACAGTGCTACGCAGTTGCATAGTATATGTTCTGCCGTTTCTTTTTCATTGTGACAGAAGCGACAGTTCTCACTATCTGATTTGCTCATCTTCTTGAGATCATATCTCATAGGGCAGTGTCCAGTGAGAAGGCCAGTGACCATTTTGATATCTTTCTTACTCATTTCGAGAAGCCGGTTTGTTGCAGTAGGCGACACTTTTATGAATCTGTTTGCTTGCCTTTGTCCTGGTGTGTTAGACCAATATGATCTTAGTTGATTGAGTTCCTAGGTGCGGAGTTCCTCTCTTATGTGGCTTTTCGATAGTCCGCAGAAGGGTTCCGGACCCTGGAATGGGGTATTAGCTCCTTCTTTTGCGAGGCTGTCAGCTTCCTCATTTCCTGTAATTCCCTTGTGACCTGGTACCCACATCACAGTTACATTGTTGCGTTCCGCCAGCTTCTTGAGAGATTGTTTACAGTCCCAAACCAACTTTGACTCACATGTAAATGACTTTAGAGCCTTTAAGGCGGCTTGGCTGTCTGATAAAATAAAGACTTTTTCCCTACGGGTATCTCGCTTGAGACATTCTTGGGCACTTATGTCTATAGCATGTATTTCAGCCTGAAGGATAGTTGGGGCGTTTCCAAGAAATTTAGATAGCCTGAAATTGGGCCCAGTAACACTCCTGCCCTTTCATCTATCTTAGATCCATCTGACTACCATACGAGTAAACCTTCTTCCACTTTTGGTTCAATTTCTTCACCCATTTGGTGGTTTTTTATGACCACATCAAAGGGTATTTCAAATTCGAATTTGACTAGCATAGCATCTGTCGGCATGTCCTTAGAATCCAATGGAATTTCTTCTAAGATTTTCAGGTGGCCAACTATATCTCCAGGTTTCATTATTTGTGTCTGTCGCAGTTTTAAGGCGGTAGTTACTGCCTCCCTTCTTATGCAGAACTGTAAGGGAGGAAGGTTCAGCATCGCCTCTAGAACTGCAGTGGGACATGTTGACATTACCCCTGTGATTCTCAGACAAGCTAGCTGCTGCACTTTTTGCAGCTTGGCGTTAGCTGTTGTTTGTTGTGTTTTTCGCCACCATACGAATGATGCGTATGTGACCATGGGCCTAATTATTGTTTTATATGACCAGAGAATCATTTTCGGTTGTAGGCCCCAAGTCTTTCCAAACGTCTTGCGGCAGGTCCAACTTGCCACCAAAGCTCTGGATAAAATTTTTTCAGGTCTAGGGTTACTCCCAGATATTTAACTTCCTTGGAATAGTCTAATGTGATGCAATTCATAGTTGGAGCCTGTAAATTGTATTTACGTCTCCTTGTGAAAGGTATCAAAAGTCGTTTTACTGGGGTTGACACTTAAGCCCTCTTTCGAGCCTAATATTTTTAATATTTACTAACAAGCTGAAATGATAGTGACGTTGGGTAATGGAATTGAAGCAAGACCAGTAAAAATCAACCAAGGAGTAAGACAAGGAGACACAATATCTTCAAAATTATTTACAGCAGCCCTAGAAGATATCTTTAAATCAATAGATTGGGCAAATAAGGGAATCCCTATTAACGGAATGAAAATGAATTTCAGCAAAACTAAACTAATGTCAAACAAAGATGACAAACCTATGATAAACATCGAAGGGACAGAGATATATCACGTAGATGAATACATATCTGGGTCAAAATGTCAATGTAAGAAAAGAAAATCAGACTACCGAAATAAGCAGACGTGTAAAAATGGGATGGACAGCATTCGGAAGACTCTCATTCGTGCTTAAAAATAAAATATACTTCAAAGTCTGCGAACCATAGTATTTAATTCCTGTATCCTACCTATACTTACATATGGAGCTCAAACCTGGACATTCATTAAAATAAACATGGAGAAGATCAGAAAAACTCTATAAGAAGAGAGCTATTAAATTTAATGTGATAAGAATCACAAACACACAACAGGTAGTCTTCATAAAACAGTTGTAGACCAAATCTCGGATACATATATTTAGTGTCGCTAGATGTTGAGATGACCGGTGCTCCTAACTAAAAAACTGAAGTACAAAAAAGAACAATATGGCACACGAAATGGAGACTCTGAGAACACCTTAGTTGAAAGTGATTGCTTAATCCTTTATTTATTTGTTCAAGTGTTTGTAGACCCACTGTATACTCTATGCTAAAATTAGTTTCGACTTCGACTAATTCAATAAGCTTGTCACCGCGATTTGGATATTAAAATTACAGCGTGAATTTTTAAATTTATTTCACTCGGTAGTCTCGCTTTGGTTTACCATTTGTAGTACATTATTCCTAAATTTCTTTATACGTAGTACTGAATAATAAAGATGTAAGTGTACAATGAACGGTTTAAAAATTTACCTGATGTCTCTTGATTAATTTCTAACTAAATTTGTTTTTCTGGTGACTGATAAATGATTCTCATCACTTTTGGTTTGTTGCATAATTGAATAAAAATGTTTTATTTTGTGTGGGTAGGAATAATAGCAACTATAGAAAAATATATAATACAGACGAATTTGCAATATTTATTTAATATAAATTCGTTACATCATGAGTATTTGGAAATATGTTTAACTATTAAGCTTCATTTTAATTTCTAATGCAGATTGCATCTCTGTTTTACCTTATCATACGTATATACCTATCAAATGTACCGCTAGAAACACTTTTTAAATGCTCCAAAGCTACCTTTATTAGTTATTATTTACCAGCATAGTTCTTACTAATTTATGAAACCATTAAAAGGGCAGATCCTAGGATACTAAAGCAATAAATATATATCAGTCTGGTCTCCTAGATAATAGACAATTTTCACGGTTCATTTCTTTCTTCGATTGTCCGCCACAACCACCTACACACGCCTTGAATACAAGCGAATACACAGTAGACGCAAATTTATATCAATCGGTAGGCGTTGCCTATGTTATTTTTAGTTTTATGGCATCGTATAATGTTATTTCTTTGCTGTCTTTGTAATGTAAGTGTCTCGAGTTTTTCTCGTCTTTTTAACAACTAGTAGTTTATTTATTTAGGATTTAGTTAAGGTGTATCTTACACATTTAGTATAGTTGAAGAAAAATTGAAGAAGGCTTTTTTTTGTAAAAGCACTTTTAACTATATTAATATGGTGAACTAACCAATGAGTAGTTTATCTCTAACCTAATTTACAAACGATTTCCTAGAACTACCAGACGACTTCATGTATCTTCTTCTTCTTTTTATATAGACATGACTCTGTCTATTTAACAAACTTTTTTAATGTTCCTCCAGTAAGTTGTCGTTCTATCCTTTTGGTGGCGTTCCTACTGATCGTCTTCCTATTGGGGGACTGTCCCTTGCCGTCTTTACTACTTTATCTGTTGTCATTCGACTTATATGATCGTTCCATTCTACTCTTCTTTTTCTTACACAGTTCTTGATGTTCTCCACCTTGCATCTACGTCGTATATCTGTACTTTTAGCTCTGTTCCATAGTGTCTTACCATCAATTTTTCTAAGTGTTTTCATCTCATTGTCATCTCTGCCAGTGTTCCTTTTTTATTTGTCTAACTAAAGTATTCGTTTCATTTCTGATTCGTTTATAATGGTTGTATGCCTGTTGTGTTTGTTGGGTTCTGTATTGTAAAAAGGTTTTCTTCTTTTCTTCATATTTTGTCCTCACTTCCTCTTTAGACTATGGTATTTTCTTTTTTGATATAGTCTTCGTTACTTTCCTCTCTCCAAGTGAGTCTGTTGCTGCGTTAATTGTGTTATTTTTGGATTTTTCCCAGCTTTTCTCGATGTTATCGTTTTCTAATATTTCATTCCCAGCGATCTTCTGTGATATTCTTTCCCCTTTTCCTCTTTCATGGATCTAACAAGTATATACTAATTTAATATGCGACACAGTACGTCCTAATCTTATCTGCTTTTATACTAAATACTTAAACCAGTAATAAAGGTTTTGCTTCTGAGCTTTATTTTTATTCATATTCAGTATTCATATTCATATTCAGTATGAAGTCTCTGTGCTTGAGCTGCTGTTGCCTTCATGATAATTTTATCCACAGTTTGCATGCCTTGGTCTCGATGGGCATTTTTGGCTTTAATTAGAGCTGTGTTTTAATTAAAGCATCTACGAAAAAGGCACGACAGAGCGTACCTACACTTTGCTTCTTCGTTGTTTCCATTCGTCCGCATTACTTCATAGTTGGAGCAGGTAGTCAGGCTAGAAATTTCAGTTTTTTTAATTTCAAACGCCTTATAGTATCTTCACAGTGATACAGAGTTTCAGAATGGGTTGCTTAATAATTAGTACATAATCATGCTAAATATTTAAATAAAAGTAAAGTTTGTGTGACCTTATGGCTAAGGTATAATGTTAGGTTTTCGTTAATGTCGTTAAGTCACGGTAAACGTGTAAATGTAAAGCTCTTTCTATTTTTTTAAACCAATTTTTAAAAATTAGGCTCTTGTAGAGATCAATTAGTCACTCATAGAGATGTAGGGAATACATTAGAAGAAGCAGAGTGTTCAGTATCGGTAGCCACCGTTCGCTCAAAATTTATACAGCATGGGGTTCAAATGTCGTGGGTATGTTAAGAAACCAAAACTAACAACACGTATACTTAAGAAACGCTTAGATTGTGCCAGTTTGCATAAAAACTGAACTATTGATAATTGGCAAAAGTATGATACAAATCATTGTTTTTATACGTTATAATTTTTATGTACATTTGCAGGTATGCTTTAGTGATAAAGCAACATTTCTAATTATGGATAGTAAGGACCAATTTGTCCTAAGACGTCCAGGAGTAAGATATAGGTACGAGGAGATGTGTAATAAAAACAACTAAAGATGCCACTTCAATATGATCTGCCAAACACAAATATCACCCTTTTAATAATATAAACTTATCTTTTGTCAATTATATTTCAAGAAATTACTGTCTTCTCTAAAATGAATAACGTTCAGTAAAAAAAGGTCAAGTACACACTGAAATATAACTGTATTTTTCATAATCAACTCGTTAAATTCGGGGAATCACAAAGAGTTGCATCTGCCATCTCTCGGAAACTAGCATACTTACACATTTTTTTAGCAGAAGACATTATTTGGAAGCTATTGATTCAATAAAAAAAACTTAAACATTTTGAGATGTAACCCTCTTCTTCCAAATGAACGATATGAACAGGGACTGTATATAAATAAATCAATATATTATGTTATGAATATGATTATATGCTTTTATTTTCCCATTTTAAATTTAATTTTTGTATATATATTTAGTAATGGATTAGTGTAAATTCAATTTATGACTCAGATAAAAAAATAAATATATCTGATAATGTTGTTATCAATAATATAATAATATATAAACCCTCTATTGTGTTTTATTTACATAATATAGAGTACTTACAAAATCTCTTTTTAATTTGTATTTTAACTGAAGTATTTCCTATTAATGGAAAATCGATAACTATATAAATGTATACTACTGTATATTCTTGTATATTTTATCGACTATATTTTTAAACACAAAAAAACAATAATTTCAAATATTAATCTAGTTTTATAAAATCTAATAATCGTAACAAAGAACAGCATTTATGATAATCATAAACAGCCAAAAATCCAATAAAACTGGCGATAAACTCTAATGCGCTCGTAATGTGACCATCGTTTTGCATATTATATAATCAGTAATTATTGATTTGCATATAATTTTCTCTTACTAATTCAGTTTATAGGGTTATAATATTATTACATTTGGATAGTTGGTTGTAAAAAGGGTATTGGGAAGTAGTCAAAAATTAGACGAATTCAAGTCAAAAACTCTTCTTCTTTTTGAACTTTTGAATGTGTTTGTTTTTTCGTCAGTAGGTATAACATTTACTGTCTTTATATACTGAATAAAGGCCTTATACGAGTATGTTATAAAGGTCTAACAAAACTGGAACAGTTAGATTTAACACTACAATCAAGTAGCTTTTATTACTTCCCAAAATAATGTCCTCACCATTATTCATATATATTTTATAGGCACTTTATGATACGTCGCATATAGTAATGAAACTTTTCCAATTGTAAATGCGGATTAAAAGAAAAGCTTACAGCGCAGTTTTGTTTACACAATATGTGGTAAATAAACAATTCCTAGCATTCACACTATTCGAATACACAGTCAACAACAGCAGTCAATAATTCTTTTAACTATTCTCAGGCCCGGAAAATATGTATCCTGCCTGACATTCAAAATGCAAGACTCTAAACGTACATAGATTTTCATAAATCTTTGATGATAAAATAAGTACATATCAATGGAATAAAATTTTCGTGGAGTAGCCCGATTACATTGTAGTCCAATAGTAGTATTCGAGTATTCCATATTCTTGGATATTCTCCTGGGATGTAGAGGTCCAATCAGCAGCACCAACAAAGGTTTGATGATCTTTGGTGGTCATGGAAGAACGGTAACGTTAGCTTATCGGAGAAACATTAGAGTGACAGTTGCAGTGTGGGACCTGGCATTTTCTTGCTGGAAAATGCCAGGATTTTCTGGTCCTTAGATAGGGCAATCTAATGGGTCCCAAGACATTATGAATGTGTAACCCTGGGTGGTAATTTTTATTTGTTTATTTCCAGAAAAGAGAGGACCTACTTTCATGTTATGACTTCCCAAACCATACGGTCTAAGAACAGTAAGTACTGTCTCAAGACCATGCGAAAGGCAAGTTATCGTTTGACGCCCTTGAGTTCTTTTACCTTCTATCTTGGAAAAATCAGCTAAATTAGTTGGTACTTCTCATTGTGCATTACAACCCCTAAGTATTAGATTTTCCTGATTTTCATCGCCTATGAATGAAATCCTAAGCATGCGGCGGTAGCATTGCATTTCTGATGCTTCAGACTCGCTTAGATGTCATCTCTGTTAAGGTCCAAGCTTTCACTGTATAGAGAAACCACATAGCGTCTCAAGGCTCGTGTTCTTATAGTAACGATCATGTACATATTCTTTATAAAGATCTTTCTAAGACACTTCTCGCCTTTTCTATCCGACATCAAATCTCTTTTGAGAGATCCCAGTCTTTATTTAGACTGCATCGGAGATATGTGACTGTTTCCAAAGTTTCGCTCTAAATTGGTGCTGCATTTTATCGTTATTTCTAATTTTGGTCTTTTTGCAGTTCAATTTCATGCCGTATCTCTTACAGACTTCTATAACTATTTCTGTTAGTGTCTGCAGATCTTTAGTATTTTCAGCTAAGAAGTTGTCAATGCTTTCACCATTGATTTTTATTCCCTTTCCTGTTTCACGGATAGCTTTTTTAAGCAGCATTTTGCTTACTCGTCCAAAGGCCTCTTGGTATAGGTCCAAGTTTCTCATTACATCTAAATTTGTGTCATCGATATCAGATTCCTTTGATATTTGAATCAGTTTGTGGTGTTACTTTGTCAAATGCTTTCTTGAAATCAATTAAGCATGCGTAGAAATGGCAGTTTACATTCAAGTACAAATAATGCTCTTGCGTTTTAAGTCCGTTTCTAAAGCCATACTTAACATTACCAATGTTTTTCCCAAGTTGTCTGTATGGGAGAATACGATTTTTGATAAATTTTTGGGAACAGTCAGCTAGTGATTTTTATAAACTCTTCGATTCGACATCTGGAAAAATCTTTTCAATATTAAAATGTTTTTCTTTTATACATTTTTTATTTTCAATAATAATATATTGTCCATATAATGGTTCTTGCTGTGAGTTTTCGGAAGTTGAAACGTACGTCTGCATAATATTTATGTCAAGTCGTGTAGCATTGATCTTAGACACTGCGACTCTATCCTATATTCCACACAGAACCAAGTACTCAGTTGTATACTGTATGTTTATCTATTTTGAATCTGGTCATCTGACTTCGCTGTATCTGACTATATAAATTACGAGTCGTCGCATCTCTTTAATTACATTATTCGACTTTCCGGCTTAGAATAGACTTCGCACATTCCACGTACCAATCTTCTTATCACGTCTTAGTTTAAATTTGCATGGAAACCGGAGGACTCTTAGGACCACGGGTGCATTTTACCTTCGCTCCTTTCTAATTTATATGTTGAATACATCGTAAAGCGATCAGAATCAATAGGAAAACTAAAAATGAATGGAATTGTTTTCACAAGATAAGATATGTGAATGATATTCCACGATATCTAGCAAGAAGATTCTTGTCTGAATCTGAAGAACGTATGAAACTATTATCGACTACCTTATCCATAGTAATGGTCAGAATGGGACTGGAGATACACCATTAAGAATATAATTTTTTTTTAAAAATAGATTGAAAATATCTTATGACAAAAATACGTTAATGCATATATTCCGAAATATAAAAGAATTTGCCATAAGAATCAGCAACTTCTACATAAATAGTGTACGTGAGGAGTATACAGTGATCAGTAGCGGCAAATATGCATATTGCATATTGTGCATATTTTATGCAAATATTTCATGTTTTGGCATATTTGTATAAAAGTTTGCATAAAGTGCATAAAAGTTCAGATTTTTATACTGTATTTGAAAATTTTTAAACATACCAATTTATTTCAATTCTTGTATAAAATTTTGTAGTCATTTTAATCAAGAAATGATCTAAGTACGTAATCTCTACAGGTACAAAACATTTACGTAGCCCTCAACATTCTTAGAAAGTCTCGGTCACTGAGGCATTCAGTTTATTGGATAATCGCTAAGGGTTCGCTCATTTGCATTTTATGATCTAATCCCCAAATCTATCTACAATTTATTGTATCTTAACAGCAGGTAAACGGCTAATAGTTTTGTTCCTAATTTAGGGATTTTCCAAAATCTCCCAGTTTATTGAATTAGGTACCTAAACATTTCTAATTTGATGCTCAGATTTGTAAATAATTTTTGTTTTGATATTCAAAGCGTAAACACTCGTTGTGCGTAACAAAAAGGAAGATTGTGATTTTATAATGCCTAAAACAACCAGTGCTTCAACTTGGATTAAATCTTATATAAAGAGCTGTCTATGGATATGGGAAAAATCTACTGTTCAGTCTGTGGCAAAATTGTAAGTATCTAATATTTTCTATTAAGTATCTAATATTTCATACATACAGGGTGTTTCCAAATGACACTTACAACGTTTGACTGTAGATACTTCTCGAAAAATTGAACAAAACGATATAGTTAATGAGGGTCAAACTTATTTACTTTTCGAGATACAGGGTGTTAAAATTAAAAAAAATTAAATTCTTTTAGTTAATAACAACAATAACTTTAAAACCAATAAACGTATTTACTTGAAATTCAGTACTCGTAGGTTGTTTTTAAATGAAAAATAGCTTCCTTTAGTGAGAAAAAATTGTCCATGGTACAATACAATGGTGTGTATTTAGAAAAATTTTTCACCTTTATTTTTTATGAAGTCAGCTATTCTAAAACACAATTATTTTTATTGTAATTGAATTAACAAAAAAAAACTTTTGTTGAATTTTAAAATAAGTTATATGATGTACTAATGGTTAGTAACAAAAACTAATTTGTGGATTAATACTGCATTTAAAACACTTAGCGAGTGCTTTTTTTTTCCAAACCAGTTATTTGATTAACCAAAAACACCTTGTATATTTTTATATTTTAAAGGTTGGGTTAAAATAAAGGTTTTTATTTTTATTTATAGATAGCATGTGAGAAGAAATTTCAGATAGACCAACATGTGAAAACTGCTTCACACATTGCAAAAAAAAGGAAAAATAGGAGGAAAACATCAATCTTCAATGGCTAAATGTTTCCAATCTACTTCAAAAAAATTAGATGAGCAAGAAACTTTTAATGAAGACTTGTGTCGCGCATTAGTGTCTGCAAACATACCGCTTTCAAAATTAGCAAATGTAAATTTTAGTTCGTTTCTAAAAAAATATTGCAAACTTAATATTCCAAGTGATCGGTCTCTAAGAAGAAATAATGTGAACGGGCTATACTCGTCGGTGTTAATTAATATTAAGGAAGAAATTGCAGATAATTATTTTTACATATCTGTAGACGAAACAACTGATTTCTCAGGAAAGTATATTGCTCATTTATTGATTGGTGTTCTTAAAGAAGATACCTTACCAAAATCTCATCTTATTTCATGCCAGCAACTTGAGAAAACAAATGCTTTAACAATTTCGCGTTTTATACAAGAAACATTAGCAACTTTTTTTCTTCCGACAACTATTCCTTCTAATAAATTACTGCTTATTTTATCGGATGCTGCTCCTTATATGGTGAAAGCAGGACAAAATTTAAAAATATTTTTCCCAGATTTAATACATGTTACTTGTGTAGCGCGTGGATTAAACAGAGTTGCAGAATACGAAAAAAGTTTCCTCTTGTAAATACCATGATATCCAGTGTCAAAAAAGTATTTCTTAAATCTCCTATAAGAATTCTACTTTATAAAGAAATGCTACCTAACATTCCTCTTCCACCACAACCTATTTTAACGCGATGGGGAACATGGTTAGAAGCAGCTAATTTTTATGCAGATCATTTTGTTAAAATAAAGAACATAATTGATACGTTAACAGATGAAAGTTCCCAATCTCTTTTGGATTCTAAAGAAACTTTTCAGAGTAACTTGCTTCAACAAGAATTTCATTTATAAAATCAAATTTTAGTTTTGTTCAAAAAACAATTACTCAGTTAGAATCACCAAAACTGTCATCGTTCGAAAGTACAGCATTAATAAAAGAATTTGCGTCATGTTGTCGGAACGTTAGAGGTAATATTGGAAAAGATATTTTAAAAAAAATTGAAGCTACTATGGAAAAAAATAAAGATTACCATATTCTTTCTGAAGTAGTCAGTGTTCTAGCTGGAAATATTTCGGAAAAAATTAATTTAGAACCAAATGTTTTGGTTAGTTTGAAAAATGCTCCCGTTACATCAGTTGATGTTGAACGAAGTTTTTCCATATATGAATATATGTACTCAGACAGAAGCCACAAGTTTTTGTTAGAAAATTTTGAACACCACTTGGTCATTTATTGTTACCATAATTCTAAATAAGTTTATTCATACTTAAAAATGATGTAGTTACTTAAAATAAATGTAAATCTTAATGAATAGTAGGAAATATTTAGTTATGTACACTTTTTTTTTAAATAAAATTGTTACTATTTTACGATTTTTTTATTTATTTGTATGCATATTTTGTAAAATATTTGCATATTTTCGGGTAAACACGTGCATATTTATGCGCATATTTTCTACATTTTTATTTGCATATTTGCCGAAGTCTAGTGATCAGTTACCATCAATAATTAATGTTGCACAACGAAACTTGCGTTACGGGATCCGGAAAAAATTATTTGGAAAACCCATGTTTATCATATTGTTGTTTTAAATTTAATAATTTACAAAATCGTTACAGTAATATTACTTTTCTTTTTTATTATTATTTCTAAATAATTAAAATGTAATTTAATACTTAATACGATCCTGTATCTGCAGAATAGCCCATATTAACGCCGACCGTATTTTTATGCCTCTCACGTATAATGCATGTGCAGTCCAACGGGTCGTGTCGAATAGACCCTACTTTCAGTTATTTCAAGTCGCCATCATTGTTCAACATGGTCCGCTATCAAAAAGGTTTGCCACGTACCACCTATATGCTGATGCGGTGTTAATTAAAGCTTGTTTATTTTGTACCGAAATCGCGATGGGAATATTAAAAGAATCACATCGATTTTGGCGTGACTGCTCACAATATCTAGGAGGCGGCACTCATGGCAAATATTATTTAATTCGATATTGGGTAGATGTTAATTTAATTATTTCTTGATTCCTTGAAAAATTCAGATGCTATTGGGTATACAACTGTCCACTAAATCAATATTAGATTAAAATTTGACCAAAGATCTAATATATTAAGTGATGGATGCGATCATTACTTGATGGAAATTCATTGTATTTATGAATAAAACACTGGAAACTTTTGTTTTCAAAACTTTTACAAAATTTGTTTTAATTTATTATCACTATAGCTGTGTAATGTACCTACCTACTCACATGTAAGATAATTAAAGTATCTATGTATTTCTATATAGTTTTTAGTCACCTGGTATATGTTATTTACAATTATGAAAAGTTCTCATGTATAATCACTAATAAGTATTTGCTATTTTAATATTAATATTTGAGTCCAATCTCTTGTACTCAAATCCATCCAGAAACATCGTTAAATAATTGTAGATAACAGAACTTATAAATTCATAGTTTTAAGAAATAACAGGCAGTGTAATTTTCATCCTCTAATATAATAAATTTATACATGTCAATATATTCTGTTTAATTCCAAAACAAAGAGTTAGTCCGGAGAAGAAATAAACGCATAGTATTCCATAACAAAATTTGGTGTCAGAACGTGGGATATTAGTAGCAGAGTTCCTCTGATTGCTGATAGAAGGAGAGCTGAGGAATTTTTGAATTGACTTGTTTCCTTCGAGGAATCATTCAAAAAAACTGTCAGTGTGGAAAAATCGCCACTACAACTAATTACATTGGGGTCCAGTACATCCAGTTCGAAATCCAGTTCCAGTCATAACCCAATTGTAGTTCCATCGGAAGTAGAGGTGAACCCGTGGAATAATAGACTATGCGACCAACAACAATATTCTACTTGTAAGTACATTCTATCTTAAATTCTGTCTCATATTTTAAAAATCTTGTAAACGTATGTCTACTTTATATCCTGATATAAGTAACTTATTTGACGAACAAATACCTTCTCCCGACTCAAATTCTCTTTCAAATTCTTCTACTTCTAATTCAAATAAAATGTCAGTATCAATTGAAATAGCTGAAAAACTTCTCATTAGATTTGATGGTACAAAATCAAAATTATACGAATTCATAGACAATTGTGATAAAGCATACAATTTAGTAAATCCGCAATCCAAACCCATCTTATTAGCCATTATAGAAACTAAATTAACCGATAAAGCTAGGGCCATAACTAGAAACAGAACATTTGACGAATGGAAAGATTTAAAAGACTTCTTATTAGATGCTTATTCTGAACGCCGAACTGAAGGTCAGTGGCAATTGGAATTACATTCCTTACGTCAGATGCCCAGTGAAAATGTAATGTCATTTGCAAATAAAGTTGAAAATTGCTATATAAAATTAATAAATACACTTGATCCAGACTTATCTCCAGATGCAAGAAATGCATGTACTAAACTCTTAAAAACTCAAGCACTAAATGTCTTTATTAGAGGATTAAACAAAGACCTCTCTATTTTAATCAAAGCCCGAAATCCAGATTCCTTAGAAAGAGCTGTTGCTATAGCAATTGCCGAAGAACAAGAACAGTTATCAAGACAAGAAATTTTCAGACCATTCTGTAATATTTGCAAACGAAATAACCATTCCTCAAATAACTGTCGATATAAAAACAATTCAGATAGAAATGTTAGACATCTTCAAAATTCTAGTTTTCAAAACCCAAAATATCCTAATTCAAATCTTCAAAGGTCAAATTCTCAAAATCAAAATTATAAACCTTCAAATTCAAATTCCAATTCTGATTTTCCTCCAAACTTAAGAAAAGAAAATACCAACACTTCCCAACGTTTTTGCAGATACTGCAAAAAACCAGGTCACGTTATAGAAGAATGTAGAAAACGCGAATTTAACAATAAAAACAAAAATCCAACAAATTCTTTAAACTTCCAGAATCCTCGACAACCAACGGTCGATTCTCGAGGAGTTCGTTCAGTTCAGGCCGTATCACAACCATCAACTTCTCAGTCACTTCCTATGTAGATTTACCCTTAGTAAATAATTCTAATCCATCCTCTTGCAAGTTTCTAATCGATACAGGCGCAGATATTTCTTTAATTAAATATTCAAAAATACTAAACATTCCAAAAATTTATTCTAAGTCTATTACTCTACGAGGCATTGATAAAAATGTCTTAAATCCAAATAAAACTATATGTAGTTGTAACGTAAATTTCAAGATAAAAGATTTTGTCCAAACTCATGTTTTCTATGTCGTAGAAGACGATTTTCCTCTTCATTTCGACGGTATATTAGGTAGCGATTTTTTTGAAATAAATAAATGCCAAATTGATTATAAAGAAAATAAATTAAACTTTAAAAATTGTTCTATTCCAATTGAATATATAAAATTTCCATTAAACAATGACAATGACGAATTTCTGAGAGATCAAAATATCGAGACAAGTTCTAATATCGATGAAATATTTCCTTATGATGCTAAATCCATAGAGGATCATTCTTATTTAGAAACCAATGATATCCAAATAACCTTAAGTAGTGAAGAACTACTATCCAATCCAATTCAATCTAAATCTAACTCTAAATCCAAAGAAAATTCAAGTCCAAAATGTGTAAAATCCACTGAGATATGCACAAATAAAACTTGTAACTCTTCACGAAATCATAAATCAAAATCCTGTTCAGAAGAAAAATCCTGTTCAGACGATCTTATACTAAATCAAAACTCTAATTCTAACTCAAGAAGTAATAAAACTATTCTATCCGCAAGAACTGAAACAATTGTTCAAATTAAAGTAATAAATAATGAATTAAGCGAAGGATTATGTCCCGAACGCGAAATCTTTAAAGGTGTATTTTTATGTCCTAGTGTTGTTAAAGTAAAAAATGATTTCTTTTTAACCTCAATCGTAAACACTACTGAAACGGATGTTGAATTAAACGATATTCAAGTAGCAATAGAAAAAATTCCAAATTTACAAAACAATGCAAATATACGAAAAATGTCTTCTTATAAAGATAATACGAATTCTAACAGAATTGCTAAATTAAAAAATGCCTTGAGAACAGATCATTTAAATAGTGAAGAAAAATCATCTTTAATTTCTATTTGCAAGGAGTACAATCATATCTTTTATCTGGAAGGAGATCAACTTACCAGTACAAATGCCATAACTTGCAAAATTCCTTTAAATTCTAATGTACCTATTAGCACTAAATCATACAGGTATCCTGAAGTACACAAACATGAAGTCGAAACTCAAATAAAAGGTATGCTAGATCAAGGTATTATCGAAGAATCAACTTCGCCATGGAATTCGCCCCTTTGGGTTGTGCCAAAAAAGGCCGATGCTTCAGCAAAGAAGAAATGGCGAATTGTTATAGACTATCGACGACTAAATGATATTACTATAGGAGATTCATTTCCACTTCCGAATATAGTCGATATATTAGACCAATTGGGTCATTCAAAATATTTTTCAACAATAGATTTAACATCAGGATTTCACCAGATCAAAATGGATCCTGAGGATTCTCCAAAGACTGCTTTCTCAACTCCGTCTGGACATTATCAATATTCACGAATGCCATTTGGATTAAAAAATGCTCCCAGTATTTTTCAAAGGCTAATGAATACTGTCCTCTCAGGAATACAAAATTACAGATGTTTTGTCTATCTCGACGATATAGTCATTCATGCCGATACATTAGAAAATCATAATAAAAGATTAAAAGAAGTATTCGAAAAATTGTCTACATTCAACTTAAAAATACAACCAGATAAGTGCGAATTTTTTCGTCGCGAAGTAATGTATTTAGGACATTTAATAACTGAATTTGGTGTCAAACCGGACGAAAAAAAGGTATGTGCTGTTACAGATTTTCCTATACCCAGAACACAAAAAGATATTAAGAGCTTTTTGGGTCTCACTGGTTATTATAGACGCTTTATAAAAAATTTCAGTGCTTTAACACAACCTTTAACAAAACTGCTGAGGAAAAATGTTGAATTTAATTGGACAAGCATTCAACAACAGTCATTTGAGAACCTGAAATCAATACTTTGTTCAGAACCAATACTTCAGTATCCAGATTTTACCAAACCCTTTGTCTTAACAACGGATGCTAGTAATTATGCAATAGGGTCCATACTTTCTCAAGGTAAAGTACCAGATGATTTACCTATTGCTTATGCTAGTCGTACCTTGAACAAAGCGGAATCAAACTATAGCACAACAGAAAAAGAATTACTTGCAATTGTATGGAGTGTTAAACACTTTAGACCATATTTGTACGGAAATAAATTTTTCATTTATACGGATCATAAACCACTCACATGGCTATTTAATGTAAAAGATCCCGGATCAAGACTCGTTAGGTGGAGATTAGCATTAGAAGAATATAGCTATGAAATTATTTATAAACCAGGTAAATTAAATCAAAATGCTGATTGTTTAAGTCGTCCTCCTTTAACCATATCTGAAACAAATATTTGCGAAGAAAACAAAAACCCGGCAACAATCACCTTACAAATAAACAAAATGAGTAAAGAAAATAATGACACTTATTCACAGTTCTTATCTAAATCCGAAACTATATTAATAACAAATGATAATATAAAAGAAACAAATGAAAAGATTACATCATTTTCACAAAATTTAGCATTGTTTGTTTCCGTAGATTTAAATTTTAATGAGATCGTTCAGAAACAAATAAATAAACAATTCAGTCATATAGAAAAATTGAAAGCCAAAAATCCAAGACTAAATGACATTATATATATTTCTGATCAAAATAAAAACTTTTATTACATATTTATAAAAAATAATTATTGGGACAATACCTCTTATGAAGATATATTTAATTCCCTAATAAAATTAAGAGACTGGTTATTAAACGATAAAATATTAAAAATTTGCCTACCCAGAATAACTTTTAGCTACGATAAATTAAGTTGGGGAAAAATTAGATCTATGATTAGATTTATTTTTAGAAAAACTGATATATCTATTATCATTTATCATGATATACTAACAAATCCTGAACCTGAGGAAATAACTACAATATTACAAGAGAATCACACTAGTCCTACGGCTGGACACTCTGGTTTTCATCGGACATACAATCGTATAAAAAAACATTTCAAATGGAATAATATGAAAAATGATATTAAAAACTTTATAAAAACCTGTGAATCTTGTCAGAAAAATAAACTCGTTAGAAAAAAATTCGTAAAGCCCATGGAGATAACAACAACAAGCTCAAATCCATTAGAAAAAATATTTTTAGATATAGTAGGTCCTTTACCTTTAACCGAGTCAGGTAATAAGTTCATATTAACATTACAAGATGACTTAACAAAATTTTCTCAAGCTTACGCAATTCCGAATCATGAAACCAAGACTATCGCTGAAAATCTGGTTCGTGGATTTATTTGCAAGTTTGGAAAACCCGATATAATAGTTACTGATCAAGGCCGAGATTTTACTTCCAAATTATTTTCTCAAATCGCCAAGCTTTTTAAAATCAGACATATAAATTGTACTGCTTATCATCCAGAATCAAATGCTGCATTAGAAAGGAGTCACGCTACTTTAGCAGACTACCTTAAACATTATATTAAAGCTGATCAATCCGATTGGGACGAATGGCTAGATTTTGCTATGTTTTCATATAATACAACTAATCATACTTCAACCAAATTCACACCATATGAACTAATATTTGGATATACACCTAATCTACCTAGCAGTATAATACGACCAGTAGAACTCAAATATACATATGAAGATTATTTAGATAATTTAACACTTAAACTTAGAAAATCTCATGAGTTAGCAAAAACGAATCTATTAGAATCTAAAGTAGTCAGTAAAAAATATTATGACCAAAAGATTAATGACACCGTTTTCTTAGAAGGACAATTAGTATATCTCCAAAATGAGCAAACAAAGAAGGGTCAAACCAAAAAACTTACACAAAATTATAATGGACCTTATAAAATTCTAGAGATAAATTCTCCTGTCAATTGCACAATTTTAGTAAATAAAAAACCAATAAAAGTTCACATGAATAGATTGAAACATGCTTTTGTTTCAGGTATGCAATAATATGGCTGACAAATAGTGAACAAATTCACAAGAAATATACCAATACTCCTATCAACAAATCACCTGGAATCTATTACGAACACATAAAAAATGTTCAATTTATTGAAACTCATTGGAACATATTAAGTCATATTCCTTTACAACCTTTTACAGACAAATTAAATTTTGTAGATCTCACCTATCAAAAAACATTAAGACTGTGTCAAAACAAACCAGTTCTTATTGAATTACGATTATGTGATACTTCACTAAAACTCTTAGGACAAATCATACCTAGACTCTTTCAAGATGAACAAACTTTAAAAAACATAATTCTGCATGAACATTTTAGACCAAAACGCGCTCTATTTAATGCAATTGGATCTGTTTTCAGGACCTTATTCGGTACCTTAGACAGTGATGATGCTGAAAATTTCAATAATGCTATTAACAAAGCTGAAAGTAACGAAAATCATCTTCTTGATTTACTAAAACAACAAATTCATGTAGTAAAAGCCACGATTGCAAATTTTAATAACTCTATTACAAATCTAGACCGAAACAAAGTGATTTTTGATAAAAATTTTGAATCAATTACCAATTACACAGATAAAATGAATAACTAAATATTTTAATTTAGATTTAAAACAAAAAATTGAAGAACATTTTACTTTACTAACTTTCTTTATAACAGAATTACAACAAGAATATTCTACTTTAATAAACGTTATTCTATTTGCAAGAAATAATAACCTTCATCCTTCTGTTATAACACCTGAGCAACTAATTCAAGAATTATCTAAAACGGTAACGCATTTACCTAGTACATCGACTTATCCATTTCCATTGACTATCGATTATGCTCATAAATATTTCGATATCATTTTACTTAAATATATATATTTTGATAACAAGATTTTAATTACGGTTAGTATACCTTTGGTTAGTAATACTCCTTATTCTCTTTTTAAACTAATATCTCTTCCTATAATTCATCCAACATTAAAGAGACTTACCTTTATTCTTCCATCTGTCAAATATCTTGTTCTTTCAGAAAATAGAAACATTTATGTTACTATTGATACATTAGAAGACTGTTATTCATTAGATGAAGAAAAACTTATTTGCAAAAATCCTGATACTTTCCGATTTACACACACTAATCCAATTTGTGAAACTGAATTGTTAACTTCAATAACAAACATACCATCTAGTTGCGATACTCGTATAATTCAAACAGAATATGAAATTTGGCATAAATTAAACAAACCAAATTCTTGGATATATGTTTTACCCAAACCAACAGATTTAACTTTAAGCTGTCAGACTAGTACGCCAATATCTATTGTTCTTTCAAACACAGGTATTTTTTCTACTTCGAATAATTGCAAAACTTACACCGGATCAACTATTTTGATATCTGTCTCAAATCCAAAAGAAAGTAATTTTCAGTCTATCATTCCAGATTTATCCCTTCCAGAAGTCTGTTGTGATGATATTAAGATAAATAATGAATCCAAATTACACCTTGTTCCCTTACAATTAAATAATCTCGATCGAGATGCATTAAATTTAGCAAGCCATAAACTAGATAATTTAGAGAAAATGACCTCAGAAACAAATATTAATTTTTCAGACACAATAAAAAATAGTTCTTATTTCACTTATGCAATCTTATTTTTGATAAAATGTATGTTACTTTATATTTTATACAGGATAATTAAATATTTTTACCGACGATTTCGTAGAAATCCGTCACATAGTTGTCAACAAATTACAAATTGTTTAACACTAAATATATGTCAAAGTAAACGAAAACATGTACATGAGACAGATTTAAGTATAGATTGTAAACATAATAAAGACAATAATTATAGTGAATCCAAAAAGTGTGAAGAGACTAGTTTCACAGAGACTACACCGATAAGACGAAGTGAAAGACTATCGAGACTAAAAGAAACTATTTAAATGTGTTAAAATAAAATAATAATGTATACAAATGTTTTATACCATTTAAATGAAAATTCATTTTACAATTATTTTCATTCTTACAAAAGGAGGTGTAATGTACCTACCTACTCACATGTAAGATAATTAAAGTATCTATGTATTTCTATATAGTTTTTAGTCACCTGGTATATGTTATTTACAATTATGAAAAGTTCTCATGTATAATCACTAATAAGTATTTGCTATTTTAATATTAATATTTGAGTCCAATCTCTTGTACTCAAATCCATCCAGAAACATCGTTAAATAATTGTAGATAACAGAACTTATAAATTCATAGTTTTAAGAAATAACAGGCAGTGTAATTTTCATCCTCTAATATAATAAATTTATACATGTCAATATATTCTGTTTAATTCCAAAACAAAGAGTTAGTCCGGAGAAGAAATAAACGCATAGTATTCCATAACAGCTGTTTGGTAGAGTGCCTTTCTCAAGTGATCTATTTTTGGCAGCGATTAAGCTGTATAGTCTTCAACTGAATAAGTTGATGAGGGGAGAACTGTTTGTCTCAAATTGGTCATTTAGAATTGTCTCTATTTTTTAATTTGTAGATTCCATAGTGTATTTTTATGTATGAGAGAGTAATAAAACAATAAATTATGTATGCAAATCCCTAAACTGTTGATACGGGTGACTCAATGAAAAACAGATATTTGTCAACAAGTTTACAGAAGTATATAGGAAAAAAATTTTAAATTGAGTATGACCAAAAGGTATAAAGGTTGGAGCAGAATAGAATACAATAGTTGTGAGGGTTACTAATCCCTAAATAAGGTTGCCAGTGTCGGAGTGATGGAGGTTAACAGGTACTAATGAATTTGCAAGAAATGTAAGATGTTTATTTGATTGGTTATATATAACCAATAAAAGTTTAATAAGTACCTACCTATTTGCGAAATAAAGTTTAATTCTTTAGATAAAATAAAACGTTTTATTTTATCTGAAATGAGTGCATTCCACGAAGTAAGGGTTTCAAAAATCAAACATTTAATTCTTTAATTCCAGGAATCTACGACAGTAATTGACTAGATAATTAATTACCTTCTAACCTTATTCCACAGAAAATGTGATAGTGGGGTTTTCCATTTTGTAGGAAGGTCCAAGTGGCGTATTCAAAATTCTTAACAGTTCACTAAAAGTAGGTACTTCAGTTGCAAGGTGCAGTTTATTGTGTATACTAGTGTTATGGAAAATTTGGATATAGTGCCGTGTAAACGCCGAAAAATTGGTCCTTTAACAGTTAATGAAAAAACATTAATATTTAATTGTTTTAAATCATTTACAGACAAACGTTTATGTGAAAGTATTGATGAGACCGTTGAGTTAGTTAGCAGTACACAGTAGAGTTATTAAAGAAGAGAAATGTGGTAGTTTTCAAATGCCACGTAATGCTCCAGGGAAACCAAAATTTCAAATAGAATATCATTTTAAAGAAGGACTTCGACGGAAAGTGCATGAATTCTTCTTTAGACAAGAATTTCCAACATTGGATAAAGTTCTTGTCTCAGTTCGAGATGATAAGGATTACCCAGAAATGAGTCGAAGTACGTTATGGAAACTTTTAAAAGAAATAGGCTTCCGCTGGAAAAAGAATCCCAGAGAGTCTATTTTATTAGAAAGAAGCGATATTGTCATATGGAGAAGACATTTTCTAAGAACCATAAAGGAAATGAGAAACCAAAAAAGAAAAATATTTTATCTTGATGAAACATGGATCAACGAGGGTCATACACCAAATAAATTTTGACAACAGGATGAAACTGTTACAAGTCAAAGGCACGCTTTTGTAAATAACTTATCTACTGGTTTAAACCCACCATCAGGAAAGGGACGTATGCTGATAATAGTACACATTGGCAGTTCAGACGGTTTTGTTGAAGGTGGTTTATTAACTTTTGAATCAACTCGTACCGGTGACTACCATGAAAACATGAACGCTGATGTCTTTCAAGAATGGTTCGAACAAATGATAGATCTTCTTCCTAAGAACTGTGTAATAGTAATGGATAATGCAAGTTATCACTCCAGACTTATAGAAAGACTGCCCACAACCAAGTATTTAAAAAAAGACTTGCAGAATTGGCTGAGTTCAAAAAATATTACGTACCATCCCGGATCTGTAAGAAAGGAACTTTATTCGTTGTGTGCCCTTCATAAAGAAAAATTTAAAAAATACGAAATTGATGAAATTGCCAAAAATCGTAGAATGACAGTACTTAGATCCCCACCATATCATTGTGAATTAAACCCGATTGAACTGGTATGGGCACAGATAAAGAGTGAAGTTTCAAGAAAAAATAACACTTTTAAAATTCATGATGTTAAACAGTTGTTTTTGGAGGCCGTAAATAATGTAAAACCTGAAAACTGGGAAAAGGCAGTAAATCACACTATTAAAGAAGAGGAAAAATGTGGAAGCTGGACAATATTACTGATAAAATGATCGAGCCAGTTATTATAAATCTTGGTTCTGAAAGTTCATCTTCTGAATCTGATTTGGATTTGTAACAAGTAGCTGTAAGTTTTATATTAATATTTTTATTCATCTATTTAACATACCTTAGACGGTTTTAAAAACTCTTTTTCTCCTTTGTAATTTTTAAAAATTAAAAAAAAATGTGAATTTTTTAAAACCCTTTTTAATGTAGGCCAGTCAGTTCTAATATATTGTGTGATAAAAGAGGTTCTTTTGTCCTTTTTTTTTTACAAAAAATATTGTGCAATATCAACGAAGATGAAAAAAAAAAGAGGAAATTGGTACAGGATTCTACATTCTAGGATAAAGCGAATCGTATTCTATACATAATATAACAATAAACAATTTGAGATAGTTAGAAAATACCTTTATCGTCCAGAAAAAGTACTTTTCTAATTCTTTATATATGGGAAGGTCTATCAGGCACCAGAAAGCAACTTTTTCCTCATACTACATGTTTCGGTGCATATCTGAGACTCTTAATGGAGTGGCAGGTCCACAAAGTAGAACAATTTGGTTATAGATCTGACTTTTCTCTCCCTCTCTCTGTCTCTTTCCCTCTATGTGTCTTTCTCTCTCTTTCTCTCTACGTGTCTCTCTCTCTCTCTCTCTCTCTCTCTCTATGTGTCTTTCTGATTTAGCATTTTCTGTTAAGACCCAAATATATGTCCTCTACATTCAGCGTATCAGCATTACAAGGTACCAAGTATAAATCAGGCCAAAGTTGCATTAAAAAAATAAAAGTTTTCACAAGACTTGACAAGATTTAAGGGTAGAGAGATAAATGCCTATTGATAATACGTCAAATTGATAGTAGCTAAATGTCAATAAAAATATTCGAAATGGTCTAACAAATACTTCAGTATCACTGGACAAGAATAAGATGTATACGGAATTGTAAAGTAAACTTTGATAGCGTTCAAATTGTAAAACGTGGAACAATTTTTGCCACAAAAATTTATTTTTAAACTGTTTTATACATTAAATACCCCAAGCAAAATAATAAAACTATAACAGAGTCAAAAACCTGCGACTTTTAACTTCTCATGTACTGTATGTCGGTCCTTTGATTCAAATAGCTAGAATTCCAAACAAATAAAAAATTATGTCACAAAAACCAAACGCGAACTAATACTAAACAAAATTTCCGACTAATGGGTCTTGTACCAGCGAAATTAGTCGGAAACTTTTTCAATATATCAGTCTGTCCACTTCATCAACGAATAAAAAACGAAAGCAATGTAGACGCGGAAAAAGGGAAACTACAGACAACTTTTCCTGCGGCGTTTTTCAGATAAACTGCGATTGATATTGAGGGGATAAATGCGTGTTTGAATTCATATATATAGCTGTACTCATCAATCTAATTAGGAGTTTTATGGCAATTTCAAATTGGATATTTTTTTTTGTTACCGGATCTTTACTTAAGGTGTATATATATATATATATATATATATATATATATATATATATATATATATATATATATATATTGTTATGATATGTAAAATCGAGAAAAATATTGGTTTGATTAAAATATTTCAAAGTTCAAAAACATTAAAATAATTCAGATAAGTAGGATAATAACCAACAAACATTTCGAAGAAGGAAAGTTATTTAAATTTTTGGATTACCTGTATTAAACAAAATGTAAGCTATGCATAAATTATCGTCTTTGTTATAATATACTTGTTGTTATAATATAGTGACCCGCATAATTTTAAGTGAAATCCAAAGACAATTGAACCAGGTTTTTCCAAATACATTAATGCAGTGGTTAGAGACAATAGAAGAGATTTTAGAAAGAGGTTTTTGTTAGTTTTTAAGAATTATAGAAAAATATTATTTGTAAATAAGTTTTAGGAAATTTTATAATTATAGGTAAAAATTTGTTTGAATTTATCGAAATGAAAAAATGGGGAATTGTGACGAGTTTTTATTGGCGGAGATTGAAAAAGGTGGGATAGGTATGTAGGAATGAAAGTTTAGCTAGATTGAGGAGAGAGAAAAGATAATCAGTTGGTTTCCAAGGGTAGAAGGCGAACGGCCGTTGTTCTCGGGTAGTTTCCCAGAGGTAGGAAGCAGTAGCAGTGAAAGTTTGTGAGTTTTCGTGTAGTTAGTGTATCTGACAGAAGCTGATCCAGTAAAATATTGTAAGTCATATTTTTCTATTTATATTCCAAGAGTCACTGTTCAGGCCAACGAGAGATTCAGTTTATCGTAAAGAAAAGATATTCCAAGAGTCATTTTTCACTCAGGCCAACGAGAGATTCAGTTTATTGAGAGAAGAAGAAGCTAGCATAATTTGAACGATTCGTGCATTTGAAGGAGATCATTAAGGACGAGATACTTGCAATAATTTATTGTAAGATTGCTGATTACTTAGGGAGCGGCCACGAGTAAATGGTATAGTCTACAAATAATAAGGATTTGGACCACTCATCATCAGAGAGAGATAGTTTTGTTTTCTGCAGTTTTTCTTTCATTGATAACACAATTTTTACACTTAATTTAGAAAGGATATAAATATTTTGATTAGGAGATTTAGAGTAATACTTGGATTTTGAGATTTCAACTAATATTGTTTGTACCATTAATTTTGAAGGTTCACGTACGTAGAACAAAATTTTGAGAATCATTATATGAGATTCTGTTTATCGAAAACATTTGAGTGTGAATATTATTTCATTATTTTTATTTCAATATAGGTATAGTGTTATATCATATGTGTTTTTATTATTCCGGTATTCTTTGGACCTTACCTTTCACATGTAATAGCATAGATATTGAAGCACGAATTTAACCTGAGATAAGAGAATCAAAAAGTGTGATAGAGTCATAATCATATCATTTAAATAATTTTAATTAATTAATCAATTAATTAGCCAATTAATTGCTTGGCGCACCAAGACTTGAAATATCACAATAATATATATATGTATATATATATATATATATATATATATATATATATATATATATATAAGCACTTTTGAAATTATCTTTATTATAATTCTTATGAAACACACATACATATCTAATATAGACAATATAAATTTAAAACAACCTATCTTTAAATTGAAATAATTAAATTATATTAACAAAATTTGGTACCTTTCTGTCACTGAACGCCTAAATGAAACTGTTTTCCAAAATAAAGATTTTAATCAGCACTCAATGTCTTCGTTATCAGCCTCAGTTATCCTTCTTTTTGTGAAATTGCTTTGCCAAATAGACCACAATGTTTTAATTATCAGCTTCCACAATTTTAAAATATTTTTCTTCTTAATAGCATTTATAAATCGGTAAAATATTCTTCTTTCTTTATTGCTTTCTTTATTATTCTTCTTTCTAATAATCTTTTTTTCCCTTTCAATCTCCAATCACCATATAAATATTATAATTTTTAATTTTTTTCTAATCTCCAATCACGGTATAGATGATATAATTTTTAATTTCTTCTAATCTCCGATTAGCATATGGATAATATAATTTTTAATCTCCACCTAATACACTTAATATTGAATACCGACTATTAATACTAATACCCTAATACTGACTATCTTGAATCCAAATCACATCGTATTTATATCATTTCAATGTTCACGAATATTCTTGAAAGAAAATATATTCGAATTCTTCTATTTCAATGTTCGCGAATATTCTACTACGAAAAGAGGTTAAATTCTTTCTATTGGCGTCTTATTTTAATGTTCTAGATCATTCTTTACTTTTCTATCGAGAATTTTATGGAAATTTAGGCTTTTTAGATCAGAATGTAAACTTATATATAAATTAAACATCTTAAATTAATAAAAACACTATTTTAAATCCGTAATTATTATTTCAATTGTCTCTTATTCACAAAAGTTCCCACAACCAAATTTACTTCAGTGTATATTTGGTTGCCTATATAGATGGCGTACTCAAATATATTTATAATATCATAATTATTAAAATAACCAAATATATTGCAAAATAAAAACTTTTTAAACTTATTATTATGCTAATTTCTTAAGAATGCCCTCATATAAATACTTTTTATAATATTCTCTAGTATATAACTTATAAAATACTTCTTTAATCGCCATTTAAGTTCATTCTATGTTTCTAAACATTCCGATATTTAATATTATCTCAATATATATATATATATATATATATTATATATATATATATATATATATATATATATATATATATATATATATATATATATATATACAGTGCTAGTCAAAAGTCCGTTCCCCCCCTCGTATCTTTTGAACGGTTATTGTTATAATAGTGAAATTTGGAGAGAGGTAATAAACAGACGTAGGCTTCTCAACTAGTCTTAACAGGTGACGTAATGATGACGTTACAGTGCTACTGTGACAGATAATTTTAAATGGGACCTAATGGCAAGTGATACCTCGTTTGAAAGGCATTGAAAATACCTATTCAGTCATAATAATTTTATTTGAGTTTAAGCTCATTTTGAGAAATAAATTAAATAAATACTAAAATTCTAATTTGGCATTTAATTCTAACGTCAGCCTTTAGTTATTTGGCAAAAAAAGTTGACGTTTGTCAATTCTCTAGTTGATTTTAGTTTGCAAAAGCGTTTATAGCCCAATATTTAGTTTCTGTTTCTACTTAGTTTGGTCAATCTAAGTTTAGTCAAGTTGTTTTTAGTTAGTTGTTCTTAGTTAATATTTAGTTTAATTATTGGTTAACGAGACGTTTAAATTTTTACAAAGGCAGAATGGTACATACTGCAGCCGATAAAATAGCAGCTGTGATAAATTGGTGAATGTGAAAATAATTTCCATGCAGCGGAACGTCTTTTTAATGAGAGGTACCTCGATCGCCCTATATCGAGATCTTATTTGAGAAAGCTTCTTCGGAAGTTTAAACAAACAGGTAGTGTTCAAGATGTCAAACGATCTGGTCGACCAACAATTAGTGATGACAAAAAAATTGAATTAGTCAAAAGACAAAATACACTGAGTGTTGGCTCAAAACAAATTTCATCCATACAAATTAAACATTGTGCACCAACTTTCAGATGATGACCCCAACCGAAGACTAGAATTCTAAAATATGTCCAATAAAATAAGCCAACAGCCCAATTACATAAAAACAATTTGTTTTAGTAACAAAAGTACTTTTTCTCTCAATGGAAATGTTAACATACACACAATGTGAGGTATTGGGAGTGACACATATCCTCATGTCTTTCGTGAAACACATACTCAATTTAAAAAAAAGTAAATGTTTGGGCAGGTATTTTGGGAAACCACATAGTTGGGCCTGTTTTTACCAATACTAATTTAACCGGTGAAGTGTATCTAGAGATGTTACAAAATGTAATTGAACCATTAATACTTAAAATTCTGGAGGATAATCCAGATGAATTCGGTAACTTGGAAATAACGTTTCAACAAGATGGTACCCCTGCACACCATTATGGTGCAGTAAGACGTTACCTAGATGAGGAATATCGTAGTAGATGGATTGGACGACGAAGTACGAAAGAATGGCCAGCTCGGTCATCGGACCTCACACCATTAGATTTTTTTTCTGTGGGATACTTAAAATCTAAAGTTTACGCTACAGCAACCGACAATATTGACATTTTCAAAGAACGAATTGTTGAAGAATGTAGGCAATTTCCCCCGACACATTTGAACGAGTACGGCAAGAGTTTAGAAATAGGATGCATTACTGTCAGCAAGTAGATGGAGCACATTTTGAACACTTACTATAAGAACTGGTTATTAAATATTTATCAATTAAATGAGAAGCTACAATTTTAGTATTTATTTAATTTATTCATCTAAATTAGCTTAAACTCAAACAAAATTATTATAACTGAATAGGTATTTTCAATACCTTTCAAACGATGTATCACTTGCCATAAAGTCCTATTTAAAATTATCTGTCACAGTGGCGCTGTTACGTCATCTGTCACTATACGTCACCTGTTATGACTAGTTGAGAAGCCTACGTCTGTTTATTACCTCCCTACAAATTTCACTATTATAACAATAACCGTTCATAAGATACGAGGGGGGGAACGGACTTTTGACTAGCACTGTATATATATATAATGTATTCGGAAAGATTTATGCGGTTAGTACAAATAAACCTAGAGCTAAGATTAATACTATTATAAAAGATAATATTAAACTCACCAGTCTTCCGGGTTAAACCGCGTCGATTTTCATTGTGTCGAGCTTTCGACATTCGTTCTGATGTCTTCTGGGGCCTCGGGAGACTGAGACCTCGGAAGCCCTGAAAAGGACATCAGAGAGGATGTCGAAAGCTCGGCTCAATGAAAATCGACGCGGTTCAACCCGGAAGACTGGTGAGTTTAATATTAATTTTTATAATAGTATTGTAGTATAATAGTATATTCTATACAGTATTGTCAGCGAACGAGCTGTGAGTCTCTCTTTTTTCCCATATCATGGTACTCTTTCCTTTTTACGGACCACAGAATGGCTCCTGTTCGTAAATCGAAATAAATTCTTCGAGACATTCTCGATGTCCATTTTTCATATGACTAATCATTGCACCAGTCTAGCGGAAACATCAATATCGTCCGTCTACACGAATGGTCAAAACTCAACTGTTTCAAACTTGTACAAGTCTTTCACACACACGCTCAGTTATACTTGCGCAAGTCTGACATGCAGAAGAAAAAATTTCAAACAAGTGTAACGTACTCGTGCAAGTATTACCCAACACACGTTCCAGTATACTTGTGCAATAAACTTGTGCATGTATACAGTTGAAGTCTACAGGTAAGTATATGGACCCTTTAAAAACACATTGCCTTGCTGGCCTCTGAGTTTGAACGTACCTGTGCATCAGGCAATAACCTTGAAATCGCGTTAAGAAGCTAATATTTTACGGATTTAAAAATAAAGACTGACAAAGCCTTGTCGTATTTGCGTATCTTCCGATTTTGCGAACTCAAATACAGACACTGAAAAACGCTATGCTCCTGAGGCATAGAAATTAGTTAAAGTGGATAACTTTTTTATAACAGAAGAATTGTAAAAGTTTAATAACTATCATAAACACAGTTACCGTTAGTAATTTAGCCACTCGTCAAAGAGATTGTAAGATAGAAATACGTCATGTTTTATATCTTTGTCATTGGTAGAATACAATAAAAATGGATTACACTGCACAGTTTACTGCAACTTTAAAAATATCTGTAAATTATCAAAGGAAAAGGTTCATTTCGTCATTAGGACTATATTTTGGTTTCCGTACATTTGGGAAAATATTGCTGTGTATATTTTTAAGCTGTATTGTAAGCGAAAATATGTCGTGTAAAAAGTTAGTTACCGTTAAAATTATCAGATTTGTCTCTTTACACCGGTCGTCCGTAGACCAAATTAACGTGTAAAAAAGACATGCATTCTGCTTAAAATTTTACGCTCTACATGCCACGCTCGTTTCTCTATTACCATAAATGTCGCCAACAATATTCGCGAATTAAAATTTCAGATCACAACAAAAAAGAACCATCACAAAGAGTTTATTCGGAGGCCATGAATATAAATGCGGTTTATTACCAGAGAGCCCCCAACTGACGGACTAACCGGTCAGGTTGACAGAGGTACACGCTAACAAAAACAAAAGAATGATAAAACATTTCGTCAACCAGACAGACTACGCAGTTCTACGCTGAATATTAAGTAATACAATTGGAGCGAAGTTGGTAGTGCCAAGCTGTAATAACTATTACTGCCTAGAACTTGATTTTGAAAAAAAAAATCCTTTTATAATCTAAAAGTAATAATCGGACGCCGAGACAATCATGAGTGTTATGGATTATAAGACATTTATATATACAAGTTCGATAATATTTTAACTTGTTTATGGCAGGGGACCGCTTTCACTAACTTTTAAGACGCGGGGTTCACTAGCAGACGAAGTAGTAGCACTCAACAAACTAGCAGTTGCCCACCTAGTTCCAAAATTTACCACAAAAGTTACCAAATCCAGCCTTGTGTCTAAAAGGAAGAAAATAATTTTAATATTCTATATCTGTACGGTTTTTGAGAAATTATTTCATTAATTTAAAGCTTTTGCTAAAGTACAACGTTAACATTGATTTTTTGCAAGACATTGTATAATTAATGTTAATTACATACATTCATACATATGTACATAATGCAGTTACTTCAAAAGCACAAATTTTTCAAATTATTAATCAACCTAAACTATGCATTGTGATAATTAATTTGCAGAAGTAATGTTTTTTGTTTTTTATATTTTATTATGACTGACTTTAGTGTCATAAAATTCGAGTCTTGTACTGTCAAATTAAACTTTAAATAAATGGACATAAAACATTCCCCTGGACGGCTATAACAGTCCTCTGTCACAGGTTTGCATAAAATTGTCCATAACTAAAAACCAAGGAAACTGTGTGGGTTTTTTAAATATATATAAATTTAATTACCTATTGTTCTTCATTTTTGTATAGAAAATTTCCAAATAGCAGAAACTCTCTCTCTCTCTTTCCATATATTGTTGTGGTTTGAATTGGTCTAAAATACTCAAAGAAAAAATATCGTAATATAAATTTAATTTCATCTAGCAATAAACTCGATTTAATAAATAAATAGCAAAATTATTTCTGTAAAAACCAAATAGATAAGAATGATTATTGGTTTTTCTAAGCTATGATAAAGCCGATAGATATCTTAACTTAGTGTAACTATTATGATTAAAAAATTCATTCTAAGAAATCAGACACAATATAAATATGGTTCTAAATTAATCTAATTGAAAATGAAATATTTTACTATTTACTTATAACTTTTGTTGAATTTTCATACTTAGGTATACGAAAGTAGCAATAATTTTAAATATGAATAAGTTTTTTGTCATATAGACCAAGTTTAAGAGAGGTATACATGAAAAATGTGTTGAATGTAACATACCATTTATAACTTATATATCGATTTAAAATAGCCTATATTCTCAAAAGATTTTTGAATGTAATACTCAAATTTGTTATCATTTATCTAAAAAGCAGATCTAAATGAGAAAGTAAGTTCTCTAATTGTGACCATCTTGTTAATTTACTATATTGTAAAATCCATTTCAAATCATTACTACTTAATCTATTCTTACCTACATTGACGATTACACTAAAATTACTGCTAACTATTACACTATGTATTACACAAATATTATCACACTTGTGTCCCAACTGATTAATGTTTAATACATAGAAATATACACAGTCACTTGTAATTTTACTTGTTCAGTTTTTCAATGGGATATTATTGTCTAAGTCTAATTGTCATAATTATGTTATCTCTTGTTCCCTCTTCTTATGCAAAAATTTTCTTCTGTCTTCGGGATTCCTTCTTTCTTTAGTACCTACGATGAACAGTTACATATGATGGTACTTCAGGAAATATATTAGGAAATGCGTTGCCTTTTAATTTGGGAAATATTAACTTTTCAATGTGTACATTTCCATCTTTATCTTCTCATTGTTCAGTCCACTGAATATCATCTTCATGAAAATGTTTGGCACATACTACGGAAGATTTGGTAATTGTATAGCCTTCTCTATGAATAGAGCATAACCCAGTATACCTTCTTGGGGGATCTTTGGGAAACGAAAACGTACTTTCTGCCTGTTTCGTTTTTAAAGTACCTACTGGCATAATTGGTTTTGCAACCAGGTACACAACAATGCCAGAGCATCTGTAACAAAAAACAAAAGTATTATTATTGTTGTTTTTAGTTTACATATTTTGTAACAAGAAGCAAAAGTATTATTATTTTCAGTTTGTTTTGTAGGTTATATTTATACTTGCCTTTTAAATTGTCGTTAAGAATCTTCTAAAAGTTCTAAATTTAATGAAATTTCACTTATATTAATATTTTCGAATTGATTTAAACACAATTTACAAATAAAACATTCGAATAAAGCTAAAAAAACACTAAATTCAACAAACTTTACAAGCCTTCGTATATGAAATGTTAAACAAAACAAACCACGGTCGGACTACCACGCGTTGTTGCCAAATTTCTACTTCATGGCTTGGAAGTAAAGGTGGCTGTGGTACAAGTCATAATAAGTATTAATAATTTATGTATGAATATTAGAGAATTTTTAAGTTTAATTATATGTATTAAAGCATAGGTTATATGTTTGGTTTAATTATAACTTTATTTGATTTAATAAATTGAAGGTAATTTTTAAAAATTGTTTGAGATAATTTATTATTACAAATTTATTTATTTTCATTTATTTTCCCATTGTCCATCTTTCTCTCAAAGGCAATAGTATATCCATAGATATTACTTTGAAGCCACGTAGAAAAATTAACGATAAAAAATTACCCTAAGATTAAAAATTAATTAAGAGAAATTTATTTGTTTTGCAAAATTAAGCCTAAAGCAAATTAAAGCTTAAAAACATAAGGGTCATAATTTGCAATTAATAATAATATATATTAATATAATTAAGATGAAGTTCATATTCATATACCGAATTACAAAAGAAGTACAATCCTATAAAATTAAAATTATACCTATATGATTTTGCAATCAATGGTTACCTTTGTTTTTTGAATTATTCGAGTCAAACCTTTTAAAACTTTGCCCATTATCGGTAAAAAAATGTATGGAAACGCAAAATTCTAGATACTGTATGCAATAAACTGCACACTCGACGGACAATTAAAACGAAACAATGATTTTGCAGTTTTTTCAAAGCGAAAAGTCAATATTTTCATTAAAAACATATTATTGGCGGGAATATTCAGAATTCAATTTCTGTTGCTTTAAAAACACCTCAATTTGTTTTCGATCTGGCCTCAGAGGTTAATGTAATATGCATAGCCAAGTATCGTTACGTAACCATTAATTTGGGATTCTTTATTCGTTTAACTTTTCAATAGGGTCGCACAGTAAGTCCGTCCTTGATTTTATTCAGATGTAATAGAAGTTTCGGTGAGGTAGAATCTGTTTGGTTCCAGTCAGTTGCGTTTATAATGTTCTACGTAAATAATATTACATACGTATACGAGGCACGTCCCAAAAATATCACATTTCCGTTCAATCCGTTATGCATTGCTTTACATATCCTTAATCGTTTCGGATAAATCTCGTGTCTAAGAAAACAAAAAGAATATCTTTTCCTGGGTGTATACTAGTTCGCTCACGCGGTCAGATTTTAATACCCCACACAAAAGGGGCATAGGTAAATTCGCTCCGGCCATATATTTCTTAGAAAAGATACTTGAATAATAACTTCTCAAACTTTGTATTTACCTATTAATACAACATTACTATCATTGTTTAAAAAAGAATGAGTAATTTTTAAACAATGCTACTATATAACACTACTTTTTACTTAAAAAATAATATCACTAAAGTATTATGATGCTGATATTATGTATGATGACTAAAAGGAACGCTACCGATTTGCTTGAAGAAAAAGGTTTACAACCAATGCATACTGCCAGTAATAACATATGGTTCCGAAACAATAACTTTAACCAAACATTCTGCAAATAAATTGAGAGTAACCCAAAGAAAAATGGAAAGAGCAATGTTGGGAATAACTAGAAGAGATATGGTACCAAATAGGATAGTGAGAGAGAGGACTAAAGTGACAGATGTCATAGAAAAAATTGCACAAGCCAAATGAAGATGGGCTGGACATATAGCACGTCTAAATGATAATAGGTGGACCAAAAGACTTATAGAATGGAGACCTAGAGAAGACAAAAGACACCGAGGCAGACCACCAAAAAGATGGATGGACGACTTGAGAAAAACAGTCGGAAATTGGATACAGAAGGCGCAAGATAGAGAACAGTAGAAGAACATGGAGGAGACCTATATCCAACAGTGGATGCAAGAGGTTGAGGAATGATGATGATGATGATTATGATGTTAGACCTCATATTCCCTTGTTCAATATTTGATTGGGTTTTTCCGTATCAGAAGTTGCAATTGATATATTTCTTTGAAAATACTGGTAGGTTAGTAATCGACCTGAAATTTAATGATAAGAAATAGGGGTGGTGCGAATCTTAACATTATTATAAAAAAATACTTTAGTTCCAGTTTGAATGTCGTTATACCTAGTTCATGCTGAAGAAATCTGAAGTAAGTGAGATTTTAAGTGAAAAGGGCAAGGCAATGTTAGTTATTGACAATTACAAGTATAACTTCCATAAAATGCTTGCTAATAATATCAAACGTTGGCAGTGTGTAGAAAGAAGTTGCAAAGCATTTGTTAAAACTTTAAATATTTGTAACAGTGTAGTCGAATGTAGTCATAACCATACCTATGAAAGTTTATTAAACGAAAGCGAAATTAAACAAACAGGCACTAAAAGTCTTACTGTGGAAGATGTAAAGATGTTTCCATCTGCGAAAATAAAAGGATCTAGGTTTCATCTCGGACAATCATGGTGGAGAAAAATTCAAAAAGTTGGTTTGACTACTGAGTATTCAAACGATAATGAAGTCGGACAATACCTTAGATATATGTTTGATCTACCTTTCCCAGATCCATTAGAAGTAGGGGAGTGTTTTGCGTGAAATATTACCAGCACAACACCAAGCCGTACAACAATCTGCTGACTACTTGGTTGACAACTATATTTCTGAAGAGGCAGACTTCCCTCCTGAGATGTGGTCGGAAAACAGTATATCACTTGAGCGTACAACAAATGCCTGTGAAGGTTTCCATTCTAAATTTAATTCGCTATTTTACAATCCGCACCCTAATATATTTCAATTTTTAGAAGTTTTAAAAGATATTCAAATTGACAGTTAAAAAGTTCTGTGAAACCAAAAAAATTGTACCGAAAAGTACTTCTAGAGCGTCAAAAATTTGTTGATCACAAAATAGCGGACTTAAAGCAAAATAAAATTAGTAGATTTGATTTTTTAAAATGTATTTCATTTAGATTTCTAGCGAAATAAATGCCTCGTTTTAATTTATATTTGGTTAATTTTGTAATGGTAGAGAATATCCCATATGTTGTTAGTTTTTACACTTGTAATGCTTTCTTATTATACCTATATATTAGAATAGGCACAAAAATTATTTCAGTAATTTTTAAAAACAATTCAAAATTTGGAAAAATAATGCAAAAGATGGAAAACATATTAAGTTGTGAGATAAATAGAAATGAAACTAGTGGAGATGGGAAATTTAGCGATAGAACCTATAAATTAATATACTTTTCATTTATTGTTTCCCACCTTTAGACGGAAGAGTTTGGAAACTACCGCTGTGACAGTGACAGTTTTAGTTGACATCTTCCTCCGATACGTCTTAAGATGGTGAACAGTGAATAGAATGTAAATTTATAGTTTTCTATCGCTAAATTTCTCATCTCTACTAGTTTCATCTCTTTTATCTTACAACTTCATATTTTTTCATCGTTTGCGTTATTTTGCCGGTTATTAGCGCGCTTATCATTGTATTTATATAAATATGTAACTACCAATATTTTGATATAATTCATAATATAAAATACAAAAGCCACAGTACCTATTTTCCTGGTGTTGATTTTCCTAGAACTTAATAGATAAATACTTAATCCGCTTGACCAAGGGAGCGAACTAGAATGTAATTAAGAGGGTTTTTTGACCCTGGAAGCGAACTAGTGTGCTCCGCTTTTCCTTTGCGCATGATTGAATTTAAAATAAAATTTATATTTTGAAAACATCTAAATTTTGAAGCCGAAGCGTCCAATAAAGAGTTTATTTTGTATTTGTGATTTTTTCTTATTGACATATTTGGTAAAATGTTTCGAATATTCGAAAAGAATACTTCTGGTGCTTTACCACGCTACCAAAAATCGTATTATAGCCATCTGCTAAGTTGCTCATAAAACTTTTTTGCAACAAAGGCCGCTGATTTCTATAAATACAATACATTTCGCTCTTTCAATCAATGACTGAAGTAACTGGTTTTTCTTGTTCCCGAAGATAAGTTGCAGTTTGTGTGTCGGATATTCGCCATGCGAGATGCTCGCGAATATATTATAGCTGGGGTAGCCCACTCTTACAATTTCCAAAATAGTTTTTTGGTATGATGTTTTTGTTGTTCACGGCGTTTTTGTAAGAAACTTGTTTTAGGATATAAAAAATCCTGTTTTAATCGAGGTCATTTATATAAGAATGTTTGTCGATTTCATGTAGGTATATTATGTCACTAAATAACCTAGAACAAATAAATCTATAAAGTAAATGTTTTATAATTTATTATTTTTCCTATCTTGAATTTTTTGCTGATTTTCCAATATTATTATATTTTCTAACTGCTAAATAAGGCATGATTCTGATATAGAAAGTGTGTAATTTGAATCCTGTAAACGCTAACAGAGTTTGACATTTGACAGTTTGCTTGTGTATGTAGCACTTTCCATCAAGAAAATATTTCGTGCAGTAGTGGTTTGAGTTTATGCGATTTCCAATGTAGGCTTTCCAATTTTCCAATAAAAGCCTTGAGCTATCTTATTAGAATCGAATAGAAAATTAACAAATGAAAAAATACAGACATAATTGAATAAAATGACCAACTTGAGACAAACAGTTCTCTCATAACGGCTGCAGTGATACAAACAGCTTAAGGTTTGAAAACAATAGTTTTCAGTGTTTTATTGTTAAATATCTAAATACTGTATATTTTTACAGCAATTCTATTTTGGATAAATCTCTGCAACGACTTGTTTAATTTGGATTCATTTGTATGCTAAATTGTAAAACATCACTAGTTTTGTTTTTTTTTTATATAGGTTTAGCACTTCCAAACAGAGCAAAATACCAAGGGCTAAAAATCAATCGGATTACGAAACCCTCACGTATTTTTCATTACATTTTTATTTGATTTCGTGCGGCTAAAAGTTGTGTTAAAAAAACATGTTTATTCAATTAATAAAATTTTCCCGGGGTGGATTGTCGTAAATACGAACAGTTTCAGTTGTTATGCGGATATGAGTAATTCCTGTGGCTAAATTTATTTACGGAATTATCTACATCCGGTCGAAACGTGTTTAAAAACCTGTCGACACCTTTGTTAATAGTATTTTTTAAATTGTAGTATACACGGGAGGCAAAATAAGTATTAAAATTGTGGGTGTGACGTAAGTATTTACAACGAGCGTGCTTTTGGATGAACTCTCTCATTAAAACGTTGTATGTACTAGATAAAAAAAATTGGATGACATATTAGCGTACATCAATAAAACTTGGAGTACGACAAGGCTAAGTACTTTCCTTGAATGTAAAATGATTATGAAATAGATGTAAATTACCACTAAAAGGATCAATAAATTCTATCTAGTCTTAGACAATTACTGAATATGTTGATATATTGCTCTCATTATTAATCTGTCTGAAAAAAGAAGTCAAATTACTAAGTTATAGTAAAGTACATCAACACAAACCAAACCAAATTTAATTATTTAAATATATAAATTGAGGTTCTTGTTCTTATCTTACCAGTCAGTAATTACAGTAACAGTATAACAGCACAGTTTGGACTCAATTATTGAAATATGGAACCCACGATAACGAATATTTTCCTAGTTTCCCCCTTTTCTCTATTATAAGTTACTATTACAACCGAATTAATTTATAAAATATGAACTATGGACCTTAAAATAAGGTACTAATACATACTTGATAAATATATTATTCAAATGTTTGTATATTATTCCAATGTTTTAAAAGCGATAACCTACCAATAAATGCACCAATACTAGAGGAAGAGTTAACTGAAGCTATAAATTCTATTAAAAATTCTGGTCCTGGTCCAGATGATATTCCTATTATTTTCCTTAAAAATTTGCCTAAAAATGGAACTGATATGGAAATTATAAAACTTTATGAAAAAAATAAAAGATTTTATTCAGAATGTGCAAAAATAATTATAATAATACAACACCTTATTATTTTAAACAGCATTATGTGTTGAGAAAAAACAAGAAATGCAACAATGTTTTTTGCATTGGTTGCAAAACATTTAGAACGAGAACATTTGTTTTAAGCTTCCTTCCGCCCCAATTCATTCTTTATTCTGACGTAGCAAACCACACATCTGTTTTTTCTTCCTTCTACAAGCTCATGACTGACATCGATGTTATCGTTGATATTAGTTTCAATAGCGGATATTTCACCCAGTAGTTCTATAGGGACTTCTGTTTTGAACTCTGTTATAGTAAATTTAGTTTGTGTAACCTGTGTATATACAATATGAGCATTCACCAAGACACTACCAAAAAATAATTCTGTGGCTAATTTCCTGTACCATTTATTCCCTCGTCTCAAGCAATGTGAATACGCTTTTTTCTGATCTAAGAGATCAATAAAGGATTTTGAACCTAATTAAAAATCATTTTGGGCTTTTCAATTTCTTTGCCTTTGTGTAGACGTTTTAAAATTTCATCCCCATGCTACTAATCATCAAGACATCCCTTTTGTCACGCCATTTTAACATTACTCCGGAATTACTTTCTGATAACCTCGAGACAATTCATTTTTCTGTTTGACAGAACAGTGCCTACAAAGTCATTTGTACGGCTGAGCAGTGTATGAGCAAAGATAACGCTCGTATAATAATTATCTGTGAAGAGAGTACGACCCCCATCTAACAACCCTTCCATAAGTGATAGAACAACAGATAAAGAGACATTTTGACCACCTTGACTATCTTTTCCACAGTAAATTTTGAGGTCATAAGTGTAGCCGTTTTCTAAGCAAAGCTTATATAATTTCATACCAAATTTGTGTTTGTTATTTTTGATATATTGCTTGAATTTCAAGCGACCACGATAAGGTACCATCGTCTGGTCAATACAAACATTTTCTCCTGGAGTAACAATTTGCTGAAATCTAGAAATAACTTTTTGAACCAACGGAATATTTTGTGAAGCCGATCAAAATCCGGTGAGTTTGGTTGTGGCGCTGTTTCATTATGGTTGAAGTGAATATTTGAAAGTAACTGCTCAAAACGATTCTAGACATTTTGTGTCTTATATTGGTAACAAAGAAGTAATTTCTGCTCCAATTTTCGCCTAATCGTAGTGCTTTTAGCAATCCCATCCATATAGTTACCCCAAAGAATATTTCCATTTCTTTTCTTGTAGTTGGTATCCAACGTTTACATTTAGATTTGGCTACAACAGGTAGATCCAAGATCTACTAGAATAGAAAGATCCTAGGAGGCAGCAATCCAGGCCGTAGAAGAATGTCCTGGATGAGAAATTTAAGAGAGTGTTTTGGCTGTACGACTAACGAATTATTCAAAACAGCAGTTAATAAAATTAGAATCGCCATAATGATACCCAATCTCCGATAGGTGAGGCACTCAAAGAAGAAGAAAGACAACAGATCGGTCATTTGTCTGTTGATCTGCGTATAAATTCGTTTGATCAACTATATAATCGATCAAGTGATCAGTCACAAATAGTTTGTAAAAGAAATAAGGAGTTTCTGTAAAATTTTTGTAATATTCCAGTCTTACCCCAGTATTTTGAATAGTCTGCGGAAAATTTTTCAACTTGGAAGTGTCAACTTCGCTCCATAATAAATCTAAACTCTCCCCTTCAACTTCTTCTGCGACAACAGCAAATTCAGAAATTACAGTTTCTATTGTCTGTTGTATCAGGTGATTCTAAACAAAAATTAGGTATGACTTTCCAGAATGAACATAAAAGATTAATAAAACTTACCTCATTTTCAACGGCCCATAACGAAATTTTTGGTATACCACTAGGCCCTGGCACTGTAAGATTGCGTTTGTCCGGTACTTCACTAATGTCATGTAATTTTCTCAGTTTCCTAAAAGTCTTTTATGTACTTTTTTTTTGTTAATTTTTTTTTTGAAAATGAATCAGAAATGTGGAAAGGCATCCACAACTCCCGTCTTACTTACAAAAAATAAAATGCTGACCAATGGACAAGAAAAAAAAATATAACACCGGGGCTGAACGTGTTTACGAAATTGTTTACCGTGTAACAACACTATTATTATAATCAGTTACTCGTATTTGTGTATTTTAAAATCTTTTATGCGACACTTTTGCTAAGGATAAATCAGTTAATTAATGTTTTGACTTCTTGAAGGTCGTTTTTAAATGAACATTACTAAAACTATATTATATTCTCCTCACAAAACTAAAAATTATCAGTCTAAGATAACAAAGTTTATTATTTTCACTAAATTACCGTTTGAAACGTCTCAGTGTAAATATGTAAATTAAAAATTATAATCCTAAACTCGGAAATTGGCCTCACTTGGAGTCAGCAAATGTTTATGGGTGTCTATTTATAAATATGTATATATATGTTTAACTATCGATTATTTAAAGCGGACAATAAAAAACATCAGTTTGTTGTTATACTCTCTTCCCCGAAAAATAAACTTTTAGTAAGTAATAAAATATTTAATACTATAATATAAAACTATAATGAGAAAATCCATATTCTCATTAATGTCACGGCTATATTTATTTCGAATTACGTCACGTGACATCATAACTCTAAGGGAGCTGTTATACGAGCGCTAATGCCGTTGCAATGGTTCCGCGGAAAACCGGGCGCATAATTTTTCAAGTTATACGTGACTGTAGTTGCGCCGCCTTGAGATCACGGCGTTGAATCGTTTTAGGGACGCATTTGTTGTGTCGCACTTCTTCCAAGGTAGATACAATTCAGATAGGTTGTGTAGGCTTCCTACAAATTTTACATCAATACGAAGAAAGTAATCGGAGGAAATCGAGACCGTGGGGTAGCTTCTGATGTTGTCTTCAAGTAGTTAAACATTATTGCAGAATGTATTTGTTGGTTGCTGATATAGGTGAATCTAGATACTTTCGTGTTTGTATTTTCAGGTGGACATTTTGTTCAGAATAGCAGTTGTTATTGCATGGTCGAACATGTGCTGGGGAACATGTCTTTAACAAGGCTCAGGAAGTTCCACCCATATGGTTATTGGTACTGGTATTGAATAGAAAATAGCAAATTGGCAAGCATAAAATAAATATAATTATTATTAAACAAATTAGTTAAATTATATTAAAGATACTAACTCAAAATGGTTTAAAAAGAAGCACCTGGGTTGAGGTTAGATATATATATAAATGAAGTCAAATTACAAAAAGGCATTGGTTAAATATTAAACATAACTTACCTCAGAGAAGTTTTAACAATATAAATAAATTTTCAAACAGAAGAAAAGAAGAAAATCTTTTTTATAGATCCTATATTCCTTTTCTATTTTAAGGTACTGCTGACATGACAGAAGTCAAAGAGTAGCTAACTGACAGATATACTTTTTCGACTGAAGTGTGGCGTACAAACTCATATAGGTTCTATTATCTCATAGGAAATAATCGCGTCTGAATAAAGGAATTAGAATGTTTAGTGAAAATGAAAATTAGAATTTAGATGACACAATATTTAGTAAATAGAAAGTCGATCGAATTGTCGAGCGCCAACTATTTTTAGGTAAAAATAGTAAAATAAAAGAGACAAGTTAATAAATGAATAAAATTAGAAGAAATTGAAATAAAATAATTATTAAAAAAATGTAACAAAAATGTGACTTTTATAACGTTACAAATTGTTACGGTACTCCGTACTGTAAATGTTTCTCAACTGATGGGCTTCTAAGTGCTATAGCTGAGCAACGTGTAGAATAAAAATAAACTGGTAAGCACGAATCACTAAAAAGTTCTTAAATTTTGGGCTTCCGTCTTTCCATCCGATAATTAGTGGAACCCAAACTGTTAGTGGAGACCAATAATCAGCAAAACTGATGACTGATACGAATGTATATTTAGTTACGTAAGGAAAAATTACAAAATCCAATTTTTTTACTTCCGGTAAAAGAAAACTATAAACAAACCCATTTTCTCTTATTACGTGTAAAAACCATTTTCTATCAAGCTGCGGTGCCCCGAAAGGATTAGAAGTTATATTGAAAATCAGCTTAGCTCAGTCTTACCCACACTGGCTCAAATGCTGTCCAGAGATTTTATTTCATTTTAAAGTTATACAGTTGATTTGTGTTTATATAGTTAAACTTCAACTTTTACTTTTAACTTTGATCTATCATTTTTTAACATTGTTTGTTTTTTTTCAGGTATGCATTTTAATCAAATTAGTATACTTCGATATGGGTGAGTTAGACATATATATATATATATTTTCCTATCATAAGCAATTGGTTATCTATCCGTTCATGAATTTTACAAGAATTTTAAAGATCGAAGCGCAACCGTCTATATTTATTTTAATTTTAAAGATATTTTCACAAAATCCTAATTTTAGAAAACATTTAGGGGTTCAACATCAAACTTGAAATTTGATTAACATCCCACACGCATTTTCTCGTGTCTCGTGTAAGAAAAATTTGGCAACAGTTATTTGATTAGAAAATTGTTATTGAAAGGCAAACATGATGGAAAATATCGAAACAGGTTTTTCCACTCTTTGCAAGGATTCGATAAAAACGATTGACGTCTCAAGACAGACATCCGTTAACACCCTCTTCAAAAATATGTCTTGGTGGGAAACAGGGCGTACATCGCTGTTTATTTGAAAAAATGTTGAAGTAAATAAACTTGCGGTTCTTGACGTAGATTCCGTGTCACAGATACGAAAATTTAATTCCATTTTATGTGAAATTGTAACATCGGAACGTACTTTTTCCGTATACGTGGCGTAAATTATAACCGTGGATTAGAAAATAATATTTTTTGATGTCGATAAAAGTCACGGTGTTTTAATTAAAAGACACCAGTAATAGAGACAATAGATGTTCCAGTTTATCTTAATTGCCAACAAAATGGAATGGTATGGGCCTTAAATATGTCTTTACAAATCAATTGTTAACAAATACATTTTATTTGATTTGTGGTTATTTCAAATGCTTTTCTTATGTTTGAGCTATCCTTACAGACTACCATTTTCAGTGCAAAACTTTATAAAAATTTTCTAAATTACTTAAAAAATTCCAATAGTCCAAATACCTTTTTATCCTCATGGATTCTCCCAGCGCCTTTTCGGCAATATACACCAAAAATCTAATAAAAAAAGGTTAAAAAAATTTCTACAAGCACAGGAGACACCCAAACATATAAAGTTTGAATGGGTTTTATCACACATTAGCATATAAGGTAAAGAAGAAGTAGACCGTCACCAACAATCGTAGCTTGCTAACAATCCTAACGTCTAGGAGACATCACGTCTAGGACACATTTGCAAGGCTAAGCAACTTGCTCTGAATACCATTCATTTATTGATTTAATGTCAAACATGCGATTAACGCCATGGTCTTCCTAAGAAGACCATGGCGTTAATATGGATATCCTTAGACCAAGATATGAGAAATATGGAAATACGTGCTTGGCGATCGATAGGGACGACTGGAAGATAATTCTTGGGGAGGCTAGGACCCACACAGGGTTGTAAAGCCAAAATGATGATGATGATCTTCCTAAGAACATCTCGTAGCCTCTTCCTTATTATCTCGTTGCTACTAACTCCTGGTTTAAATTTCGCAAGGATTAAAGCAGGGAAATGGGCTGGCCCCCAACTTTGTTTAACCTGGCACTGGGGTATGTGGTTAGGCAAATGTAAACTGGACGAGGAAACCTACTGACCAACCGAACGGTTTAAGAGGCCGCTTATGCCGATGGTATTAATATTATGAGTAGAACATCAACAGGAGCACAGGAAACACACGCAGAGTTAAAAACGCAAACAAAAATACTAGGTCTGGAAATTAACACAGAAAAAAACAAAAATAATGATACAGTCGAGAAGAAATATAGCCCCACAAAACATTATACATGAAGATGACATTGAAACGGTTGGAAAGTTTACATACCTGGGAGTAGAAATATATGCCGACGGATCATAAGATGGAGAAATACGGAAGAGAATAACGCAGGCAAACATAGCTTATTTTACTCTCTCCCATATATTTCGGTCTAAAAATGTCCACCGAAATACAAAGATAAGAATCTATAAAACCTCAACTCGACCAATATCATGCTATGGCAGTGAAGCATGGATCCTAAAAGAAACATCCAAAAGGATGGATACTGAGCAGAATACTAGTACCTGCGAGAGAAAACGGAATCTTCAGAAGTCGATACAACAACGAGCTTTGTCAACTTTATAAGGAAGCACCACTCTCAGACTTCATTAGAATACAAAGATTGCAATGGTCCGGACATGTGATAAGAATGGGAGAGGATAAGCTACCAAAAAGAGCATTGAATGCTAGAATGCAGGGAAAGAGACTGGTTGGAAAGCCAAGAAAGCGCCGTGGAGATACAGTAAAAACAGTTTGTTTATAAATTTAACAACACCTGTTGTCTCTTGTTGATGATCGTGATTTGATGTCTGTTAATTGACTAGTATAAACCATTTATCGAATGGAATAGACAAAACATGTACTACAAAAATTACCTGCTCATTTGCTCACTCGATAGCGTTTTGTTTTGAGTTCTAAACATTTTCTTTGTCACTGGTATGTAAATAAGAATAACAATAATGATTTTGCCATTGCCAAGTCATATACTACATTTGTCAATCCACTTCAAATTTGCAAAAAATTAAAATAATCTACCCTATGATTAGTCCTGGTATTTTCACTGTAGGTTTATTGATTTTTATTTCTAATCACAAATATAGTCGTTTTTATCGGAAGTTGATAAGATATTGCAAAGATTTGCTTTAAATATAAGTAAACTCGATAACTACAGCCTTGATGAATATAACATGCATATTAATAAAATAAACTGCCATGGGAAAAATATTTACTAAAACTATATATCCAGCAATTCGAATTTTATTTAGTAATGATTGAAGGGATATGCCTTTTCTTGAGTATTTGCGATATCTGCAACAAAAATTCCGTAGTGTTTTTCATATATTTTTTTTCAATGGGTTATATATAATTCTTAACCCATTTAGCCTAAGTTGTCGGGTGTAATGTCTTTAGTTAGTTGAATGTACAATTTTTCTCCATTGCTTCTTATTCTTTGCTTGGTTTCTTGCTTGTTCTTTGCTGATTCCTCGTGTCTCTAGAATTGAAGTTACATTATCATCTCATATCTTCATTGGCCTGCCCTTTGGTCTCTTGGTTTATCTTCTGGCTTCCCATACTTTTTTAACTGGTCTTTCTTGATTCATTATAACCATGTGTCCATACCATCTCAGTTGGGTCTCTTCAATTTTCTTAATAATTGGTTGGACCTGAAGATATTCTCTGACTGTCTCATTTCTAATCCTGTCTAACCTGGTTACACCCATTATTCTTTGCAGAAACTTCATTTCTATGCTCTGTATTTTCTATTTTAATTTATCGGTAAGCCCAAGTTTCACTACCAAAAGTTAAAATCGGCACAAACACCGTCTTGTATATGGCCACTTTGTCTATTTGGGATACTTCTTTTTTCGACGAAAACGTACTTTTAATTGCGTGTTACATCCGAGCAGTACTTTCTATTCTGGAACTTATTTCAGTTTCTTCATTTTCTCTGTTCTCTATTCTCTATCTAAGTATCGAATTTTTCAAGTGTATTTCCGTTAAGTGTTATCTTCGTTTGTTTTCCATTTTTTCCACATACCATTACTTTCATCTTCTCATTATTGATCCTCAAATTTCGTTTAATTAGTGCAGCGTTCCATATTTCTAAATTTTCGATTGAATGCTTCTTCATTTATCCCAAATATCACTAGATCGTCTGCGTACGCACACTCTGAGATCCACACTGCTTCTAGTTGTCTATGTCCGGCACATAAAATCAATGTTTCTACTCTAGTTTCTTTAATTATGTCATCCAAGGGAAATGTTAAACAGTATGGGACCTAGGACTCCTCCTTGACATAGACCCTCATTTACTATTTTCTATGTCTATAAAGGCTTGGGATCAGTGCTTGAGATCCGTGCGTTTTGTATTAGTTTCTTGATAGTAAAAATGTGATCTTGGATGCTTCTGCCTTTTCTAAATACACTCTGTGATTGTTCCATTTTAGAATCAACTTCTTGTAAAAGACGTTTTTCTAGTATTCTCTCATATACTTTGGATGTGATGCTTAGTAGTGTTATTCCTCTGTAGTAACTACATTTGCGCCTGTCTCCCTTTTGGAAAATGGGTAGTATAACTCTCACTTCCCAATCTTTTGGTATTTGGCTCTCACTCTATGCTCTATTATATACTTTTGTTAACAGTTCAATGCTCTTGTCGCCCATGTTTTTAAGCATTTCTGCTGTGATTTTATCAAATCCAGCCGCCTTACCTTTCTTAAGCTTTTGTATGATTTCTTTTGTTTCTTCTATAGTTATTTCATCTTGAATTTGGTCTTCTTGCTCTGCCTCTTCTGGTTCTTCTGTGGTAATGTCTGCATCGTTTTGGATATTCAGTAGATTACAATGGGTTACAAAATTAAAATCCAAAAAAGCCTAACAATTATTTAAAATAAGGAAGGATATATATTCAGTAAACACGACAAACCTCTAGAACCATGTCTTACTTCACAACCACTTCTTCAAGAGTTAACCAGTTTCTAATATTCATTCTTCACTGTTTGTTTTCCTTTCACGTTTATACTAGGCGAATTGTTTTTGATGATTTCTTCCTGAAGTATTTTACAGTCAGTATTTTATTTATTTATTTTATGGGAACGCAAAATCCTGCGAATTATATATGGTCCTTGCAGGGACAGCGTGACAAATGAATGGAGGAGCAGATACAACAATGAAATAGAGACTCTCATCGGGAAAGGAAACATCGTAAGATACATAAAAGCCAATAGATTAAGATGGGCAGGCCACGTGGTACGGAGTGATGACGACAGACTGATTAGCAATGTGTTTTGGGAAAGACCAGATGGTAGAAGATCGACAGGAAGGCCTAGAAAAAGGTGGAAAGACGCAGTCAGGGAAGACCTGGAGAAGATGGAAGTAAGGCCATGGGAAATAATAGCACAGAAACTCACGAAGAGTTGTAAAAGCCAATGATGATGATGATTTTCTAGATTTATCTGATGCCACCATTTTTTTCTGCTTAATATCTAGTAATGTATACTTTTGACTTCATTTGTTCTGATGTTCTGTCGTTATTGGTAATATTGTAAAACAAAATGGTTTACTTGTATACATGTTTTTTCTTTAATTCACCTTACCGTATAGATGTTTTTATGATTTTATTAAAGCTGTTGGATTTTTTAAACACATGATTGTATCATATCTGTTTTTGAATTTTATCTAAGCCTTATTCTAAGACAAATTATGAAAAAATAAAAATGACAAGGTTGCTTTAACTATAAATATTGTCATTATTTCCAGACTTCCAAGATTATTTCGTGCGTGAGGAATGGATACTAAGAGTTTACCATTGAGATTTATCTCAGTACTAAAATTCTGGGTAACAACTTCCTTTTCAGATTTTCCAGGGTAATCAAATGAAGCATTCCCATATCTAAAAACATCCTGATTCATCTGGATTCGTATTCATCAAAACCCAATAACATTTTGCATGAAACTGACTGTGTATATGATTATGAATGCCTCACGAACAGATGCTAACAAGCTGTTTGATAGATGCGGAAATAATGAAAGCGACAGAAAGAGACGAATACAGAAGAAGCTCGCTCTGAATTTCAAGTATAAATTCAGGGCTGCACTCGCCGATTTCAAGCGTGAAACGAATCATTGTAACAATGGTGGCTTTTGAGATAAATTAAAGGGATATTTTAAGGACTTGGGTATTACTAAAGGATTTTGAAAGCTGTTACTCTCTGGTGATATGTTTATCGCTTAGTGTTGGATAATTTCTTTCTTTATTTTAAACTTATAATATGTGTGACATATAACAAAGTAATATGTAACAAAATATATTATTTGTTGTAAGTGTGTTTGTAGTATTTCATTTTAACTTGTTTCCAATTACTAAGTAATTTATCTTTAAAAAAAAATTCATGATACTATCTGTAAGTTGTAATTGCATTCCATTCCCTTTATCTATATCCCATAGTTTGAATTTTATAGCTCAGAAACTATATATTATAAACATAAACTGGACATGAGTACGTTAACTTTAATTATGGAAACTTCTTTTTACCTCGTACTTTTAAACACGTGCTTTTTTCATATTAAGAAGAAACTCTCAAATTATTTTATTGTATGTTACGATCTTAAGTAATACCTAGTGTCTCCCCGAGAAACCGATGATGTTTAACCGACTCAACCGATAAACATATTCTCTTACACTTCCAAACTAATCATAAACGATAGTTTATCGTGCTTATGTCAAACATTCCCGTATCGAAGATTAAAAGACCGAAATTAAAATAATTCCCATGTCTAAGATTAAAGAGGAATAAAAAAATTCTTTAAGAATGAATATTGCAAGATACAAAATTCCAGGGTTGACAAATCTCCACCACTCTTTAGCTAGGTCTTTGATTTTGTGTTTAGGGCATTGTTGAAGATGTTTACACAATTTTCTATATTGTTTTTTTTTCATTGCCAAGTGGTGTATTTCCGACAAGACATCAGGGTAAACATCCTGGTAGTACTGGGTTCCTAGACAAGCACGTAAGAAAAATTGTCGATTAGCTTGGTCCTGAAGTAAACCTCCTTACTCTTAATAGCTCCGATGCAGCTGGGAATAACTAAAGTTCACCTCTCACATACAGGGGCATCAGAGTGAAACCGTTCGTTAGAACATAATCGCTATGATGTTCTTACTTTCACATCACCTCGCATCCATCACCACAATGTTTTCATCGCCCTACTCTCAATAGGAGGCAGGAGCACGAAAAACTGTCCCACATACACCCGGCCATCGGCGTGTGAACACACTTCTTCAAGCAGTTACTTACATCCATAAGTCGACCTCAACTTACACAAAAACATCTCTTCATACTGACACACTTTCCTTGACCAAACCTTACATCCAATCCCACTCATTTACTCCTGTTCTGCAATCGTATTACCACAAACAGACAAGTGCTATGAATTTAATGATGAAATTCATCAACGTTTTGTAGACTTTCGTACTGTATACGGTACATATATATATATATATATATATATAATATATATATATATATATATATATATATATATATATATATATATAATTCGTGGTCTATAATTCGTGATACCCTATGGTGAGTAAGGGGGGGGGACGAGGTTGGAAACACGAGGAAGAGGCCTATGATCAGCAGTGGACTTTTGAGTATGGATATGATAAAAATATGGTAAGCAGTGGTAGGCTTTGACATACCAAAGAAATTTGTAGAATTCGTTAAAGATACCATGTGAAACACAGAACTTTAGCTGAAAGTATATCGGTTTTTGACGGACTCGTTTTTAGCAAACACCGGACGGACGTAGACAATGAGACACATTATCTTGAATTTTACTCAATCTAGACGTAGAATATATTGAAAGGTATTCCAGCATAAACATAAGGGTCAGAAAAGTAAACGAGAACCTACAAATCATGGCATATCTAGATGGTGTAAATACCATACGTTGTTATCATCATAATAGCTATTCCCGTCGGATGTAAGCATTCCTTAGGTGTGTCCATTCATTTAGCAATTCAACGGCAAATGCTGGAGTTATTCGGAAAACGAAAATTAAGGTAGAATCTGTCTAGCAAATCTGGCACCTAATGAATTTTAAGAGATATTTACCAGGGAAACTAAATGCCGCATCTAAAAGATTTTGATCATATCAGAGCTCACCACTAGTTCAGAAACCTGTGTACTTACATAATCGAACGAATCGTAACTCTCAATATTTAAACGAAAAGGTCCTTCGACATATATATGGTGGTGTATGCGAAATTGTAATAAGCACATAATTTTAAAAAGCTCACTCACTCCAACTCTATTCAGGCAAATAAATCATGGGTGGATCTCTGATCTACCGAATTGTAATTTTGCATTTCTAGATAAACAACATTTTATGCGACAAAGATAAATAAGGTTTTATGCGACGAAGCCTAGGTACGAAGTATGAGGATTATTCCGCCTCTGCGTATTTTCGGTAAATGAGACATATAACACTGTGGCTGTGTGGCGTCGGCAGAAACACATAACGTGTGTCCCAATTTCTTGTATTACTAAATTCCAGTAATAACGCGGTCCTAGGGGCCGACTTCCTTATCACTTTCCCGCTCTTTCCCAGCGACTGCATATTACTACAACTTTAGCTCGTGAATTTAGGAAAAGCATTGTTCGAGATATTATATCAGCTCGGAGCAGATGTTTATAAGCTGAATTGTAATTTCAGCTCGGTTCATTTAGTTTTGAAATTTAAGCTGTACAAGCTAGCAAATTTGTACGGACTCATAATTTGCTTTTAGTTGTGGAATAAGATCCTGCGTAATTTACCAGAAGATATTTTATAAACCAATTAAAATTTTCTAATAAAAATCTCATAAAAAAACTTCGTGGAAAATCTTAAGTTAGACTTAGCAACTGCGCCAGTTAAAATGGGTAATTTAAAAAGATCATACTATGAACATATATTTCTGAATCGGTAATCGTAAATATTTAAAAGTAGTGATTTTCTGTTTGCAGATATATTTCTGAATATAAATTGACCAGGAATGCAAAGTTTTTATAGTAACGATGTATAATGTACAATAAATTGTTCTATATTAACCTTACATTAATCTTAATTATTAATATCATTGGTTTTCTAGATGAATGTGTTTTACATTGAATTATGCTCCAATTACCGATTAAGCAGAACGACCTTGTATTTTTTTATACCTGATTTACTTTTATTATATATCACTATCTTGAACTGTTTAAAGCTACAATATAACTACATTGAATATTGGCTCGCCACCAATAAAATCTCAAAAGTATTTTATTAAACTCAATATAAATAAATCGACGGCATTTATATTATGCAAAGCTTGTGTGTATTTCTCTAAAATTCCACACTTTTAAATTGAATGACGAAAAACTATCACAACTCCGCATTTATTTTTAAACCAACTGTGTTATTTATGAACAAAAGTTTTTTTTAGAATTTTGTGTTGCTGATAGCTTTTAGAATTTCAAAATAACCGACTTTCTTTCTACACGCGTTCTGAACATTCAAGTTGGTTCCAGTTGTTAAAATTCTTCCTGGTTTTCTATAATTTAATAATAATCTCTAGGACAACGTGATATATTGGAATTATGGCAGTTATGGTGGCCTAAATAGTTCATAAATAAAATTGGCAAAAGTGAGAAAATAGCACATTCCGACCATGAAAAAGATTTACTGTTTTTCGCGTTTCCTTCTGCACATTTAGTTCAAATTTTTTTAAATTGTTTAGAATATTACTACAAAATTTATCAGTAATATAAACAACAATATGTTTTTTTATCAGCCTATATGGTTATTAGCGAAAGAAAATAATATCCACAATCAAATTTTCTTTTTGAAAGTTCTTTTTAGTTCTTTTAAATTCTTTGCGATTGCGAATCCACCTCTTCGATTGCTGGATCTAACAGACCATATTTGAAATGACTGTCTTGATGTGTCTTGTAAACCAACTATGGCTTTAAAGACAAAACAGATAAAATGTAAATCGGGATAGTTTCATTCATCACAATCATTCTCTTTGCTTTTTTTAAGCTCTTTTCTCTATTTGGATTGCCGAATATATCGTCGCTCCATCGCATTTGCGGTCTTCCTCGTGGTCTTTTGGCTTCATATAGCCGCCAATTCACGATTTCTTCATTCCATCGGCCATCCGTAAGACATTCGTTATGTCCAGCCCATTTCCATTTCAGTTTAGCTGTCTGTTCGGCAGCATCTTTTACTTTTGTTCTATTAGTGTGCTTTCATACTGTGCCTAATTTCATTTACATACCACTATTTTCCTTCACAGGCATGTCTTGCATAAACGTCTCCCGCCAGGTCTTCTTTGGTAATTCTTTACTACTTATTCCATTAAATTACAACTAAGCTCAGTTACATATTGGGTGATTATCATTTTGGAAGTGACCGTACCCTAACCATCCTGTCTATGCTCTCCCATATTTACTTCGCGTGCATAATTTTTTCTTCTGTCTTCATTGGGATAGTTACAGAGACTGACTAATATTCCTAATTTTTGAGAACTTTTTCCTAGATTTAGAATATTCATAAATATTAGTTTATTCTCTTAATTACAATTAGAAAAAACAAATATATTTTATTATCTCCGTTTAAAGTTTGTTTTATTTATATACTAAATATTAGATAAAAATAAAAATATTGTTTATGTCTATATATAGCAGCCCGCTACATTTACCTTAAATTGTCTGTGAGATTATGCCTTATCCTCCTCCGTCTTGGCGCAAATGCAAATTACCATATACTTGTGTTAATACTGTGATATAACTTCTGGTCATGTAATCGGTGAAGTCATTCTAGTTGCAAATTAATTTAACAGCTGTAATTGGCACGTCAAGCTATAGTGTAGATTTTGTTACATGATTTGAGTTTTACTAAATTAAACGATCGTTAAATTTTCGATACAACTGAATTGATTCGGGACGCGTTTAAATCGACTATCTTAGTTTCGCAGCCATAATTTCTGCCTTCGAGGTTTTAATCACTTTAAATCTTTAAATATAAATAAAACAAAACTGTCGCTGCCATGAAATATAATATTGTTCAAATATCTCCCACGGCTTTGCTAGGTGGCAAATATCTGAAATGTCCAATGTATTTCGATGACTCTGATGCACAAATCGGGCTGAATTTGACTGATGGCATGAGTTAAGATTGGTTGTGCTGAAGCTGTGATCTGTGGATTATTTCTATAGACATAGGACTTAGAAAAAAAAAAGAGTCTAACGGGGTCGAATCGCTCGATCGTGAGGGCCAGTTCACATTACCTCCACGTGAGATGACCGATGACGCCTCAATCCAAAAATCCACACCAATGAGTGACTTTTTCGAAAGCATGCATTGGACGCTTTTGAATCTCATCTGGATTGATATTCTCCCAAATTCGACAATTCTGTTTGTTGACGTACTTATTCTTTCAAAAATGTGCCTAAACGCTGTAGGTGATTTTTCGACTAAAATTACGCGAGGTGTACACTTATCGAATTTGGATGGTCGATAAAAGATTTATTGAACAAATTCCGTTGGTGACACGAAGAAACAATCTGAGCGTGCATTTGCATCAAATAAAAATTAATCAAATTCGATGTGTTTGCACCCAGCCTTAGAGTCAGTTTCAAACTGCTCCAGAGCCCATTCAGCGAACATACGTCGTTGAATATGGTCGTTTTTTCAGCTAAATTTTGTACGGTTGGAGACCAAAGTCTCGACGCAACAATTTGTAATTCGTCAAATTGTGGTCTGTGAAATGCCTAATTCTTGTAAGCGACCTGAAAGCAACTGTCTCGGATTATCCTGCACACCCTCACAGACAGTGGCGATGTTTTTGGCAGATCTTGGATTTCCTTTCAAAACAACCTAAATAAATGACAACTAACTGTCAAAGTCAGGGAGTCCTTACCTTTATATTATAATAATACTAACACTTTATCTATTTTTAACTATAGTACAAAACGAAATTTATGAAGGTGACGCGTACATGTAATTAAGTCTACTAATGGTACTATTTGCAAATCCAATATGTCGTTTACTATTAAGAAAATCAAAATATGGGTCCACATCAATGTAACAGCTCCACCTACATTTCAATAAGCAATATATATATTCATTTGCAGTGACCCAGCTGTAAAAACAGATTTATTCACGATGTTTTTTAGCAAATTAAAATTTGATCAGCACAAATTATCCGAATCCTTAATTCATTATTCTGTAGTGCAGTGTAGTTCTGCAGTGGCGTTTCGTGAAGGCATCTTAAATGTATTGTCTAAATAGATACTTAAATTTGAAAAATTTATTACTATTAACTAGTTATAAATATGATTACAAAGATATCCGCAGAGATGTCACGATGGATTAAATATCTAATAAAATTATGTAATCCTAAAAGTAAGGGTAAATATTGGGAAATAATAATGAAAAAATAATGAAAATGACTCCGCTGGAACTGTGGAATTTCCCAACATTTTACGGTCTAACATATGAGTCTTGCCAATGTGTCATTCTCTGCAGTTGATTGTTGGATTATAGTTCTATTCTGTTACCGTTGCAAGAAACTGTGTCAAGAAATTCTACAAAATGTATTACAAATCAGTCATAATCATGTTTATTACCGAGTCATAGCAATAAAGATAGCAACATTTCTGTATCTATGTATTCAAAGATGCATATCATCCGCCATGACTAACTTTACAATCAACATCGACTCGAAAATATGGTTTTATTACGTCAATAAATATGAATAGATGTCGTGTTGGTATTTAACAATTGAGTATCGATTTTGCCGTTTTTATCGCAACTGTAATTGCTCTGTCATATCGTAAGGAATATTTTGCAACAGTGGATCTTATTTATTGGAATTATTATAAAAGGTTTCCCTGTCGAGTTTTAGCTTTGCCAGTCACGATCCTTGTTCTCAGTGGCGTTCTATGACCTCCCTATTATCCGATATCTAAACTCAATTTTTCGAACCTAAGATCTATTACAGCTCAAAACTTTATAATAATTCACAAAAGGCTGCATAGAAAAAGTATTTAATAAACATAAAGCATTAAGTGTATTGGAACTAGAATACAATGTAGAAAGCGCGTATTTTTATTTGCACCTTAATAGAAATCGTCTCTAGATATGAACCTGCATGTCTTCCGAGTTTGTGTTTATTGTCTGTCAATAACTTATGAGTGGCAAAGTATGCCGTAGGCAAGTACCAATGGATTAATCGATTGACTGAGTAATCAATTTCTATATTTGCCAACACTATTTACCTATAATGTAGCTTAGATATGACAGTTGACTTCAGCAACACTATCACTGGAAGACACCTGACAGGCTTCTTCCAAATAGTATTAAATCTAAGATTAGGATTTTTTGTTTATATATTAATGGATGCAATAAATTAATCGTTTCTATATTTATACAAAAATATTTATACAAAAATGTATACAAAAAAATATTATGATATTATTATTGGAAAGTTTTGTGGGACTGTTCCGAACCAGATATTATTGCCTTTGTTCATCATTATCAGCCGTTTTGAGTCCACTGCTGAATATAGGCCACCCGTAAATAATTCAAATGTATTCAATGGGCACCCTGAATCTAGTTGTGCTGAATGCACTGAGGGATATTCAGCATTGACCTCTCCTTCGCTCTCTGTGCCACTTGTATTGTATTGATTACTTTTCTGGTAAGGGTCAATGTTTCTGCTCCATAGATTAGAACTGGGAGTACACATTGATGAAAGACCTTCCTTTTCAAGCACATGGGAATATCTGATCTAAAGACTTCTCTCAGATTTCCGTATTTTCTTTCCGATTATCTTTTCCTAATTTAATCTCGTGGCCCAGATATTAATAGGTATACACCTGTTCAATTTGAGATGTCTTAGTTGAGATGTTTTTCGCCAGTACAAGGTCATGTATTGTGTTTTGGAAAAATTAATTTTAAGTCCAACTCGTGTACACAAGCTGTGAAGGTCTTGAAGAAGCTGGACTATGTCATCTGCAAATCTCAAGTTGTTCAGTGGAGTATTTATGTTGACTCCAATATTCTCATTGTTTCTCATAACACTCTGCAACAAAGCGGTGAATAGCTTAGGAGAGATGGTATCTCCTTGCCTAATACCCCTCTCGAAGGGAAATGTATTTGTGTTGCCATAATACATTCTAACTGCAGCTGTTGCGCTATTATATATATTCCGAAGAAGAATACTGCACTCTGTAAGGAGCTCTTAACATGGAGCTATGCTGGACTGAGTCAAACGCTTTCTCAAAGTCTACAAATATTAATATCAATGGCTTGTTGTATTCTGTAACTTTCTCTATTAAGGATTTTATTACTTGTAGGTCATTGCTTTTTGTTCCAAAGCCACTCCTAAATCCGGTCTGCTCTAATGCTTAGTGAAAATCCAGCTTAGGTTCTAGTCTGTTAGTAATTATTCTCATAAAGAGCTTATATAAATGAGCCTGTGTTACACGCCTGAAAAAAAAACTTCTTTTTGAACTCTTCCAAAACACAAACAAACTGGTAGCCTACACGAATAGGAGAAATTTGGCCGTATATGTTACCTAAGAGTCATAGGTAATACCTGAGGATTAAAACCTTACATTACCTTCTCTTTCACCAATCTACAGAGGCAGACGCTGGTGTATACCAAGTCTTGAAGAAAACCGCACGAACGAAGCAGTTCCCCGCCAAATTTATACGGTTGAGCTATATCTTTTCTGATTACTATTTTTAGTATTGAAAATAGCAATACTTCTTCTTCTTCCTTTTTAAAAGCAATTCCCCTTGTTCATTGGCCGACTAATACCTCTGTGGAAGGTTGCCACTCCATCCGGAAGCACGATCGTAAGATTATTCTGCCGATTGGTGACTTATCTCTTGCTATATTGACGATATGGGTCTCCCCCATTGGGATTATATGGTGATTCCATTGTTTTTTTCTATTTAGTGTCCGTTCGTTTATACATTGTAGATTTGCATTTTCTTCTGTCTTCACTTCTCTTTCGATCTTTCAGCGTATTTCCTGCAATTCTTCTTAGTACTCCCATATCTGCTGTCTCCAGTAGACTTTGTGTTGTGGCTGTGTCAGGTCTTATTTCTGAGGCATATGTCATTATTGGTCTTACACTGATTTTATAAATTCTTGATTTCAGCTCAGTGTGAATGTGTCTTTTTACCTGTACAAACTTATGGAGCGGAGACTTTAACACTCACGCAAAAATCTGCGAATAAACTCAGAGTTACGCAACGAGCCATGGAACGTGCAATGCTGAACGTGAGCCTCCGAGACCACATAACAAACCAACAAATCAGGCAAAGATCAGGAGTTTAAGACGTCATCGAAAGAACCACGTCGCTTAAGTGGAACTGGGCAGAGCACTTAGACAGAGCACAAGATGGACGGTGGACAAGACGTATTATGGAATGGAGGCCCAGAAACTATAAAAGAAGCCGAAGACGACCACCGAGTAGATGGACCGATGATATAAAACGTGTAGCGGGAAACTGGCTACAAGCGGCCCAGTGTAGAGAATACTGGAAAGAACTGAGGGAGGCCTATGTCCAGCAGTGGACGCGATTGGCTGATTGATGGTGATGATGATGATGTTAATGTCTCTGTTTCGCCATATAGTGTTATTAAGACATCCTGCTAGTCTATCTGCTTTTTGTACTTCATCTCTCACTTATTTGTGCAGGTCTCCATAGCTGGACAGTCTAATTCCAATATATTTTATTTCCATTACATGTCCAATACTGCTGCCATCAATTACTATTTTATATCTGGTTGGTTCTTTGCTCATTACTATTGTATTCTATATTACTATATTCTGAGTTGAAATTGTCACATTAAATTCTTTTGCTATTATGTTAAATCTGTGGATCTTCATCTTGGGCTATAAAAATTGCGTCGTTTTCTTAACAGAGTATTTTTACTTCTTTGGTTTTGCAAGTATAACTATCAAAATTATAATAGTATCCGCTACTTCCACAAAAATCCCAAAACTTGTAGCCGAAGGAAGTCAGCAAATTTGTCCAATGTTTATAATTTTTTCTTGAATGGATATTGAAAATATAATACAGCAAACAGTATAATTCAGTTTTATTAATTGATTGTAATAAAAATTTATGGAACATTTTTCTTTAAATTTAAACACATTTTAAGAGTTGAAAAAAAAATTCCAGTGTTCTATAAACAGGACGCTGGCCTATAATGGGTTAATTTGTCAAAAAATTATTTATGAAAGAGTCAGCTTTGTTTCGATAAAATATCAGCAGCAGCCTACTTGAAATATTACAGTAATTTTTCAAACGCATATTTGCTAGCGGTATGCACATGTACCTAAGGTGAGTAATAACTAAAAAATGAGTGAAGATAAATATTGATATTTGCCGATGGCAAACGATGATAGCACACTACCGAATGCTAGGACTTTACTGGAATGTATAAAAAAAAATTCTCTACGATCATTAGTGAATGTTATAATTCCAAAATCATTGTTAATAGTACAAAGCAAAAAATTGTCACCCATAGAATAGAACATTCTAAACCAAGTGCGTCTCAAATGTTTTCAATGTGTTTTCATAATAAAAGTGACATAATAAATAATCAATAACTATTTTTAATTAAATATATTGCTATGAATTTCAAAACTGTCAGGGTGAAATGTAAATGCTACTAATAGAGTTGCTCCCATACAGTCTTCGTAGACACACTGTCTCAACACTAGCAACTTCAACGTGGAGTCATATGTCGCCATGTTACCTAATCCAACGGTAACTTTAACATTTTAAACCATTATAAGAAAATTTGTAAACTAAATGTAATTAATTATTTGTTAACGGGTTTTTACCCATATATTTAGTGGCTACATTCATGCACTCTTAGACACTGATGATGGAATATGGATTCCGAAAACGTTTTGTCTTTTTAACTTAGCCCGTTTGGGTTCTTAATATATACCTTTTACAAAGGATTTTTAATAAAAATTTTTAATATATGGTATACAGCCAACTACAGGAACGTAGATTCCTTGTGGATAAATGCTACTTGTTCTGTGGCAGGTTAATTTTGTTTTTGTTCTACTTCAGTACTGTTACTGAGTACAGCTAGCTTCATTGTCTTTCCAAAGAATCGCTTATTATATGCGTATGACTGCGGTACTTCGGATGAGTATTGATCCCACAAAGATTTTTTTTATGAAAATTTCCATCCCGTCAGAATTCGAACTCACTATCACTTAGTCCTTACGCTCAGTAAGTTGGAGTTCTTTATTATCATCCAGTCTTTAAAGTTGAACATATGCCGCCCCCCTAATTTCTTCCAGTTCTGTCGGTCTTGAACTACCTGCAGCCAGTTAATAGCGATTTTTTTCACTTCTCGTGAAATTCGTGAATTCCTTCTCCTTTCTGCTCGTGGTCTCCAGACTGAAATTTTGTTTTATTAATTTTTTTTACTATAAGTTTTTATTTTTTATTTAAATTTTTATTTTTATCTATAAACAAGAAACATTAAAAAAAAAAACAAAACTAAATCAATTCATAATTTTTTATTCCCCCCGCCAATACACCTTTGCAGTCGATGCATCTAGCAAACAAAATGAATGTAGGCTTAACGTATTAATGAAACCTGTAGATAAGTCATTTATGTTTATTATTTCCCTGCTGTTGTCAGTCTGTTGTATCAGACTTATTATTCATCAACATCCAGCCACAACAGTCTACTGCTGAACATAGGCCTCTTCCTCATGTTTCCAACCCCATCTATCTTGCGCCGCTCTTATCCAGTTTTTATTGAGTCTTCTTAAATCGTCAGTCCATCTTGTAGGTGGTCGACCGACGCTTCTCTTGTCTTCCCTTGGCCTCCATTCCAATAACCTCTTTGTCCATCGCCCATCTGTCATTCTGGCTATGTGTCCTGCCCATCCAAATTTTATTCTGGCTATCTTCTCGATGATGTCAGTCACTCAGATGTCAGACTTATTATTATCTTCTTTCTATTTTTTTCGCTTTCATATTTGCTTTTAAATTCCATTTCTTTCATTCCAATTATCAAGTTCGAAATTCTCTAAATTTATTGTTATTTTTATTTCTTCTGTTCCTTTTTTTAGTATATTCTACTCACTCCTTCAATTTCTTTCAAGCCTACTTTTTTCGCTGCAATCTAGTCCAAATTTCTTGTAGCTCGGCTTTTTGGTCTGTGATTTTCAAGTTTGTAATAGTCGTCCCTATTACTATGGTATTGGCCATTCCTATTATTTACATGATAATTCCATGTTTCTTAAATCTTCTACTAGTCGATTGGGACTCTGTTATTATGTCTATTTTGTCTGTTGTATTCACGATCCCGCGAATCTCTATCCCTAGTTATTATTAAATTCTCCTTTTAGTTTATTGAATTAGTTGTTACTGTGGCATGTGGTGTTTTTTGACTTATGTCGTGACTTTTCTTCTTTATTTTCTTTTTACGTGTTTCCTGTACTTGAAGAAATTGGCATAGACTCCCTATATCATTATAGTTTTGTACCAATACATGATCTTCCATGGTTTAATCAAAACGGGGTGCTATTACTTCTACTGATTGTTCTGGTGTATAATTATACTCTAAATGTTGTGCACTATTGAATTTTTAACTAATTCCATCTGTTTCGATTTTCCCCAATAGTATTTTAAAAACTTATTCTCAAAATCTATCCATGAGACAATATTGTGTTTTTTGCTTTCATAATTTTTTTCAGACATTTTCAATAAATTGCAATTTATTCTTCAATCTTTTTGACGAAGGGTGTGTGATTGTGTTTTCTGATGTCCTTGCCAATTCTGATCCTAACGTCACTACGCAGTTTGTATAACAACTTCTCAATTTTCCAGGTTTCTTCACTTCATATTCATGTTTCTCCAATTTGTTTTTATTTGGCTTGTCATTTTTTATTTTCCCTTTTAGTTTGTTCTTGATGTGCTTTCATCATTGCTTTATATTGTTCTCTATTTTCTTGCTGTACTTTCATCATTGTCTTGTTTTCTTTTTGCTGTAGTTTTATCATTGTTTTAGTTTCTTCTTGCTGTGTGTTCATCATCATTATTAATTTTTTAACATGCATGTTTCTTTTTTCTACTGAACTAAGGTAACATTTTCGTCATTATCAGATCGTTCTTCCAAAACCACATCATTTTGTTTTATTTTCTTTCTTTTCCTGCATTTTATTTTCTTGTAATTGCCATTTTTTAATCAAAATTTACCAGTACCCATAAATAATTTTTTTTATAAGAGAAATCAAAGAGTACTTTTCACTTCGATCTAATTTTTTCCGAATTTTTGTATGAAATACTAGAAATATTAATGTTTGCTATCTTGAAAAATGCCTTTCAGTATTTTATACAGAATTTCCCAGTATTTTTTATACAGAAATCTTTACAAAAAGTTGACAAAAGAAAGCCTTACAAATCAATTTTATTACTTGTTTCGTTTCAAACTTTATGCGTCTGCAACATTTAAAAAAAATACACTTTTAACTTTTGATTCTGAAATGTCCTTGATATTTGTTCATCAAAAACTCTCTAGCTACACTCCTTCCTTTAGTCTGTTTACACGGAATCTTGATCAAACGTCCTAACAATCCCTTTTACCTCTTTTGGCTCTCAGAAATCTCCTTGTCTATGATTTTCCCGATGAATAATAACTTGCTAACTAGCTCTCGGATGGGACAGATCTAAAAGTGCGGGACAAGGAGCCTTTCTTGAGTTCCTCTGTGGCACGTGAAATCTTAAATAGTACCAGTATGGTATATGGTGTTAAACAGATGTACTTGATAAGGTTTTAATAAAGATGTCGTTCATGTATTTTGAACAATTATAAATTAAAAAGAAAAAGAGGTTAGTCTTCGTAAGTGGGTATATTTATTTAAAAACCCTTAAAAGGGCTACATAAAAAAAAACAAACGTTTTCGGACCAAACAGTCCATCATCAGGTTTAAATTTTAAAATTGCTAGGTAAAAATGCCTGAGCCACCAAAATCCATGGGTATTGTTCTCCGTGTGTAGAGGTTTACTCTCCGGCTCTGGAACTCACTTCAACAATGTATGTTACCTGAAGTCATATTTAATTTAATACTGAACATCACAGTTTTTTAACAACAAGATGTATATTTTATGTATCATCAAAACATCAAAACTATATGTAATTTAAAGGGTTTTTACCCATGTATTTTGGTGGCTCAGGCATTTTAACCTAGCAATTTTAAAATTTAAACCTGATGATGGACTGTTTAGTCCGAAAACGTTTGTTTTTTTTTAAATAAATATACCCACTTACGAAGACTAACCTCTTTTTGTGATACGTGGTATACAGCCAGCTACAGGAATTGTTTTCCTTGTGGATTTTATTTAATTATAAATTGGTCAATGGTAAGAACGACCTTTGAGTGTGATGTTGATGTAATTAACCAAAATGATAGATCAAACACGTTTTTGAAAACTTACGGTATTTTGTAAGAGTATCAGTGCAATTTTCTAAAAGAACTAAATGAAAAAGTTAGATTAGTCAAAAATCAACACTTTATTACATAACATGAGGTTAGCCCAAAACAAATGAGGAAATGTAAGAACTTTTATATTTATGAATGGTCTTACATAAAATTACTGACGCCTAAAAATGCTGTTTTCATAAATCGAATCGGCATAAATAATACATACTAAATTGACGTATTTCTGTAATTTTCGCGTTTCGGTGGTTTATAGACATTCCGTACATTTCTACAGAGAGCATCCAGCTCTTTTTTTGAAAGAGTAACTGTATTAGCATTTCTGCCAACCCCGAAATTGTCTAAAATTCGAGAAACGTGCACAATTTGGCAGTAAGTTGTAACCGCGCGGTCTGCGTATTGTAGCGGGAACAATTTTTATCGTCTTGGCATATAATTTGCCCGTTCTTTGATATTCCTCTATTCACATGTAATATACATTCTTCAGGCTTAGAGGGGCTTTTTCTCATGTGGAAATTTATTCTTTCGTGTGCCTTAGGTATAAAACCCTCTATACTTATAAATCTGTCTTATATTTATATGAAATACGTCAAGCGGGCGGCGAGCATCGGGTAATATGGCCAAACGCAAACATCTCCTTGAGCGTATTATTCAACGGTTGGGAGATGGCTAGCTACAATTATAACAGTACCAGTTACTGAATCGCGAAGTGAATTATGAGTATGCAACGGTTTTTACGCATAAAACATTCCAGTTTCTTAACTATTGATTGACGATAAGTATATTTTTTATCGTCTGAGCTGATAAATCTGAGCTGTAAAATATCATTCAAATCTTCCCCTAGAAATGCATTGCTGTGAACTTGTTATCTCTTCTTTAAACCATAGTTGTCAACAACCGTTTTGATAGTAGTCTCTACTTGTAATTTAACAAAAGATCTATATTGAATAAATTCCCAATCTTTTTGTATCCCTCCCCAATCTTCTCACACACCTACACATGTTTATTAAAGTTTCAAAATTGTCTTAGACATATTATATCTAACTATCTAAAGAAAAAACAAAATTTTATAATATTTGAGAGGTTTATGCCATAAACATATAAATCTGCCATAAAATAAATATTCTTGTCTATAGTCCATTTCTATCATATTGATAGCACATTATGTATGCAAATCCCTAAACTGTTGATACGGGTGACTCAATGAAAAATAGATATTTGTCAACAAGTTTACAGAAGTATATAGGAAAACAATTTTAAATTGAGTATGACCACCAGGTATAAAGGTTGAAGCAGAATACAATACAATAGTTTTGAGGGTTACTAATCCCTAAATAAAGTTGCCAGTGTCGGAGTGATGGAGAGTAACAGGTACTAATGAATTAGCAAGAAATGTAAGATATTTTTTTTATTGGTTATATATAAAATAATTTGTGCCCGTAAGAGGAGCCGATTTGTAAAAAAATGAATATTATTTTAATCAAATTCCATTTCAGATTCACTGCTTTATTCAGAATCTAAGGAATCTTCAACTCCAATGTTACTTATTACCGGTTTCAGCATTGCATTAGTCATATTATCCAAATTCCACATTTTATTTTCTTTCTTGTTAGCATGACTAACAGCATTTTTCCAATTTTCTTGAGTTACTTTTAATAAGGAATGTTCTAATAATTGTTGTAAGTCTTCTAATTTAAAAGTTTTGTTGTTGCGTCCGACTTCACCCTTTACTTGAGACCATATATTTTCTATCGGATTCAGATGACAGTGGTATGGGGGTAAACGTAAAATAATTACATCACCTTTAATGGTTTAATGCCATTTCATCAATTATATATTTTTTATAAGCTGCTTAATGTGTTTATCCAACTATTCGATTATCTCCCTTTTTTCCATGCCGTTGTTGGCAATTTTTCTGCTAGTCTTGAATGGTAACTAGCATTATCCATGACTGTGACAAAATATTTTGGAATTAAATCCAACATTTGCTCAAAATATTCTTCAAAAACGTCAGCAGTCATTTCCTCGTAGTAATCTTTGGTTGATTTTGAGGCAAAACTTAATAATCCACGATTGACAAAACCGTATTCGTTTCCAATATGGGTTATTATGAGTCTGCGTCCTTTTCCAACGGGAATATTGTTTATTCCTGTGGATACACCTTCGATTAATACCTGATGGGAACTTTTCACATTTGTATTAACCCATAGATATGGTACAGTATGACCTTCATTTAGCCAAGTCTCAACCAAATAAAAAATTGTTTTCCCTACTTCTCGGTACTTTTTAATAGTTCTTAGATAATCTTGTCTCCAACATACAATGTAATCTTTTTCAATTAAATCGGATTTTCTTCTATTCTTTTGTCAACGAAATCCCATCTCTCTCAATAGTCCCCATAATTTCTTGTTGCTTATGATTGTTAACTCTTCGTTTTCTCTAATTAATGTTTGGATTTTGTCGAATGTTGGAAATTCTTTGTTAAAAAAAAATGAGTGGACGCTGCGTCTTATCATGTTTTTATGTATTTCTTCAATTTCCAAAGCTTTACTCCCTCCACTCTTCTTGAGTGTGGTGTGGTTTCACAGTAGAAGAATTATTTCGCGCAGCAGCCGACAGAGAAAGGTTTCAGGAAATTGTAAACATGATGACGGTCAACGTCTGAATACGGACACGGCACCCAAAGAAGAAGTAGACTCTTGTTGAGAGATGAAACAGTTCCTCCTTTTCTTTCTTTTAGGAATCTATAAATTGTTGCTTCTCCAACCTCTGTCATATTTAAATACATGTTAACGATTTTACGAACATTACTTAAAGGACGTTGATGTACAAGTGCATCGTGTACATTTAATATTATATTTTTCTGTCTTAGACTGAAGACACCTTTAAAACTACACTTAACCGGGATAAAACCTGTTGTCGTCATTTTTAAATGCAATAACAAAATATCGACACCAAAAACGTAGGTAGGTAAGACATGAACGATGTACTTCTACAAACTAAATGGAAGATGCAAACATTTTCTAATTTATATTATTGGCATAAGCTGTAATGTGGCATAAAAACTACTTAAACTATCATTAGTGAAGCCTTATCAGTGATTCCAGGTAATCGTTCAAAGAAGGTATTCTTTTTGTGTCAGGCGATAAGTTATATAGAAAACAATAATCACCTTTAAATTACTGTTTACATTAATTTATTTCGTGAAACATTGAATTCTTTCGTTAATCACCCTTGTATATTTAACAATAATCGTGTGGCTTATACGATAACGTATACCGACGTTTTTTACGCAAAAAAAGGCATAGTGAGATTAGTGGACACTTATTTTACAGAAGATTTTTTAAAGATAATGAATTGTTGACGGCATCTTAAAATATTAATTTTTTTTATTTATTTCAAAACAAGTATAGGGTGACGCCTATGGTTTTTTGACCTGTTGAGGATTGGTATACATAATGTGCTATCAATATGATGGAAAAGGACTATAGATGAATATTATACAATAATTGTTTGATAGTGAGATACAGTCGTTTTATGTCTGTATAGATTTCCTTTAAAAGTTCTCTATTAAATACTCATTGTAAATAAACAAATGCTTCTTAAAATCTGCGAATCACCTACCGAAAACCATGCAAAACCACCTCTATCTCAGCTATCCGTACATCGAGGATTCAAAATATCTTAGTATCCTCACCCGCTTTTATTCGACCACCGACTTTTCTCATTGAAGAGAAAACGTGAGAAGGAAAAGCACTGGAAATCTCTGGAGTGGAAGTAATCCCTGGAAACAAAAAAGGGAGATACATTAAATTTTACGTATCGCTGAGTTGAGAATTTTATTGGTATTTTTGTGGCAGTGAAGATTAGAATACAGTCAATGTACTGTTTTATCGGAAAATGTAGAAAAATATTTACCTTATTCACCGTTACGCAACAAAATGTTATTCTTTCCAGATGGGACGTTTACTACGAAAAATCTGAAAAATGAATTATTTTTTTCAGATAGATCTAATCATAATTTGATTGTTTTAAAATTGTTACTAATGTAATGATTCTGCTATTCTAGACTTTTTTAGATTTACTGGATTCTGGCTTTGTTTCATCATTTTGCTTATGTTATAATAATGAGAATGAGGCTTCCTTTTTGTAGCTCATGGATTTTTAATATCCTTTTTTTCTGAGATTTTTATTTAATATTTGAAGTAAGTTCTGTTTTGCTCTTTAAAGTTCGTGCAGTAAGTTTATCCATCACTATGATGGTAGGACTTTTGAGTTCCTCTGATAGGGATACTTCAGACTTTCCTCTTATTTTCTACTGCCGAATATATCCAACATGATCTTTTAGGTCAAAAGGTCAAGGCTATTGAAGTGGATTACTTCATCACTCTTGTAGAATCATTGGTATTCTGAATTGCAGCTGTCATGTGGTGTTTAATTATGTCTCCCACACCATAACATGGCCTCTTCTCATGACCATTAGGACTGTATATTCATTTGATTGGCATAAGTGACTTGGTAAATTCAAACAGTTACATTAATATAACAATTTTTAAAGTAACTAGATTTACGTTTTCCTGAAAATATATAAATTAATATTATAAAATATATAATTCTCAGTAAAATCGCAGTCAAGTACTAAACGTAGTTGTCAAGCCTGTACAAGTATATGTCAATTTATTTCTGCAATGTGTTGTTGAAATTTCTTCAGATGTTAATCAGTTGCTGCTTTCACTGTCTATTTGCAAAGTTTGTCAATCAAAGTAGAAATGACAGCAGTTTTATTAATGAGTTTATTTTCCTCTCACGTAAATTCCTTCATATACTTCTTTCTAGTACAACTTTGCTCTATCGATTCATGATTTGTTCTTTGTTCTCTCGGAATTGTTAAAACATCCAATTCTAGTAACATTCTGTGCATATCTAGAAATATTTGATCAATTGTGGATCTGCCTTTACTAAAACTCGATTTTTATTTTCGATATTTGCCTCATTATGTTACATAGTTGTTTCTTTAGTATCTTTCTTCAGTAGTTCAACTCTAATGCCATTTTTAACTGGGTTTTTTAATTTTTTTATTATACCTTCTACTTTTTTATCTGATGGCGCATTAATTTTTTCCATAGTTCTCTTGTTTTTAATGTACATACAACTTTTTCTCGCTATTAGTTCGCTCCATTGGATTTAGTAGTTTTTCTAAGTGTTCTTATATACCCATTTTTGGAGTTTCTCTTGGTAGGTTACCTATTATTAGGATTCCTTTTCTACTTATATGTAGCTGGTGGTTTCGGAACATATATGGCTTTATTGATTTTCGACTCTTGGCATACAGTTTTAATATCTTTGTTTACTTAATGTTTATATCATCATGTTTTTTACGATATGATACTAGTTTGCAATATGTTTTGTTATTTCAGTTTCCAATATTATTCATATTTTCTTTTTCTGCAAATTTGTTTCGCTCTTTTTTTCTGTGCCATTATATAACGCTTCCCTGCTTCTTGGTCTGTGAGTAGTTATTAGCCTTAAATTTGCTTTCTTTCTTCTTCTTTAAGTGTCGTCTCCTAATGGGAGGTTGGATATCAGCATCACTCTTTAATCTATCTATCGCTGCTCTGAAGAGTTCTAACTGCATTTAAACCAGTCCCTTAAGTTAATCAATCACAATACTGTCCTTCTTCCTATACTCCATTATCTTCTTATATTTTCCTGTATTAACAATATTTCTTTGAAAAGGTTTTTAAAGTTTAAATCTGAGAAATCGCTTTCAAATGTTTTAGGTTGGTCTAAAAATTGATCACATTAATAAAAACCGATACAAAGGCACCGCCTTATAATGGTCAGTATATTTTTATCGAGTATATGTTATAAGAAATGAACTGAGGATACGTAAGCAAAACAAAAATCGACGGACGGAGATGCATATCCCTTGCGTTGTTATATGTTATTAAATGGTTTTCGTTTTCTCGTTTTCTGTTTTCGAGAAATACAATTACCTCGTACGAGGCAATAATATATACTATGTATATACTCCCTAATTATTTGAGCATAATTTTTTAAGTCACATGTACAATAACTACATGGTCTTTTTGCTGTTCTAAGTTTGAGTTAATTTGTAAACTGTATTTAGTTTCAATTAATTTTTTTTATAGATAAAGTTTACCGCATCCACCATAAGGTGATTAGCGGGAATACAGTGTAGGTGTACAATTCTAATAGTTTAAATTTTATAATATAATCCTATACATTTTAAATATTTTCCCAAATCAACATAATTAAAGTCTGTACCTAAGAGTTTATTGATATTGTTAGGAATATTGAACCTGTTGCGTTCATTTACAAAAAGTGGACAGTCAATTAAAAAATGTTTAACACTGTTTGTCTCGTCACAAATGTCACATTAAGGGGGGTGATCTCTGGTAAAAAGATACGAATGCGTATATCTTGTATGGCCTAAACGTAGACGAGTAATGATGGTTTCAGTTTTCGGTTTCGAGTTCTAGGTAGCCATGGATAAACATTGTCTTTAATTTTCCATAGTGTTGTCTGTGAATAATTCCATTCCTGATTCCAGTTACAAGTAATTTAATTTTTGATAGACGTTTTTATATCACCCGCGGCATTTCGACACTCCGTTACATCTGTTTCAATTAATTTTTTATACAACCTTACTATTTAATGTCTAATGTCTTAAGCTTCTTTACATATTATACCATTGACTGCTATATGTCTTTTTGAGGTAACACATTTATATTGACTTTTCTATGGATGTTTGGATTTTCATATTGTTCTTTTTAGATGAACTGATGATGCTTTCTTACTAGAGAGCGAAACGTCTTCAGATTAATAGATGAAGTAGCCACCTTCTTTGTCTTGTTTCTCCACCTTTTGACCAAAAAACCCTCCATTCCCCTAGTTATTCTTAATTTATATTGGATTAGCGGTCGTATTCCTTTTCTCGATGCTTTATATATATATAATATATATATATATATATATATATATATATATATATATATATATATATATATATATATATATATATATTTAGTTGTATTGACAAATAATATGCAGATTATATGCATACATGAAAGAATGGTACTAAATTAGAAACAATTTAAGATCATTTAGACGCCAAATATGGTCTATTACAGAAGCCACCTACTGAAACTACGTATGTGCAATGAAAAATTAACTTCGTAAATAAAACAATTAAACGATTTTCTCATTTATCTGCATTAGTTCGTTGTTGAGCCTCACGCCACGATACTCGGCAAGATTTATCTGCTACTGCAGAGGATTACGAATTAAACGTGCCAAATTAGTTATATGGAGGTCACCCGAATACCTAACCCGCTGTCATCAACACATTGTCACTTTCGGTATGTAATAACCAACAGTCGCCTTAACAATTATTGCACTTGACAATTGATATAGTTAAGGCGGATTACGCGTCCTCTTTCAGTGTAGACATTTAAATGTGTCTGGTAGTCGGGTCTAAAACCTAACCGACCGTCCTTAAATTGATACAAAATTTGTGGAGCGTGTAAAATTATAAAACATCGTTGAGTAATTCCATTCAAATTTTTGAACCAAATCTAATCTTTGTCTGCTCGGAAAGAATCGGAAGTACGTTGAGATAAGAACTGATAGATAAAATTACAGTTTGAATTTATTCTAGTCCAAAAATATAGTTAAATAAATTCTTTTCAGGTTTTATTATATTGTAAGAACAAGAATATAAGAATCAACTATGAGTAGGTAGAATACATTAACTAAAAAGCTATTTTAAATGATTTACTTACTTTTAAACATTATATAAACTAGTAGGAAAACTGATAGAGAACGTACAGATTAGAGCAGGTACTTTAAAGACGGGTAGTACTTCTTCAAATTAAAAAAAAAAAAATTGTGGAAAATTGTAAGTTGTTTCTCAGGCATTTCAAAGGTTATTAATGTTAAAAGCATACACCAAAGGGTGATTAAAAGCAAGACGTTCGAGCTAAAAGCAATTTATCGGTTACATTCAAATACAAAACTGTATATGTATATAAAAAATATACCTACACGACAGAATTTAAGTATAAACATATTTTTATCAAGATGTAACAAAGTTGAAGATCGCACAATAATCGGCATTATATATCTTGTAATATTACGTTTCCTCCTTCTGCTTCAACTCTCTCCTTCGTCAACCTTTATCCATACACGCTGTATGTAGGTTCCTCTCAATTACTTTCATCTTCCCCGTCCTAAAAATTAAAATTCTGTAAAGTAGGTCCAGTCAAATAAACTTTATCTTCTTTTTGACGTGCCATCTCCGCGACGGAGGTTGGAAATCATCATGGCTAGTCTGATCTTAGATACTGTCGCCCTAAACAGTTCCCTCAAGTTACGCAACCATGAGATTCTTCTCCTTCCTACACTTCTCTTGCCCTGGATTTACCCTTGTATAATTAATTGAAGAATATTGTATCTTTCATTATGCATAACATGCCCTAAGTATTGCAGCTTTCGTGTCGGTTTCCAATATTTCCATTCTTTTGTTGGCTCTTCTCATAACTTCGCTGTTTGTTACATGCTTGGTCCATATCTTCAGGATTCTTCTATACACCCACAGTTCAAATGCTTCCAACTTTTTAGTAGTCGACGCGTTAAGTGTCCGTGCTTCTACCCCGTAAAGCAGAGTCGTGAAAATATAATACCTTGCCAGCCTAACTCTCGAGTCTAATTTCAGTTGTCTTCCACACAGTACCTTTCTTATTTGATTGAAGTTTGTTCGTGCTTTCTCTATTCGAACTTTGATTTAGTTGGAATAGTTCGGTAGTTTTCAATTTGTTCTAAAGTTTGTTAGTTTTCTTGAAGTTTATTGATAATCCATATTCTTCTCCATACTCAACTATCTTATTCATTACCTTTTGGAGGTCTTGGAGGTTGTCTGCTATTATGATAGTATCGTCCGCAGATCTAATGTTAATTGGTGTTCCACTGACAATTGTTCCTGCTGTTTCTCCCTCAAGAGCTCTTTACATAATTTCTTCAGAGTATGCATTGAATGGTAGTGGTGACAATACACACCCCTGTCGCACACCTCTTTTAATTTTGAACTCGTCTGGTGTGTGTTTTATAATATAGATTTGTTATAATTCGAAGGTCATTATATTGTAATTGTTTTGCTTTGAGGACGTCCATTAGCCATATGTGGCGGACTTTATCGAAAGCCTTATTTTAATCTATGAAACAGATGTACATATCTTGGTTCACATCCAAGCGTCTCTCAAATTGGGGTTCTTCAATATCTATATCAAGTATTTCGTAAATTCGTTTATAGATTATCTTTAAAGACATTTTAAGTGTCTGTGAGATCAAGCTTGTGGTGCGGTGGTGGGTGCATTCTCTAGCATTTTTCTTTTTTGGGAGAGAAATAAATGTTTAGGTCAATCATTCATTAGGTATGTTACCCGACTGTGAAATTTCATTAAAGAGCTTTAAGAGGACATCCATGTACTCATTTTCTATTATTTTAAGGATATCAATAGACACTTGATATGCCCTCTGGCTTTTTCCGTTTTTGTTGTTCTTTAGTCCATACAATATTACTTCCTTTGTAATTTCTATACTTGTTTCTCTTCCATATATTCTTTTCATCGTTTTAGTTAGTCGTTATCATAGTATTTCCATTTTTATCTTAAAAGATTTGTGTTGTGGTTTCTCTTTTGCAGCCATGTCATTTCTATAACCTTTTTATGTAGGTTGAATAGATTGTATTTGTTCTGAAGATCTGCTATGTCTTTACATTTTTCCTCATAGTAAGTTTGTTTTGCCACTCTTATCATTTTTCTAATTTCATCCTGCCGAGTGTTTCGTCTGTCATCCAGTTCTCTCTTTCTTATCGGTTCTTTTAATATCTCTTTGCATGGATGAGGAGACAGTTTTTTAATATTTCCCATTGTTGGTGTATCTCGTAGGTGTTAGTATCTAATTTATCAAAGTTTTCGTATATTTTCTGTTGGAGTTTGTAATTTTGGAGTTGTTTGGGGTTTTCTAATGCATTTAAGCTTAAGCGTGACATTAGCGATTAGTAGGTGATGGTCTGATGTAACATCTGCGCCTGAATATATTTTAACGGATTTGATGGTCTTACGATATACCTCTTTAATCATTACATAATCGTTTTGGTTTATTACCACTTTTTTCGGTTTATCTACTGGTGAGCGCCATGTATATAGTCGTCTCGTAGGTAATTTAAAGAACGTATTTGTGTAGGTTGAGTAGATGGAGCATACTTGAACACTTTTAAATATTGAAGATTTAGAATTTTAAGACCTGGTTCTTACCTAGGACTGGTTCTTAGATCTTTATTAATTAAATGCGAAACTTTCATTTTAGAAATAGGTAAAAGAAATAAGAAAAAAGATCTACTCATAATCAATTTATTCTCATACCAACGACCGGTTTCGCATACTATAATTTGCTATGCATCTTCAGGTCGACGGTACATGGTAAACTAAATGCTGAATGTCCGGTGAATTGAATGGTCTTCAGGCAATAGTTAAAACTATTGCACCGCAAGCTTTATTTACTTACTGTTAACTGTATATAATGAATTTAGTTTTGCAGGATACGCGTAAAAAAATTAAAGAATGTCGTCTTTTTTCCCAGTTTAAGCGGATTTGCTTAATTTTTCTCGCCTAACGGACCAATGTTTTACAAAAATTAGTTTCGAAAAAAAAAAATGGTGATGGAATTTAAAATCTCTGCTAGATTTTCATGAATAATAGTTGGAATTTTTTTATTTTATTATTGAAGGCGACAATTTTGAAAGTGATGGATATTACGATCCGTAAAGCAAGTAGTTTAAAAATTAATAAATAATTAATTTTTTAATAATCTATTAAATATTTTTAACAAAGTGTTTACCCAAAAAAAAATCTCCTATAATGATTGAAGCCTTTTTATTAGACGGTATGCGTATCTGAAGAGACAAAAAACCTTCCGACCCTATATCTAAAGGCACGAGACGCCACTGTTTTTTAATAATGCTGTGATTTTTAACATACAAGAGATATGTAATTTAATTATATTGCTAAGGAATATTTAAATTTACTGATTATGGAGGTAAAAAGCTAAAAAATCCTTTGAAAACAATGGATTATTCAGATACTATAATCATTAGTTCGTATTTTATCGTATAGTCCGAATCACCCCAATTTTCCACTAGCCCTTTAAGCCCATTCCACGTACTTATTACAGTCATTTGGTAATTCCATTTCTAATAATAAATCACCTCAGCTACTCCACGCTAAACCAATACAGCAATTATATAAATAATCGTATGGCTTCACCTGGGTAATAAACGTTCGTATTCCTGTCAGTTCTAATGAATTGATCACGTGACTACCAAATTATTCCGGCTCTTACCTAATATCAATTATTACGTATGTAAAGGGAACCGTGTAGTAGGCACAAACAACTATATTAGAACTACAACGCGTAAGAGAAATTCAGTCTATCGTCGCTTATAGGAATTCAATTAACAATCAAATCCGGGAATTGTGGTATATGATACAACAAGGTTATGCGAATAGTGAATCCCAGTTGTGATTTAAAATAAAGTGTTCCAGTTCCTTTATTCTAGCGGTTTAAATAGAAATAAATACAAAATAGAGACTTATTTTGGGTACTTTTATAATGGGGATGAAGCAAGTCCTCTTTGATGCCAGCTTACACTTTATTTGATATTAAAAGAGATTTAATAATAAATTATTACAAACAAATATTCTAAACAAATTACAAGCCGGGTTGAAATTTTTTCTTCCGCATATCATCATCATCATCACTATCATCATCATTCTTTTGGACTTTACCTTTTACAGGGTCGGCTTCTCTAATAACATTTCTCCATAAGTGTCTATCTTGGGTATCTTTTTTGACCTTCCTCTCCTACTACTTCCAGGAATCCGCAGATTAGCAATTCTTTGTATTGGGTAACGTCTTTACGTTGAACATGAACAAACCATCTTAACCTATGCTCTCTCGTCATGGCAAAAATTCGTTGTTCCCCTTTATTTTCATCATAACTGGTCTTATGGCTGTTTTATAAAATTTTCCCTTCAGCCTCATTGAAATTTTTCTGTCACACAACATTCCACTCGCTTCCTTCCACTTCATCCATCCAACCCTAATTCTACTGCATGCATCTCCATCTATTTACCCATTACTCTGTAACACCCACCCTAGGTATTATATACTAACTCCATCTTTAAATAAACATTCCAAAGTAGTAGTGTTTTTTTTTCCTTTTAAGTTTTAAACCTTTTTTCTCAAAAGCTTGTCTACACTGTTCCAGTTTTTGTTCTAAGTCGCTTTCACTATTTCCTACTAACACTACATCATCACCATATATGAGCCTAATAAACCCTAAAATAAGACTAATTCTTTAAAATTTTTAAAATTAAGCAAATATTTTCCAAATATTATACTCCAAGGTATACAAATCCCTTGAAGCATGGATCATAGAGGATACTGATAAGACAAAAGAAATAATACGCCGTATGGAAATAGCACGTTCAACTTTTAATAGAATGAGAAAACTTCGATGTTATATTTTCTCCACCCCTTTTGTATGGAGTTGAGGCCTGCACCGCATGAAATTGTCTGGTTCCAGCAGGACGGTGCAACACCCCATTATGCTTTAATGGTGAGAAATTACTTGAATGAAATCTTCTTCAGTAAGTGGATTTGATGAAGAGGACTAGTGAGCGGCCAGCTAGGTTGCCAGATCTTACGCCTTTGGATTTTTTTGTGGGGTTGTCTCAAGAACAAAGTATATGCAACACAATCAACTATCATTGAAGACCTTAAAAAGTAAGGATAACTACAGAAATACGGAACATTTCACTTCAAACTTTAAACAAAGTTCGGAACGAGTTTTATAGGAGACTGTGTTATTGCCAACAACAAGGTGGAGAACATGCTGAGCATTTATTTTAATGTAATCCAATCAATTACCTCGGGTATTCTATGAATTCATTGTCTTGAACAAAATACATAATTTCAAAATTTCACCTTGTATTATTCATAATAGACCCTACATGATATAGTTCGTTGAAATTAGGTTGTTAAGGAGCTTTTAAAAATATACAGGATGTTTCATTTAAAATACAGATTATGCACTATGCCAGACTTGCATTGGCCACCCTGTACATTCAAATTTATGTCTAAAAAGCGTACATTTAAATTTAAAAGTTAAGGTATCTCAACGTTTTTTTATTATTTTCTAAAATATGGACACAAACAATTTTATTCCATAAGTGGTTTCCACACTGTATGTCCTTCTAGCTCTATCTCATAGTGTTTTATCATCAATTTTTCTAAGTATTTTCATCTCTGCTGTTTCTTATATATATATATATATATATATATATATATATATATATATTATATATATATATATATATATATATATATATATATATATATATATATATATATATATATATATATTATTTAAACTCCATCACTTGTTCTATCATATGACATTTCAGCTTAAATTTACATCTTAGCAAATTTGCTGTTATAACCATGCTTTTTTTTGGGAAATTAACATGTTAACTTTTTTGGTGCTTATATTAAATTGGTGCAGCATACGTTGTCATCTTCACTTTAAGAGAGTATTGCGTCATCTGCATATCTGTCATCCCCTATTTGGTATCCTTTTTTGTTCTTACTATTTTTATTATTTTATCCATAATCAGGTTGAACAGCAGAGGATACAGGGACTCTCCATAATTTATCACATTGCCCTCTTCAGTTAGCTGGTTCAGTTAGTTCTTCTACTTTTATTTTTATTGTGTTGTTTTATTAGATATTTTCGATCGTTTTGATTATTGCTAAAGCTATCTCTTTTGCGTACAATAAGTGGATAATGTTCTTTAATTTGACTCGGTCGAATGTCTTCTTAAGGTCCACGAAACATAGATGTTGTTCTTCTGCTAGTGTTATAATTTCATTCAGTTTATTTGGTATGATTTTGGTTGTTAATTTTAGTGTTGTGTTGAATAATTTAATTCCTCGGTAATTTTCCGGGTCCGATTTGTCTCCTTTCTTGAAGAGAGATATTAGCATGCTTGATCTCTATTCTTGTAATCTTGTAAATCGTGTAATTATTAGGTAAAGATGCTTTTTCTCGTCCCAGAAATAAACAGTTCACTATAACTTCAATAAATCAAACTTATGTTAACTCTGGTTATAAAATACGAACAGTACATCTCGTTACGAACAGAATAAACGTAATTGTTACCTGCGTCAATCTTTAAAAGGTCTTCTTATTGTTAGATACTAGGAAACAGCACGCGTTTCCCGTCAATCTGCACGGGCAGCATTAAGAGTCCTCCTTTTCGGTGTTATAACTACACCTGCCTTTGTAATCTGGATGTAATGGCCGCCCGAAGTTTCACATTTGGAAACAATGACGCCCATATGTCGCATTAGGCTTTTGTCGGCCCGCTCGGTGGAATCAGTGATTAGTCCGACTAGGTTTGGATCCATTAGTGTATCTCTCACTTTATCCACGAATAGAGGGATAAAGTCCTGATTATCCCGATGTACACTATTTTACGCTTTATTGTGCTGTATTGTTACGGAACGTATCGAGGTATTTGATTTATTAACATAGGGTGGAGATAGCTTTTTCGAATTCGCGAAGCTCAAGGTGACACCAAAAGAGAGAAAAAGATCATGTTGAGTAAAATTCGAAAATATAGCTGGTAAGAAAAACAAATTGAGATTTTCTCAAATCGAGTAAAAACTCCAAAATCTCAGTATGTATCTTCATTAAAGATAAGTAATCAATACATATTTAGGTGGGGAACAAAAATTAGAAAGTAGTGGTGCCAGAATACAAGAAGAATGGATTAAAGGCAATCACATTTAATTAAGAAAAGAAAACAAGTAGCAAAATATCCTCCTACAATATAATAAAGATGCTATATAAATGATAATCTGTCTGACGGAAATTGTTTATTTTTTTAGCAATACCTAATTTCGCTTTTCATAGTTTTTTTTAACATTAATACTTACACATGTCTCCCCGGCTTTTTATATCACTTCTAAATAATTCTAAAGTAATATAATCGATAAAACGTCCATAAGGAAACGAATGCACTGACATTAGGCACTGATCGCGGAAAAATATCCCATATCCATCCCTTAGAGAAGGGTAGAAAACCGTTTAAGCAGATTAAACTTCCATGGCAAATATTTTTTATTGGAACAAGGGTCGTTGACATGTATGAAAGTGCCAGACGGAGAGACCGAATATTTTTTGTGACAAGGTTACCTGTCTATTTAATGAAATTAGATGGGTGTAGGCGAGGTTTAGTACTAGAAGTATTTTTCGAATATCGCAAACAACCCATTTAGTTATTATAATATATTTTTCTACAATCTCTTAATTAAAGAGGTTTTTTTACTTGTCAATGATAACGAAAAGTTGTTGACGTTTATTGAGGACCCACACTTTATCACTCCAGCGGGTAAAAATCTGACAAGGGCGTATTGTTAATAGCAACCGATAGCAATAGCGTTATAAACACATTCGAATTTACAGATTTAAAAGTTTACTCCAGAAGGATTTTTTTGTGAGTTTATTCAACGTGACTATATTCAACGGTTCGGGTGATTATAGTTACAGAAATGTATACACGGTTATTTGGTGGCTATAATAAATCTATACATCTGTAGACAAGGTGGCCAAAAGGGTTAAGTCAGTTCAAAAGATTAAAAATTGCAGTTCAACAAAGCTCTATTGTACATAACGTATGAATATTGTTGTTTTAATTAAATAAAATAATGCTATAGCTATAGATAAACCATACTATCCTTAACAAATATTTGAGTTTATCCGATTTTTTATATTAAACTTTCGATAAAATCAAAGTAAAGAAAAGTTCAATTAAAAGCTGCTTCTTTCTATCGTATATTAAGAATTTATATACGCATTACGTTTCTACACGCACAATAAAGAAGCAGCTGTGCTCTTGACTTGACCCTCAGATAAAGTCGACCCCCCTACACTAAGCTGGACTTCCGAAGTACAATAAAGGGTTGAGTATTAAGAATCCAGTTTCTCAGAAGAATAAAAAGAACTAATGATTTTTTCCAAAGATTCTATTTTTTGATCTTAATTTTATTCACGTATTGCATTAGAATTGATGTAGTATTAACATAGATTGGGGTTGAAGTAGAATATAAATCAAGTCGTTTAACAAGTTTTATGAAAGATAAATGTTTGATACCTTGGGAACCAAAGACATTTTTATCTAAAGAAGTGTTCTGTTTTTTTTTGTTATATTGCCTCGCAGATCTATGTAGGTAACTAGGTGACTAGATATAAACTCAAATATTAGTGACATGTTGAAGTTTAAAAATTTATTATGGCTTCTGCAACCTTGACCAATGTCCACAATGGTATTTGTAGATTGGGGGAGTGATTCCGATATGTACGAACTCATCACTTTACAGTCCTACATAAAATTATTAGACCCTCCTAGATATAGCAAACTGATAACCGGTATCTTTTGGATATCCGTAAACTGATCATACAAAGTTAAGCTAGTACTAGATAATACGAACAAATATCTTCGTACAAATACCTTGGAGCATGGATCACAGAAGGTACTGATCAGACAAAAGAAATAAGATGCCGCATTGAAATTGCGCGGTCAACTTTTAATAGAATGAGAAAACTTTTTTGTAATCGCGATATCAATATATCGCTCCGGATAAGAATGCTTCGATGTTATATTTTCTCTACCCTTTTGTATGGAGTTGAAGCTTGGACACTTAAAAAATCCAACATTAAAAACCTAGAAGCATTCGAAATGTGGTGTTACCGACATATTTTGAAAATATCATGGATGGATCGCAAAACAAACGAACAAGTTCTCGAACAACTAGGAAAAAAATGCGAAGTTTTAAATTCCATAGAAATCAGGAAATTGGAATACTTGGGGCACATCATGAAAGGTGAAAAGTACGAACTACTAAGGAATATAATGCAGGGTAAAATCAAAGGTAGAAGAAGCGAAGGAAGACGTTAAATCTCGTGGCTACGCAATCTCCGTGAATGGTTTGGATGCAGTTCAATTGAACTATTCAGGCGAGTAACCAATACAATTATAATTGCCAGAATGATTTCTAATCTCCGATAGGAGTGGAACTTGAAGAAGAAGAAACTGATCACAATCTTTAGCAGTTTTGCCCCAAGGCGCTGGTTTCTATTATGGAGGATAGAAGATCTACAGGCCATAGCGCCCTTGGTGGGAACTCTTAAATTTGAGGTAATTAGCAATTTATTCCGTGGATTCCTTGAATTCCATGGACAGACCACAACACAAATAATTCAATGAGCTAAAAGTCAGCAAACGGCTTTCTAGCTAGGTCCATCTCCAACAATTAAGATACTTTAGACGAGTTATGAGAACCGACACAGAAAATATGGAAGGACTTAGACCTTCTAGGGTCTAAGATCTTAGATCCATAGTAGACATGTAGTACAAATAGACTGACTGCTGCCATACATCGCGTTTTCCTAGGTGTGACAGGAAAAATTGACGCAAAGTAGTCTCTGCGTCAGTGCCTAAATGACCAATGTGAAGAGCACGTGATCAAGAAACCCGGTCTATTAGAAAGAGATGCATGAACTGCTCTGAGTCAGTTTTCTCTGTCGCACTGGAGGATTGGGCCTGTATTGCAACAGTCAGTCTATTTGTATTATATGCCTGTGTATGGATCGCTACCTAACCTAACCTAAACTATGCATGAGATAAAAGAGCAAGTTATTAATTATGACAGAATGCATCAAAATGCTTAAGTGCAGTTTCTTGGCTGGTAGGCCAGTGATCAGTTTTTATATCTTCCCAAGTCTATTTTAGAATCCTGATATTATTGCGGTAATAAATCTGTACTATCTACGACTTCTACGAGTGTATTTATGCTAATGATGAGTTTACGTGTTACCAGCGTTTCATAGCTATTACGATATACCGTGAAAATATCGAATTATGACATTATCCACTTACTAGTTATATGTATTCATTACAATTAGAAATATAATGTTCGAAAAATATCTAACGGCTGTTTTTGTTTCAGGTATGTTTGTGTATTAGATGCGATATTCCATGAATGGTAAGCGAATTTTAAAATATTTTATCCATCGCTAATCGTTTCCAGTTACATATTATTATAGTTTAGCACTGTTTGGTTCCAAAATTTTAATATAATATATGTATTACTATTTGGAACAAATGTTGACATGACGTTGTGTCATGTCAACTCTAGCGATATCTCCAGTTTTCATATTAGCTTGTAACTAATCTTTGTCATAGTGTTTGCATGTATAGTTTATGAGTTTTTTTCCCTTCGCTAGATATGACATTTCTATACCTGTATCGTATCTTGTGTGTTAATATCCATTTTCCACATCCCATGTTCCCGTTTCCTAGTATGTCGGCTTATATTATTCTTTATTTTTATCAAATATTGAAGATGGGCTCTATTTCACATATCTGCCCACATAACACCTATACATTTGCCTATCTTGTTATCGTCTACGTCTATTACGTTTCGGTTCTGGTTTCAGATGCGATGTTAAAAGTCATCTGAGAGAGTTTCTTATGAATGAACTGTACTTAGGTAATAATTAACTGGAACATATTGACCAATGGTGGGAAATACTTAATGTGGGAAGTAAACGGTAATTGAATCTTGGAAGAAGACTGTCATTGCTGAGAAGTTTAGGGGAATTATTACAATGCAGTTCAGTAGAACTGTTTGGGGCTGCAGTGGACAAACTAAAAATAGCCAGGGTGATCTATTTCCTTTTTCACGAGACCGCACTAGAAAAAGAATAACAGGACAGGATACAAAAAAGACATATTCACCATAGGACAGAACTTAGGCCTAATATGCCCAATGCAGAAAACGAACTGGAATGTCAGGCCGTTTGAACATTAACAAGATCTACTCTGCACCAAGTTATTAAAAAATCACTGCTTCGAATTCCATGGTCAGATCCATGCTACGAATGTCTTGGTTCTACATGAAATTAAACCCAATATCTCTAAAAATCTCCAAAATCGACCAGTTGCTGGTCCAAGGAAGGCTTCAAAGTCAACGCCATCGCGACAGATCTCTACAGCGACAGGCAGACAGAAAAGGCTTCTCAACCATCGGTATACTGAGTCAGTACATGTAACAGATGGCCGTGACCAGTGGATGAATATCATCAATCAAACTAGGCAAGCTGCTGAAGCTCAATGATGAATGACAACACATTTGCTAAGGAGTTCACGACTATGATGATGTCCACTTAGATAGCAGTATAACATCATAAGACCAATCCTGTAAAACTGTGAATTAACTAGGGATTGCGAAAAAAATAAGGAAGAAAGAAGTCAATAAGTTGATAAATTCAATAAAGTATTTCGCACAAACTATTGCAAACAAAAAACATCTCTATAGAGACAGAATACCGATGATACCCAATAAGAAATTCAGAAAACTAGAAAATAAATCGTTAGATCAACAACATTTAGAAAGGTTGTTTCCCCCAGCAGATGGAGCAGCCCTGACTTCTTTGCTAAGAAGCTAATAGAAGAAGAGATAACGGTAATTATGAGTGGTTAAAAAAGAAAAAGAGGTACGTATATAGACAAAAGGAAATAGAGAAAGATGTAATTAGTTATTAAATTATTAAACTTGGCAAAGTTATAATTATTATTAATTATTATTTACCTAGAAAATACCACAAGTAAGCAATTCGCTGGAAACTGGTCATGGTTAATACAAATAATTTAGAATAAGGAAATCGATAAAGAGAATAAATATAAAAAGAATTTTATTACTATGAACTGTTAAATAAAATATGACGTTTACTGAAAGTTCCTATCGATTTTCTACTTCCAAAAAAATAAAAACAAATCATTTCAATTCTGCACAATTTAGTTAGAGCGATGCTATAAATTTTCTATTTAAACTGAGTTTATTTCGCTGTCCATTTCGAGTTTTCTTCAGACAGTGGGCGATAAAAAGCCGACAATTCTCGGAAAAGCACTAAATTATCTAGGAAATTTTTAATGAGGCATGGAAACGGAAAAAATATTAGATTGTTGGGGACTGCTGGACATAAATATGCCGCCAGAGACTGGGGAATGCTAAGTTATGCGTCTAGGCGTACCCGGGATGCTCGTATAACAACAGCGAAATGCACTTCTCAGTCGCTCTTGCAACTATACGCCTTTTGCGCTGCCGAGATATGTTCCTCCGTCTTGACCCGATGTCTTATAATTTTGAGCAGAGTGAAGCGAGTATTTATTATTTATTTAACATTATATTCAGTTTTTTAAAAGCATACTTCTAATTTGGCTGTCGCTGGCTATAATTTGAAAGCCAGGATGGAGAATATTTTCAAGAAACCTATTAGACAAATGGCATTCATGTCATTAATTTACAGACTAAATTTTCCTCTTAAGCCTTATTGATGTTTTAAAGCTGTTTAATTTTCCGTAACGATTCTTTCATGTTTTGAACTATTAAGCTTCTTTAAATATGTCTAGGTTGGTAATAGAGTTATTTGCTTGTAGCTTTTTTTTCTCGTACTGGAACATAGTTTAATTTTTCACAAGCATTTCCAATAGTGGTCTTTGTGTAGGTTTATGCCTGTTTACCCATTTTGTTGTTACCTCTGTTACTGTATTCTTTCAATTTGCTTTCTTACTTGCAACAACAATTCCATAGTTTTCGGATCACTGAGAGTCCTTTGTTTATTTGTTACTGCTTCATTAATGTTCCGTGAGAAGTCCGAGAAGTTCCGAATCCGTTACTTAAAGAACCATTTACCGTTTTGTCACTGGAATCCTTTAATTTAATTATAAATTAAATTCATTTTTGAAATATTTGTAAACCAAATATTTAAAACTCCAGTAAATTTTATTTTCGAAAGTTGGCATTAAATCCCGCCCTCTGCGGAAGATTCTGAAAGTACATCGTCTTGACAGCCGTAGTACCGTCAGAGGAGCACTTCGTCCCTTCGTCGCTGGATCTGGTCGAGTGAAGGTCGTTTGTGATCAAGTAGTGCGGCTCGAGGTGCCATTTTCATGAATCTGGTTTAAGTTTATTTTATTTTTTTTACGAAGAAGCTGTTATTTTAGAAGGAAGCCATTTTGTTACTTTGTTGTTTTTGGGAAAAACTTTAAGTTTTGGACCACCTCAGCCGGTAAGATGAATTTATAAATAAATTATATGAAAAAACATGTCAGATCATCCGCCATTGTTAGTGAAATTCAAATCAATTTTAATCCTTTCTCGATAGATATTTCACACATCTTATATATGTCCCATTCTACTTTATTTCATTAATACCTAAATACATTACAAGTATTAGATTTTATAATTATTTCAAATTTTATTTCTTTCCAAGGATGAAAGCAAACAATTATCTATTTCAATTCCATACCGTTTAAACCGGCTAATATTTCTTTTTTTTTATTCTATAATGTATACAGACCATGCCTTCCGTAAAACTATCTATTTAATATATCCTATAATAACATTGTCATACTATCCCAAGGTCGTTATTTACTGAAACCCATTAACAGTTTTTATTTCAATTTGTTGACCTTTCTTGGTTTTTCCTTACCTTTTTGTATGAACAAAAGACTTGGAGTAACACAACTGTTCTTTTTAGCCTACTTCCGGAATCCAGTGACAAGTCAGGGAAGAAAAACCTTTTCAGTTTGTTTTATGGGAGAATATTTATTGGGACAAGGGGAAGAAAAATTTTAAGTTTAGGGAGTTAAGAATTTGAAGGACTTAATTTAAACGTACCTCCTGATATGGAATCCAGGTTTGGAGTAATACCCACCTGCACCTAGTTCTTCACCGGATCATCTCCAGGGAAACCTACAGAAACCGGCAGGAAGAACTGATTTTTATTTTTTTTATTTTCTATTCAAATATTTTAAATAATTCTACATCCTCTTCAAGGTTTATCTTTAGTTCACTTTAATTTCAATCTATATATCATTAATAATAATTACCTTCACCTTTCTAAAACAATAATCATTATGAATCAATTAAATTATTTATTGTCTACCAAGGGATGAGATCATAACTCTCCCTTGAATCTCTCTTTGTTAGGTTATTGTGTGCACACATATCCGGAGAGTTTCATTTCATTTGAAAATTTAAACATTTACTAAACGAAAACTAAATTATTAGTGAGTAGTATATTTTATATTTCTATTCTATATATAATTATTGAGTATAACCTTTGTCAGCATTTAAAATTAAGAAGTACATTAGGGGGGAAATTGTTTTATAATTATATTCAGGGATTTTACTCTAAATATAGATAAGTTAATTGTATGTAAGAGGTGGTGGGTCATATATAAGTGTTTAAAATAGTCTGTACATAAAATTGGTCCTTATTAAAGTTGGGTTAAAACAATTTAATATTTCAATTAGTACCTATCTTTCATATTTCAGCAATACAAGGTATCTCGGAAGAAAACATTCAACTTCCTGGTGCCCAAACATTCAGTAGAGCAACTTTATCTTTCATCTGTTTATTTCTTGGTGGTTTTCTTGTCATTAGTTCTTATATCTTACGGTCACTGTAGGGCATGCAAATTGGCCGAATCCCTCTTTGAGTGTCAAGAGGTCATTCTCCTGCATAGTCGCTAGCCAACATTAATTTTGTTATATATAAATCTTCATATTTACCTTTTTTATTTCTTTTACATAATTTATCTCTATCTAATCCCTTCTATCTTCTGTTATTCCAGATATTAGTCCGTTGGTGTATCAAGGTACATTTTAGAGTTAACCCTATTGCTACACTGCACATTTTTGCTACACATTCCTCATTTTTGTTACATTTCCCGGAACTCAACAATTTTTGTTACACAAAGCAATGGATGATCAGTCCCGACAGAACTTTAAAACATTAATAAAAAACCCAGATATTACTTGGTACCCGAAATCAAGATATCTTTAACTTCTACTCGTCTGTACTGCTTATTTCATAGAATTAGCAACCACGACGGAGCTTAAAAAGCCCCTCTACAATGACTTGGCAGCTCTGAGACCTTATGATGTCTTAGGTCTGTTTGGTTTTAATTCATCACTTCCTCTGTGTCCTATATTTAGTCAGATGAAATGCTAATAACTTTTTCTAAATACTTTATGTTCAATCGTCCAATAACCATCAGATTGTGTTTGCGATATCTGATTTCTTTGTTTAGATTATCTATCACGGTCAAATGTTGGTAATTCCATAATTTAAGAATTAGCCAGACGAAAATGTTGTCTTGATTTTACTAAATAGCATGCTGTTTTCAGATTGGATAAGAATCCAGTTCTTTTGAAAAACTACAACAAGTAAAAATACTTGAAAATGAAAACAACTAACTTTTCTGCTTCTAAACAACATAGGTCTTCGTATCGTAGCGCTAGGACTTCAAGTATAGTAGTGTTAAATCCAAAGTGTATCTATGAGTTTGTATTAGAATTTTTGAGTAAATTTAGTTGGCAGATGGGTGAGTGATTGATTAGATATATGTCTTGGTGACGCTCATTCATTGATTCGTAGTTTGAAACTGCACATTTCGGTGTAGTTATAAAATTAACTAATAGTTTAGATATTTTTTGTCGTGTTCTGTACTCCAACTAGAGTTAAGCGACCAACTAGAGTTAAGCGATGTTGAACTAGTAATGTTGCCTTTTACAGCTTTACCATTAAAACGGTTTTCGCATTTATCTGAGTAGAATCTGCTCGTATATTGTATCCTTTATTGACTATTTACATAAAACTTTTCTGAAAACTTCAAATGGCACTAATTGAAGAGAGTATCAATAATTTTGGATCATTTCCAACTGAGGCGAAAACATACTTCCGATATTCAACTACGTTTCAAAGTAGTCCAATTACCGTTCCACCGTTTTCTTCCAGAAATATCGTCTCTCGACTACAGCATTTCTAAAACTTTGTAGAAGTGTAATAGTTCCCGAGTTGAAAATTATTCTGATTTAGATGTTCTCCTTCCGAAAATAGCTAACACGATTGCAGAAAGTGAGAGAAACAAGAAGGCCCCTTCCTGCTCGTATATTCTTACGCTCGGACAGTCATCTGTTGCCCAGGGAGGTGTTGTACATGAAATATTAAGGTAAAATGTCATATTTATACTTCTTACTACGATCATAAATCAAGGGGTTAGATACCGCGAACATACAGAGAAAAATCTTAACTAATTTATACAGGAGGATTCAACTCTTACATATAACCATTTCAAAACAATTTAATATACATCATATTGGACAGTCTAAAGCATCTCTTTATTATTTAATTATTAAAGCATTCGAAGAAAAAAGTTTGAGCCTTTAGTTTCTTTGTCGTGTGTGAATTTTTCGTGTCTTAATTTGATCTTTTGTTTGATCAATTATTTTAACTTTTATATTTCATTATTTTCTGTTAGGGTTTATTTTATGTGAATTTAGTTCACATAACTTTTTCGACAGCTCCCTACATGCAAGGTCGTCATTTCCGCCCACTCTCTGATATTCTTCACAGTATACATAACTTTTTAGATCGGAAGAGCTTTGGTGAAATTGCCTCTCTGGTATTGTCGGACGTCTCTGGTAGTGGGACATTCTGGAGTGTTTTCATAAATGTTTACCTTAGCTTTTTCTATTACTTCCTTGGGATATATAGAATTGAAAGCCTTCTCGAAATATATGAACCTTAATGATAGCGGTATTTCATAATTTTTAGCTCTACTCATTCGCGCAAGAAGCTTCAAAATAATTCCGAACATTAAATTATTTAAATAGAATCTATTTCTAATCTCACGCTTTCTATCCAATTCTATATCTTTTATACACAGCGGACATTCCAACATCTAGTGCAACTACTGTTGCAACGTATGCAGATGCGACTGCTATCCTGACATCCCACACAGATCAATCAACAGCATCAAGAAATCTTCAATCAAACCTAAATAGAATTCAGCAATGGATGAAAGTATGGTGCATCAAATCTAATGTAACTAAGTCAATACATGTTACATTCACGCTACGTAGAGAAACATACCCCACTGTGTATATTGATAATTGTCTAATTCCTCAATCCGAGGACGCTAATAATATCTTGGCATGCACTTGGATCGCCGTCTAACTTGGAAAAAAAACATATTTTTAACAAACGAAAACAGCTTGAACTTAAATCTAAGAACTATGTATTGGTTCATTGGACGCAATTCAAAACTATGTTTGGATAACAAAATTTTACTCTACAAGTCCATCCTCAAGCCCATATGGACTTATGGGATTCAGCTATGGGGCAATGCTAGCGTCTCTAATACAAACATCTTTCAGAGATTCCAAAACAAGGTGCTGCGTGCCATAGTTCAATGCGCCTTACTATGTATCCAACGAGGTGATTCAACACGACATCCCCCTAGAATCCGTGAAAGAAGCCATACATTTTTAGTGCTAAATACTGTGAACGAGTGCTACTGCATCCTAATGCGTTTGCTCGACAACTAAATGTGCGGAGCGTCTTTGAAGTGCGTAGACTAAAACGGCAATTGCCGTCCGACTTGTCCAACTGTACTATAATAAGTGTATTCAACTAATGAAACTTTAATTTTAGAATTGCAAATAGTTTACTCACTGGAGTAACTCTCTACATCTCTGCATTTTTTACCATACCAAATGCTTAATGCTCAATGGACAGATTGTTGTACTCAATGGAGTTAATAAAAAAAATTCTAAATTCAAAGTTATTCTCAAAAAGAAAAGCTAAAACTCCAGAGTCACTAATGAGTAACATAATTTACCGAATAAATTGCAGTCAATGTCAAAGTTGTTATATGTCAAGTCAACAGTAGCTTAAACAACGTGTCACTTAACAAAAAAGTGACTGTAACGCAAGAAAAAACTCTTGTACCTTAGTGGACCACCACTTGAACACAGGACATAATTATTTGACTTTAATAATGTAAACATTTTAAAAATCGACTTTTCCTTGAAATGATACATATTAACAAAACTCCTGAATCTATCAACTATAAGACTGACACCATCCAGCTGAGAAATATCTACTTCTTAGAGTGCCGTCTCCCTACGGAGGTTGGCAATCATAATGGCAATTTTTATTTTAGAACTTGCTGCTCTAAACAAATCAATCGATCTGCATTGGTACCAATCACGTAGATTCTTTAACCATGAGTTCTGCCTTCGGCCAACAGATCTTCTTCCTTGAATCTTTCCCTGTATTATCAGTCTCAAAATTTCATATTTTGGAACCCTCATCACGTGGCCTAGGTATTCCAGTTTTCTGGTTTGTATAGTGGTGATTAGTTCTGTTTCTTTACCAACCCTCTCCAGTACTTCTTTATTTGTAATTCTATTAGTACATGATATTTTCAATAATCTGCGGTATAACCAGAGTTCGAAGGCCTCGATTCTTTTTAAATTACATTTTTTTAAATGTTCAAGTCTCAGCTCCATATAATAAAATTGAAAATATATAACAGCGAATGGTACGTAGTCTGATCTCCAAATTTAGATTTTTGCACGTTAGGAGTGGCTTCATTCGTATAAATGCTGATCTGGCAATCTCTATTCGTCTGTTTATTTCTACAGTATGATCATTGGTTTCATTGATCAAAGTTCCCAAATACTGATATTTTTCTACTTGTTCTATCACGTTACCATTTATTGTCAATAGGTGATGTATATTTTGTGGCCAATTGTGAAAATATCTACTGCAACATTCTAAATAATATATGATATGATAGATCTTAACCTTTAAATAACAATACTCACTTAATCTTTTAGTAATTATAGTTTATTCGTCTTCCGGGTTTGGACCGTGTCATTTGTGAGTGACCCAAAAGTGGGTTCATCTCGACGTTTCGCTACAATTGTATGTAGCTTCTTCAGGAGAACAAAGAAAAAGAAATCAAAAGACAGGTCCTGTCTTTTGATTCGTCCTGAAGACGAATAAACTATAATTCTGACTCTGGCCGTGGAAGCCTACGATTTCATCTTTTAGTAACTTTACTTGAAATTTTATTTCATTTCCCAATATCAGTATTACAATAACTGACTTTATACCATCAATTGCATTTTATAGATCAATTTAACATATTCCTGATTATTTCTCATTCCTCTAATATTAATTGCGTCTTTCCTTCTTGCAATATCGATAACACTGTCATAATAATTGTTTACGGTAAAAATTACTCAGTAAAAATTGCCCAATATGAGAATTCACTCTATAAAATATAATGTATTGCGGTTAGAAACAAAACGAAGAAACAGAAAACATAAACATCGAACAACTAAACCAGAAAATAGTCAAAGCTCTGAAACAAGCACAAGAAAAATGTTGCCCAAAAAACCAAAAAGACGAAGAAAAACTAAGTCTAAGCACGAAAACTCTATTAGAGGAATGAAGACAACTAACAGATAAATACAGAACCAATCTAACAAAAATGAGACAACTAAACAAACAAATCACTAAGAACATCAGAAAAGATATCAGAGACTACAACACCAGAGAGATATCAAAAGTCATAGAAGAGAACAAAAGTTTAAAAGTCTTCAGAAGGAAACAACAAATAGGAAAGAAAAATATTTACAAACTCAAAAACACAAAGGGCGAAATAATAACAGATAAACAGGAAATTCTACAAACTGTCGGACAATTTTACAGCGAACTCTACAGCAAAACAGAAGAAAATGTTCCAACTGACAAGATACCAAAGGTTCTAAACCAGGGCTCGGAAGACATACTAGATGTTACTGTTGATGAAATCAAAAAAGCTCTCCTATAAATGAAAAATAATAAGTCACCTGGCGACGACGGGGTCGTTGCCGAAGCCATAAAATTAGGAGGCGAGAAACTGATACAAATGCTTTCCATACTTTTCACAGAATGCCTTGAAAGAGGAACAACACCATCACAATGGCAAAATGCAGTGATCATTCTAATGTTTAAGAAAGGAGATTTAACAAATCTCGTAAACTATAGACCAATCAGCCTCATCTCACACATATACAAGCTTTTTACAAAAGTCATAACAAACAGACTTTCGAACAAAATGGACTTTTACCAATCATGCGAACAGGCAGGATTCAGGTCAGGCTTCGGCACAAACGACCATCTACAAGTTATTAAAAGCCTCATCGAAAAATGTATGAGTACAATAAACCCCTCGTCCTAAAATGTATTGAGTACAATAAACCCCTCGTCCTAATATTTGTGGATTATGAGAAAGCATTCGACACAGTAAACCACCAGAAAATGCTAGAAGCTTTAAAAGAGTGCCGAATAGATCACCGCTACACCACTGTCATCAAAAATATCTATGATAATGCCACGGCATGCGTCAGACTCCATGAAGATACACACAAGTTCAACATTCATCGTGGAGTTCGCCAGGGCGACACCATTTCACCAACACTGTTTACAACATTATTGGAATATTATGTGTAAGCGTGCAAACCTAGACGAAAAGGGCATAAACATAAATGGAGAGCAGCTTAGTCACCTCAGGTTCGCGGACGATATAGTCCTGATAACAGACCGCATAGATCATGCCATCAAAATGTGCGAAAGACTCTACCATGCCTCTACACAAGTGGCTTTAAAGATCAATAACTCAAAAACACAAGTGATGACAAACCTTGTTCTGAGTGAGAACATCAACATAGCTGGAACAAGTATAGAATAAACATCAGCATACAAATATCTGGGACACGAAATTCGCTTAAGTAGAGATAACCAGACCAATGAACTAATACGTAGAATAGGGTTGACATGGGCAGCTTATGGAAAGCTAAGAGATGTTTTCCAATCAGCTCTTCCCATCTGCTTGAAGAGAAAAGTCTTCGATCAATGTGTGCTGCCGGTTCTAACCTATGGTGTGGAGACGCTAACACTTATTAAGACGTCCGCAAACAAAATTCGAACAACACAGAGGGCAATGGAACGGTCCATGTTGGGATTAACCCTGAGAGACCGAATACCTAACACAGAATTGCGCCGTAGATCGGGAGTAACCGACGCAATCAAAAGAATATCAACCTTAAAATGGAACTGGGCAGGACATGTCGCGAGAACGAAGGACGGCAGATGGACAAAACGCATTCTTGAGTGGAGACCCAGACAAGATGCCTTTAGGAATAGAGGACGACCACCAACAAGATGGACGGATGACCTGAAACGGACACATCAAAATTGGATGCAGGCGGCTCAGGACAGAAATTTGTGGGGTGAACTACGGGAGGCCTATGTTCAGCAGTGGACGAGTATGGGCTGAATGATGATGATGATGATTGCGGTTACCATAACTCGATACTAAAAAGTAAAATCAAACAAATGTCATTTAGATTACCTACCAAAATTTAAATTTTTACTCGTTTAGTTGTTGTTTACATCCAATTTGAATTTTTTTACTATAACAATTATAGAGAAAAACGCCCGTAAGCAGTGGACCAGACACCGCCGAACTTTTAATAAGAGCATCACACTCTCATTTGTATAATAAAAATCGTTCATGAAAATCATAGAAAGTTGTTTTGTTAATTAAAGAAATTACGATTTAAACATTGCGATAAAACCATATTTATTTTTCTCTTTTCCGAAAACTGTGAAGATTGCTTTTAAGTAAACGTTCGTATAAAAGCCGTTTCGATTATACGCACAAAGAAAACCGTTTTTAGCAAAACGGAAATCATCCACGGTACATTTCTCTTTGATCCCAATTCGTTAAAGGGTCAGAAGGACCAAAAATTACCGTTCACACGCCTCCCCTCTACCGTTACAATTTCATCAAAAAACAGAAGGGTGGATATAAGATTTACAGATGACCGCAACCCTATCGAGACTCTAACGAGAATCTTTCCCAGATTTAATTGAGCCAGCACGTAGGGCAAGGGTAAAGGACCGGTATGCTAAAATGAGAAAAACAACGCAAGAAAAAATATGAGAGTAAAGCGAAGGAGGTGTAAAGGAACATCTGTTCTTTAAAAAACGTTGGCTATACATAATTCGAGCTTACAAGTGTTCTGACAGTCGACAGTATTTATACTAAGGGGTATATTTAAATGCTAATAAGAGAGCAAGACCGGGCGAATTGTCTTTTTATTCTTTTACACAGATGTGCGAGTTATTAGAATTGCCATGCTCTGTATTTTGTCGACAGTTTATGTTTCTTTCGAAAAATATGGGTCTCGCCTTTAAAAATCCGCCATACAGTCTCAATTTTGCATAAAAGATCAATACTAAAATACTTCCGTTTCTACAGTCTCTTAAATTATTACTAAACCGAAAACAGTTCATATGATTTATTTTCTGTGGTTATAAAAATGTAAAATTATTTTTAAATCAAATATTATTTACTAAGAGTATGGATGCGCTGAAAGAACTATTAAAGTAAGCCGAAGGCCTATTCATTTAATATGTAGAGGAACGTTTCGCAATTTTATTAAATAATAATTTTTATTGGAAGTATTCATATAGAGAAACCATACAATACATAAGGAAAAATAGAAAAAACGAAAAAAAAAGTAGTTCAACCAGGATTGTGAACAAAGTTAAAAGCTAAAACCAACAAAAGGATGGGGCCACTAACAAGATCAACAGATGATAATGGAGAAGCTTAACGTAAATTTAAAACAGAAACGACAAAAACGTTGAGAAAGAAAAAACAATGCGTAGAAAATGAGATAAAGCAACTTGAAAGCAATCACAGTTTTATAAGTAAATTAAAACACTAAAGACACACTAAGATTATTGACACCCAATTAAACCAGACAATGCGAATGATCTCATTTACAATTGGACTCACACCGAACTATTGGCTTCCCATTCTGAGTCATATTCCGTCAACGCCGAAACTGGGAAGAAGTCATTTCCTTCTCAGAGAATATCGAAAAATCGAGGCTCACCATCAACTACCCATCCACCGTAATAAGCTTGATATTAAAATTAATAGGCTGCGCTCCAGATATCCACCGTTGCTAAGAGCCAACTCCTTAGATCAGGAACATTTCAACCTCACCAATGCTTGGAGAAGACAATGGGAGAGCGACTCACCACAGAAAGCACACCAAATGGCCTGTATCGCCAGGCTTTGAACTGATCCGCAATACATGGACAACACTAAACAGAATAAGAACAAGCAGCGGTAGATGTGCTGACAGCATATAGACGGGGAAAAGCCCTTACTCCTTAATGTGACTGTGATAAACAACGTGCAAACAAAAGGAGTACAACTTAGCAGAAACCGAAACGGAGTTTTCCAATGCTTGAGGAAATAAAGGCAGCACTACTGGCACTAAGAAATAACAATGCTCAGGGCTTAGATGGCATTCATACGGAAGATATACATAAAATAGGTAAAGAAATAATAAATAAGACTTACTCACAATCAATTTAATTTAACTATCAGACGACCGGTTTCGCTTTCTACAATATGCAAAGCATCCTCAGGTCTCGATACAAAGTTAAACAAATGATGCCGGTACTCTATTAATAGATGGATGGTAGAACATGTTTGAAACTACTTTATATTGTTGAATGGAGAACTCAATACTATTATTGCAGTTGTTTGACAGTAAACGGGAAGTTCTTGAGGAGATAGATTTGATCCAATGAATTTGAGATATGTGTGAGATTGTTTGTTAAATGTAACAAACAATCTCACACAACAATTTAATCAAAATAATTTAACAAACAATCTTACACATATCTCAAATTCATTGGATCAAATCTATCTCCTCAAGAACTTCCCGTTTACTGTCAAACAACTGCAATAATAGTACTGAGTTCTCCATTCAACAATATAAAGTAGTTTCAAACATGTTCTACCATCCATCTATTAATAGAGTACCGGCATCATTTGTTTAACTTTGTATCGAGACCTGAGGATGCTTTGCATATTGTAGAAAGCGAAACCGGTCGTCTGATAGTTAAATTAAATTGATTGTGAGTAAGTCTTATTTATTATTTCTTTACCTATTTGAAATGGACTCACACAAGCAACACATTCATGATATACATAAAATTTTTCTAGATTTTAAACAAACTTATGGCTCTGTAAACAGAGATACAATGTGAAAGGTAATGGTAGAAATGGGAGTACTCAGAAACCTGGTAGGGTTAGCTCAGATATGTATACAGAATTCATGTGCACGTATCAGAAATGGTATCAGTACATTAGATGAGCCTCAAATTAAAATGGGCCTAAGACAAGGCGATCCTCATTCCCTTTTGACACTAAACTTTGCATTAGACAGCAGTTATGAAAGCACAACCAGAATTAATAAATGGCTTTGCTTCACAGGAAGTAAAAATACTTACTTACTGACGATGTCGATACAATTGTACAGTCCACCAGAGCTGCGAAAGTTTTGACTCTTATTCAAAGCAGGGCCAGGGAAATAAGCCTTAAGGTCGACGAAGATAAGACCATGTACATAGTAGTTACCAGAAATCCAAGACCAATAATTAGACCAAGACCAAGAAGTTGACAAAAAATTGATATACATACTTGAAGCAGTGGAAACAGCCGAAAATAGTTATTACCGTTATTACTCTTAACGCGGAAGATGCTACGAACGATATTTGGGTCATGTAGAGACGAGGTACCAACAGAGTGGAGACGAAGACATAATCAGAAATCCCAAGCAATCCATGAAGAAGAAAACATAGTACGATACATTAAGGAAAACCGGATAAGATGAGCAGAACATGTACTAAGGTCAAAGGATAAAAGACTACTAGATACAACTTTCTGGGAAAGGCCCAATGGCAGAGGGTCAGGTGATCTTCTTCTTCTTTATGCACCATGTTCTTTCAGAACGTTGGTTCCCATCATAGCTATCTCAATTTTACTCACTGCCACCGTAAATACCATACTAAGCTCGCAAATTCTTCAGTCATGAAGTTTTTGATCATCCTGGAATGCGTTGGCCTGCTATTTTCCCATGGATAATATTTTTTTAGCAATCTATATTAATTTGGGACCTTATTTTAATGCTTTTTTATAATCTAGGTAGTCTTGCTAAGACGTTCTAGTATTGTGAAGTTTCAAATCTTGTCGAAGATCTTAGTTGCGGTAAATAAGAATTGTAATTTGTTGCTACGTTTATGTTTGTAACCAACACAGCTATCGACTTATAAATAAATTCTGATAGTGTAGTTCATACACTTTTTGAACTTGACTAATTAATAAACGTAATAAATTGTTCAGCGTCAAATTATATATTTGGAAGTTGCATTTACATTTCTGGAAGTACCAACTATGTACATGAGTCAACTTCTGTTATTAATAACATTGTGGCTTATCTAATCCAGCTGCAATAAAATATTCTTAAGAAAGCGCACGTATTTAGACATAAACAAACGAAATAAGTGTTACCTAAATCTTTTTGTCAAAAGTTGTTGGAATCGTACACGAATGGACCTTTTTGTAAAGCTCGCTCTCTTGCAATTAGAAACTTACATTTGTACAATGCTAGAAGGCTATGTGAATGAATTCTCAGCAATGGCGTCTTGAGTCTTGTGTATGTTAATGAGTTCTCTAATGGCGAAGTTTTATCAGTGAGTTGCAGCTTTTAAACTTCATCTCCTCTCGCAGATTTAAGCTATAAACTATCAAGTAAGTGTCTTCTTAAGAAAGTAAGTATAAACGTCTTAAAGACGCGGTTTCTACTTTATGTTACGAATCTATTTCAATGGATTTAAATATGCTGAAGTTGTTTGAATCTAGCCAAAAACGTAACATAAATCATTGTTGACATTAGCAAATCGAGTATTTATGTTTCTAATTTAGTCCGATAGTTCAAGCAAACTGCGATATAACAAAAATGAAACAGTTTGCTAGCTTTCTCCTGAGAGACGCAAAGAACAATTGTTTTAAAATTCGTGAACAACTTTTCACTAGTCACGTTTATTGATATTTGTAGGTTGATAATGAACTTTTTGAAGGTGGTAAGCAGTGATTTGTTCGACACGATTCGAAATATTCATGAAATCTTTTGATTTATTAGGTTTCGCCAGCAAATGCATTTTATGTAATTTATTACGTATGACTTCTGTGGAGACAAGCTCTTGAGGAGAATGATTTAAGATTAGTAGGATAAAAATAGATAGTAAAGTAGGTACCTAGAATCGGTATTACAGAGTAATGGGGAAATATATGAATGCAGTAGAATTAGGTTGTGATGGAGGAAGTTACGGGAAGCGAGTAGTGTGTTGTGTGCCGAAAAGATGTCTATGAAACTGAAGAAAAGATTCTATAAAACTAACTTAAGACCAGCCACGACGTACGGAATTGAATGTTGGGTAGCTAAAAAAGAAAAAAAAAACAAGGAATACTTAGTGGATTAGTAGAGTGACAAAAATGGATAACATTAAAGAATGAGAGGGGAATATTAGGGCGACACTATTTGATGCAAAAATGAGATATTACAGGTGAAAATGGTTCGGATATGTCGAGACGTTATTCACCCAACACGAAGAATTGCTAATTTTCAAGTTGTTGAAAGTAGTATGAGAGGAACACCAAAGAAGACCTACGAGAAGTCGCTAAGACAATACATGTCGGTAGAGGGGAAGCCAGCCACGTATGCGGATAAAGACAAAGAGAATGATGAATGAGAATAATTATATTCTCCTCTTAAGTGCCTTCTCTGTTAAGGTTGGCGATCAATATGCCAATTTCTCCCTATTCTGGGCTTTATGAATTCATTCATTTCCTCTTGTGTGTGTCAAATCTCAGATGTTTCGTAGCCAAGATTTTTTCTTTCGTCCTATGACCCATTTACCTTCAATCTTGCCTTCTAATATTACTTGGAGCTGCTTAAATTCCCTATGGCGCCTTATGTGTCCTAGATATGATGTATTTCTAATATTGAGTGTATGGACCAGATGAAGGCGTGTGTTCATTACTCTCAGTACTTCTTCATTCGTAGTTCTGCTGGTCCAGCTTATTCTTAACATTCGGCGGTACATCCACATTTCAAATGAATTTAATTTGTTGAAGTCATACTGTTTTAATGTCCAGGTCTCACAGCCATATAGTAATAGAGACCATACATAACACTTTAGTGTTCTCAATCTTATTGGGACTGATAGCTTGGGGTTACAGAGCATTTTACGCATATTCATGAAACCAGCTCTTGCTATTTCAATGCGTCTTCTAATTTCTTTTGAGTGGTCTAATTGACTATTTAGCTCTCTGCCCAGGTATATGAAGCTTTGGGGACTCTGAAGGGTGATACAATTTATTTGTATGTTAGGTGTAACTTGTTCATGGATTTTTTTGTGGAATACCAGAATTTTGGTTTTTTAAAAGTATGTCCAAACCCAGCCTGTGACTTTCTTCTGATAATATGTTCATCCATTGACTCTGCCACCTTCAGGGAGATCTTCAAGTTATATTCTAGTTATATGTTCGGCATATACATTAAATAATAGAGGGGACAAAATACACCCTTGACGCACTCCTCGTTCTATGTTGATGTATTTGGTGTTTCCGTTCTCTGTTCGAACGCATCCTGTGTGGTTCCAGTATGTACTACTTATGATAGCTATGTCGTGTCCGTCCAACCCCACTTCTTTTAGCACCTCAATCAATTTTCCGTGCTTGATGCGGTCAAAGGCCTTTCTATAATCGCCAAAGTACACACACAGCCGTTTTTGAACCTCAAGATACCTTCCTGCCATCAGCGTCAATCCCATAATTGCTCCTCTAGTGCCTGTACCCTTTCTAAAACCATATTGTGAACATTTATTGTGAATTCGGTTATAAATTAAAAGCATAAAAATCTTAGCGGCATGACTCATTAGGAAAGTTCGATGGTCTTCACATTTCCTTGCTTTTTGTTTATGAGGAAGAGCTATATATGTAGATGTTAGCCAGTCGTGTGGTTTTATGGTTCATATATAATGTTGCAGAGGTATGTTAATTTCCTGACAGCATTATCACTTAGGTGTTTAAAATGTTCGGCTGTTTAGGTCTTCGCTGGGTGCCTTGTTGTTCTTTGCGTTTTTGCATGTATTATGAATTTTTTTCTGTATCATTTATATTTATACACATTCTAATAATTTCATTGCAACCACATGTATGTGGTATGTTTATTTTAGTGTATTCGGATAGTAGAAAAACACCTCGATAAATTTTAGTGGTCCATAAAAATGTGCTGCAAGATATTTAAATTATGATTCTTGGCACCGGCCCAAACACTACTATGACAGAAATACTTTTCTTTCCATAAAACCGTCCCGGCGCATTTTTCTCTCGAGTTTTACATTGCCTGACGCACGACTCGTTTTCGGGAGAAATATTACATTTTCATCAGTTACAGTGGGCATGGAAGTAGGTTAGGGACATAATCTTCAACTTGGAGATATCAATTATAGGCATATATTAGACACTGGTATTAACTGTATTTCATATTTAAGTTAAACTGTACAATCGTCATTATACAGGCTGTGTAAGGTCCAATAAAGGACATGGATTTTTTTAGTGTTTGTCATCACTCTTTGTTTTCAATTATTTCATATATACATAATTTAATTTATATAATACACAATGATTTGTATGTGCAACAAATTTTCATAGATTTCCAGCAAGCATATGATTCCATAAAAAGAATAAAATTGTGGATAACAATGTTAAAAATGGGAATACCAAGAAAATTAGTTGAATTAACGCAAATGTGCGTGTCACACTCGTATGCGCAAGTAAAGATAAAAGCAGAACGTCGATGTCATTTGGTATAAATTCAGGACTTAGGCAAGGGGACCCCTTGTCACCGTTGCTGTTCAATTTTGCTTTACAATATGTATCTGTAGAGTAGGGAGGGCGAGTTAAGTTTCACAGCACTTAGGCCACAATTGACCCATTGTGCATCCTCCCAGGGAGCTGTCACGCTTAGCTCATTGTCCATCCTGCCATTTCTAGGAAGGTGGACAAGCCACCAGGAGACATCTCACTTATGTGGGCAGGTGTGGGCCAGGACTCGCTGAACGCGTACTCTCGTATTAACGATAACTCTGGGCATTCACATAGAACATGCTCTACAGTTTTGTCTTCTCGTTCACACTTCCTACATAGAGGTGTGTCTACTAGCCCCAGTGTGTGGAGGTGTTTGCTTAGTTGACAATGACCAGTTAAGAAACCAACTGCCAAACGTAGATTTCTTCCTGGTCATTCCCAAGTACTTCTTTGATGTTGACTCTCTAAGGTTACTTAGTGTTACCCTGGCAAGTTTACATCCTTTTCCTTCTTCCCATTTTTTTACGGTTTGCGTATGGGAGTGACATTAGACAATTTCCGCGATTGTTGTAGTTGACCAACCAAAAAGATCCCCAGGTCCTAAGAGTCTTAGGCTTGCCGCCTTCCTAGATAATTGGTCAGCAATGCGGTTGCTTTTATTCCTGTGTCCTTTAAACCACTTCAGGATGATGGTATTACCATCCGAAGCTTGAGTTAGTGACTTGTGACACTCCATTATTAAACCTGATGTGACACGTGGTCTATTCAAGGTTAGTAGCGCTTGCCTGCTATCTGTGCAGATCATTATAGTTTTCCCTGCTATACCTTTTTGGGTTATCTCTCTTGCGGCTATGGAGATACCAGTCAGTTCTGTCTGAACTACACTGGCATGTTTGCCCATACCCCACTTTATTCTTAGGTTCAGTGATCTGGAGTATATCCCGCATCCTGAGCCTCCTTTCATTTTGGAGCCATTTTGCTTTACAATATGCAATCAGTAAAATATCGTCTGAGCTGACAGGATTTGCTGATCAAGGATCAAAACTGTTGCTGGTCTTTGCTGATTATATAAATGCAGTCACGCATTCTACAAGAGATTGAGAGAGGTGTTTTCACAGCTCGAGGAGGAAACAGGTAGTATGGGTCTCCGAATATGTGGAAAAAAGACGAAATACATGATAGTAAACAAAAACCCAAGACCAAGAGTTAGGCAGAACGTCAGTAATAGTGGTCACAACTTCGAAGTAGTAAAGGAGTTTAAATACCTGGGGGCTATAATCATAGCTGACAACCACATAGAAAAATTGGTATCAGCAAGGATAGCTGCGGAAAATAGAGCATTATACTCCCTTTCAACATTATTAAGATCGAAGCTGCTAAAAGGAAAATTTAAATTAACACTGTACAAGTCGATTATTCGCACAATTATTACATACGGCACTAAAACATGGACTCTCAACCAGCGAAAAATCAATAAGCTGCTAGTATTTGAAAGAAAGGTTCTCAGAATAATATTTGGCCCTCAAAGTGATGAATTCACAGAGGATTTGAGAAGATTTCGCAATGCTGAATTGGTGACTTTGTATGGAACTGAAAACATAGTTAGACATATCAAGGCAAACCGAATACGATGGGCAGGTCACGCGGTACGATAAGAGGATGACAGTATTGTTTTTTGAAAGACCAGATGGTAGAAGATCAGTAGGCCGACCGAGAAAAAGATAGAAGGATGATGTTGAAGCCGATTTATCTACAATTGGGGTACAACAATGGGAAATAGAAACGCAAGATCGTAGAGGATGGAGGGACGGAAAATTTTGAGATATTTATAAAAAACATTCCTTCCAATATATATGTATTAGACGACGCCTTATACTGGCTTGAACAAAAGTAAATGCAATTTGAATTAAATTAAATAAAAAAAAGTATTCTGAAATACTTTAACGTTTTGATTGGTTATTGAAAAATATTTCCACTAAAAAATTTAATTGTCAAACCCGTCTATACAGTTGTGTCGAGTAAACAACTAACTTAATTGGAAAATATGGAAAATGACAAAAGCGGCTTAATGCAACCTAGTGGGCAAATATTCCAGGCCAAAGCAAAAAGATCATTACAATCTCTTAGAGCTTCAAAAAACCGAACGGAACTTCCTCGTGGTCATTTGTCTTCATCTGGCCGCCAATGTCCCATTTCTTTATTCCATTGGCCATCCTTAAGACGCCCAGTCCATTTCCATTTCAATTTAGCTGCCTGTTTGACAGCATCTTTTATGTTTGTTCTATTACGAATAGTGAAATACCCAGCATCTGTCGTTCCATAGCTCTCTGAGTTTTTTTGATCTTTTCCATGTTTATTTTAGTGAATGTCCAAGTTTGAGCTCCATATGTAAGTACAGGTAGGATACAGCAACTAAACACTTTGGTTCGCAGTCTTGGAGGTATATTTTTATTTTTAAGTACGAGTATGAGTGTCTTCCGAATGCTGCCCATCCCATTTTTACACATCTGCTTATTTCGGTAGCCTAATTTTCTTTGCTTACCTTCACATTTTGACCCAGATATGTATATTCATCTATGTGTTCTATCTTTGTCCCTTCGGTGTTTATCATAGGTTTGCCATTTTTGTTTGACATTAGTTTAGTTTTGCTGAAATTCATTTTCAGTCATTTGTTTAGGGATTCTATCTGTAGCTCCTCAATCATCGTATTCAGTGCATTCCACGTGCCGGCTATTAGTACTACATCATCTGCGTATCTAAGATGGTTTAAGTATCTTCTGTTAATAGGGATTTTCTTATTTTCCCAGTCTATTGACTTAAAGATATCTTCTAGGGCAGCTGGAAATAATTTTGGAGGTATTGAGTCTTTTCTTACTCCTCGAAGCAGATCTTATTAGAACCTAATCAAGTAACAACGTATCTCAGAAATGGATATTAAGCTTTAGTTAAAGTCTGAATTTTTGGACTAAAACAGAAGTAAGGTATACACAAAAAAGCATTCAGCACGCAGTCTGGGAATCTCTACTTTGAATTCTACAATCTACAAATCTGCAAATGGTTTCCAAGTGTTATCGTTGTTATGTATTTTTTAATATTTTACCTTCCAACTTGAAATTATTAATGCGATAAATACTAGATTTAAATTAATAAATCTTGACGTACCTGAAACGTATTTCATCATAATAAACAGTGCATAAGTTTTAATATTGCATTAGGTCTGCTCTGGTTAAGTTAATTCTATGCTTCAGTTGGATTGCATTTAATTGTTTAATCAACTGTCAAAAAGTTTCACACAGTATTAAAGTTGTTAGATAAACTAGATAAAACTTTTATCCGCAAAATGTTTGCCTTTTCATAAAATCTGAATTTAATGCTGTATGAAACATTAGTCTCTCACCAAAGCTTTCGCTAATTAATAATTTTGGAGAACAGATAGAATAGATTAAATTTTCGACCTTTTTTGTACTCTTCCGTCTCTCGCAGTTTATGAAGGTTAATTATAATTTCTGTAGTTTTTTTTTTTCGTGCTATAAAACATCAATGCCACTTCATTGCAAACTCATTTATTTGAATCTTTTTATGTAAAATCATTCATTTGAACATGTGCAGTTGTTAATTATCTTTATACGATTTAAATGTTTTATGTGGCCTTTTATACGAGAAAGTATTCGATACGATAAGCCATCGGAAAATGTTAAAAGCAATGCCGAAGAGACCATCGCTACACTAACATAATCAAATATATCTACCAAAATGCCACAACTAGCGAAAGACTATCTGTATGAGAAACAAAGAAATAAATTCTGTATAGAGCGAGGACTACGCCAAGGAGACACCGTCTCTCTAAAGTTATTCACGACGCTTTTAGAACATACTACTTGTCAGACGGCAGATGTGAACCAGCATGATATCAACATAAATGGAGAGCTCAAGGTCAGTCCCCGCTATTATTATTGCTGTTGATAACTGGGATATTGTGCAGAGTGCATCGTTAAAGTACTTAGGATATGAAACTCGGCTGGGCAGAGATAACCAGACATGTGAGCTCCACGTCGCATAGGATTAGCCTGGGTAGCGTTTGGTAAATTAAACTATGTATTTAAACCAGACCTACTCATATGCCTCAAAAGGGAAATCTTTGACCAATGTTACCTGTACTCACTTATGAAGCTGAAACATTAACACTCACGAAAAAGGTAGTGAATAAGATTTGCGTGGCTTAGAGGGCTATGGAACGGACTATGGTCAGATGTTGGGTGTCTCTCTGAGACACTGAATCCCAAACGAAGAAATACGTCTTAGAACAAAAACAACACCTAAAAAAAATCGCGTCACTAAAATGAAGTTGGTCAGGACACGTCGCCAGATTATCAGACAACGGATAGACAAAACGTATTGTCGAGGTGAGACCAAGACAAGAAGCACTCCAAAGCAGAGGACGCCCACCAACCAGATCGACTGACGACCTGAAGCGTGTTAACAGTAACTGGGTGCAAGACGCACAAGACAAGGACAAATGGAAAAAAGCTGATGGAGACCTATGTATGATGATATCGCCTCATCATACCATAGCAATTAGATCTGTTCTCTAATTTTTTCAATGAATCTCTATCATAGTCTAACCTTCCCTTAAGTCGACAGATCACTCCTATTCATTTAAACTCTACAATGTACACATTTGTTTTCATTCATTATGTATAGTTTACCAAATCGAACAAAATATATTGCAGAAGTTCCGTACAACTTTAAAATGACGGACTTTAAGAGGTATTCCTATGTGGCATATTTCTCAATTTTATCTTCAGACTAGACAAACTTCGATTATTTTTCACCGACAGCCAATTCAAGCGGACTCCTTTATAGTGTTTATAGATCACAATACCTGTTTTTTGGCGGACTTTATAAATAAGATATATTTTTTCTGATATTTCATCTGCAAATGCAGAAGATATAATCAAATGCGGTTTGGTAGATGAAGAAGACGCGTACCTACTTCCTTTCAGTATCCGGATCACTGCATCATATTTTATACTGTCAATGTTTCGCCGTTTAAAAGGCCCTATCACTCGCTGTCATCGAGTCAAAGCTAGTATATCCTCGATTCAAGTTCGTACAAACCAATAGGTGCTCTGGGTTTTTCCTCTGGAGGTCGTTAAACTAATTAATTTTGTGTTCAATCATTACGTTTTAAAAAGGGTTGCTCCGAAAAGGCTTGAAGATGGTGCGAAACGCTTGCGAACAAAACCTTTAAGCAATTCTATCTCGTTGAATTTTTAGTTTATAAAAATAAAAAACATCAAAATCTGTAGTAAAAATAAATGTGTTTTTTAAATTGTAATATTTTTTCTGTATCGTTTTCAGTTGTTATTTTGTTATTATAGTTATTTTGAAAAAAGGAATTTTTGAGAAAATCCGAAAATAGAGTCTTAACTTTAAACTAGGATTTTTTCAAAATTAAAGTTTCTAAACCAGTTAAACTTCCAAAATGTAATGTTTGTATATAATTGAAGTAAAGTTAAATAAACAACAACTAGTTTCAACCACGTTGATTTTGGCAACCATGTGGGGGGGGGGGGAGATTGTTACTTTCTGTGTAATCAAAAAATATAAGTATTTTACTTATAACTTACCTTAATGGAAAATGCAAATCACTTGCCACTGGTCATTTTAAAGGTTTTGTTAAGATCTTCGCTTTGCTTCATAACTATATGAATATTTCACAAAATGGCGCCTGATACCCAACTTAAATAAAACTTAATAAAACTGATGTAAGCTGTTTTCACCTCAATAACAAACAGGCAAACCAAAAATTACAGGTCAAAATGAGAAATGTAGCACTACCCTACCAACCCTACCCAAAATATCTGGAGGTTACCTAAGACATGACTCTCTCCTTTAAAAAACATCTACAAATAAATGCACAAAAAATAAGTAGTAGAAATAACCTTATCCAGTATCTTCGTGGTACCAACTAAGGCGCATCTGCGGACACACTACGGACATCTGTGCTAAGTTTGGGTTATTCTGTGGCAGAGTAGTGTGCACCGGTCTGGCTAAATAGTCGTCATGTGAAAATAGTTGATACGCAGCTTAATATAGCAATGAGAATGATTAGCGGCTGCATCAAGACTACTCCACTCTATTGGCTTCCGATCGTTAGCTGTATTGCTGTCCCTATTCTACGAAGACAAAAGGTGTTAATAACGGAGTATTCGAAAGTAAATAGCAACTTGCAACTACCAATCCGTGAAAACATCCCGAGTTTAGCAGCAAACCGACTCCCATCCAGAAAACCACCCATAAGAACAGCCCAACAGCTAACAGCAGATGATTTCAATGTTACCTCCAGATGACGCACGCTGTGGACTGAGGAAGCCCCACCTAAAGTATCCAATCTTATTGACCCAGTCCAAAAGCCTGATGGCTTCGACCAGCCACGAAACATGGAAGATGTGGAATTATCCCTCCAGATACTGACAAAGAATGTAGCGTAGAATTTTTAAAGTAATTTTAAACTATTTGTCCTCGTTTTAGTGTAGTGTTTTGTACAATTTTATGTTATTATTATTGTTTCCACATTCTACGCTTGCCGGATAGTTTATATCTTGACGAAATGCCCCTGAAGATGCTATTTTAAGCGAAAGTACTTGGGCTAGATTTAATTAACTTGTGCTCGATAATAGCCTTATTTTTCAAAGTACATATGGAAGAGCCTGAACCGAATTAGAACGGGACATGCAGTATGCGCACACAACCTACATAAATATGGAAAACAGCCTACTTCCAGCTGCGAATGTGGAGCTCCAGATCAAACCATCCAACACATACTGGAGACATGTGAATTGAGGACATATCGAGGGGACCCAAAAGACTTTTTCAAAACTACGCCTGCAAGCCTTGCAGGATATGGATAGCTCAACTTGACTTAACCTTATCTGTTTGTATCATCTTATATTTTATCTGTATTTTGTCTATGTTCGTTGTTGTAATCTTATGTTTGTATTTTTGAATTATGTACTTGCGTTTTTTACAATTATTACTGAATTTACTCCATGTATTGAGCCATACGCTAAATAAACAAACAGCGATTTTAATTCATAAATCGTTACACAAAGTATATTATGTTCCATTTCAATTGACGCGAGGTGTATTTCATAAAACCTTATAAATTTAAACGTTGGAAACAATGTTTTCTATTTCAGTTGATTCAATTTACGTAAAAATTTTATTTTGATTACTATTCTTTTCGTTTTAATTTTCTCAAATTCAAAGTCCTCTAATGTATTTTATTCATACGAGTAGCACTTACTGGTTTCTCGCTAACATTTTGAGCACGTACAGCAGAGAATACTATACAAATGAAAGTATAAATATGTATAATTTAAGTTGTTTAAAACTTGAACCGTAAGTTCAAACTAATCTTAACATTTCTCCAGGCGAGCGTTTCCTCAAACTAACTCGTTTTAAGCTTCCATATTGGGTACAATTCTACCAGACTTGTACACCATAAACACCACCCGTCTTATTATTAAACAGACGTATTTCGTGTACTCTTACAGCGTCGAATGTATTTTAACATTTTGCTTTATTTGTTCAGGCGTACCCATAACTTTATTCAAAATACAACTCATTTGACTAATCAGTACATTAGAGATGCTTCCATTTAAGGAAAATGATTTCGCTGTCTTGGAACGTTATTATTCTCACTTTAAAAGTGTTTTTATGAATGGTGTTTGCGCTCATTAAGGTGGGAGTCAAGATGAGGTCAGTTCAGTTAAATCGCCTTAATTTCGAAGCAGTAGCGTATCTTGCCGAACAAATGCGTTTCATATTTAGCGGATTTTACAAGAAATTAAACATCTTTTATTCGCAGTAACTTTCATTAACGTATATCTGATGGTGTGAATGATATTAAAGATATTAAAAAACCAATACGCTCTACAAGGTGTCAATTCCATGAAATCATTATTCCCTTTGCGCATATGCGGGGTCGGCTTTTCTAAATATAAGTTTCTATATAGGGTCATACCAATATTAATCATCTTTACCGCAATGCCCTGCCTAAACATCTCCCTGGCATATTGTTTTTTTATTCGTCTCCTACTTCTTCCAACAACTTGCAAATTAGCAATTCTTGGTGTTGGATGATTATCATCTCGATGTTGATCATGCACGAACCATCTTAACGTATGATTTCTGATTTTCATGCTCGCAAATAATTTTTTGCACTGTCCGCCAATTGCAGTGCTTTCCAACTTAAGTAGTAAGCGTAGTTAATAGTAGTATTTATGCCGCTAGCTAGAGTTATCTCAGAGTTGGGTAAATTTTCAATTTGACTGGTTCATTAAATGATTTTTATTAATTCTCTTAGAACTGAATCCTCCTCATTCCTTGATCCCTTGTCGGGGCATGTTGACACTGTACATATTATTGGCTTGCTGACTCCATTGGCTGCGATCTTATTCTGTATGGACGGATTTATGTAGAGATTGTCCCATCAGAATTTTCGTTTGTTATGCCCATAGTGTTGGAAATCTTACTGTTGGTCTTCGGTCTCCTACCTTTCCTTCTACTACAAATAGTTCCATGGCCCCAGTTCTCCTAGGTATGTGGCCGAACTAAATTAGGTATGCTCATTTTACTTATTTTTTACTTCTGTCCAGGACACGCATAGAATTCTTATCTAGGATCTTATTCTTATCGATTTTTTTTCCAGTGTTCAGCTGCGTACTTAGCAATGGGAAATATAATAAAACTGAATATATAACCTCAAATAAATTAAAATATCAAATATTAACAATAACTTCTAAGATTTATATTTACATATACTAGTTTCTCAAACCAAACAATCAATCTTTAGTCTCACTGGAATTCATAAGAAGTTTTTAGGGCCTATTTAATAATACGTTGATCAGTATGTAGGTTGTTATCACAAATATAATAATAATCTCACATCTGATAATTCACGGGAAATTTAATAAACATTTACCACGCAATATGTTGATAAATATTTAAGAATAACCATTTTTTCTTTGATAGGGACTCCTATGACCTTGCTTGTGTTACAAAAATCGTACAGCGTACAATCGTACAGTCATTTTTAAAAAAAAAGTAAATATACATATCATCGACAAATGAAGACTGAAACAGTAAAATAAAATAAATAATATATCTCTTATAAATGTTAATCTGTGTTCATCTGTGTACATCCTCAAACATATATTCATATAAATATTATCTGCATCTGAACTCATTTGCTTAATAACTTTACAACCTTATTTTGCAAGCGTTTTGTAAGCGAGTTGACAAACCATCCAAACTAAATCCTGTGAGGTAGTAGGGTACGATATATTTCTTAGAATGAAGTACATAGGACCAAATCAATAATTGCTACTAGTCATATGAAACTCTAGATAATCACTTTGCTCTATTACATAACGACTGACCATCCGTGCCATCCCGAACAGCTTCATTTAAAACTCCCTTCAAAAAAAAAAAGTAAAATTAGACGAAAATAAGTTTAAGAGGTTGAATAATTACAATGATCGTACACATAAAGATATATCAAAACTATTTATCAAAGAATATTTATTGATACATACAAAAGGAGGAAATAATATTAATAATTCAATACTATTAAAATATTTAACCGACCTACTTTACAAATAGTCAATAACAACATTTGGAAATAATTTAAAAAATTTCTTTGCAGTAGATTTGCTTCCAGTTGGTACATTTAAGATTTTATTTTTTTAATCTTAGAATGCTGTTGCAGTTTCGCAGCTTTATATAAACCTTGTTAAATTATTAAGAGACTTTGTGTTAGTTTTGATTCTCCCCGTATATTTCGTCGAGATTATGCGTACAAAAAATAGACGCTATAGAACGGTAAACGGTTATAATACATTGTTGCAGACAAAATACTGTTCTTTCATACATTGTATGTTAACAAAGAACGATAGAAAAATGAATGTCTTTCGTTAAAAGTGCAAATCGCTGGGTAATTCTCTCCCACGCCTAGCGTCAGCTTGTACAAAACAACTTTTGACCCAATGGCTAAGTACTCAGTCACTATCAATCATTCCCATTCGTTCACAATCAGTCGTTCCAGCCAGTAGCGGGTGGAGGCTGATCAGTTGTTCCAGCCATTAGGGAGTGGAGGCTGATCAGGGAGTTAGAGACAGTCGTCTCATCCAGTAGGGGTGGATGCTGCTCCTACATCATCAATACTTTTGTGATTCCTGTATGTCGTTGAATACGTTCTTTTCGATAGCGGTTGGTGCTATCATTCCATTGTAATAAAGTACAATACACCATGTCTTGTTGCTGTTATAGATCAAGTATCGCGATTTGAACCTTTTTATTGAACTTTATTCTGAACAATAATTTCGTTTTAATATTATAAACTTTATAGTACATTTATGTCTCTGTTGCTAATTGTTATTAACATGTGTTTATTATAAATATTACCTTTAAATTGCATATAATATTTCCTTCTTGATTGCATTTTGTTTAACATCATTATTATATTTGAACGTTGTGTATGATAAAATCATTATATTTCTTTGTATTGTATTTAAGTAGCAATCAGATGTTTCTTTCTCATTGAACTGAACTGAACTCATTGTTCTTTCTTTCATATTTTAGCATACCTACTCAAAATTTCTTTTGTAGACGGGCGGTTTGGTTTGTGTGATATAGATATTCACAACTCTCGTAATGTCTCGTAATGTTTAATTTTCAAAACAGCTGTGTTTTTACAGAAATTCGTGTACCTTTTGTAAATTAATTCTTGATAACGTCTAATCGGGGATAAAATTACCGAGAAACAATGATTAAAATTAACTGCTTAACAAAATTACTGTAATCTCAATAGAAAATACCGGCCACTGTTTTTTTTTTTGTAATCATAGAATTATTACGTTATTTTCGTTTGCGTGTCCTGGCAGTTTCCTTCAACTCAATATTTAATTTTCTAATTCTAAAATACAAACAACTTCCAAATTAACGCTGTTTGACACTTTCATCCAAATTGATATTTTCAGCAAGTTCCAAATTGGCATTTTACCTTCTAAAGTTCACCTAAAACCATTCAGAAAAAATTAGGAAACACAAAATTGTTACACAAAATACCTACGTTTTTTCCTTCTCTAATAGCACTGTTTTTTTAACATTTCTCTTCACTAATCTAGGATTTCTTACAAGGTTCCTCTAATCTGTTTCCTAAAAAGGAAGGTACTACATCCTTTTTTTTTTCAAAATTCTTCCATTCTTGCTGGCATATTCTAATAATTCTGTCATGAAATGTCTTTCTACATCATCACTAGTAAAATGTACAGAACACATTCTTGCAGTGAGAACATTTAATTTGTCAGACCTGCGACAAAAATTTACCCATTTCTTAAATAAAATATCTTTGGGAAACTAAAAATAATCTAATTTCACTAGCAAAACCTCAGTTTTATTATCGTTATCACAATTGAAACCAACACACCTCATGTTTACACTTTTTAGTAAGATAGATCTCACTTTTACACAGATAAAATATAAAATAAACTTAGCCAACAACCGTGAACCATTCAAACTAAACGAACATCACTATCCAACTACGTCACGACTTCAATCTCCCCTCTATTCAGTATGCGCGATATCTTATCACTTATCTTGTTAGTCATAGTATTATGGATGTAGATATAGATATGATGAACTAACAGTTCATTCTACTTTTACTTAAATCGGATCATCATTACAGTTGTGCAACAAAATATATATATTCACTCTAATCGCTTTATTTTACTGTTCAATGGTTTTCATTATATTGTTTAATTAAATTTATCAGCCGTACATAGTATTTAGAGTACATAAGAATTCTGTCAATTCGGAGCTCTTTAACAAACATCGAGTCTTCATATCACAGTAAAAAAATTAGGAATAATTCTGGGAAACGATAACTATTTCCGGACTGGAGATCGAGACGTCAAACCATCCAGCAAAAAGATAAAAGAGGGAATCTAATCGTTATGAAAAGGAGACCAAAAAAGTGGCCTCTGATGGCGGGCATATCCGGAAATGCAAAGGCGCTAAATTTAAATGTTTCAACACTTGTTAACAATAGCTGTAAAATATTTTTCAGACAAGAAACTTTTAATTAAATATTAACGATAATAGTCTAAAAAGTGACACAATTGGTAAAAAACTTCAATATAAATAAAATTTCATGTGACAGTTGGGACAAACAATAACATAACCAAACTAAATTTGACTTATTAAACAAGGAAAGAGACTGTCTATCCTTGTTTAAAGTGGCCTCTCAAGATGGCACTTCCTGTCTAACAATATTTTTGTCCCCACTACCTTTACATTCCCTCTTTTATCTTTTTGCTCGATGCGTCAAACACTAGTTATATATAAAAATGTGATTATCATCACAATCACAACCAATAATTGTGGCTTAATCCTACAAAAACTAAATATTTAATTCTAGGAAAGCTAAATCAATTTTTAAATCTAATTATATAGATAACAAAAACATAGTATCAACAAAACTATCATATTTTTTCATAAGCTGAAATTCAGTAAAAACATAAATCAAATATTTGCTTGCCCCCAATCTGAGCAGCACCCAGATGTCGATTTTAAGATTTTTAGAAAAATGAGATTGAACTTTAGTTAGAAGTAATTCACCGACATCCAACATTTCAATAGTACATCAAACTCTTGTTGTCTTTTAGACATAGTGTACTTACACAATTATAAACTTAATACCTTCTGTTGTTTGTTTTTAATTAATTTTCTAATAAAAAATGTTATTTAAATATTGGCTGAATATGCCCTTTTGGTGAATTTTTATTTTTCTTTGTTTAATTACTACTCCAAATAATCCAAGATTACTTTCAATATTGTGATGGAAACGCTACTGAATACTATAATACTCATCATCATTAACGTCCGCTATGATATAAAGTATGCAATAAACCTAATGAATGTCTAACATTCTTGAACCGACCCTAATTTTCGGCAACCTTTGACACGGAGACCTTTTTTGATGTGTACGGGATTATGGCCCACGGTAACAAGTCTTGAATGGACCTTTTCGGCACGTGCGTCTCTATTCGGGACCCTTGAGGTATCTGCACTTAGGGGTGTGTTCTTAATTTTAAGGGTGGAGGTAAAAGCAAGCACGCGACAGCTATCATAGGATATATTTTTCTTGGCAAAGTGTTACTGTATAAGTACAAAGGGGTCTAGGCAACCTGTAATAGCTGTTTTTATCCTTTTATGGGCCGGTCGGGCAAATCTATTTATGGCAGGTTGATTTTGAAATAAGGGAAGAAGGCACGCGTAAAGTTCTAGGTAAACTGACGGCAGGTAGATTAAGCTGATATAAGTGAATTTAAGATGTTTGCATTTTGTTGAATGCTCTTTGTCTATAATACCTTTTTTTATAGTCAATTTATAAAAAACTATATATACTTGTCAAAAAACTTTTGTAAAAAATTGAATTACACAATTTAAGTTCTTTTTACTTTACAAATATTTGCCATTATAAATAAAAAAAAGTATTTCATAATCTGCTTTACAGCATTATTTTATATAAAATAATATAATGTAAACTAATAAAAAATCTAAAATATTGATATTTTAATTTATCATACATTACTTGTCATACATTACTAGCAACTTTTTTGGCGAGATAAGATTAGAAGAAATAAATCTTTTGTCGTTACAACAGTATAGACGATTTTGACAGTTGAAATGTACAGTATGAGATATTACAAAAAAAACTCTCATCTAGGGATTCATCAATTTTTTATTGGAACAATTTTTAAATAAACTTGGAACTCTATAGACTTTTTGATAATGCAGATATCGTGAAAACAATCAAAATAAACCACCTAAGATGGGTGGACCACGTTATGCGGATATGTAAAAGTGATCTTTCTAAAATAACCATGCTAAATAGGCCGGTCGGAAGAAGAAGAAGAGGGCGTATCTGGTCATCAGGACTTGGCGTACTCTTTGTTTACAACTAGAGTAAAAGGAGTGAGGGTAACCGATTGAAATGCCAGCCGCGTTCTTCAAAAAATCCAACAGTTGCAACATAGAGCGCTCGAAAAAAAAAAGACATAACTCGGTTTCTACTGGACCAAATTTGCTTTTTCTTTTATTAAACTAGGGTACAATATTAAAATAATAATGTTTATCGTATTTGTTTTGCAAAATTAACCAAAACAAAGCAGCTGATGACTATGGGATGTACAAATATTTTCTTAAGTCAACTTTTTATTGTCATTTATTTATTTAAAATATAAATATAATAAATATATGTTATTTATAATCATTATTAAGCGGACTGTGGAGCTAACGACCCCCTAATCCCCACGCTAACCTCCACGCTAATCTTCGCCCAAACCACTTCCCTATTCCTCCAGACCTATTCCTAGTACCAATAATGCATTGGTTAGTGATCAATGTAGTAGTGTCTGGGGACTCGGGAGATTGAGGCCTCGGAAGCCCTGAAGAAGACATCGAGGAGGATGTCGAAAGCTCGGCGCATTGATATCGACGCGGTTCAACCTGGAAGACTGTTGAGTTCAATATTAATTCCTGTAATAGTTTTAATCTTAGCTCTAGGTTTAATTGTACTAACCGCGTGTTAGTACTACTTAATACTTAATTGGTCTATTCGTAAGAGCCTTGATCTTTTGGAGTAAAGATAGCTTTACATCTAGGCAATGCAAGTCTTATGCTATGCAAGTCGGTCTTACATGGCATATTTCTTGCCTAACCTGATCTGTTTACATCATAGCTATTTTTGTGCCATTTTGAGATACCACTTTCACTGTTACTAACAGAAGAAATGTATCAAAACAATAACTTTAACCCATTTTCTACCAGAATATCAATAAATATATTTTTTCATAAATATAACTGCAGATGACAATAGAATGAAACTAAATCAACGTAAAAATATGTTTTTATTAATTTCTTGTTATAAACATAAGAAAAAAACGCTGTGACCATATGGTCACACAGGGAGGTTACCTATATATACATTATGTATTTACTACTGTGTATGAAAAATTTCAAAACAGTCAATGCAAAGTCCTAAATTACATTTTTTACATTGTGTACGTATCACAGAAGAACATCCTTCTCCTGCACACCTACGTCTTTTACCGTTAGGAACTGGAACAACAAGATGGTCAATTTTGTCATATCGTAGATTGTCGGGCACTCTATTCATGGACATACTATTCTTGCTGACTGAAGGCTTACCAGGACGTCTAGGCGGTACTCCATATTTCCGCATATACATATGTGCAATTTCTCGGCGAAAAACTATATTTGATGTTTTTTTTTTCTTTCCTTTGAGGACTTCTTATAAAACACCCACGCGTTATGTAGGCATACGTCAACAAGCCAAGTAAAAAGAGGCCAATACCACTTTTTACTTCTGATGCCAATTCTGTATCGTGCCACATCTTCATCCATTCTATCCGTGCCACCCATGAATGTATTATATTTTGCAATAATCAAAGGCCTTTGTACTTTAATAATTTTCATCTGTTTCTTAGAGTATCTCTTGACGTAACTTTGAGGATTGATACCGTAGCAAGTTGATGCAGCCATAACTACAGCATTATCCATCCACTTGACCAATATAAATCCGTCATTTTTAGATATAACATAATCAACAGAACCTCTAGTTTTAGTAGCCATTACTTTGTTATCCGGCAAAGGGCAACACTTAGGAACTCTATTTTGTCTTATTGTTCCAGTACAATCATATCCCCTTAGTTTTAATTCTGCAAGCAAATTGAAACTCGTAAATAGATTATCGGTATAAATATGGTAATTTGGCATCTTATTTGGTAGATCGTCAAGCATTTGGAGTAAAGGAGCTGTTGCACTTCCAAATTTTTCTACATAACTGTTATTAGTTGAAATCTGTTTACCTTGATATAACTGAAAATGAATCAAATAACTGTCTTCAGAATTCAAACACCAAGCTTTATAGCCAAAGCGTATTGGCTTACCTTTGATAAACTGTTTACAGCTATGTTTCCCAAAATACTTGATCATTGATTCATCATAAGTCATGTGCTGGGTTGGTTGAAAGTACTTAAGACATTTCATTTGCACCTTTTCTATAATGGGGCGTAGTTTCCACATTTTATCAGTCCTTCCAATTTTGCTGTTATCGGCAAAATGAATACATTTCATGATTTGATCAAATCTATTCCTGCGCATAGAATTTTTCACCATGTGTACTGCCATGTCATCCTGTTGATCCCAATAATACGTTCTGCCCGGTAAGGGATGGTAGCCGCATAAAATTAAAATTCCGAAAAAACATTTTAATTCATCAATGGACAGATTTGGATCTGGAAAATTCTTGAACGCAGCATATTTTTTTGTTTCTTGTAAAATATGTTCAAACATATCGTTATCAAAAAATAGTTCGAATAGTTGTAATGGACTAATGTCATGAAATTCATAACTTTCAGATTTATTCTCGTTTTTAAATTTTTTATTATGTATCAAATCTCCCTCTATCCATTGCTTGATCTCAGTTTTTTTAGAAATTCTACATTTTTTATTTTTTCCCTCGTTTATCTGACTCACCTGTTCATCAGATTTTGTTGTCTTTATTTCATCCACAGAGTCTTCCTCTCCTTGTTCCATATTTTCGTTACGATTTATTCGAATTTCAGCTGGCGCTAATAACTGTCTATGAGACAAATTGTCAACTAAACCACCATCGTCTTCGTCCCCGGAATCTTCATCCGTATCCTCATGAACATCTGGAGGACAAATAAACACCGATGTTTCATCATTTTCTATATTTTCGTCATCATATAACATGGTCAGTGCTTCTTGTAATGTAAAACCACGTCTAAAAAGAAAAAACCTATTAATTATCACATATTATCCCTGTGTGACGTTATGGTCGCAAACAAATATTAGAAGCTCTACCGCATTTGATACACTACTTTTGTGATAAATTATATAAACATGTCTTAAACACATGTCTCTAGATCCTATTTGTTCAAAAATATTTTTGTTTTCTATAAAAATAAGATTAAAAAATATTACTTACTCAAAGCTAACGTCCATTTTGATGCTTTCTCGTTGTAACACCAACAAACATCAACTATAACACGACTTTGCCAGCGAATTGATCAGGTACCGGGTATGTCATTCGTTACATAGATATCTCTAGTCCGCTTGGTCGTATTACTAGTTGCATATATCGCTGTATGTGTTAAATATTGTATATTTAAAAGGGGCCATTTAGTGTGACCATACGGTTACGCTAGCAGAAAACGGGTTAAGTATTTCACTTGGAAAGTTCAGTCCAGACTTAGATATATTCAAATATAAATCACAAATTATTACATCTAATAAATACACTTACACTTAGGCAATAAAAGTTGTATCCTAAACCATAAATTTTGTTATATTGGCAACATAAATTTTGACGATAAATTGCATCAAAATGGCATGAAAAATAGAACACGTTGTAAACTTTTGTCTAGCACCGATATTACATGGAAATGTCGAATGGGCATGCGCAGTTGCATAATATGTCTTGATAAGTCTTGCAGATCGTGAAAATTACATAACGTAAAGTCTACTTAAACAATAGAAGTACACAAAAAATCTTTCAGTCGGCCGTCTTAATTGTCTTACAATGTAAATATATGTATTTGAAGACATAATGTCGTTTTCTCATTTCCCTCTATCCTGAATATATTTTTGTCTAGTGTGTTGTTTGGGGACATCTGACAATCTAAATTATGGCCGTTTTTACGATTATTATTCCACGATTTTCAATGAACAATTGCTTTAATTACTATTTAACTGGGAATAAGCCACAATTAAAGATAAAAATACCTTTATTTATTAGAAAAACTTAAAAGGATAGGAAATAAATTCAACATTTCAACAACATTCAAAACAATAAACACGTTGAGATCTATTTTGTCCAAAACCAAACCTAACAATGAACAAGAAAGAACAAAGAATTGCATTTATAAAATACCTTGTGAATGCGATCAGTTTTATTTAGGTGAATCATCAAGGCCATTAAATGTTAGAATAAGTGAACATCAATCTTATATTAAAAATAGAGAATTTGATAGATCTCAAATATGTAAACACGCATGGGATAATGAACATAGGGTTCAATGGAATAATTCAAATGTAGTCCTAAAAGAAACGGATGGTAAAAAAAGAAAAATCAAAGAAGCGGCTCTAATTATGCTAAATGAGGCCAATTGTGTCGCAAATTCCTCGGCAAAATGTAGTAGGATCTGGTTATCAATATTGAAAGAGGAAGTTATTAATAAGAAAATACCAGTATTAGTAAGTCAGTAACATATAGAGGATACATCATTTATGTTATTTAAATAACGTAACATATAAAATCAGAATTTTGATGTTTGTTGAAGGTAAACTAAATTCACGAACAAATACTTACAATGTCGGGATAGTATTATGAGGTTTTTTTTCCTGGTTTTTCCCTCATAATTTACTATGGAATCACTAACAGGAGAATTTTACTGTCATCATGTCATGTGTTTGTCTTTTAAAGACGAATTACATGCTATGATTTTTTTTCTGAAGGATATTCTTAAGTTAAAGTTGATTTCATGTAATCGAATGAACTGTCTTATAAGTAAAGTCGTCCCAGGAGCGCAACTCAACAATATTGGCAATATCATTTTAAAGTCGTCTACTTTAAAATGCATAATGTATGTCTGAATTGTCAATATAAATGAGTCAGATAAAATTAAATTATTAGAAGAATTTTTCACTATGTAACAAAAAACAAAATTTGTGTAATTTACTGTTTGTATTTTGAGAACGATTTCCGAAGTGGAAATTGAAACGTCAATAAACGTATTTTTATCTTTAATTGTGGCTTATTCCCAGTTAAATAGTAATTAATTTACATTGCCACAAGAAAATAGCTTCAGAACAATATAAACAATTGCTTTGTTCCACCTGCCATAACTTTGTCTTATGTCAATTTCTTAGTTATTCTGAACATGTAACTTACCAGACATCAACATCAATATTAAATTTTTTGTTGAAGTATTTGTTCTATATTTTGCTATAAACAAAACTATTTAATAAATATGTGTCTCTACATTTCATAATAATTGTATTTATTGTTTTAATAACACAACAATGTTTCAGATATTCGTGCTAAAAGCAAATCGAATCTAAAACTGATGTCTCAAAAGTCTCCTTTTTAATAATAGCGTCGCTAAAGATCATTGTCTCAAATAACTTCGAGCAATAAAGTCAACCGAATGGAAAAGCAAGTGAAAAAGCAATAATTTGAACGCTTATGCCTCCAAAGAAGCATTAAAATCGGAAAGAGCGCAATTCATAATCTATGAGACAATACAGAATGAACCGCATTTATAGAGACCGAGCTGCAACCGGATGAAATATTACCAAAAACGGGTTGTTCCCGAGTGGCGAACGAGTTAATAAACCTGGTGGCTCAGTTTTTGCGAGCTTTCCGGTTGGACAAAGAACTTATTAGTCTTCGTGTTTCCGCCCTTCTCGTTTTTCGAATATCTACGTGGTACGTTCTAGAAATAAAGCGTAAATCGTATAATTATAATTGTGCTATTTTAGTCAACTTAACATGAATTTTTTAAATATTTCTTTCTGAGATATGTTTTCTGAGGAAGGAGGTATCGATTTCTGTGGTTTCCAGTCCAATTGCACAACTATGCCTGTCATACATGTGGAGGTAACAGCTGTTACTGCCTCCAACGCGTATTACAAACACAAATAGTCAATTAAATTAAAAAATCTGAAAATAGCCCACTTTAAATATATACGGTCTGTTCATCTAATAGTATATTTCTGCTGGTTGAGGCAAATACTGCTACTAAGAGAATGAATAATTGTTAGGAAGGTTTGTACGTAATTTAGTTTTCAGCTTATTTTTTTTGGTCATCGTGATACTCAGAAAGTTTTTAGCTTTGTTATTCGAGATAAAAATTTTAAATTTTCTTATTGTCGTCAATCTTAAACATAGTAAGGTATAAAAATAAAAAATCCTTCGAATTGTTCTTGTTTCAAACATTCGAATAGGGATGTATGACAAAGATACTTACTTTTGACAAGAGAAACTTTTAACTGCTGCTAAACTGCTTTAATAAGATTAATTATTTATTTATTTAGCGTATGGCTACATCACAAGTTCATATAAATGTAAATATATAAATATAAATTATATAAATTACAAACAACAGTAAATATAAAAATATTATACTACAAACAAACATCTAGATTATAAATATATTCGATTGACTCTTTTGTAGCAGCCAGGAAATCTGAAGGGTTGCCATTATAGGATCTAATCGGGCATTCCTCTACCATGTGTTTTACTGTTTGCCTTTCGGCGCCGCAGTCGCAATTTGGTGATTGTATTTTTCCCCATCTAAAAAGTGAGTCAGAACATCTGCCACAGTTCGTCCTTATTCTATTGAGTGTGGTCCAAATTCGTCTCGGTTGGTTGAAGCCCTCAGGTTTGCTTGTAATACATGGCATGTTCCAGTTAGCTGGTGCAGCGTTATTCTCCCATTGTTCTCTCCACCGTTCAGTTACATTAAAGTTTTGATCTACTAGCCTTTTTGCTGTTTTTAGAGGCGGGTGTCTTGAACGGAGCCTATTTATGTCTCTGGCGGAAGTTCCGACATAGGAGCGGAGCTCAGGATCAGTATTGATTTTTGTAAATTCTCTGACAAGGGCATGTTCCCGGCGGATGGGTGGTGGAGCTATATGACCCAAAGCTGGTAACCAGTAAGTGGGCGTGCCCTTGATTGTGCCCGATATAGTTCGCATGGCTTGGTTGAGTTGGACATCAACACGGTGAGTATGTGGACTGTTTATCCATACTGGTGCACAGTATTCCGCTACGGGGTATACCAGTCCTAATGCTGTCGATCTAAGTGTGGGTGCTGAGGAGCCCCATGTAGTGCCGCAGAGCTTTTGCAGGATGTTGTTACGAGTTCGGAGTTTTGCAGCAGTCTTAGTAAGATGCTCTTTAAAGTTCAGCGTTGTGTCAAGTGTAACACCTAAGTATTTTGGGTGTTTATTATATTTAAGGAGTCTATCCCCAAAATTGATTTGAAATTGATAGTTGGCCATCTTGTTGTATAAATGGAAGCAGGACACTTCTGTCTTAGTTGGATTGGGTTGCAATCTCCATTTGCGGAAATAATTCCCTAGGGCATTTAAATCGTTTGTTAAAATGCGTTCAGTGACCTCGAATTCTTTATGACTTGCGGCAAGCGTCTAGTCGTCTGCGTATCCAAACTTTTTTGATGTGGTTTTTGGCATGTCTGCTATGTAGAGGCTGAAAAGCATGGGAGCCAGCACGGATCCTTGTGGAAGTCCATTATTCAGTTTTCTTTGGGTACTAGTCTTGTCTCCCAATATCACTTTAAAGCATCTGTTGGATAGCATGGCGTTAATAACCTCAGTGGTCTTTCTGCATGGGATTATTCGCATTAATTTATATATTGCCCCTTGTCGCCACACAGAGTCATAAGCAGCAGATAGATCGATGAAGACAGCGGTTGTTTTTGATTGCTTTTGAAAGTTTGATTCCACATAATTGGTCAGGGCGAGTACCTGGTCTGTGTAGCTGCGGTTTGGCCGAAATCCTGCCTGTTCCACTGGTAAGTGTTGGAATATGGTTTTGCTGATTCTATTATACAACAGTCTTTCGAACAATTTGTAGACCATACTTAAGAGTGCGATGGGGCGGTAGTTTTTCGGTGAATGATTACTTTTCCCTGGTTTTAAAATGGCGATGATTTTTGCATTTTTGAGTTGGTGGGGGACGTTTCCCGTTTGAAGTATGTCAGAAAAGAATTCTGCGAGCCATTGCCTAGTGAATCTGCCGCTATGTTTAAGGAACTCACCGTGAATGGCGTCGAAACCCGGCGCTTTTCCTGTTTTCATTTCATTTAGGGCCTGCGATATTTCTTCATGCGTAAATGGGTTGGAATATTCTGTTGACTGTGCAAGACTAGATTTTATGGTTTTGAGGTCTTTTTTTAACTAGAATAAGATTAATAAAAAATATATAATAAATGAAACGCAACAAAATAAACTATAGATTCTTTCTTCATAGTCAGACAAAATTTTTGAGAACGCATTGGAATATAACAAATCTGCCTATATGTGATTTTGTAGATCTGACTGAACCTTTAACTAAAATCTTTTACTGCGTTAGATTAGAATATGTTACTATCACTAAAAAAACATCACCTCAATAGAGCGGTAAGAATCGTTAAAGACATCAATATGGTACGATACGAGAATGAACTATAACCGAAAGTAGATATTGACACGGGAACTCGCCCAGGTAGATAGTTTAAGCCCACTACTCTTCAACTTAAAAGTATGAAGATATGAGATTAGATACGAAAGTATAAATATAAAAATAAATCATATTTAATACCAATAATTACATGTGATAGAAACGAGAGCAGATACAGCAGAAAGCAAAACAATATTTTGTCGTGGAAAGTTCCAACAAAATATTATTTTGCCCATCATCATTTTGGCTTTAAAACCCTGTGTAGGTCCCCACCTCCCCGAGAATTCTCTTCCAGTCGTCCCTATCCATCGCCTTCCTCCGCCAAGCACGTATTTCCATATTTCTCATATCTTGGTCTATGTTATCTAGGAATCTTGTTCTGGGTCTTCCTCTTCTTCTTTGGCCAATAGGTCTATCAAGGTCGGTTCTAGCTGGGTCGGTTTGCTCCATCCGCATTACATGGCTTACACACCTCAGACGTCCTATCTTAATGTGTTTTACGATATCTGGTTCCTGGTATATTCTATAGAGTTCGAGGTTTTCCCTTGCATTAAAGTTTTAAATTCAAGAAGTTGAGATGTCTGAAGATATCCGAAAAATGCGAAAGCTGCAACGTTTTCTGTGTCCAAGAAGAAGTCCAAATGATCATTTGCAGCTGAATTTTGCATCAATAGCTGCAGCAGGATCAACAGTGGACAGAAATTCTTTTATGTTTAGCATTACGAGTATTTCTGTATAGTATTAGTACTATGCATTTTTTTAAATATAAAGATGTTTATACATTTAGATTTAATTATAATTTTACACTATAATTTTATTATTATATTTTGAATTTAACGGCGGTCCACAAAAAACAAGCTCACGGTCCAGATCCAGACCGCGGTCCGCTATTTGGTGACCCCTGTTCTATAGAAATTATTACCTGGTCCAAAGTCTTCTCAAACCTCAAGTTTCACGTAACAAGCTCACGCTTGCCTCCTCTTTTCCTAGCCTAATCAATTATTGCATAGATCCATAACTGTGATCTACAATAATTGCCCTTACGCGTATTCGTACGCCTCTTTTTAATTTTTGTCGACTGAGACTTTAGTGTTGTTAGGATCCCATAGCGATTCTGCCTTAATTTTTCATACGTTACTATGATCGCTGCACATATTGACGAAGATAAAACTGGTAATTAAACAAATATTTAACGAAAATCTTATATACTAAAACGCTAAGCCCTTTTCTTGTCCACCACTTTACTCAAAAACCATAGTAGATAATTAAAATATTTTTTCGGAATATTATTAGTATTACGTATGAGATTGTCAAGATATACTTTTGGTACAAAAATTCACTTCCGGTTTTGAGATCACCGGAAGTTAAAATTTACTTTAAGTTTTAGACCCCACAATGTATATATGAATAGAAAGGTCTCGTCGAGACGAATCTAAATATGTACTTTTGGTTGCGATCCGACACCGGAAGTGACCCGAAACGCGCATAAAACGTCAAGATAGAGCAAATCTGACACCGGATTCGTGATCTGCATGCAAAATTAACTGCTAAATGATATCCATGTCGATATTTCATGAACTAAAAATTGCATTCCGGTTTTGAGGTCGACTTCCGGTTTCGTTTTTATTAAAAAGTAAAAGTTTACATAACTCCCGGTGCCAAGCAAAAGTTTTCAGAAAATGGAGACATTGTAACAAAAAAACATTGTTTTCGACGAAATATTTCGTGATATTTAATACACTTTTTACTTGCGTTATTATTGATGAATGTTATGTATATTCTTGCTTATATTGTTTGTATTGATCTCTTAATTTTTCTTGCAAAATAAAAATTTCATTTAAAAAACTCGATGTTGAGTTGGTCCGCTAGTATAAATATATATAAATAGTGTAGGAGAACTTCTGTTATTGCGATCTAAACGCTCTGTACAATTATGAATTCTTAATACAGAAGACACCTGGTATTGACTATCGTCAACTGCAAATATTGGAAGTTAGAACACTAAATATAGTTTATAATCGAAATAATTTACGGAAAAGTTGTCTCCCGAATGGAAAATTTGTGAAACTTACCTCGTACACATGTAAACCGAAGAGAGCGTTCGAGAAGAACCCAGGGAGCCATCTATTATAACTGCTCGTTATTTGCTATCACTTCGCTAGGACGTCACTTATCACTTGGTCTGGTGCACATCGTAACGCATCGTTGGGAAAAATAGAAAAAAACTAAATTATAAACTGACTATTTGGGAATTCTCGAATCTCCGTCAGCCTTAATTTATTACATGAAAAAGAGGCAATCAGTACATTTATTATATTTCTTGATCTTGTACATGTTCTGTAAATTTACTGCTTATAGTTAATTGGTATTTATTCTACTATTACGGAGATAGTGTACGAATACCCAACAAAAAGGAGGATTAAACAATTCCTTTATTTGAAATTACTGGATTGATTTAACAATTTGGTTTAACAATTTGACTTTGACAACTTGTAGTTGACATTACAAAAAAAACTTAGTATTCCCAAAAAATGGCAAACCAAGCAGCCTACTTTGGTATGCAACTAAATTTCTACCATTTGGCGATAATTAAAGGAATTTAATTTCCAAGAGAACATTGAATCCATCTACAGTTAGATCGTATTATGGACAGAACTGGATCATCAGAAGGCGATCAATGAAATTGCTCCAGCTGTATACTACACCGGGACGCCCTCGTGTCTCGTGGTTAAAAAACCTCCGACAATGGTTTGAGATGACCTCCGCGGAGCTGTTTCGCAGAGCAGTCAACAAAACTATAATAGCCTTGATGATCGCCAACATCCGGACCCGATAAGGCACTGAAGAAGAAGTATACCACACCCTCACAATGGGTCCATGGTATTTTCAAAATCCTTATATAGAACCACATCTCAAATGTCTACACCAATAATATGCAAAACCAGACATGACAATAACGTTTTTCCGGTTTTAATTACAATTCGTTTTAATGAAGATGTTGGGTTTTGAATTTAGACGGGTGATTTGTGATAGTAGAAATATGTTTATTGTTAATAGCGTTGTGATAATCTTCTATAATAATTATAATTTCATAAATTAAGATTCAATTAAGAACATTTAATTATTTCAGCTTTATATTCAGTAAACCGTATATCAGACAGATTCATATATGAATAAGGAAAACATAAATCTTGTTTGCTCACCTGAGATTATGCTAATGTACATAAGTTTGTTTTCCATTTAGAACATTACTTGGAACATATTTAAAATTTCTAAGACTTGCCTGGGCATGTCTGCTGTATAAACGAATACAAGACAGCGGCAACATTGCAGTACGGTTAATTTTATATGATAGAGGTGCGTTGCGATTTTACAAACTGCTACTTTGTCACTGTTATACATCTGGATTTTATTTCAGTATTACACACTACTATAATTCACTATAAAGTGAATATTACGTAGGTCTATTATTTACTTCAGATACCAAACATGATACTAGTGGACTAATATCTACCTTCGTTTTATAAAATTAAGATTAAAAAAATGTAACTGTGTTACATCTGCTTTACGTCATTTCTAATTCAGTTCTTTACAAGCCACTTTTAAAAATGAATAGTATTTGCTATGTCTATTTGACAAATTAATTCGAATAACTTTTATAAAATATACCAATCAAATATTTTTTAATGTCTATTAAATGTTACAAACACATGTAAAATTAATTCCAAATATTTTATAGTTCGTGTGAAAATAAATGTACTCATAAAATAAGCGTTCCCCGTACATTCATTCTTTGATTATTTTCGTAGCCAGTTTGACGAATCGACCTCAGTTTTGATTACAGAAGTTAACTTGTAGACCTACTGTTGTTTGCGTGACTGATACCAACCGCACGCAACTGCTGCTTATGGGCCTTCGTGTATCTGTATACCTAGAACTCGCCCATAATATATCGATAGAAATGTGTTGACCCACTTTTCGCACTCAATTCATGCGGTTATACTGTTTTGCCACCAATGAAAGTAATGCCCCGTTTTTCTTTGTCTCAACAAAGGACGCACACCACGGGTTTCGGATTGAGATAATGGTAGTGTGGAGTTTTTGTCAAGATATCAATTTAGCGGATTTTCCCAACAACGGACTGTCTTGTTCGTGTAAATTAATATATGTTTTCCCGGAAAATTTATATGAAAATATCGGCAAGACATAAGTTTTTGAATATTTGACTTTGAGGCGCACTTTGTTTATATTTCCTTAACAGAAATACTAATATACTAGGCACTAATGTAATTATTATTATCTAGGCGAAGAGACAGAATAGTTTTACTCCTATTTCATATTTCTTCATTATTTACATAATTAAAAACTCATGTATTGTTGTTGACAGTGAAAAGCGCAAACGGCATATCTGTTGAAAAGTCAAATCGGGCGTAATATTAGTTGTTTATCATTTTTATCTAATTAATTGTTTGACTTCCTATGCAGATATTGATGACAAGAAAAATGATACGTTTGTGCAATTTTTTTTCTGTTTTCTTTAATAATTTTCGAAAACTAAATCGCTGTGTACTAGTTAACATTAAATGCTTTATTTTTTTTTTGTAAGTGGCTATGGCGAATATGTCCGCAAGCAAAATAACGCTTTTTTATATTTAAGACGATTATATTCGCTTTCTCAATATTGCTCTGAAGCTATTTTCTTGTGGCATCTTAAAAAAGCATTTACCATTTTAATGGAAAATAGGCCACAATTGTGGCTATAATATTCATTGATTATATTTGCGTTGAACTATTTTTGTCAGCCAGGGAAGGATATACCAACTATATACGCTAGCTTATACATTGAGATAAGAGTCTATGCAATAGAATAAAGGCGTAGCTAAGGAATTGACCGTTAGGCCCCGGGGTAAAATGTACCATTAGTCCGAACACCCAGAGTTAATCTATTTGTTTAACCCTTGAGTAATCGGGTGGGGTCTGTGAGGCCCAGTTTTTATTTTACACAATGCATTAGAAAATATTGAAATAAAACTATTTGATATATGTACAATATCTTTTTTTATTTCATTTTTACTACATCTTAACCATTTTAAACCCAATGATAAAAACATCTTTAAGAAAATGCAAAAAAATTAACAAAAATGTGGTTCTCTTATACTTGATAAACAAGATTCTAATTCTAATTTCAATTTTCATTGCAACCTTCGCAAATCAATGCAATACAATTTGGACAATAAGCGCAATGCCCTCGTGTATTTAGACGCGGAGGCTCTGTGTTCTCAATATTCAATGTTCTCTTTTGTCAAGGCTAAGCCAATTGATTTCAGAAACAATCTTCGTTCCGAGGTCGTTAATTAGGTAGTTTTCATTTGCATTACATTTATGTATGACATGAGAGTTTATGCCTACAATGTTGAGTAAATTATAACAAATGACCATTGGTCCTCTACGGATGTTTCTGCCTACGTACATAAGCCACACATTTCTGGTTAACTAAGACTGATTTTGTAATGTTATCAACAGTAATAACATTGGGTTTACAGGCATCCCCATAATCTTCATCAATCGAGTCATCATAGTGAAAAAATTATAACAGCGTCACGACTTTTTTCTTTGAGATATACGACACCAAAGTAGTGGATTTAGAAAATGCAAACATAGACGAGTACTGTGGTCTGCGGAGATCGGTAAATTCCTTTGGAATCTCCATTTTATTTTTTCGAATTGTTCCAACAATTGTAATTTTGTGCTACTCCAGCATTTGTTTTAACAATTTCGTAACTTGTCAACAATCCATGGTTTCCACTAAATAGTTGGTTTTAGTACTAACGCGATATGACCCTGGAAGCTGAGTTCCAACATATATTTCCATGCACATGCGGAATCCGCAACGGCCACACGGAATGCAAAAAGCATCTCGTCTAATGTTAAGTAAGATCCAGGAACGTAATTAGGTTTAAATTTCTGAATAAATTGGTCAAAAACATTTGGTGCAAGTTGGTCTGTGGTTTTTCTTTCTTTTTTAGTATTTACGTCATCAAATCGCAAGCAACGTAGCAAGAATACAATTCGCCTATAAGCGATAGTAACACCTCTCAGCCTGTACCATTAGTAGCCCAAAATTCTTTACAATTTCGGCGGCTTGCTTTGAAAACCCCAGCTGCGTATACTAGACCAATTAACGGTTTTATTTCCACAATATCTGCTTCCACAATAGTTGGGGGGAGATGGTGTCGCCCTGTGTAATTCCTCGCTCAATTCTATATTTATCGATAAAGTCATTGAGTTTAACAGATGTATATATGTTTTATCAAATTTGTATATCTATAGTCTACTCGGCTTTGTTCTAATGCTCCTAAAACTGCCGGTAATTCCACGGTATTAAAAGCTTTCTTGAAGTCTATGAAAATCAACATGAGTGGTTTATTATATTCAACACATTTTTCAATTAGTATTTTAAGTGCTTGTAGGTTATCATTTGTTCCATAACCTTTCCTAAATGCAGCTTGCTCCTTAGACTGATAGAAATCTAATTTTCGTTCGAAACGTTTTGTGATGATCTTGGTAAACCATTTGTAGAGATGTGACAACAGACTTATCGGTCTATAATTCTCTAGGTCTGATGTATCTCCTTTTTTGTGTATTAGGATAGTACTTGCATTGTTCCATTTTGTAGGGACAATACTTTGGTTTAGACATAGGTTGAATAGTTCAGTTACTACTTCCAGCAGTTCCAACAGTTGACCATTCCATATAGCAATTATGAAAATACATATGACCATACAAGATATTTGTATTTGTTAACTTTTTCTACCGGTGCCTCCCTTGTATTTGTATAATATTTCTGGTTGTAATTGTAGTTGTCATAACTTTCGTATTTTTATTGTTCAGTGTTAGTCCACTTACTTCGCCTGCATCCATTACCTTGATTTATATGTATCTGTTATTATGACTGCTGCCTATATTATATTAAGTGTTGCTTTTCAAATCATATTTGTCTTTTAGCTATTCTACCTCTCTTTTTCTTCTGTGCTCGCCCAATTTTAAATTTATTTATTTAAATGTAATTTATAATTTTCTGTTTGTAGAAATGAAAAGACTTCTCTTGGTGTACTATATTCAAATATTTATTGAAATTCTAAACATCATAAAAGCATGCAATTGTCATTGCCGAATGTCATTTTGCTGATCTCTTTATTATTCGGAGCTACACATTTTATATCGAGATGTATCTCTCATCGATTCGATCTCTAATGACATTTAGTGAAAATTAAACAAAATGTTGTGAATAGTCGTCGAAGTGAGTAAATAAATACGTATCATCCTTTAAATCTAAGAGCATTCGAGTGTTTCGACCCGCTGGCGTTGTGAAACAAAACAAAACGGAGATACAAACAGAAAATAAGTGAGAAAAGAACTAAAGCGAAGTACTGAGAATATCCTGATTGTTTTTCCCTATGGCAGGAACGGAATAAATGTCTTTTAGGAGATAGACGTTCTATATGTTTTATTTCTAAATATATACAATGATCTTGAAACGCCTGTATATATTTTTGAATACAATGGAATTATTTTTCTTAACTTTACTGGTAAGTTTACGCCTGTGTGTTTGTACCTGTTACAAAATAAATACAAATAATATTAAGATTTATTAAAAAAATTAAACTCATTGACTCTAAAACTAAATTCAATTCTAACAGTAACAATAAATGTAATAATGGAAGCAACAACAAATTTTAATGTATGATTAATATTCTGCAGTATTGCCTAAGTACAACAAATGACAAAAGTACGGCAACCTCGATATGTTAGGCAACACACATTCTGTAAACTTATGCTGTGCTGCCAGATCTACTATACTGCTGTATTTTTAAATATAAAACACATAAGTAAAGGTCATGGATTTTGACAAGAGATATGAGTCATGCCGATGCAGTACACAAGTTTACCTGTTATTTACAAGATTATAGCTCTTGTCAAAATCCATTACCTTCTTATTCTCCTTGTTCTACTTCTTTTTATATAGACATGACTCTGTCTGTTTTAAAATGTGTCTCCAGTAAGTTGTCATTCCATCGTTTTCGTGGTCTACCTACTGATCGTCCTCCTATTGGGGAATCGTTTCTTGCCGTCTTTACTACTCTATTTGTTGTCATTCGGCTTATATGATCGTTTCATTCTACTCTTCTATTTCTTCCCCGTTTTTGATGTTCTCCACCTTGCATCTATGTCGTATATCTGTACTTCTAGCTCTGTCCCATAGTTTCTTACCATCAATTTTTCTAAGTGTTTTCATCTCTGCTGTTTCTAACATCGTTCTTGTTCTCTGTGTGTCAGGTCTTGTTTCTGCCGCTTATGTCATTATTGGTCTGATGACTGTTTTGTAAATTCTGCCTTTCGTTTCTCTCCCGATATTTTTATTTCTCCATATTGTTTCATTTAGGCAGCCTTCGGCTCTGTTTGCTCTATTCACTTGATCTTCTACTTCGGTTTCGAGCTTTACGTAACTAGATAATGTGGTGCCTAGATATTTAAACACCATCACTTTTTCTATTATCGACCTTCCAGCACCCCAAATCCATTACCTATACATTATATTCTCTTTTTTAGGAATAAATATTGTGCTAATATTTTATTTTCTCTATAGACTCCAATATATATTTAAATATCACCTCATATTCTTCGAACTTGTCAATTTTAAATTATCAGTTTTATGCTCAATCCTCCTCCTCAGTCCTAATCCCTTTTGGGATGTGGTGACACAATCAGGCCTTTACAGTTTTTTCACGATTTCCCTCCATCCTTCTCTGTCCTGGGCTAGTTGTTCGGCTTCATGTAACCTTTGGTTATGCTTAATACGGTTCACTAAATAAATGATATCAAACAATAACAACGGAAAGTAATACCACTATTTCAGTTCCGATATAATTTCTTTGATATTTATTATCCTATTAAAATTCTGAATAATTCGTCGCCCATTTATATTAAATTAACCTAAAGGTATTTACTTGTCCACGAATAAAACGAATATTGTAGAGGTGGGATACAAAATTATTAAAGAACTGTTATTGTAAAATATTTTTAACAGACACCATCTGGGACGGCTATAAAAGGCTAGGACGGCAACTCACACTGTTTGTCCGGTACGATAACTCATAGCGCCACCTAGGAAAGCAATCTGAACTACCAACTGACATTTCAACCTATTTTCTTTGTTCTTGTACCGATACGGTTAATTTATTGTTAATTCATTATACAAATTGATGATTCAAATATTTTTTGAGTGTTTTCTTGTGGGGGTAGGTTCGTCGGATCGTGACGTATTTTACATCATTCGAAAGGAGAGGGGCAATGTACTTTGTGGGAGGTCTTAATTAAGATTCGAGCATTCAAAGTGACAATTAACCAGTCCAGAGATTTCTAGAAACATAGGTGCACGGTATAAATAAGACATGTACACATAAGTGTATACAAAAACTTATCAGTCTTTTTCAACAAGAATATATTGGTCTTTTTCAATAACTAAGAGAAATTAAATTGTAGAGAGTTAGTCTAAACAATAATTTGTAGCGATTGGTCATACACTTTATAAATAATTGTGTTTTTAAAGTTACTGTTAGAAGACTGTAAATAAGTTAAAATAAAGGTTGAAAGACTGTAAATAAAAACTAAAACAAACATCGCATTGGTGTCAGAAGTGGGATATTTAAATAAATTCTGTAAAAATGATTGACTTAAAAGTAATGGATTTCCGATGGGAATTGGAAGATAGAGAATTCATGCTGTTGGAAAAATGCTGAACTTAGTCAAACATCTAAAAAACGCCCTGCGGGAAGAGGGTTTTGATTCAGAAACATGTGTTTGAGAACAAGAAAGTTGCTGTGAGTTCATCGATTATATCTTTCGAAATCAAAGTTTCTGGTGTCTTTGAAAAGTAAAGTTTTTTGTGATATTTCGAGAGGTTTTTCTATTTCGAAAGTTTCTACTGATATTTCTAAAGATTCTACAAATATCGTTTCTTTCGAAAATAAAGTTTATAACGATATTGTTTTTCTGGAAAGTAAAGTTTTTAACAATATTTCTTCTGTGAAAAGCAAAGTTTCTACCAGCATCTTTTCGGAAATCTCTAAGGTCGCTTCTGAGCTGTCTTTCCTTGACTATAAAATATCTTCGTTGGAAAACAAAGTTGCTGCCGATATTTCCTCTTTTGAAGAAAGTATAAAGGAGCTTGAAAAAATTTCCTTTTTTAAACAGAAACTTAAATACATTGAAAATAAATGGAGTAAACAGGGATAGCAGGTAGAGTAATTCGATTAATTGCAGTAGAGAAAAAAGATAACAAGTAAAAAAACACACTACCCAAGATTTACTTACCAACCTGCCAAGGCCTATGGGAAGCTTTACTTCAATCTAACAAGCATGTGTTGGAGACCAATGTACAAAAGTTACCCATGCCAAAGCTCGAATGTCTCCAATTGGGTTGAAGGGTTGTTCAAAATATGGTGAAGAAAATCTTTAAAGACACAAAAGTGCAGGTACTTTTCTGTTGCAATCCACATGGTTGCCGGTGTAGAGCGAAAATCGACCCTTGCCACTTTTATACAACTAGGAGTTGTAAAAGGTGGTCTAGTTGTCGATAGTAGCATCCAGTTCGAGTCTCGACAAGGTTATATAGGAGGAACCATCTCCTAAGGAGTGGCAATGTTACGCCCACCGTTGCTACACCTATAGAATAGACTCGAATTTTCGATTAGAGTGACTCGAGAATTAGACGACCTTCAGCGCACCAGTCTAGAAGCCCTTGTAATGAAGGATTCGAGCGTTCGTAGTGACAGTTATCTCCAGAGATTTCTAGAAGCATAGGCGGACAGTATAATAAGAAAAATCACATTGTAAAAGGGTTAGTCTAAAAAATAAAGTTGTGGTGATAAGTAATAAATATTATAAACTAATTGTGCTTTTGCTGTTAGTGTCCATCATCATCTTTGGCTCTACAACCCTGGGTGGGTCTTGACCTTTTCAAGAATTAGTCTTCATTCCCCCCTATCTTTCGCCCTGGCTTTCCAATTTCTGACCCCTAGACCCCTCAAGTTATCTTCGACTTGAGTTTTGAATCTAGATCTGGGCCTGCCTCTCTTCCTGGTTCCTACTGGCTCTTGATAGAATATCTGTATTTTTGCTGTTAGTGTTAGAAGATTGTAAGTTAGGTGAAATTAGTGTTAAAAGACTAAATAAGAACTAAAATAAACACCACAATATTAATAATTTAGCACGTGCTTCTTAAAATCACATGTGTTTTTTATGTTATAAAAAAGATCTTTAATATAATCCGTCCTGTAAGTAGAGAGTCAATAGTCAGTTGGTCAGTAATTGATACAAATTAATATCTAAAAGGAGTGATTATATTTTACCTAAATATTTGGTTCTGACAATTTGACTTGTTTATACCCATCGTAAATCTCTTTAACCACTTTATAGCTTTAACTCTGTACTACCGAATTTTCCAAAGCGATATCCATTTACGATCTGAATGTGTAAAGTGTGGTATTATGAATATATTTAATAAGGTTAAATCGTTTTCATGAAATACCACAACGTTTAATTTATTGTGGATTTCCTAATTAATGTTATGGCTGCTAAATAACTCCCGTTATAGCTGATTTTGATCGTCAGATAATTGCAGGAAAATAATTTTCAGAAATTCATTGTAAATGTGGAATTTCATTTGTCATTCATGATTTTTTCTTGATTAATTTATCTGCCTTTAAATGGTTTTCCTTTACATTTTGAACTATTTCTTTAATCTGTTTTATCTTTTGTTTTTCGTTCGATTTGTCTCTGATCGCAGTCACTTGCTCGTTTGACATTTAATGATTAAAATGCCATTTTAATAAAGAAAATAAAATTGGTGCTTAGTAACGGAACATTTGTTTAATTTGTTTAAATTTCTTCCTTATGTATGCTATTTTACGAATCGATAGAGGAGCATTGTAAGAATTGTATCATATGACTTGGTAAACAAAGCAGTATGATGTTGTATTCCTGTTGTGTGTTCAAGCATGAACATCAAGCAGTAACAAAACTACTCCTGTCGGCTTTCTGGGTACGAACTGATCTATAAGCTACTGAAAAAATATCTCATTGTTGACATATGCTGATCTTTACGACATGTAGACCAAAGATCCCGGAGGCATCCCATCCTCCAACTCTTGCTTTTGATTTTTCTCTTTCATTACACAGGTTGGGGGAAGACAAACGGCTTCCGCGTTACAACAGGCTATAACGGTGATGGTTTCTCCCTTTTCACCAGAGCTGATACTTGCAAAGTTTTTAGATCCTTTCTTAAAAACAACATGTCCTGGCCTATTATTCAGTTGTAAACCCGTCTCATCCATATTTTAGATGTGTCCAGGTTTATTCAAAAGATCGTTCTCGGTTAGAGTATTTTCTAGCAGATGAAAGTAAGTCGCAATGTTTTTTTTTGTTCATACCCAAGAATCGATTAATGGATACCCCTTCTGCTTTTCTCACTGACAGCTTCAGGGTTTTCTGCATAAATTACTGCATCCATGGAAAACCAGCTAATCTCAACTCCTTACTAAAATGATGTCTAATGCCCAGCTGTTCGGCCAATTGAAAAGCCATACTTCGCGCATCGGCTCGAATAGGAGAAAATCCGTTTTTTTTTTTAAGTTTTAAGATATGTTCGACCATCGTTTTTTCACCACCTACAAAACGAATGTTGAGAATTCCATGGGTACAAAGAGTTACTAATGTTGAGGTACTTCGTCGAATGTTTAAATAGAAAGAATTGCTAAGAATAATCAAAGAGAGGAACATGCAACACTTGGGTCATGTGTTGAGAGGAAGATATTAATTACGTCAAGTTACACGGGAAGAAAAAGTACAGGGAAAAGATCGGTAAGAAGACGCCAGAACTCATGACTGAAAGACATTCAGAAATCTTTCGCGCAGCAGTTTCCAAAACTACAGTTGCCATTTGGATCGCCAACCTTCGAAAGGAGATGGCGTCATGAGAAAAAGACAAGACGATCAGTAGAAAGAATACGAAAACGATGGAACGACAACTTATTGGAGGCACATTGAAAAATAGAAATTCATGACCACATAAAAAAAGAAGAACAAGTTTTTTAAATAAAATGTATTATGTCCTTATAGCTTCATTAATTATGAAGCCTGGGTTAAAAATATCCATTTTGTTTTACCACCATTTTATATTAAATAATGATTAACAGTAACATAATTATAATATTTGGAAGAAGCTCCATTATTGTCAATATAATTGTGCCGTCTTCTAGTTGTAGGGAGCACAAATCTCCTCATGTTATGTTATATTCAACAAGCTACTCCTATGCTTGTTTAGTTACTTCTTATAGTTCAATTTTATTCCGTGGCGTAAGGTATCTTTTACTTAATTTATTTGTCAATTCTGCCCTCACATTTTCGATGGGTTTAAGGTCTGGACTCTGGAGAAGATCACGGAACAACATCAACATGAGGTTCTTCCAACCATTCCTGAACAATTCTGCTTATATACACCGGCAATTGTCATGTTGGAAGATAAAGTTGTTATTGGGGAATCTCTGGATCATTGATTACAACATTATGTTCTCACTTATCCATTCCAATACGTTGACCGAGAATCGTCCATTATTTTTTAAGTAATCAGTATACCGTTCATTAAACCTATCATTTCTCGGCCTATAAATACTTATTTGACCATTGCTATGTGATTAAAACAGGTTTTTATTAAGAAACTGCAATGTTAGACCAAAAGTTGTCTCAACGGTTTATGAGTTTATTACAAAATGCAACTCGCCTCCTCTTGTGATGATCCTTAGTCAAAAAATGCTTCTTTGCAGCTGCACATTATATCAATTAATTTGCTTTATTCCTTATATGTGCAGTGCGAATACAAACTCTCTTCGCTAGCTTTTCGAGCTGTGACCAAAGGAGCTTTTTTGGAGTTTGACAGTTGTGCGTTTTGGTTTTTTTTGCGCGCCATTCATATGTATTCTAGGCATTTTGGATTCACGCGAAATTTTTGACAAGCACTTCGACACTTAACATTTTACAGTATTATAATGCGGATTTAGCGACCGGAGCTATGTATATAACGAGATGCTAAAACTTAAAAAAAAAGTGAAAAAGAATGAAAAACTACTAATGAAATTATTTCCTAACTGCTGGACAACTCACATTTAATAATCAAAAATAGTCTTATTAATTTAGTGTTTATGTTAATAATATGTACAATTGTTTTATGTGTGTTTAATGAATAACATTTTGTCTAGTGTGCTTGATACGGCTTCCAATGTTGTAATTTTTTAGTAGCGTCTCGAATTGTTGCTTTATGAACCTTTGGAATTTATAGATTTTGTTTGTTCTAATAGATATAGGTTTTTTTGTGAGTAGAATAATGATTGGTTTTTTTAAACAGCTGATCTCACGTGTTTGTTAATTATATTTTATCTCATAGTCCTTGGCGAACCGTATTTCTTTCTAGAGGTAATTATATTGTTACTTCTAATTTACAGGTAATTTACAGATCTTTGCCAATTACTAAAATTCTAGTTTTTCACCAGTTTGTTTTAGTGGTGGTATGTGGTCATTAGTTTTTGTGTTATTCCTCAAATATTACAACACACCATTGTTTCGGACACGTTTGTGCAGTTTTAGTTGTTACCTGTACCAACACAGAAACATACAAAGCTTAAAGTATTAAGCTGAAGAGATATAGTACAGTAATATATTTGTTTGTAAGCATTCCGAAAACATAATATTGAGGTACCTGCAAATAAATCATTGGTTTACTAAAATAGAAATCAGATTAAATAAAATTTTCGACAAAATCTTTTTTTTTTCTTAGATTTGTAATGTTGCAGTAATGAAGGAAAAAGTGTCACATATACATATTCTAAATACTACCTAAAAGAAACATATTATACAAACTAAAACATACATCTTTATCTGTTTTGAAAAAGGATTCAAAATCTATTTTTTATACAGTTTTAATTAATTGGCTAAAAGATCAGTAAAGTCAAACTACTGAATTTCGCTTTACATTCTTACTTTATCTATCTCTTTAACGACTTTGTGTGTAACTCAGCCAACGAGGTTGCATGCAATACGGTCGTTCATCACTTCCTAGCATAGTGGACGAAATAAAAAAGTGTTTAATGTCCTTAGAAACGGCATTAGGTGACCCAGTTAGAGAGCTCCCTCTTTTATTTTGCTAATGAATGGGCGTGTGTGGGCAGAAATGGCATGGCCCGAGTCTCACGACCTCTACCGGACTGAGATTTCTGACCGGCGATAATTGCAAGGATAGGCTCGATGTTTCGGGCCCTTGCGACGCGGGAAAATATCCCAGGATCTTCGGGGTTTTAGCTATGTTGGAATCGGAAAGATTTATACGTGTTAATTTGTTCACGGCTTTGTGTGATTACTAACGGACAAAACATGCTAGATGGTCATGATGTACATGGTCGCAGTAATACACTAATATCCATTCTAAAGACAATATCAATTTTTAATTTTGGTTAAATTATAAACTTAAATATACGCCTTATACACAGGGTATTATTTGTATTTTGTATATAAAGCTGGAAAAAATAGTGGATAATTTTAAAAGACTTTTTTATCGTTTTTCGAAGAAGGTTAATAGACACTTGCAGTCTATAACTACGTAGTATGTCCTTGATTTTCGGAAAAGTTAAAAAATGTTGTGACCTAGGTCGGGACATTAAGGAGGATGGTTGAACTATTCAATATTGTATTGCGTCAAAAACTTGATTGTCTTGCTAGCTGTGTACAAGTGCTTCGTGGACGATGATCCCTTGATCTAGACTCTAGAATTTTTTAATACCAACTCTTAGATCAAAAAGGAATTCATTTTTTTTGCACAAAATTCTTGCAAACATTTTTAACCGAGGTCTTTGATCTAAAATTCCCAATGCTGCCTCGATTTGGCGTCTTCAAAGATGTCACCTGTCGATCTTCGTAGATAAACTTACGTATAGTGTATAAGTTTTATATACCAAGAAGAAATGGTTAACTAATGTGGTGCTTTTTTGCATGACAACCGAAACCACCACGCTGAGACATTCTTGTTGAGATTCAAAGTCTTTAAAAGTTGCAAAAAAATATTGCACCAAAATACTTACGTTTTGGTATGTAAAACATGAAAGACACCCAACCTATTTATTATACTTCTTTAATTTGAATTCTGGTCATACTTAACAACCCATATAAACAAAAAAATGATGCTACATTCATCAGGAAGAGGTGATTCTGGAGGTATTTCTGGCTTGGAATTTTATCCCACATAAAGTTCCAATTCAGAACACAATATGTGTACAAATATGAATAGTTTTTAATCTATTTTTCTTGTTTCAGGTATGTCTTTCTGCTAAATTTTATCTTCCATTAATGGTAAGTTATCTTTTGTATCTTCGAGAAAACATTTTTAACGACATTAGTACATCGTAGGAATTTGGAATACTGAACACCGAACATCTCTTGTTAGATCAAGTAAATTCTGCCTTTAGCCAGCATGCTAAATATTTATTTGGTAGATAACAACCAAAATACTTGGTTAGCATAATTAGCATAATTTGTAGTTAATTAAAGTCCCCTTTTTCGAGCTGGGAAAATGTAATCCTTTATTATTGACCTAGTGTCTTAAAAATTATAATATTCGTTAGTCTCATTATGTAGGTAGTTCCAACTACTTTATAGACGTGTTTCACTGATGATGATCTGAGAGAATCGAAAACGTTCTGAAAATTTACAAATCCATTTAGGTTAACTTTAAAAAAAATAATAAAATTTCTCTACCTTTTTACAAAAAGAAGCGTTTTACTTCATTGTAAGTTTTTTAAACTATGATATACAGCCAAACACTGAGAATTTTCAGAATATCAGCTCCGTCATTGCCGTATATTTCCCGGTGACCTGGCCCCCATACCAATGTGATACTGTTGTTTCGCCAGTCTGTCGAGTTCCGCTCGAAATTCACTCAGCCTTGAAATTTTTTCTATGATGTCTTATATTCTTGCTCTTCTGTAAATCTCTTCGTTTGTAACACGGTCTACAAGTTTAATATCTAATATTAATCCATTTCCATTCTCTTCTGCGCGATTTTCAGTTTATTAGCATTATTTTTAGCGAACATTAGTGTTTCGGATCTGTATGTTCTAACTGGAAGCACGCGTTGATTGTCTACCTTTCTCTTAAGGGCTTATATGAATTTAACTATTGAATATTACCTTCAATCCACCGTATGCACGCCAACGTAGACAAATTTTTCTTTATATTCCGTATGGCTGGTTGACTCTGGTGATTGTTAAGTCATAACCGAGATATCTATATTGTGTAACCTTTTCTATGGTGTTATTTTCTAATTTGTGTTGTCAGTTACTTTTGGTTATTTGCAAACCGCTTCTTTAGTTGCCTGTGAAAGTTCATTAAGCATTACTTTGGCTTTGTGTAAATCATCGGCAATGAGGACAATATCGTCCACAAAGGTTGTTTTCCGTTAATATTTATCCCGGCTTTCTACCAATTAAGAGTTGTTTTGTAAGCATATAACAGAAAGGCTGTAAAGAGCTTGGGTGCCATCTTGTCTCCTTGGCTAACACATCTTTCCATCCAATTTAAACTCAGTTTTTTTATAGCACACTTGGTATTGATTTTTAATAGATGTTATAAATTGAGCAGGTGTATATTTAATTCAGAAGACACTGGGTTAAAACCCTGATTATTCTGTTCGCTTGTATCGTATCGAAAGCCTTTTGGACATCAACCAAAACTAGTAGTGGTGGAAGATAGTATTCAGCAGTTTCTATACTAAGGTTTTTAGCTCTGTAGGATGATCATTGGTACCGAAACCTGAGCCAAAACCAGCTTGTTATATTGGTTGATAGTGGTTCATTTTATTTTTTATTCTACAAGTGACTATTTTAGTGGTAAATGGTAGAGGAGACTTATAGATCTATAGTTTTCTATTTTCTTGGGGTTTCCTTTTATATAGATTAGTATCATTAAAAATTTATTCCAATCGCTTGAAATTATGCTGTCATCTAGACATAAGTTGTACAGACTTTTTTCTAGGAGAAATTCTCCTTCCACTGGTTTTTTCCCATTTTTTATCTTTTTGAGCGCATGTTTTATTTCGTATTTTTTTTTTCTATCTCCTCGGGTCTTCTCTGTACCTTTTGGTGGCTCTTATAAATTTCTCTTGGTAGAATTTTTGGAACTGTTGTGAAGATTTCTTTTCTGTCGCTATTTAGTTTTCTTCTCAGATCTGTCATGCTTTATTTTATTAGATTGTCTGTATCATCTGCTCTTTATTGTAGTTTGTAGTATCTAATGCCATTCGGGATACTTCTTGAGATCCCCTGGTTTATCGAACTTATTTCTTAAGATGTTAGGTTGTTGCGATGCAACTCTTTTCGTTATTCCATTAATGCTTTGGAGAGGGAGCGGATTTTATTCTCTATCCCGCTTTTGGCAATGTCTTGTTTAACTTGTTAATGCCTGTCATCTCCGTATTGTCTAGTTCTACATTTCTTTTTTTGATCTTTTGTGAGTTTTCTGGATCTTGCAGCTATGCGCTACTATGCTCTTCACTATAGTATCCTCATTCTTTTGGTTCTCTCTCTTGGTGTTCTTCCCATTACCATTCCCGTTATGGTACTCTTCGTATTTGTATCCCATTTTCGTATTTGTACATCCATCTGTGTTTGATTATCTGTCTAACTGATGCCTGTAAATCTTGCTGCGTTCCTCTGATGCTCATGCCCTGTTATTTTCTATGTTTCAAATCTTATATTCCTCATTATCTTCGAATGCATGACACATAAGCTTGAGAACTAATATTGTGTCTTTCCTTTATGATATTACAATGAATAGAGTGTGAAGTTAAACATACTTTATTTATTATATATTGTCCACGAAATTCTCGCGTCTCAACAATGTTTACAAACATTAAATTAGGTAAAGCGATTTTCCTCTTCAAATTTTGCGACTGCCAAAACGCGTTATACTAGAATCCGAAAATCTCTCACAACACACAATATTAAGTTCCCTCGGAACGTTTAAAACTCATATATTAAATCTCCTCCATTGAAAAATTCCGTTCTTACCCGTAACGTCATCCTTTTCATCCTTTTCCAGGACGAATTGGTCCATAAAGTGAAGAATGCGGCTTAGGCATTGTGCCGACCGTTGTATATCCGTACCGAAACAGCAATGAATTAGGGAATGGCGGGAGAGAGTAGACAGCGACCATATTGGCACGATGCAAATCTATGCTAATGAGACTGGCCTGATTGTGTAGCCCGCAGAGGTCATTGTTTATGTGACGAAAATGGAACTGGTCCTGTTCGTTCCTTCTAATGATTCGATTCTTTTAATCCCTTTGTCGTTCATTTTATCGATTACCTACTATTACTAGCTACTACAGATCCGTACAACTTAAACGTACTTTAGTAGTGTTTGTCAAATAAACATTAAAGGATTATTTTTATAATTATTATTATTAACATATTCATTATAAAAAATAAATCGGTAATACACCAGAGCTTATACCTTATCATTTATCATGTCACTTCTCGTTGACCGTAGCTTTCCGTTAAAACAATTCATGTGATATTGACGAATCTGGTACGGATGTGTTATAAATTATATCACTAAATTGTGAATGACTAATAAACATTTCATGTCAACACTAATAAACATGACAAACAGTTCATGTGCATGTTTGTTACGTTGATTTTGAAAAAGCATTTGACGAAGTAAGATATGAAAAATTAGTCAAAATTCTAAAGACAAAAAACATAGACCACAGGGACTTACGAATAATAACAAACCTCTACTGGGATCAAAGAGCACAAATCGTAATAGATAACGAACCCAGTCCAGAAATTGAAATCAGGGGAGGAGTTAGGCAGGGATGTATTATGTCCCTATTACTATTTAATGTATATAGTGAAGCCATTTTTGAAGAAGCATTACTATCTCAAAGTTAAGGAATATTAATTAACGGAAGATCTATTAACAACATATGATTTGCAGATGACACCGTGATTATGGTAAGCTCTGCTGAACAACTCCAATTACTGCTACACAAAACAAACAGTTTCTGTAAAAATATGGACTAAAAATGAATAGAAAAAAGACTACATACATGATAATAACAACGGAAATAAATGTACCAACAAAAATACATTTGGAAAATGTACCGATAGAAAGAGTTGATAAATACAAATACCTAGGAATCTGATTTCAGACAATAATGATTAAACAACCGAAATAAGAGCTAGGATAGAAATAGCAAGAAATTTGTTTGTAAAAATGAAAACAATTCTCTGCAGCAAAGATAAGAACTGAGAGTAGGTGCACTGAGATGCTTACGTGTTTTCGATACTGCAATGTGGACTTAAAAGCTGGCCATTGAAGCAAGAACACATAAATAAGTTACAGTCCTTTGAAATGTGGTATTACAGGAGGATGCTTAGAATAGCATGGACACAGAAGAAAACTAACACGGGAGTATTACGAGAAATGGGCAAAGAATGCGAAATACTAAACACGATAAAAATAAGAAAGTTACAATATCTGGGACATGTAATGAGGGGACAGCGATATGAGCTGCTAAGGCTGATAATACAGGGAAAGATAAGAGGAGGAAGGAGTATAGGAAGCAGGAGAGTGTCATGGTTGAAGAATTTAAGGGACTGGTTTATGAAATATGCAGTTCTATAGAACTCTGTAGAGCAGCAGTAGATAAAGTAAAGATATTGATGATGATATCCAACCTCCGATTAGAAGACGGTACTTAAAGAAGAATAAACATTTCAAGCGTGTAAATAGCAAATATTTCTTCTATTAATAGGTGCCGAAAGAGACGAAGATAAATTTTAATCGTTAAATCACTTCATCTAGGTTTTATAATTACCTAGTCGATATAACCAATGGAGCATAATAAATAAGGTCATGTACTGAGGCCGAAATCTATGATCTTCTTCCTTCTTTATTCTAGGCCAGACGAACCCCTGTTTAAATTCCATACACCTGTATCAACGTTCAGATTGTAGCTCCGTTTTTCGGTGTCGGCCTATACTTCTCCGTCCATTGGAGATTGATCTCGAGCACTGTTCACCACTCTTGTGTTTTCCATTCCATTCCATTCTGCCATTCTTTTTTTTTCCCTTTACCTCCTCCTCAATCCTTTAGCCCTTGTCAGGGCGTAGTGACACCCTAAATATTGTTAGTCTGCTGTCTCCATTGACTGCGATCTTGTGCCATATGGACGGCTTCATGTAGGGATTTTCCCACCAAACTCTTCATTTGGTCTACCCATCGTATTGAGATCTTCCTCTTGGTCTTCGGCCTTCTACCTTTCGTTCTACTACCAATAGTTCCATGGTGCCCGTTCTTCTAGCTATGTGGCCGAAGTAAGTTAGGTATGCTTGGTTTACTTTTTTTAGTAGCCTGTCTTTTATATGAAGCTCTTCCAAAATTGACAGGTTGGTTCTATGTTCTGTCCAGGACACGCGTAGAATTCTTCTATATACCTACCCACATTTTGAAGGCTTCGATCTTACTCCTATCGATTTTTTTGAGAGTCCATGTTTCAGCTGCATATGTAGCAATGGGAAAAATAAGTTTCGGTAAATGGTAAATCCGTTTACCACATAACCATTAATATCTTCTACCCACATTTATGTAACAGTTTTCACTTTGATTTATATTCTTTTCTGATATTATTCAGAGATTTTTAGAATTATCTGGTTTGATGTTGCTTGTTATATGAAATATGCTGTGCCTGTTTTGTTACATAAAAAAAACTTAGTGATGGCTATATAGGACCATACTGTTTCATTTTTTTCGTTAAAATAAACTATTGCGAGAAACTCACAATAACTTTTTATTTTACAAATTAGCAAATATTATTCGTTATATCTTTATACCATCTCTTCTTATTACTTAAACTATTGTTTTTAAAACTTCACTTTTTTGTTTGTGTACTTTAATCACCGTCTACCTCTTGTAATTATCTCTCGTAAACATGTATATTCCCGACGAATTTTTATGCAAAAATAACGTAGTTATAGTTAAACAACCTCCCGACATTCTTTCAGTAATATTAGCTTAGAGTTAAACGAGTGTTTTCCTCTCCAAAAACCTTTAATAACAATCACGTTCTTAGCGACCCTGGTATGCAACCCTTCGTACTTGAGTGTATAAGAGGTTGTATAATTAGTAGTAAGTGCTCCCGAGCGGGGTGTTATAAGCAAATTTACGTCTGGCAAGTTATGTGATGCTCTGTAACTGAAGATTTTTCATAAAAAGTTTCTTAGTCGACGGAAAATTTATTTTTGTTACTTAACAGATGGTTTTCTTTTTTATTTTGTTAATTAAAAGGGTTGAAAATATTTTAGCACACCCTTCTAAGGGGGATATATAACATTTATGCCAAAAGTTTTTCTCTTCAAAAAAGCGGCGTTGGTAGTTAGTAAATGAACAGTAGGTTTAGGTTGAATTTGAATAATATTCAACTTTACATGGTTTTCATGGAAAGTAAAATTCAAAATATTGTGTTGGGTATTTTTGGATTTTTCCCAATCTTTTAGAAAAACTCCAAAGTAACCTAATGATTAGTGTTAAATCTTTTAATAAAATCGTAATATTTATATCTAAATCATTTATGAATTAATACTTTCGGCCATTAAATCTTTAAATGTCAGTAAATTCGATATATTTTCGAGGGTTTATTTGAGAGTTACGAAGTGACATTAGTTAGTCTCTTTGTAGCATAACTGGTTACTGGCACTAGCGAAGATTATGCCACTATTACTTATCAAGTAGAATTAACCTATTAATAATTATATAATACTGTTGATGTTTTAAATCCTTTCTAGTTGAAAAAGGTTAAAGAAATAAATATAAGAGCTATTCATATTCAATTTAGACATAGTCAACTTTGCCTTAAATTATGTGATAAAAAAGCAGTTTTAATTTTCTCTACTTTTTCTTTTTCTCTTCTTTCTTCTCCTAATTACAAAAGATTCCCAATGAAGTGCAAACTCCAAACTATTTTAATTTGTTTAGTATCTTGATGTGTGTGAATTGTTTCTTTGTTTTGTCCTGTCGCGTTTTTATCCAATGACCTCATAACAATTTTAGTTATTAGCCACTAAATACTCAAATTTGTAGGTTCCACTTAATTTTTTTTAATATAACAGCACCTTTGGATACCATATACATATATCTGGAGGAGTTCTACTCAGCTATCCAGATTATATTATTTTCATTGAACAAAAAATGTTCCAATAAATAAATAAATAACACATATTTTTAAATATACCTCTGTAATAAATAGAAATAACTTTGATCGACAATACTCGTCAAAATATTCAGTAAAAGAAACTACACAGAAACGAAAATGAGAAACAAGTAAAAGCCGAACTTCTTGTCGGGACGAAAAAGTGGATTACTCGCGAAAAACAATCAGAAAATCGCGTAGTAAAGTATCAAATAAGGGTTCTAGAAGGGTTTTGTGCTAGCGTCATATCGAGCTCCTATCAGAAAACGGTGAATATTCAACAAACGACCAATTATCTTACAACTGACGTAGCTGCCGGAGTTCACTGTATGCGCAACAGGCAAAGAATAGAACCAAATCTACCTCATAAAGTGTTACATCCTTTTCAGTAAAGTACTTTGTTCGAAGTTAAAGTAAAAGCCTTAAATTAAGTGGACCAGAAAACCTTTAGCACTAGGGTTGGTGGTAAATTTGTGTTACATATATCAAGCATCGTAACTTGATCTACTTTTCTATTGAAGGATACTTTTGAATCAATATACGGCGTTTAAAGCAATCCAATTGTATATAGTCTGTTCACGAATATCTTCGAGTACTCAGAAACATTTTACCATCTCAGGCAAAACATTACAAGTCTCAGGAGAAGAACTCGGTCGTTTGAGACTTCGAACAACAAAATCCACACAGAACATTGTTGACACCCTTTGGTATATTCGAAATAACAATCTACATAAGAACTTCTTATTCTTCCTTTTTATATAATTGTTCAAATGTTAATTTATAGGTACTGGTATAATTTTTTATACCAAAATAAGTCAAAATAAGCCAAAATTTATGAATCATTTCCAGTATTCTTCCAGTGCACTGGAAAAAAATAGCTTCGCGTCCCTTAAGTATCTTAAAGAAGGTGCCTACAAGACCGTATTAGTTTACGAATATAAAATACATATACACACACGGTAACTAAAGAATTAAATATAAAATGAAAATAATTAAACATACTTAATCTAAAAATAAAAAATATGCGTGGAATGACGGAACAATGAAAAACTAGAAAATAATGACACAATAGCGGTAACTGTATCCATTATAACATGGAGGATCTGTCACTGGACAAGAGTCATCACGCTATTAGAGCAGGGCCGTAAATTATATTAGCCTATAACATTATGCTATATAATTGTATGCCGTAGTTTCTAATAAATATATTAATGTCCATTAAACAAATAAACCATTTATAAACAAATCACAAGTACCCAAATTTAATTATTTAAGTATTCTTGTAAACGGAAGAGAATTCCAAGTTAGATTTGCGAAAGAATTAAACTTCAAGATAACTTAATTAGTTTGAACAACTGGCGTAACTGGCAAAATAAATATACACATTTCACTACTTAGTATTTAGGAAAACGTCACCTTTATAAATATTACCCCTTGAATAATAGCCATTTAAAAACGCTTGCTTTATAGTGCATATTTAATTCCATTCCTAATTCATGCCATTCCTAATCTAAACAAAACCAAAGAAAACAAAATAATGATAAAGAAGTACATCAACTACAAAAATCTAAAAAACAATTTGAAGCAGGAAAAGTGGTTGGATATTTACAATAAAACAAATAAAAATGGCGCGGAAAAACTTTTCATTGACAAAATTTTAATTTAATAAACAAAATACAATTATTTTAAAAGGAAATGATCTAAAAACCACTTTTAAAAAAGATTGGATGACAGGGGGACTTTTAAAGTCTGTACAGGAAAAACACAGATTGTATGATCAGCTAATCCAAGATCCCTCAAATACCTTAAAAAAACAACGATATACAGACTATAAAAATAAATTAAGACACTTAGTTAAAACTGCAAAAAGAAATTATACAAAACAACGAATTGAAAAAAAAGACCTCTTCTTCATCACTTTGGAATGTAATTAATTCATTGTGTTAAAAAATAAAAGGAAATACAAAAATTGAATCGATTAAAACCAAAACAGGAGAAAAAATAATTGACAGAAAAGAAATTGCAAATGAATTTAATACACATTACAGTACATTGGGACAAAGGTATGCACAAAAAATACCCATTTGTAATGAACAGATTGAGGACATAGATAGGATAGAAAGCAGCATGTACTTATATCTCGTTGACAAAAAAGAAGTGGTAAATGCAATACAATCTTTAAAACACAAAAAAACTCCTGGCTGGGATGGGATCAAGACAGAAACCATCAAACAAATTAAGGAAGAAATTATTACTCCTTTAACTTTTCTCATTAATGCATTTTTTCAGGATGGTTGTTTTCCAGAATGTCTAAAAATAGGCAAAATCAAACCTCTGTTTAAAAAAGGAAATAAAGAAGACGTAATTAATTACAGACCAGTATCTTTGTTGTCTGTTTTTTCCAAAATATTTGAAAAAATTTAAAAAAATAGATTACTGAGTTTTTTGGATAGGTTTAGTATAATATCGGATTGTCAATACGGTTTTAGAGACAGAAAATCTACAAAAGATGCTATTTGTAAACTAACATCACAAATATCAGAAGCTTTTGAGTCTAATAAACGTAGTTTATGCATATTTGTCGATCTCTCTAAGGCGTTTGACACGATATCTCACGGAATCTTGTTAGAGAAACTTGAGAAGTATGGTCTGAGAGGACGCGTTTTGACATTACTAAAAAGTTACTTAACAGACAGAAAACAATTTGTAGAAATTGATGGTGTCGAAAGTGATCCTGAAGTAATTAATTATGGCGTACCGCAAGGGACCGTTGTAGGCCCTCTACTCTTTACACTCTATGTTAATGACATGCTTAAACTAAAAACTGATGGAAATATAATAAGCTTTGCTGATGACACCGCAATTTTTTGTAAGGCCGAAAATTGGGAAGATCTTAAAACTATAGTTGAACAAGACTTCAAAGTTATAAAAACATGGTTGCAAATAAATAAACTCACAATAAATTACGAAAAAACTAAATATATACCTTTTGCAATATATAAAAATTCTCTGCTAACTTTTAACTCATTAAAAATAAATAAAAAACAACAAATATTTAAAGCAGAATACATAAAATATTTAGGAGTTTTAATTGACAGGCACCTTAAATGGGACTTACAAATAAAACATATTATAAAAAAAAATATGAGGACTCTTACCAAAATTCCGCTATTTAAAAGAGTTTTTAGATGTTGAACAGCTTAAAATGCTTTACCTGTCTTTAGTAAAATCTCATCTTGTATATGGGATTTTAGGATGGGGTGGCGTAGCTGATTGCCATCTGGTGACCCTTCAAAATACTCAGAAATGGTTTCTTAAACTAATATATGGAAAACGAAAAACATATCCCTCAGACCAACTTTTTCATGAAACTCAGGTTCTTGATGTTCGGCAATTGTACTGCTTAGAGCTACTTAAAAATATTCATAAAGATAAAATACCTCTTAAAGTAAAAGTGTCAAATTATGAAACAAGAAGAAAATTGAATGTTGAATGTCTTCACACTTCAAAAACAATCACGCAACGGTCAATTAAATATTTTGCTCCAAGAATATACAATCAATTGCCCATAAATTTTAAAAATATCACAAATTTTTATTTGTATAAAAAATTAGTTAATGCTTGGGTAAAAGAAAAAAGGGAGTTGTGTAACAATTTAATAAATTTAAATTATACTAGATAAAAAAAAACGAAACAAATTAGATTAGATTAGAAACTGTAAAAATGAAATAATAATTTGTAAAAAAAAACATTAAACCTGTTAATATTAGACAGATTAAGTCAACAAGCATGTTAATGCTTTAAAGACTTTTTTTACGTTTATGTTACTGTAAGTAAACTGAAATTGAAATTGTAAATTAATGTAATACTTATTGATTTGAATTAAGGCTGTTTTCGCAGTTATAGCATACGGCGATTTGAAGTGGGCGTATCACTTACTTTCCTACACTGCTACGTGACTTCCTAATAGTTTGGATGTTTATTCAGTGGCGCCGGCTCACGGGTTGTTTAAAATAAATGCATTATTCTCCATTCAAATTAGTTTTGTCGGAATACTTTTTTTTAGATTAATTATCGTAGATAATGTTTTAAAAAGAATTAATCACATTTTTAATTTATATGTCTCAGCTAAACATAGTATTAAATAAAAATTTGTGAAACGTGACTGCAAAAAACACCATGGTGTTTATTTATAATAAATTTAAATTTTGTTATATTAATATTAATATATAATTAATATTTTGTTAATATTTGTTAGAGAAAACTGATATTAGCGTAGTAAAAATTAAAAAAAAATATTTTTATTTATCTATAAAAAATTGGTACCTGCGAAACCATCATAATAGTAAATGTATTTATCTTGCAAGTATTTCGAGGCGACGCACTGCGAGGAAAATGTTCTCTGAATGGAATATACATTATTTTAATATATTTATAGGTTGCAGTTACATAAGAAAAGTATCCAATTGATGAATAAAACACAAATCGTGGATAGTTATTTCATCATATCAGTGGCATTACAGCTCGTCATGAGCCAAAGGCTTCTTCAGAACAATCTTCCATTCGCCCCTGCCTCTGGCAACTTTCTCCATGCTTTAACTCCTCTACTAGGATTTTAGATCATCCTCTATGTTATCTTGATACCTAAGTTTTGGTCTTCCATCTGTCTGGATCGTCTTCCCACTGGTCCTCTTCGGTCGAAAGTTTTTCTGATCGTTTCATCTTCATCTCGCCTAATTATATGTCCTATCCATCAAAGGCGTACTAATTTAATAAATTTTACAACGTCAGGTACTACACCTGAAGAAGCATCGTAGTTTACTTTATACGATCTTTTTGACCAAGCACCTTCAGCTATAACGGTTATTAACCCATTTCCGTCGGAATCTACTTCACCAATTTCTTTGGCTAAAGCTAATTCCTCCCGTCCAGCCTCTTCTAAGGAATCACAAAGTGTTTGGCCGATGATATCTGCAACTGTTTCCGTATGTTTTGCATACTGCCTGTAGGAAATCACAGGTATATTTAATGCAGCGTGCTGCTGCTGTATGTCTGAATAACCAGAACCATTCAAGTTCAGTGAATTGTTACCAGAATCCTATGTTGCTATCTCCTTTTCAATATTCCACATTTGACATTTAAAAGTCAATGTACTTATCAATCCGTCCATTTTTTCTGTGATAATCTCCATATTAGAAAAGTTGCATGAAAATGGAGAATGATTATTCAAACCTTGAATAGATATATATATATATATATATATATATATATATATATATATATATATATATATATATATATTATATATATATATATATATATATATATATAGTTATATATATAAGTTAAATAAAAGCTTTTAAAAACGGTTTTAATATAAATAATAAATACTAAAGCAGTGCAATTGCTCTCCTTTTCCTTGACATAGGACGTTTACTGGGACTCATTTTTTATCTTGTCTCTTATAACTTATATCACTAACCTAATGTAATACTTAAAAATACGCGTAAACTAAAGAACTTTTAACTTATACCACTAAACTAATAATATATTACTTAACATACACGTAAACTAAATAATTTCAATGTTTTCAAAATAAATAAGAATACTGTAAACTGTAAAAACTAAGCAAGTTGATAAAGAAAATACAAGAATGAAAGAACTAAAATGGATTCTAATTCAAGCGAACTAACTGACCGTACCCATAGAGAAATAAAAATAACACCGTACCGTACGCTCATGAGATTTGACGTCACTAATGCGATAACGATCAAGCTCAGCGACAATGATGAGGAACACGTTTCACTATTAGATTTCAGTATTTTTTAGCAATTTTCTTCAAAGTTTGAATACGCTTTTCTCGGTTATTACTGGACACAAAAAGGTGAAAAAAGAATCAACGATTACAGAAAAAAAAACTCTTTCAACTGATGGGCGTGAAAAGTTTGGTTATAATAGAACGTTAAACAGTATAATCCAATTTTTCAACAGAAAATTCAAAAAAATAAAAAAAGTAAAACCATCAGTTTAAAGGCAACATAATTTCGTATAACATGTCCAAATTTCGAGACATTTCGTCGGTAAATAACAGAGAAAAAATTTTGGTGCACCGATAAAACAGCCTTCTACCGGTTGAGGGGGATGGACTAAACCATCGGAATTTTCCGACAACAATTATTTATGGTACGCAAGAAACTTTAAATTCGAGTTGACTTTCCTTCCAGGTTTCTCGGAATAAGATAAATCGTTATTTACATTTGTATAGCTTTATTATATATACTCGGACGTAATATAAGATAGACGGAGAAGCATTATAAAAATGGAAAAAATGAAAAATGGCTGTCAGGGATAGAGCCGACTTAATAAATAGAGTGTAGTGACAACGGAGGGCGGTCTGGATAATATACGGAGAAATTCTCGGACTGTTATCCGCGATAGTTTATAAAGTTTCTGTTGATGCTGCCTTTGTGTTGCCGGCTTTCTATTGTTGTGGGAGTTTGTAGCTATCGCTACTTATTTGTTCATTGACGTAAAACAAATTGCTACCATTATGGGTTTGACTTGCAAGGACAGCCGCACTTTAAAGCCGAGATTCATTATTGATTCATGTATATGACAAGGTCGAGTTCCTCTAATCGATTTTTAGGGAAACTTATTATACTGTAGGTTTTAAATAATCAAATGTAGTTTTTATCCTTATCAAATCTTATATCTTATCAAATTAGAAACATGTGTTTATTACATTAACCCTTAAATGCCCGTGATATGAAAATAACCATAAATGCCCATGTGGGGTCTCCTAGGGACCCCACTAAAATTTTCAATTTAGTAACGTCATTTAGCACTGACTAAAAGGAAAACACGGTTTAAAAATAATTTTAAGCATATTTGAATAATTTTTATTTATTTTTCATACAAAATTAACGGCTTTTCTAGAAACAAATTCTTTTCAATTCGAACAAAATTAAAATTAAATAATAATATAAGCATATAACTTTTAGTTGCAATTTTTCAATACAATAGTTTTTTCTTCCTTTCTGTGCACCTGGCATATAAATTTGTTGCAAAAAGAGCAAACGGTATTTACTTTTCTGTCACAGTTTCGCGGACACTGGTAACAACGAGCACGTTTCTTAGCTGAATGGACGGATTGAGTTGCAACTTCGGTGGTTGGGTTTACCATTGGTATGCCACAATCTTTTAGAGCAGATTTTACATAGGCTTTATGTTTTATATATTTCGCTCTTTTTTCCATGTTGTTTCGAGCAAGCTCAGCCCCTAATTGTAACAGGAAAATACGTCTTCGTGAAAAATTATTTTTCTTCCAATCAGGATTTTTTTTCAATGTATAAAATATAGGCATTTAGTGCACATATGTCTATAATATTCATAAAGAGCCTGAATGGCCAACGAGCAGTTCTTCTTTTACAGTAATATTCCCTAATCAGTTTGTCGGCATTATCAACACCACCCTTGGTATTATTATAGTCTAAAATCATCAAGGGTTTGTTTTGAGAGTCTTGACAAATTATATCACTATCGTGTTGACTTGAAAGAAGATGTACCATCCTGTGTATTTTAGGTATGTACGAAACCATAGCTAATTCTTTAGTAAAAGCAAATATTGACGACTCCGCAGGTCTTTTTGTCAAACTTAGTTGTGGTGGTGTATCAGGTTTATTTTTGCGGACGGTCCCAAGTAAAGTAAGGTTTTTAGATAAAAGATATTGAGCAAGAGGAACACTGGTAAAAAAGTTGTCAGTTGTAATTCCTCTCCAACTGCCATGATATGGTTCCACCAGATCTTTCACAACACGAAATCCCTGATTTTTCTCTATTCTACCACCTGGTAGTTTTCCAAGGTACACCTGAAGTTTTGATAAATAAGATGTTTTAACATCCGCGGCAGCCCAAATTTTTATCCCATAGCGGCAAGGTTTTGATTTTATATATTGTCTAAAAGGACACTTTCCTCTAAAACTCACTAACTGTTCGTCAACGGTTATATGCTCGTATGGTTCAAAGGCTTTGTCACAGTTAGAGACGAACATGTCCCAAATTACTCGTATCGCCGCTAACTTATCCTGTTCCTTCCGCTCCACCCTGGTCACTTTGTCATCAAACCTCAAGAAACTCGATAATTCTTCAAATCGGTTCCTAGCTAATGCGGCTGTAAAAAATGACCGGCGTATTGAGGTGTCTGTAGACCATATCTCTCGTGTCGATTCTTTCCCACACCTTAAAGCACCAGCTTTGATAAGTGCTCCTAAAAAGCTATCCAGTTCATTGTTTGTAAGTACCGTCCACTCTTTTTTGTTATTCGGATGTTTTTCGTTCCACTCTTGATAACGTCTAACAGCTTCTTCATTAGTATGAAGGCATATGACATTCTTCATCTCTTCGGTCAAAAATAAATTGAAATAGTCTAAAAACGTGTTGGAATTTTTACTATAGTTTGTTAAGCCTGGATGTACATTTATAATATTTTTTTGTTGCCTCTTGGATCTCACGAAAGGTAGGCTATTCCACTGCATTCCAGATTTGGATGTATATGTTGGACCACTAACCTCACTAATATTATCGTCCACTTCGGTAGGTTCTGCATCTGATTCCTCGTCACTGTTGACTTCTAAATTGTCCTCAGTTTCCAAAACATTTTCATCAAAAACATCTTGCTCTTCGCTATCTGATTCGTCGGTATTCTCATAGTCGAAATCGGAGTCTGATATCCCTTCTTCTATATTTCGGATAATTTTTTCATGTTCTTGGTCGCTTATTGTCATTTTCATTCTCTTACGGTCTATTGTTCAATGTAAACTGACGAAAAATGTTAAAAATAATAAAAATATTCTGGTGCCTCTAAATGCCCAATCGGGTCACAGCGAGACCCCACTTATCTAAATCTCTCTTACAGACCACTGCACCTCACGAATGTTCGTGGTATACTAAACTAACAGAAAACGTAGGAGACACGTCCACACAAATACCTGATTGCGCGGTTGCCAAATGTTTCAAATAAAGATATTATAGCCAAAAATGTATGTCTGGGGTCCCATAGTGACCCCGATTGGGCATTTAAGGGTTAAGATAAAAAATAGAATTTTTCACGAACTATTTTCATGATATGAGCTTACTTCAGTGTGAACACGTATGCAATTGCTGAAGTTGAAGAGCCATTTGCAAAAGACGAGAAAGACACATTTGCGGTTAAATTGCTAATATTACCCATAAACATATAATAGAAATTAGTCTGAGCACTGCTATACAGCCTCGTTCCTTCAGTGCGACAGAGGAAGCTGACGCAAAGCAGTGAGAGTGAGTAACTAGGGATGTGTAGTTCACCATCGAAATAGTTCTAATAGTTCTAATGAACGATTCTTTCAACTGAACTAATTGAACTAGTTCATTAATTTTCATAGAACTAGTTCACTGCGAACGATTTGCATTATAAATTATCTCTCAACTTCTAAAGAAGAAAATAATGAATCAATAAATTAGAACATATATTTATTATTTTGTGAATGGATGGACTAACTAGTTTAAAAAAAAATGCCGATTAGCCTAAGATAACAGATTCACAATTCTTATGAATGTGACAATAACATTAAGTCTTATCTTATTGTCATAATGGTTCGGATCTTATGCCCATGTATTGGCTTGGATGTTGCCATGCTGTGTTGTTTCTTGTATTGTAATTTTGAAATAAAAATTTTAGTTGTGGTTAAAATGATTGAGGCATTTACATAAAATATAATTTTATGTAAAAGTGAGAATGAAAATGTGTTATTTAATGTTCCTAGAAAATTCACTGATTTTTTTTGTAAAGGTTCTTTTAGAAATAACCTAATTATAAATACGTATGAGTTTAAATATACGTAAATATAAAAATAAATCATACTTGAACCATATTTATATTTAAAACGGTTAATAAAAAACAAATCTTAATAATTTTTTGCAAATAAAAACTAACTAATCATATAATAATTTAAACCATTTAAACCTAAACATACGATGGAACGAAATAGTTCCGAACCACTTGTACGGTAGTGAACTAAGTGAACTAGTGAAAGACTGAAAGAAAACGGGCGGCTGGCGCCGAGCTTGTGTGATGATTGAGACGAGACATCTGGCAACCAGTTCTGTTAGGGTTCGATTTCAATGTCGGTCCTACAAATAGTTCTTTCGCGAACTAGTTCACTGAACTAGTTCATTTTTGTGAAATAGTTCTGTTGAACTATTTCGTCTAAAAGAACTAATAAGCACACCTCTATGAGTAACGTTATTTATACCTCGTTTAGACCTCATCAAGGTGTGGGCTATCTTGCCAGGGAGAGAGTTGGCAAGAGCAGACATTAGTCTACGAATGCTGTTTGTGTTGGTGAAGTAGAGATTGGGAAGACGAGTGGCTTGCTAAGAAGCAGTAGTTGTCGTAGTATCGTTTGTAGTGTGTGGTGAGGAAGGTTGCTAGCCATGCTGATTTGTAGGGGTACTTTCGCATGTTACCAGCTATACTTTGGGAACGGCTCTTTCGATTGAACATTTTTGGCTTGCAATATCTTATTGGCATCGCTTCCAGGGTGTTGGAATTCTCCTCAAGAAGTTGGCCGGGAGGAAGGGAATTTTCTTAGCGGAATGCTTTTTGAGTATGTGTCCTAGGCGGCGGCAAGATGTTTTAATGATGTTGGAGCTTTTTACGGTGTGAAGGACATAGTCATCACGCTTTCTCATGATCTTTCTCAAAATCTTGCGTTTAGTGGCCATTATGGCGTTTATTCAATATGCCCTATGTTCAATAATAGGTCTAATGTAGGTTTTATAAGTGTCCGATTTAATTCAGTATTCCAATTGAGGTTCCTCTAAAATTGAACACCTAAGTAGGTGACCGAATATTGAAACGGGACTCTGGCTCTATAAAGCTCTATCAGGTTGCCCTCATCTTCAAACCGAGATGGGATACCTAAAGAGGATGACTTGTGTCTTGATTGAGTTAAGAGTGAGTCTCCATTTGTTGCATCATTTGATAATTTTGTCAATTTAGGCCTGTGACCTGCTGAACACAGAGCGGGTCCTTATTTTTTCATCTTTTGTGCCTGAGTCGATTAGTGCTGTATCGTCGGCATAAAAGGAGAGTAGTTTCGTTTTGATCGTAGGAGCGAAGGAGGACGATGTTATAAACTGTGTAAAGGATTGGCGCTAAAATTGAGCCTTGAGGCACTCCAGCTTGTGGAGTGAATGGTGTAGAGTAACTGTCGTTGATTCTAACTCTTATTGTACGATTGGAGAGAAATAAGTGTATTGTTTTTAGAAATGTGGTGGGCAGTCCAGAGCGGCGGAATTTTTCGATCAGACCTGCGTGCCAGACCTTTCTGACGACTAGGAGTATGGCAATGGCTATTTTGCCTTTTTTATTGATTGAACATGAAATGAAGGTTGCTGCTTCTGTCAATGCAACAAAACAACAGAGATGTCAACATTTTGAGAAGAGTTCAGTTCTGAATCCGAATTGAAATTTTGGGATGATGTGGTTTTCGTCTATGAATTCTATTTTCTCCTTAAGGATTCTCTTGTAGACTTTACCTAATGTTCAGTAGAGATATTGGTCTGTATGAGTCAGCTCTGATTAGGAGTTTCCCTGGTTTAGGGATCATGATTGTACTAGCCACTTTCTCAGGGGGAGAAAAGTAACACAGTAAAAGGCGTGCATTTATGATGTTGGTAAGCAGTGGGATTACACTCCATGAGATTTTTTTTATTCATCTTCTATGTATCCCACCTGAGCCAGACGATGTGTTTTTTCCGTAGTTATACATCTGCTTGACGGTGTCCTCCAGGACTGGAGCCATAATTGGATGTTGGATATTATGGTCTCCGAAATGCTGTGAAGGTAGTAAAGTGCGTCATCCACTCTCTTTTCGGTGTCGAGCTTGAACCAGCTTTTGAAGTCTGGGTTATCTGGTGTGATAAATGTTATTTCGAAATTAGTTTTGAAAGTTTTAGCTTTATCTAGTGGATTAGATTGAGGCTTGAGTGAGGCCTTAATTTTTGTTTGGTTAGGGTTTTGAATTTGTTCCAGGATTTTGTACAGCCTCTATAATCCAGGCTTGAGGTAACTTGTCTCCACTGTTCTTGTTTCAGCTTGTTAACCTCTAGCTTCATGGAAACTGAGAGACGATTGTATTTTGTTCTGTTTTCTGTTTTGATGTATAGGTCTCGGAATCTTGACGCAAAGCAGACTCTGCATCTCTTTTTAATTTGCCGGGCTTATCGACTACTTACATACCAAACTACTTAAATTAGTTTGCTGAAATAATATTTTTTGCATATCCAACTATTTCTTCTTTGGACGTCCTTTTCTTTTTATGTTTTCTGTTTTTTGGACTTCTGTTCAAAATATAACTATCTTAATCTTTAATCAGGGAACTTGTTAGTAGTAGAGTAAATAAAATAGGACACTTAAACCCAATTACTTTATTTCAACAGTTATTTGAAATATAGGTGAATCAACACGTATAAACACTAACTCAACAATTGGTTGAATACAAATAATAAATAAACGATCCTCCAACATACAATTGCATGCAAAATACGTAATTAGTAAAGAGAGCAGTTAATTAAAAATCCAATAAAATAACAAATTATTGCTGGATTATAACTTAATTCTAAACTTTGTACCCTTTGTCCATCTTCTGGAAAAGAAAGTGGTTTTATGTTTTAGACTAGGAATAAGATGGATATTGTTGTGTTCGACTTGCTCCATAAGTATTTCCCCATTTTCATCATTGTTTTCATATCCCCATTTGTTATGGAGACTGTTAGAGTTCCTAATCTAAACTGTAGATTGATTGTCCAAAACTTTGATTAAATTTACTGGCCATTTAAGTACTGGTGGTTTATAGATGTCCTGGATAATTATACCATTCACTTCTGTAGAGATTATGGTCACATTAGTTTTACAGCTCAAGTCCGTCATCTTGGCATTTTGTATATTATTATGTACATAAGTTGCAGTGTCGTAGACATTGGTGTATGTAGCTCCAATCATGCCATATCTTGTAATTTTACCCTACGTAAGATGCTGTGTTTCTAATGGTTGTGAGTTTCTTGAATGACTATGACGTCAAGGTTATTTTCGATTAGTGGTTTTCAAAGAAATTCAGATTTTGATCTACAAATTCACTCTATCTTTATTTGGTATATGCGAAGGGTTGGCCCGATTCTTCTTCTTCTTCCTTTGCCCTATCCATTTCGGACGTTGATTATTAACAAGGCTATTTTGACATTGTTTACGGCACCTCTGAACAGTTCGGTCGATGTTAGTCCGAACCAGTGTCGCAGGTTATGCATCCATGAGTGACGTCTTCTTCCCGGTCCCCTCCTACTGTCGATTCTTCCTTGGACTATTAACTGTAGCAGCCGGTACTTAGTATGCCTCATGACATGCCCGAAGTACTCAAGCTTCCGTTTCTTTACGGTGAAGATTATTTCTTTGCTTTTGCCTATTCTCTGCATTACTTCCACGTTAGTGATGTGGTCTGTCCAGGATATCCACAGCTCAAAGGATTCTAGCTTATTCAGGGTGGCTTCCGTTGTGGTCCATGCCTCTGCTCCATAGAACAAGACCGGGAAGACATAACTCTTGACCAGTCTTAATTTTAGTTCCATTGAGATTTTGCTTGTGAACCACTTTTTCATATTGTTGAACGCGTTTCGCGCTTTTTCAATTCGTGATCTTATTTCTGTTGACTGGTCCCATTTTGTGTTGACTATGGTTCCAAGGTATGTGTATGTCTCCACTTGTTCTATTTTTCGGTTGTTTAATGTCAATTGCATCGGAGGTTGTTGTGTTCTGCTCATGAGCAAGCATTTAGTTTTGGTTGTATTGAGTTCTAAACCATATTCTTGGCTTGCTGTGTGTATGCTTTGCATGAGTCTTTGAAGCTCGTTGCAGTCATTTGCTATAATAACTGTGTCGTCAGCATATCTAATATTATTGATTACCTCTCCGTTTACTTTGATACCCTCCGAAACTTCTCCCAGTGCTTCTCTGAAGATTTGTTCAGAGTATATATTGAACAGGAGCGGCGAGAGGACGCATCCCTGTCGTACACCCTTTTTAATATCTATTTTCCCACTGTGTAAGTTGCCCATCTTTATCTCAGCACTTTGGTTCCAATAGAGACTGGTTATTATCCTTGCCATCAATATGCATCTTCCTGAGCATTTCTATGAGTTTATCATGTTTGACCTTGGTTGGTCCGATACATCTTGTGAAATGGCGTTGATAAACTCAGTAGTTTTCCATACTCCTATATGGAGATTCTTTTTGTATTATATAAAATATACTATATTGCCAGTGAATATTCCGTGTTTATGTAGCAAGATAATTTTAACATCAACTCTTAATATTATGATACAAGTTTCTGATCTCTTATTTCACAAAATGTATATTAATATCATTTATTTCATGTTATATATTTTTTTTTTCGTTAATATGTAATCCTTATATATCTAGCACATAAGTAAAATGCCACCAGAAAGTAGCTTCAGAACAGCACGACATTGTTTCCAACGATGTTTCTATCTAAAGTTACTTCGGGAAATAAATTGCATTAATCATCTAAATTGACAATTAGCGTACCGTATTTTGAATATATCGACATGCCATAAAGATAATTTACCTGAAATTTAAATGAGTTTGCTACATTAAAGTTGCCGTCAGATAGAGAGATCCCCTTCAAACCACATTAAAGTTATTTTATGGAATCGCATTAGAATTCATTGTCGCATGGACCTCCCCTGCTATAATTTACTTTGTAATTAAGATTCAACTTCAATCTTTACATTTTAACCTCAAAAGGTGCAAAGAAAAGACGCTAATGCCGCCTCCATCCCGTCCTGTCATCATCCGGTAGAAAGCAGACTCTTCCATATATTTGTCGTGGTAGTAGGTAGGTATACACTGAATTAAAAATTTCATCGCGTATGAACTTGGAACGTCTGAGTCACTTCAACGCCATGATTATAAAGTATGATGTTCCAACTTCATAGCAGACATGAATGTATAATTTACGGAAACTTATCCGCAAGACAAGAAACTGCCAGAGTAATATATTGCAAACATACACTGGAATCCCCTACTCAAATTTTAGTTCTTTATAGGGAACATAAAACTTGGCGTGGTATTAAAGGGCTTTGGTAGCGTGCAAAAGGAGGCCTAAACTTTCCGCCGCCATGGGCGGGTCGGATGACGTTTATGAGCATTAAAATTGCATACCAGAAGGGAGACTGTTCCGCAGTTCGTTCGATATTTTATATAGAAACTAATGCATGACAAACTGAACTACCCACATGCAATGGTGAATATTTCATACTAATATACGAGTAGAATGCGCTTTATATCTTATATTATAATTCGAGTTAGTGTTTTCTTTTTTCTGTTATTGGCAAAGAAATCTAACAATTACAAATTCACAGCATCTATCTATAAAAAATGGTAAACAACATAACATGGTTATATTTTTGTATCTTGTATCTTGTTTTTTAAATCTATATAAATAAAAATGAATCACTAAAATGTTTGCACAAGCATAACTTAAAAACGAATTCACCAAATTGGATCATTCTTTTGTTGTTGTGTTTATTATTATCAGGAGAAGGTATATATAAGGTAAGTTGGGGCACTTGGGGCAAGATCGCACGGAATTTAGATTAGTCAAAATTTACCTGACAATACAACAATAAGATAAGTTTAAAAAATTATCAAAATGTGCATGGCTTAACTTTAACTCATAAGCAAAGAGTTTGCAGGATAAAACTCAATATTTGTTAATAAGAAAGTTTATAAAAAAAATGAAATAAAAAAAAGCAGTCGTTCGAATTTGCCCCCGCGTATGGGGTAAGGTCGGACAACTTGTAAAATTATAATATAAGTATTTCAAGAACACCTACGGGGTAACATCGAATTCCGAACAAGCCCCTGGTAAAATTTCTTACTATTTAATCCATAAATTTATACATGTCTAATTTTTCTCTGCATTCGATCTTACCCCGTATATGAATAAAATCAACGTAAAACTAGAACAGAATTAACATTTTTATTAGAAAAATTTACAAAATAAAAATCTTAAGCAATATTTAGTCCATTAATTTCAACGGCGAATTGCAGATAATTTTTTTCATCCTGTAAAGGATTCGGTAAGAACATTTCTATGTTTTCATAGATTATAGTGTCAATATCGTTAGTTTTAGTCCAATCAAATTTTTTGACTTTCTCATTAAATCTTAAAAACTTTACAACACATTCGCGATGAACTTTGTCTATTTCTATTATTTTACCAACATAATATTTTATGGTTTTCTTGCTGCAGTATTTAACTAATATCCAAGCGTTTTTTTCTAGATTTTCGAACGTTTCATCTGCCTGTTCCTCATCAAGGAAATTTGAATCCTTATCAAATTCTTCATACATTGGTGCATTGGTGCTAGAACTTTGTGAGATTCGAGACTTTTGTTTTTTTTGGCGTGTTAGTGTATGATGGGCACTTACTGGTAGATTCCAATAATTGAGCTGCATCTTTGTGCGTGATGACTTCAGCACCTGTTGCAACACGTCTTTTTTTGACGACTTTAGTACTTACGGAGCTCTGTTTCACAGTGTCAAGTAGAAGGTCTTCAAATGAAACATTTGTTAGTCCAGACTGACCCTCAAATGTTTCTCTGTTAGTCGTGTTTGTAGGTGAAGCATTACTTGGTCCTGCATCTAATATGTCCCTAGTTTCATTATTACCATTTGCTACGTCAGTTACCACTGTTGCGACTTGCTTCATATTTTCAAATCGTTTTAATGCTTCGGGATAGTATTTTTCTTTTGGAATAACTGATGGATTGAAGGGATATATTCCACTTTTCTTAAATCCATTCTGTATTACAACTGAACTAATATTATTCCATATTTTGCGCACCTTTTCGGAAAATACTTTTTTTTCAATTTAACGCCCTGATTCTTTCTTTGCCAACTGACTAGTTCTTCAGTTTTAGGCTTCTGAATATGTATCGTTCAGCGACGTATCTGGTCACGTTTACAGCTTCTCTAAGGCAGTTGTTGTGTGCCTTTGGATTTATTGCTATTTTCCATTGGATACATCATTTTTCTATCATCCAGCGCCGTGTGTAGATTACTTACAGCCATAACCAAGTTCCTATGTTTGGCCGCGATTGCACTGTCGTCTGTATAAAGGCTGATTAGTGTTCTGGCTATTCTTCTGTGTATATGCTATACAGGACGGGTGATTAGACTGGCCAATGTGGTATTCCAGCTTCCGGGATTCCGTGTTCAGATAGAACTGGTCCTATAGCCAGGGACCAATGAATACCCGGTTGCTTAGTTACGAGGAGATGAGATATCATGACTCCGCTGTATCAATAATCTCTTATTTTGTATATTAGTCCTTCATGCCACACTATGTCTGAGGCTTTGCTTACATCCAGGAAGCCTGTATATAACTTGTCATTGAATCCAGCGGCTATGTATTCTGCAAGTTTGAGTACTTGTAGTTCGCTGGAATGTTGAGCTCTGAATCCGAATTGTGCTTCTGAGATTAACCCTAAGGTGTCTCTTACTGGAGGTTGGTTTGAATGACTCTACTATCTTACTAACTGCTGGAACTGAGCATCGGTTTGGGAAGAACCTGTGTCTTTGTATTGCATTTGTTATGTTTGCCAGATATACAATTTGCTTTCGAAGGAAAATACTTCAGGGCTCTGTTAGTGATTTAGTCTGGACCAGGTGCTTTCTGTGATGAACTTTTTCTGATCAGTTTACGTATTTCTCTGGGTGGTGTGTGATTTATTATTTCTTCTTGTACTTCGGGCATTTCTAGTTATGTTACTTTGACTTCTTCGATAAAGTCTATGTGTTCGTCTTAGTAATAATTCAGCGTATTTTTCCCTCTCTTTCTCTCTCTCTTTCTCGCTCTCTCTCTCAAGAGTCCTTTTCATCACCTCCGCTTTCTCTTCTATACACGATTCCGTTATCTCCGTGTAGTGGGAGAATGGGTTTTCTATCGTTTCTTAAGATTTTTGGAGCCTTCATATTTCTTGCATATTTTGACACCCTTCCTCCATTTCTTATGAAACCTAGAGCTAAGATTAATACTATTACAAAAATTAATACTAAACTCACCAGTCGTCCGGGTTGAACCGCGTCGATATCCATTGGACCGAGCTTTCGACATCCTCTCTGATGTCTTCTTCAGGGCTTCCGACGTCTCAGTCTCCCGAGCCCCCAGACACTACTACACTCACTAGTTACCTTACGTTCACTACTACGACTGGAGCCAGGAGACGGTTTATTTATACCGTTAAAGGTGACGTGGGCTAGGTGGGGGTTAGTGTGGGGATTGGCGCGAGAGTTGGCGCGAACATTTCCGACAGAAGGTAATCGTATGGCGTCATCTTTTTTATTAAGATAATTTGCTCTTTTTTCTATCTCTATGGCTGCTCGGATAATTCTTGGTTTATAAAAGCGGATGGGGGCTATGGTTCTGGAGTTTTCTCCATGAACCATCTCCTGGTCCCAGTCGTAGTAGTGAAGTAAAATGACTAGTGAGTGTAGTGGTGTCTGGGGGCTCGGGAGACTGAGACCTCGGAAGCCCTGAAGAAGACATCAGAGAGGATGTCGACAGCTCGGCCCAATGGACATTGACGCGGTTCAACCCGGAAGACTGGTGAGTTTAATATTAATTTTTGTAATAGTATTAATCTTAGCTCTACATGTATAAAGATTGAACGAAATAAATTCGGAACATACGAAATATTATGCATTTCGGCTCAATTTTGCTGTAGGTAGTTGGCCAACAAAAGGTTGTCAAATAATTATATTATAAAAAATCCAATACTTCAGCGGGCTGCTGGATTCTTTCTTTGCCAACTGACTAGTTCTTCATCCCAAGATGTTTTAAATGACCTAAACACAGCAAGATCGAGGGGCTGCAATAAGTGAGAGGTATGTGGCGGAAGCTTTAAGATAGTTATGTCATTTTCTTGTGCAAGAGTTTACTACTCTATTATCTACATGCGTACTGTGCCCATCGTATATAAGCAAGATACCCAGAACTGATCACCCAGAACAGGCATTAACGTTTTCTTAATAAAGTTGACAAAAATATCAGTCTCCATCCAACCATTGCTACTAGCAGCGTATGCTAAATCTGTTTTCGCCGTCTGGATCTGCCATCCACTGGTCCCATACATTCTTGCCCTTGAACACAATTAAGGGGGGCGCTTTTTCACCAGCAGCATTTACAGCGGACAAAATTGTTACGTTCTCTCTTCCGGGACCACTGGTTACGCGGGAACAAGCTGCACCTCTAGCACCAACTACCTTTGTCTTACATGGGTCGATTGACAGACTCGTTTCATCTAAATTCCATATTTGGTGTGGAAGATTGTTTAATTTTAAGTAATCTAAAACTCTTTTCAATAGGTCAAAATAATCGTTGACCACAAAAGGATCAGTCATTTTTTTTCTTGAATTACTCCACCGCTTGGGGCTTTTTAATTGAAAGTTTATGTCGTTGCTTAAAATTAATAAACCAGTCGGCACCTGGCATATTATTTTTAAAAGGAGTCTTAATATTATTTCTTGTTACGTACTCAGCTACAATAAATAATAATTCCTTTCTGGAAAGGCCAAACCCCCATTTCTCAAGAGTTTTAATACCATTTGCCAAAGTCTCTTCATGCTCTAAGGAAATTGCCAAGCTCCTTCCCAGCGTTTTACTTTTTGACCCATGGGTTCCTTTAGCATGATCATGAAGCGTCGATTTTGGGATGTTATATTTTTTTGCTGCCCCGTGAAGGGTTATTGATCCTCTTTCCAATTCACTAATGGCACTCGCAAGGTCTTCCTTGGTGTATTTGCTGCACCTGTCGGATTTTCTTATATATTTTCGGACCATCTTCAAAACTGTAATAAAAATTACTTCTTTATAGGCTTTGGGGTAAGGTCGGAAAAATTCGAGTCGATCTTGCCCGTACATCTACATATGGGGAAAGATCGAACCAACTCATAATAACACACCCAATTGAGGTTATGATTGACTAGTTCAAAGAGTTTATAAAGATGAAACATTTACAACACAGATTACCTATATAATGTTCTCACTTACCTTTTGAAGCAATGTTTGATGAATGGGGTAAGTTCGAATGCACAAAATAAACAAAAAAACACAAAATTGCAAATATTTCAGACGAAAACCCTAGAAGCAAACCGCCGTTTGTTTATGCAGTGCATACCTTTACTTGCTCCACGTGGCGAGTGTTTACGGCGCTGTTGCCACACCTATATCAATTTTACAGGCTGCGTTCGGACTTGCCCCGTCTCCGATCTTACCCCAACTTACCTTACAAGATAATCTTTAACAAACTGTAAGGATTTTTGTCTTTTCCTTCATGTTAAATCGCAATATAACTAATCGATAGCGCCAATATATATGTAAATAAGACAAAATAAATCAGCGACATAATATATGTAGACATTAGTTGCAAAACTTGATGTGTACTGTTTTGTGTAAAACTTAAGAGGTTAAATGAATTTAGAATTTATAATGAGGAAAAATGCAATATTTTGACTGTAAATACATGCAGCGAAAATAGCAAATATTATTGTGAATAAATTACGAGAATTAACTAGCTTTAACTCATTACTGTTAACTGTACAAAGAACATAGACTTACCCCTTGGTATATTCGTATATTTAGTCGTAGCCAGTGAGATAGATTGGTAGCGTTGACTGTCGCGACGCCATCCGAGGCGCAAAAACAAGGGACGTCCCGTGCTTACTGTACGCTGTCTCGGTAGGAAGTGAAAGTTCTTGAGATGGTCAGAAAAGAACGTTCTGGCTGTTCTTATGATGGTCAACTGTTCGTGGAGCAAGTGCATCCAATCAACAGTACATGACGGCAATGGATGAATATTTTTGATCGATGTATTAGGCAGAACTGGTAAAACACTCTTATTTTCACTAATTTTAGATATGATTCGGGTACAAAATCAAGAGCACTGGGAGTATCGAGTCATCTGGTATCGCTACTATAATCTCAGAAGGCATACTGCCATTTAATTTAAAAACTATATATGAAGTAGCATGTAGAAATAAAACAGCCGCAGTAGTAATAGTGCTACAAAACTGTAAAAAAATAATTTCTGATGAGTGTACCATGGCACACAAATGAGCATTGGAAGCACTCGAAGATCCTTTTTGGGGGCGCGAGATGAGAATGCTCGCTGCAGATTTTCGATAAACGCTGCCAGTCAAGCCAAGATCAACAGCTGCTGATGAAATAAATGCTTGCTTAAAGCATACATGTTTATCTCTATTTAGTAGACTTGTAGTATGTGGCTTTGTCGCCATTTATTTTTACATAAAGTTGTTATGTCCCCTTTTTAATCAACTTTGCATGGATGCCATCTGGGCTCATGTTATCATTTGGTATATGCACCGATAAAAAAGTCGGGTTTGAGCACATTCCTTTCCAGAGCACATGCGTTTCTTTATTGTCTTTAATTCTATTATGACCGACTTAAGTTTTCTTTATATTACGAAACCATATCCATAATTATGTATTTCCCCTTACACCGTTCAGAAAACCAGAGTTCATACATCACCGTTCATAAATTAAAACAAAATAAAACAATTTAGAGACATTCATTAATATCAGCATATTTCATAAAACTAGATAACTTAACTTACAGTATTGAGAAATAGAAGAAGAACTGTCACATTTAACCTACATATGTCAAATTTACCTCTAAAATCTAATAGATAACATAAAAAAACATATTGTCTCCAAGACTGAGATGTAGTGCATAAAAGTCCTTCCCCCCTTTTTCGTCCTTTTGTTTCGTCCCTTTTAAGTGTTTTTTGTTTCTGTGTGTTTAAATTGTCCTTAATGGTTTTAACTTTAACATTTTTATATACTTGACTTTGCAATAATCTACCATTTTGCCAATAGAACTTTATCAAAGAAATCTGATAATTACAAGTTGACAGAATTGCACACCGACATAATTTGTACATTCAATCTTATTAATTGTCATGAAACTGTCACCTTCATAACATAAATACTCAATAAATAACTCGCATTTCACAAATATATCTCTTGAATAAGTATAAATAACTTAAATAATACAATGGTATATAACATCACTTTCATGTAACAAACAATCACATTACACCTATCTCTACATCATTGGATCAAATCTATCTCCTCAAGAACTTCCCGTTTATTGTCAAACAACTACAATAGCAAACTTAAGTTCTCCATTCAACAATACATGATAGTTTCAATCATGTTCTACCATCCATCAATTAATAGAGTACCGGCATGTAAGTAATGTTTTATTTATTTCCTCATTTATTATTTTATTACAATCTAATAGACTATTTTATAACAATTTGTGGGTCTTACCTTGTCTGTTAAAACTTTTTATACCTTTTTATTCCTTTTTATTCATTTTGAAAAACCACAGACATGTAATTTTGGCATAATTATTTTAATTTTATAACATCTACTTTGTTTATCTTTATTAGAAAACACCCTAATATGGGTTTATTATTATTTCAGCATTTATTTAACTTTGTATCGAGACCTGAAGATGCTTTGCATATTGTAGAAAGCGAAACCGGTCGCCTGAATAGTTAAATTAAATTGATTGTAAGTCTTATTTATTATCTCTTTACCTATTTGAAATGGTCTCACACAAGCAACACATTCATGATATCTTATACTATAAACAGTTAGGAAAATAAGCTAAAAAGGGTGATTTTATAAGGCAGAAAATTATCATAATGTAGATTCTGTATCCCGTCAATATCTAACATGATCTTTGTTTAATTTCGTCTTCAAAAATGTATTAATTTACTAATTACAAATCACTTGACACTATTATAGAAACTATATTTACTAGCACTTGAAATGAACTTTAGGTCAATATCTGTTGACAGATGGTGAACGAAAAAAAAATATTAAGAACCAGAGAGATCATGAAAGTTAAATTATTATTGATGGCAATGAATTACATAATCCTCCCCTTCATTTCAGGTTTAATTTTACATTAACAGAAAGAAAACAACGACGAAGAGAGTAACATGGATGAAGGGAGTAAAGTTGGATGTTTATTTAGTATTGAATTGTGATTACTGGAACTGCTATTCTTCTACAGCCGCAAAGAAGGCTTTTAGAAAACAGTTTACATTTTTTTTACAAGTATCTATATTAATATTAAAATTAATATAAATTATATGTCTATGTAAGAATTGCATTTACAATTAACAAATAAAATACCATGACATTTAAAAATGTACATTTTTAAAAGTTCTAAAAATAGATTGGTAAGCAAGGTCCAAACGCGCAAATAAATATGTACATTTTTTATCTGTTATTATTTAAAGATCTTTTTGATATTTTACTTTCGCGTCTTATTTTTGTGTGCTTTTTTGGTAGAAGAACACACAATTACTTATATAAATTGAGAAAACTGTCCACAATCACAATTTATTTCGCAAGTTAACCTAATTTCCTTTTTACGTTGAACTTTAGAAAAAAATCGTATTTCCTTCGCCACTGCGGAATTTCAAAAGCGATGTCTCGGAGTATGACGACGGCGTTTTGGAGGAGCGCTTTCCGCCATGTCCCCTAATTATAATGTACTGACGTAATTACAAGACGCGTTACGTGTCTGGATCTCAGGTTATTACAGAAGATGATTAATACTGCAATTACATACTTCTTTCCACCTCCTTCGTTCTCTTCTTCTTTTCCACTATCGGTTCTAAATACTTGGCCCTTTGTTGATCGCAAGTGACTGAGATTTATTGGAAGGAGGTTTTCCCTATCCACATTTTCTACACTGATCTCTTCTGTCGAACTTTAATACTGTTTAAAAGTGCCTTTGTAGGACCTGCGTTATGGCCATGATAAGGAACGAACTTTCAATAATAGTTCGGCTACGGTGATTTTAAAGTTTTCTCGTCCTAGACTTTTCTTTCCGATATTGCTAAAGTGGAAACGACTGGCAAAAGTTTGAGTGTATTTGTGTGACGAATATTATTGGGAAAGTGTAGTCGTATTTCAAAAACTTTTAAAGAATTTCTGAACAACTACTGACTATTTTTTCTAAACAGTTTCTTATATTTTCGTGAATGCTGCGAAGCATTTATTATAATTTAGTTTTAGTACTTATTACGCAAACTTTTTTAATTGTAATGATTATTACTTATATATTTTGTGAAAATTGGATAGTGATTCTAATCTTAATTTTAAATCGCTTCTATATAAAAAGCGTATAAAACAAATATGCTATTCCATTTTCTATTTAAAAACTATATATTTAGATGAGTAATAAGTATTAATAAAAACAAATAATTCGTCAATAAATTCGATCTCAGAATATACTATAAAAATATGGGAAAAACGAATCTAGATACAATCAAAATTTGAATTGGCGAATTTTTCAAAAAGTTCTAGTCATGGTTCAAACACAGATGGACTCAGTTATTTACATAAAATTGTGAAGTCAAAATTATTTGAATATGTCACATTCTCAGCACCTTCAACTGTTGTCACGTTTTGTTTTAAAATTTCTTATTCGCGAGTCCCTGAAAATATTACTCCGTATTTTATACTCTACAGGTGCTATCAAACCAAAATAATAATTTATTGGTTAGATTAATATATTTAATTGTAATCAAAATATAAAGTATGCACATAGTGTGCATTATCATTTAATAATAGCGTATAATAGATATCAATCAATTATTTTATATGTAGAAGCACTGAAAACTATTTATAAATAGCAACGGTTGTTTAAATTTCTTTGTCTTATGGATCTACGTGTAACTTCAAATGCTGTTCCATGTTTGTTTACTTTTTAGTAAAAGTTGTTTTTCGATATTTTGGCTGTATTTTGAGTGATATTTGTGAAAAGTTAAATAAAATAAACGAAATATTTACATCCCGATCTCTCATTTCATTTGTATGTACATACAATTTACATTATTTAAGATGAGAAAATCAGGAAGCGTGTTTGTTTACATTTTAATAGCTGTACCATTGGGTTTATTCATTTTCGTTAATGTATTGAATAAGATATAAGTTCATGAAATTAGTATACATTTTTAAATTGTAAGTAGACATCATCTGATTAAAAAAGATCTGTTTAGTACCTTTTTTAAAACGTGTTTTTATACATTATTACTACTTCCAATTTTTAAAATCTGAATAATTACCCGCGAGTAAAAATTCAAGCACGCTTATGCTCATTGCGGAAGCATCACATTCTATGGAATCTTTAAAACATTGTGTGTTAAAGGTATCTTATTGCTGTGTCCATCTATGTTTATACGTCCATGGTTCTGGTGCTCATATAATATCACAAGCAAGCAATAGTTAAACTCGGCCTGAAAGACATGCACACCCCTTAGTTATGAAATTAAGGTGCCGCAATTCATTGAGGAGGATTAACTGGTGTAAACAAGAATCACTCCACCCTCTCCAATGCTGTAGACCATCCACTTTCCTCCCGATATTGCTCTGATGTGCTATAGGAGCCCTCTTATGAGCCAAGTGTTTGTCATGTGGGAGTCCTGGGACCTTCCACACAAAATCCTACCTCGACCAATGCAGGCCAGCGTAAGGCGCTCTATTCCCTATGTCTCTAGTGACTGATCATGGATCTGTATTGCTTGTTCGGGCCTCCAGTCCTCGCTCTGGGCTGCGCCCAGCTCGCTGACTTGGTGCTCGAGGATGTGGGCCCCTCTTGTCAGTTTTTGGCTTTTGTCAGTATTTTTGAGGCTTGCGACTTTTGTTAGTATTTTCTTAATCTTTCTATTGCTTTTATTTAAAATCAATATTGTTTTGGGTGGTGTTCTAACCCAGCGAATTTTATTCTTGATTTTTTCCTTGAAAAGGAAATATTCTTGATATCCAGTATCCTGATTTGTTTTAGGCCTCTGAATATGAATCGTTAAGCGACGTATCTGGTCACGTTTACAGCTTCTCTAAGGCAGTTGTTGTGTGCCTTTGGATTTATTGCTATTTTCCATGGATACATCATTTTTCTATCATCCAGCGCCGTGTGTAGATTACTTACAGCCATAACCAAGTTCCTATGTTTGGCCGCGATTGCACTGTCGTCTGTATAAAGGCTGATTAGTGTTCTGGCTATTCTTAGAATATCTTCTGTGTATATGCTATACAGGACGGGTGATTAGACTGCCCAATGCGGTATTCCAGCTTCCGGGATTCCGTGTTCAGATAGAACTGGTCCTATAGCCAGGGACCAATGAATACCCGGTTGCTTAGTTACGAGGAGATGAGATATCATGGCTCCGCTGTATCAATAATCTCTTATTTTGTATATTAGTCCTTCATGTCACACTCTGTCTAAGGCTTTGCTTACATCCAGGAAGCCTGTATATAACTTGTCATTGAATCCAGCGGCTATGTATTCTGCAAGTTTGAGTACTTGTAGTTCGCTGGAATGTTGAGCTCTGAATCCGAATTGTGCTTCTGAGATTAACCTTAAGGTGTCTGTCTCTGACTGGAGTCTGGTTTGAATGACTGTACTATCTTACTAACTGCTGGAACTAAGCTAATCGGCCTGTAATTTTGCGGAAATATGTGTTTTTTTCTGGCTTTGGTTGTATGATTTCATGGGCTTTCTTCCATCGGTTTGGGAAGAACCTGTGTCTTTGTATTGCATTTGTTATGTTTGCCAGATATACAATTTGATTTCGAAGGAAAATATTTCAGGGCCTGTTAGTGATTTCGTCTGGGCCGGGTGCGTTCTGTGATGAACTGATCAGTTTACTTATTTCTCTGGGTGATGTGTGATTTATTATTTCTTCTTGTACTTCGGGCGTTTCTAGTTATGTTACTTTGACTTCTTCGATAAAGTCTATGTGTTCGTCTTAGTAATAATTCAGTGTACTTTTCCCCTCTCTCTCTCTCAAGAGTCCTTCTCATCACCTCCGCTTTCTCTTCTATACACGATTCCGTTATCTCCGTGTAGTGGGAGAATGGGTTTTCTATCGTTTCTTAAGATTTTTGGAGTCTCCATATTTCTTGCATATTTTGACACCCTTCCTCCATTTCTTATGAAACCTAGAGCTAAGATTAATACTATTACAAAAATTAATACTAAACTCACCAGTCTTCCGGGTTGAACCGCGTCGATATCCATTGGACCGAGCTTTCGACATCCTCTCTGATGTCTTCTTCAGGGCTTCCGAGGTCTCAGTCTCCCGAGCCCCCAGACACTACTACACCCACTAGTTACTTTACGTTCACTACTACGACTGGAGCCAGGAGACGGTTCATTTATACCGTTAAAGGTGACGTGGGCTAGGTGGGGGTTAGTGTGGGGATTGGCGCGAGAGTTGGCGCGAACATTTCCGACAGAAGGTAACCGTATGGCGTCATCTCTTTTATTAAGATAATTTGCTCTTTTTTCTATCTCTATGGCTTCTCGGATAATTCTTGGTTTATAAAAGCGGATGGGGGCTATGGTTTTGGAGTTTTCTCCATGAACCATCTCCTGGTCCCAGTCGTAGTAGTGAAGTAAAATGACTAGTGAGTGTAGTAGTGTCTGGGGGCTCGGGAGACTGAGACCTCGGAAGTCCTGAAGAAGACATCAGAGAGGATGTCGACAGCTCGGCCCAATGGACATTGACGCGGTTCAACCCGGAAGACTGGTGAGTTTAATATTAATTTTTGTAATAGTATTATTCTTAGCTCTACATGTATACAGATTGAACGAAATAAATTCGGAACATACGAAATATTGGTATTTCGGCTCAATTTTGCTGTAGGTGGTTGGCCAACAAAAGGTTGTCAAATAATTATATTATAAAAATCCAATACTTCAGCGGGCTGCTGGATTCTGAAATCATAAAAATTGAAAGCTACACATACATCTACGATTTTATTATGCTGTCAAACCAGTTATCGCTTCTTTAGACAAGCTCTTCTTTGAGCGGTGTTGTCAACCTCATTCCTTTAGATGTTTCTCAAATAAGGTGTTATCCATAAAATATTTACAAGAAAAAAAGAATATAACTACAAACCATTAAGTTTATTTTTGTTATTAGTCTGTTGTAGTAGATTGGTAAATACAATGAAAAATATAGGCAAATATCCGATTTATTTAAAGATACGAAGAAGATATATCTCTCAAAAAGATCCGCAAATCGGATTATTACACGGCGATTGGCAACATTGTTACGCAAACAACATTGTTGCGAGACAGATAGTTGAACGATATTTTTTACAATGTCTAAATCAGGTATGGATTTATTTTTGTCCAAGTTTTATATTGGTCCACTATTTCAAATGCAGTTCAAACAGACATATATTAAATTGTATGATCCGTTTTAAATTCGTTCAATCTATATGAGTATCATCTATTAATGCGTTGTGGTAGACTTCTTTAAGATATTTACAAACAAAAAAGTAAAACTTTTAATATAATAAAAAATTCTGCTGTAATTGGTATGTTTTTAAAATATCCAAAGTTATTACAATTTTCGAAATGTCGGTCCGATCAGACCATTATCACTGGAGCCTGAAAGTAAGTAATCCGACATTAATTTAATGAATAAAAAAGGTAAAATTTTGATTATTATTATAAAAAAAAATGTGTTATGTATATTAACTTGAGCATTTACAAATAGTCACTTTCAAAACGGTATAAAAATTTTTGAATTACGTTTAAAATAAAAGTGGCTGTTTCCAAATGCTAAAGTAAGTAATCATATCACAACTTTCTTTTAATTACAGTCAGAATTTTACTCATTAAATTAAAGTGGGAATACTTACTTTTAGGTATCACTGATGATGGTCTGATAGAACCGAAAACGTTTTGTTGATTGTAATCCTTTTGGATATTTTCTTTATTTTAGTAATTTTGCAAAAATACCAATTACACTAGAAGATTTTACTTCATGTTCATGTTTTAAGCTATGGTGTACAGCCAACCACTAGGAATTTTCCCTTTATAAGACATTTACTAACCTTACATCGTGTCAGTGAAGGCTTTCTATATATCACAAATTACCAATTATCTTTATTTGAAGAAAGCTAATCATAAAAATTGTACTAATCACTTCGCTGTTTTGACTGTTGTAATTTAAAATTAATTAACTTTTTTTTATTACTTATTACATTCTAGTTCTACACTCAATTGTCCGTCGAAACTTGTATATTGAGATTTAGCGTAACAGTTTTACTTCATAACTGTATTAGTAGCTTGTAATTAAACTACATGCAACAAACTGTGTAACTAGGTAAATTCGTTTAAACCGAATTAATGGGAAAACTGAAGGGCAGACGAAATTAGCCTTGTGATAGAAAGTTGTGAGAGAGTGTTAAGTTACGTAAGATTTAATTTAAAATGCACCCTGCAGGTAAAAATTTAAATAGCGGTGATTAGTTTAGTGTTATCTATAACGTGTTATAGACGTGTCGGCAACAGGCGGACCGCGGTCCTAATGCGGGCCGCGAAAGATTGAACTGCGGAATAAATGGGATTACTATGTTAATAAAGTTCAAAATAAAACTGCGGTTAATTTTTAAATAGGAAGTGAAATGATAAATAAATATAATAACAATGTATAAGTGATGAAATATTGTTTTATAATAATATTGTATATTTACAATAACTGAAATATATAAACCTGGGCAATTCTGTTCAAAACTGGCAACTTTTAAGGCCCAATTTGGGGAAATAAAATTTGTGTGGCTGGCAACGCTGCTGCTCACTGACTGACAGTCTCTCACTAGTTGGTCAGCGATATGCACGTAGCGCACTACCGTCAATTTGTTTTGTGATTACTCGCGTTTCGTTTTATAAAACATCTTTTTGTACCTACGTTAATATGGATCTGAAAATGAGAAAAGTGTACAGTGAAAATAGGAAGTTTCTGGCAGAATGGACTGAACAATATTGTTTTACACTGCCTGAGTGAACTGTTTAATGGGCCACCCTGTATATTTTTTTATTTTAGAAATATTCTCGTTACTCTGAACATTTTTGCCAATACTTCCCTCTATACCTATTGTGAACCATTTTTGAATTATGTTTCATTTAATTAGTGAAAACTTTAGGATGTCGGTCATCTGTCAGTTTTGACAGCATCCTGTATAACAAAAAAGGCAACTTTACGCTGTACGAGATAAAGCTGTATGTGGTTAAATTTCTGAAGAATTTAAACTTTTCTTCAAATTACATTACATAATATTGAACTTTATATACCTACATGGTAGAAAACTGTAATTTTCGTATAAAAACCGTTATAACTCTCAAACGATTCTCAAGGTATAGGGATGTATTAACAAAAAAGTTCAGAATAACGTGAATATATCTAAAATTAATAAATATGCAAATTTTTTTTAGATAATACCAACTGTCGTATGTCGAAATTAAATATTAAAACTTTTAACTTTTTGAAATATTAATTAAATTTTTAAAACTATTTCCATTTAAAAGAAGAATAATATGACAGTTAGCCAATCCATAAAACTTTAATTTTATTTATTACAATTTTTTAACTTGTTATGAAAGCAATTATTAATGAAAAATGTCTAATTTTACTTTGAAAAATTTTAACTAGTAAAAAAGTACCTAGTATCACTGGCTGATGTATTTCCTTTAAGAAAGTTTTTGGGATCAGAATTAAATCGAAACACTGCAAAAACACAGAACTGTGAAAATCACTCACTATAGCTGCAAAATAGTCTGAAATGACCAGGGAACCAAATAGACAATACTTGGAAGTTGGGCACTGGATTTAGGCCTCGGATTATCAAACTGCAATCTTTAAAACTCGGCCTCTCGTTGTAACGCTGCTTTACAAATCTCCCACTTAGGACACAATACAACACATCGGTGATCAAATCAACAAAACTGTCACATTTGCATTTGAATAAATTCACCTCTCTACAATAAAAAATTGCCGGCTTTTTCAGACTGCACACGCCGAATCTTTCTCCTTCAAGATTTCAATTTCAACTTTACTTAAACTACCCATATAACTGCTACTATGACTTTACAATGTATTTCCATGACAAAAACGAAAAACGAACAACAATAACGAATTTGAAGAAAAATCCGGACTAAACAATTATCCAAACGCGTTGGAGATCCATCGTAGAGTGAGTCAGTTTACATGACAAAAACGAATAACAAACAACAATAACGAATTAAAAAAAAGAAAAATCTGGACTAAACAATATAGTGACCACTTCGGTGATCCATTGTAGGGTGACCAACAAAAGCATAAACGGAAATATTCCTGTTTATTTGACGCGCAAAATATCCTAAAGCGGCTTCATGATCAAGAGAATGCAATTAAAAATTATTATACACAAACCAGAAATGCTTATATTATCAATCCCAATGGCGCAAACAGTTGAAAATATTTTTCGTTGTTTTACTACATACAAAGTGAAATAGAAATACTAGAATTTAGTTAACTTTAGTTTTCTACATATTTCAAGTTGGTGCTTTATCTTATCCTCCCTGTACATACCCTTACTCCTTGTGTAGTACTTTCAAGATTTTATAGTGAATAATGGTAAACATATAAAAATACACATTAGAAAAAAAATCTGATGAAATGACATATCTTGAATAATGTGTGCGTTCTACTAGTGGCGCATAGGTGTCGTGTCGCAAGTGTTTTAACCAACCGTGTGCAATAGCTATTGTGGGTGACAAAGAAGAGCTCATTGTCAAACTAAAAATTGTGATTTTTTTCCACATTTTATGTTGAACTTATGGCGTAACATATTTTCTAAAACTAAAAACGTATTCAACCGGCATCCATTATGTACGTTTTCGTAAATTGCCGACAAACATTCCCTTAAACCAGACACGTAAGGCACACCTTTAACATAAATCTTAAAAATCCATTACCATTGTAAAGCACAGACAAAATGGATGACCGTAATTTTCACTAGAATAATTTCTCTATATGTCAAAGAAAATACCTCAGCTGGCTCACACGAATCAGAAAAGTAAGCGGAAAAATATTTCTCACATAAGTCGAAACCTATTACAGAAACTTCGTTCGTTCTTTTCTATGACATAACAGCGTCCTTAGTAATGCAGTTTTAAAGTTCAACCCAAGAAGCGATAAGAGTATCCTCAAGTTATTCCTTTTTTATGTTTACTTTTCGAAATCTAAGATCAATTGACAGCAAAGAAAAAGTCATCATTAGATGGAATTTCATTTTAACAAATATAAAAAGTTTTATTTAGTTTTGTTTGATTGAAACTAAACAGTTGACAAACCAATAAAGTAGACATTATTATGAATGAGATTATGATTAATAGTCTATTAATGTGAACGATTAAAACATATTAAAAGTAAAACAGTGATATTAATGTAAATTGTGTTGACTCTTCTTAGATCCTTTCGAAAACAAATATATTTAACACTGGGTTGTAGAAATAAATTACAGACTTACCATCTGTTCGGACAAAGAAATGAAAGAGGCCGAATGTTTTTGGGTTTATTGGTACAATGGTCTCTTTGCAGTGAATAGCTTTTTCAAAAAAGTCACCAAAGAAAATGGATCTGGACAAGTTCAGATGGAGTCACCAAAAATTAAATTGATTTTGTCTTAACCAACAACAAAGACATGGTCCATGATATAACAGTTCTTAGTAGCTATTCCGTGGGAAGTGGCCATAGAATGGTAAGAGCGAAGATCTTGCTAAATCTCCAAAAACAAAGATACAAAATGATAACAAAAACTAGGATGGAATCCAATCGAAAACACCATGTCCTTCGAAGAGGAAATTCTGAGATGTCTAGAGACAACAAATATAAACGTTATGGATGTCGACACCTTAAATGATAACTTAATAAAAGCTTTTGAGAATGCAGAGAAAAAGTGCAATACAAATCCTAGGAGAGATAAGGAGGAAAAATCTGTCAAGAGACAAAAATACTTGTGGAGACACGAAGAGAACTTAAGAACAAAAACGATACGAATGCACGCGTACTACAACAACTTAATAAAGATATTAATAAAGCAGTGAGAAAGGACGTACGACAATATAACACAAACAAAATTACAACGGTTGTCGAGGAAAATAAAAGTAAAGGTGCTGAAGAGATGTCAAGCTCTAGGTAAGAAGAATATTGTTAAGTTCGCAAATCGAAATGGAAAAGGGGTAACAGATAAAGATAAGATAATTAAGGTAGTTGAAGAATTTTACACATAATTATATAGAGAAAGGCGTAAGAAAGAAGGCACAAAGTTGAGAAAAGTCCAGAAGTGTGGGTTCAGAGGATATCCCAGAAATAACAATTGAAAAGTCTCAAAGTCATTAAATCGCATGAAAAACAATAAAGCAGCTGGTGATGACTACATCGTTATTGAGGCAGTTAAAGCAGGAGGAAAGACAGTATTGAAAGCATTGACACAATTATATAACTTATGCCTTTCAAAAGAGGTTACACCATCTCAGTGGAATAAAGCTGTTATAGTAGTCATGCTCAAAAAGGGAGATATAACAGACCCAATTAAAAACCTAGGCAAATATATTAAAAACAACAAGAGCCAAAATAAAAAACACTTTCACAGTGGTGTGTACAAACTTTAATGTGGCGACTGCTCAAAAACTTACATTGGTCAAACTGGTAGAAACTTTAATAAACGAATAGCAGAACATAAAAGGGCTTTCAATAATATAAAAACAGATTTTACATACGCACTTCACCTTCTAGATCACAATCATTCTTTTAATGACGAATTTAAAATTCGTCGAAACAGCTGTAGTGATAAGAGTTTAAAATATATTTTGTTGAAGTTTGAAAATAATTTTTTCAGTATTTTATTGTCACATAAAATGTGACCTCATTGTGACCTGTGAATTCATTATATGTTTAAATTATTATGACCTAGGAATTTACTTTTACTTTCTTGACAAATAGCGTCTTGTCTAATATGCAAATGGTTAACCTGTTCTTTTTGCTCTTTACCTAGAAATTGTATCTTTTTTCATTAGAAGATAAAGCTGTAAGGTGTCTTAATTCATCTGAATAATCTTATCACTGCAATCGAATTATAGTATATGTCGTTTGTATTATGTACATTTTATATATTACAAACTACGCAACTGTGCCAATTTGTATATTTTGTAGAACTAATCTCCTATGTTCTGTAATACAAAGCCTGCCTGGGGCAATTGTTCGTTGATTATAATAAATACAAGGGAATTTGCTTTGGATCTGTTAGTAGTTAGCTTTAGAGAGCCCGTACAGTAAACTAGATATTTATAATTGAGTGGATCAACCCGACCATTGGATTTGTGTGTAGAACGTATAACAAATTTCCTACCTACTTATCGAGACCGGAAATTTACGTCAACTAATTTTTATACAAATTTGGTCAGGATTATAATTAAATGAATTTTGGGAGATCCTGAATATACTCGTAACTTGAATAAATTTATAACTATATAATAGTCCATAACTAGAACAAAATGGTGTTCATAGAGAGATAAAAGTTTCAATAAAACTGTACTATATATGATTATATTTTCGTTTTCTAGCGGTTTGATGCCTTCCAGAAGAGATTAAATCGGTAAAGATACCGAGTTATGAAAGCCTATTTCTTACCGTACTATTTATCCCTCGTGGATACATCCGACTTATTTTCAAAGACTTTTGAATTTTTACTTGATTCGTCTGAAATATTTCTCTGGCTAGCGCATGATTTGAATCAACCACGTAGTAGTTTCTTATTTCGAAGTGTTTTTGCCAGCCCATTGTTCTATCAAGCTAACTTCAATAAAACTCCTTTACCATTTTAAAAATAATGGTGTATGCTGAGGAGAACATTATAAATAAAACAAACATACACGTTTAGTAGAAGTGCAAATTTGCCTCATTTAAATTTTCAAGGTGCCATTTACTACCAGCACGTAGACAGGATATTCTTCTTCTGGTAATGGTAACTAGGTACTGGTAACTAGGTAAGCCCGTTTCGACGGATCAGTGCAGGTTTTCGTTCCATCCAGTCATCCCGGTCACAAAATTAAACCAAGAAGGAGGAAGAGAACAAATTGGGGGGTCATGCTGTCCTGGACCAAAGGGAGTACAGGACAACAATCGAGGGCCTGTCTCCAAATATCACAATGGCCCAACCGCCTCACTAGTATCCAGAGCAGATGAGGCTATAAGCTGTTACAATGCTGCTTCGTGCTCTACAATAAGATGTACATGAGGTAAATGCAGCAGGGCCTCAAGAGCCGCTGTGGGTAGTCCTCATGGCTCCTGAGATCCCAACGCATGCCAACCGCTGTAAGTAAGTCAACTGGTCCTTACAGTCTAGCCAAGGCCGCCACACATGGCCGCATACGTCAGTATTAGCTTTCATAAATTGGTACATCCAATATAGAACTTTCTGCTCTCTTCACCTTGTCTCAACGAGCCCGAGAGCCTCTCGACCAGTATAACTCGTCATCGGCTTGCGCATATATACTTCGTTTGGACAGTCGTTGCAGAAGGCGATTAACCACCAGGTACAACAGCAGGGGGACAAAACTCCTCTCTGAGGTCAACCACGAGATGCCGACACTAGAATGCAACAACCATTTTGGTACGCAGCTATCTGCCTCTAAGAAAGCAGGGACGGGATCCTCCTATCCAAGCCAACCCATGCTTCCGCAGCATCACAAATGGAATCAAAAGTATCGTAACTAAGGCCACACTCAATATCAATAAAGTTAACTTTAAAGGCACTATATATTGTTCTGAAGCTATTTTCTTGTGGCATTTTAATATTATTTACTACTTTTATTGGGAATTAACTATAGTTTTAGTTGAAGATTATTTATTTTAACGTTTTTATTTAAGAACGATTTCCGAAGTGGAAATGGAAATTACCGTTAGAGGTAGTAAACTATAATTTCAATTATAAAGATTATTATTTAATTATATCTAAAGTTTATTTTTAAAACCTCATTATTGGAAACTACTGCTGATTTGAGGGATGAATTGTGCCATATTCTCAACTATAGAATTTATAAAAAAGTCACTATAGAAAAGAACGCAATCGAACAGTAATCTTAAAATTCATTAATGAATCAATCAATCAAGTTACGTTTGCTAATCAAGTCAATGTGAATCGTTAGCAGAATAAGGCTGAAGTAGGATATATTCAAACCAATTAATAAAGCAACCAAAGCAAACACAAGAGCTTAATCGACCTCAACTGATACCTATCGAATATAGTTAACTTCTGGTTTATAGATACTTCCAGTTACTTAAACTATAGTGACTGGGTTATAACGAGAGAGCAAGCAGATGAGTTTGTATAAACTGTATGCAGCGCCGGCAACATCTGTGCACTTTCTAATCACTTATTCATTCCGGCTTGCTCGGAATCCTACAATTAAATTTTCCCCAAAAGACAATATCCTTATATTAGGTAATACATTTCTCTCTTGCCGGAATTCTCTCATTATCTCTCCACGTGAAAGATGAACTCGCTAGGAATTCAAATCGAATTTTGGAATTAATGAGCCGTTCTGTCTTCCTCATTTTTCGCCAAATTAGATACAACGGTAGTTTCTGAAAGTTGATGATTAGTTGGTTGTCTTCACTTTTTTGTGTCCTTTTCTTTTCAATTATTTTAGTATTATTTTTATCAAAGTCGAATTATTTCGGTTACTCTTATAATTATTCATAAGAGGATCTGTTTTACTTTGCCAGAAAATGCAAATTGCTAAAATAATAGTACATTGTTTTACCGGGTAGGAAAAGCTTAACGTTCCTGGACGACTGTGAAGATTGCTAAGTCGAGGCGCAAGCCGAGACTTAGCAACACAGAGTCCAGGAATGTGGCTTTTCCTACGGGGTAAACATACTATTTTTCCGCAAATCGTTTAAAATTCGACAGATATTGATTGATTTAAAAAAATCGCGATAATTTTATTCCCAAATAAATGGTGCTTTGAAATTCCTAATAAAATTACTTGGGTTACTATATAAACGTATTGAGGTTGAATTGTCAAACTTGACAATTTATGTAGAATACTAACAACTGTACGGAAATATCATTTCCTTATAGTAAGGAAATGACATTTCCTTACAGTAAGGAAGTCCTGACTTTTTCTTCAAGAAATTTTGACAGGAATGTCAAAATTTCCTGGCGATTTGCTGAAAAGAAATTTTAGTAGGACAAAATCATTTTTTAGAACAGTAGATACATTATTTACGCAAGATGTACCGCCTAGAGACCTACCGTTTTAAAGACCCCTTATGCGGGGTTTACACTAGTCAAGTGAGTTAATCAATTGAGTTAAATATTAAATATACGTGACTTACTTAAAATGGCGAAACTTATGGTAAAGAAAGCTATTTTGCAAACAGTTTTAAGTGTAGCTAAGAAATTAGCAGAAAATATGAAAAGAAAGAAGCAACAGAAAAAGAGAATATGGGTTAGAGAGTGGATATTTCGAAGAGGGATGCAGGGCGCCCCAAATAATATTTTCCTTCTCCTTATTGTTTTTCTTCTTCTTCTTTTTATATAGACATGACTGTCTGTTTTTTAATGTGCCTCCAGTAAGTTGTCATTCCATCGTTTTCGTGGTCTTCCTACTGATCGCCTTTCTATTGGGAACCATCTCTTGTCATTTTTATTACTCTATTTGTTGTCATTCGGCTTATAGGATCGTTCCATTCTACTATTATATTTCTTACCCAGTTTTTGATGTTCTCTACCTTGCATCCATGTCGTATATCTGTACTTCTAGCTCTGTCCCATAGTGTCTTGCCATCAATTTTTTCAAGTGTTTTCATCTCAGCTGTTTCTAACATTCTTTTTGTCCCCTCTGTGTCAGGTCTTGTTTCTGCCGCGTATATCATTATTGGTCTGATGACTGTTTTGTAAATGCTACCTTTCTTTTCTTTTTCCCGATATTTTTGTTTCTCTATATTGTTTCATTTAGGCAGCCTGCGGATCTGTTTAGCAAGGTTAGCAACCTACCAATCGTAAAATCAAATACTGCTCAAAGAAACAATGTACAGCCTCAGAACCGGATTGATACTATGAAGACGACTACGGCAAGAAATAGGGACAAGCTAAAAACATCCAAAACCCAGATAAGAACTATTACTTGGAATATCAGATCACTCAACTCAAGGGATAAAGAAATAACCCAAGTGCTGAAAGAGAAAGAAATAATCTTTTCCGTGAGCTTAAATTAGAAGATTCAAGGGACTACAAACATTTTTTACGTCTCAATCAGCAACAATTCGAATATTTACTGAAAAAAGTTACACCCAAAATTAGTAAACAGAATACGGCTATTTTTGAAGCTCTACCATCCCGGATAAAGCTGGAAATAGTTTTGTGGTGTCTGGCGACAGGAGATTCCTTTAAAAGTTCAGAATATCTGTACAAAGTACCGAAGTCTACAATTTCATATTTTGATATAAGGTTGAATGCTCGAATCACCGAACTTTGATCAAATGAAAGGCAGATATCGAGTACAGTTTTATTAATTAAATCTTGCCCAAGTACTTTCGCTACCTAGAGCATCTTCAGCGGCATTTTGTCAATTTTGACATATTAAACAATCACAGAATGTCATAAACCTAAAATTTTATTGTTCCTTCCCGGCCGTAACAGCCAGAGACTAGAAGAGTACACAATTTCGGCTTATGCATTTTTCCGGCTTCTAAAGTAAGTCAATAACTTCTGACTCCTTACAGGGCCTGCATCAGAGTATCCTTCAGCCCCTATTCTGTTTTTTCCCTACCCTCTTGTAAATCCACGAGGGAGAAACCACGTCCATTCAGACTAGTTTAGCCAGAAAGCCTTGCCTCCGCTCGCAGACATAAGCATCCTTTAGAGTTTAAACCGAGGATGTTACAGGGGTTACAGCAGTCTTAACTCCACTAGTATTACAGATTTGTAAAGGCAGAAAATGACAAATGCCTGTATTGTGGAATATCGGACACTGTCTCACATACCCTATTGCTATGCGATAGATGGATAGTTGAGAGGAGCCTGCTTGAGAGGGAGTTAGGAGGTAGGGTGCGATCAGTCACGGAATTGGTGGAGAAGATGCCTAGGTCGTCAGATCGGTGGAGAGCAGTTCAGAGATATGTGAGGAAAACATTGGAAAGAAAGAAACAAGAAGAAAGGCGACCCGAAGATAGGCAGAGTGCCCAGGACCAAGCAAGAAGATAAGGCAGAATAAGTGAGATTTAACATGAATAGGGAGGAATAGAGGAAGAGAATTCCATCGTAGTGAGAAAGTGCTAGAATGCGTGAGAATTGTGCGTGAATGAAAGTTCGGGTGAATGCCGGGCCGAGGTTGCGTCCCAATCAGGGCGATCCGGTAGGTAATTCACCGCCGAGGAGGGTGTTTTTTTTAGCAGGTAGGTCTCTAGCATTGGCGGCGATGGTGTCCGAACAACCCGAGCGAGCGGCCTCGGATATTATCGTGGCCACGCTGGAGGAGTCCTCCATAACCGAGGCTGGAAGGCGGTCCTGCTCACCTTCTAGGACCGAGGTATGTTTCGAACATTTGGATCACCCCTCTCCCCTCATAAAAGAAGAAAAAAACTCCGCTAGTATTACATTGTTCTGTATATATAGTAGATGTATACAGATGTTAAAGATTTAAACTTAGATGGCTAATTAGATAGGTAAATATACTGAAAATACTTAACTGTAAGGTGTGCAGAGTTCACAAGATATATTATACATCCCAATGTGTATATTTCAACGAATAAAATATTACTCGTTACTGCTGATGTGTGTAATAGAATGAATAATGTACCAGAAGTTGATGTGATTGCCTCAGCGACATTAAAAAGTTATTTTAAGTTAGAAGGAAGCATCATCTTTATAAAATCTACTTCGTTCGACCGCACCGGCATAATTTACCGTCCGAAACAGTTGTAGTCTGTTTTCAGTCCGGAATCTATTCGTATACGGAGAGAAACCGAATGAATAATTGAGTAGATTGTGTTGCAAGCGATGAGGAAAACACAATAAGGATTGTAGAAAAATGAAATATTTAGATGATCCTGCACAGCAATTGCGCCTTAGGCGGCGCTAAATCAAATATTCAACACCTACTTGCAGTGTACGGTCTCTGTTCTAGGGACTTATAAAAATGAATGGATTCCATACGCATACGCGCTCCTTACGTCTTACTGTTTTCCGAATAGTGTTCCTCTGCGTCACATTCAAGAAAATGTAAACATGAAATTGTATCCGGGAATCCTTTTAAATGCAAAGCGTTTCTTTTTTACGATTTCTTGTCGAATTTTGTCTTGTATTAGGTAATATTCTTTTATTGTGGGACTTTTCCCACGCCGGTCTCCCATCGAAAACTTGAGTTTGAGATCGAAAAACATAAATTTGTTGTAAGTTATAAATTCAATTATGCCCTTATCTGAATTCCATAAATACAGGAAAACTGCCTGGAAAACAAATACGTTCCCAAACAAAATATTTCCACATTCTTCCAACCTTTAAAGAATCCATAAACAGTATAACATTTCTCGAGCATTGTGTATACTTGTTTTAGTTAGTTGAGCAAATTGGCTTCACGTTGACTTCGGCATAGTTAAAAATATAATATTTTTCGTGTCACTACCGAATTGCATGAAAATTTGGATTTAGGTGCTACTTACCCTCCACTTCACTTTTGGACTTGTGCCATTTGTTGCTTTTTATTTTTTAAGACTGAAAACTAAGCCTACTAAAAAAAATCGTATAATTGTAAATTAAAGCGGGTAATTGAAATAAAACATCTTTTAATGAAGTGAATGAATGTCAATTAACACTAAACAACATAATTTAAGATTTTAGTATAGTTTAACTCCTAAATCTCACCCCTTAAAATAGTTAGGGCATAAAAAATAGGGGTCAAAACTATTAGAAAAATCATATAATTGTAAATTCAAGCAACTTGAATTTTTCTAATTATACATTAAATTTACATTTTTCTATTGTTTTAATGTCATCTGGGTGGAGAAATTTTCGTTTATTAAAAATTAATAAATGACGTTCGGATACAATTAGCGTCTCTTAGCAAAGATAATAACGTCGACTTTGCTAAGTATCAAGACAATTACTCTACACACACACTACACTAGGTACCTGACTGTACCATGCCAATGATCTTAGTTGTCGAGGCATTAACTCAATAATAATAAAAAAAATTTTACCATATAATTTCTACCCTTATAAAACTACCCTTTGCGAATAAATTCGAATAGTTGTAGTATTTTTTTCATTGAAACTATAAATACAATAAGTTTTTAATCATTTACGTAGTTAATCATAAACATAAATGTTATGAATTTATTTGATCTCAACTTAAAAAAAAACCCTTATTAGTTTGTAAGGATGGATGAAAGTATGTCTGCCTTAATAGCACATTATGTCTGCAGCCAATATTTCTTTTTGTATTGTTCATTCTGTTGTACATTCTGTAACTATCTCAGAGACTGAAAATGGTTCATCTGGTGTTTATTGAGCGTCCAACATACACGCAAAGCTGCGTATGGAGATGTTTCTGGCTCGCTCATACTTCAAAGTAGTATGGATGTGCTTTTTTTAAAAAGCTAGATATGCTTTGAGCTTTTCTTGGCAAGCTTCACTTCCCAGAGGAAACCCTTGATAAAACTGGGTGGGTAGTTTCATAGTTGCTCTTTTAATTAGGAAGACAGTTTTATTGCATATTAGGCAAATTGGAACAGCCCCAGGTCTATTAAAAAGCTTAAAACAATACTGTTTCGCCCATTCAGTCAAAAACTTACTATTTTAACTATCAACTTTACACTGTTTACCATCGAAGAAGACAAAAAGCAAACCGCGACATTCACAACAACACACTTCCTCTCAGACCTGCGACGTGACTACGGTCGACTGGTTACTGGCTGGCACTGACTCACTAGCTGGCAAATGTCGGCAAGGCGGCAGTGTTTGCCAGCTCTAATTGTGGATGCCCAACCTATGCGGCGGCAGTGTTGCCAACTCTGCGGTGGCAATCAATCGGAAAAGGCTTTTAAAAATGATGGCGTTTAAAATTTATTTTATGGAAAAGGCTTTTAAAATTTATATAATTGAAATATTAAAATAGTTTTGGGAGTCCAGTTTTCGACCTTCCTCTTTTCGGAGTTGGACCGCGGTCCGCCAGCTGCCGACTCTTGATTTAGAAGAAAAGTTCGCATCAAAGCAACAACTCACCAAGCGAAAGTTCTATAAGTTTATGTTTGACCCACTGCGCTAACGATTCGGTATTTCGGTAAGACTTTTGTCGCATACTTGTTTCTAGTAAGAATGATACTTGAACAGTTCGAAAGTCAACCCACAAACATACTTTTATTCCTAATTCTTTTCCCAAAGATACTTGGACCAACCCCAATGAAGAGAGTCGTCCAGAACATACCAAATTTTTGCTTTTTTTTTCTATTAGTTACATATAACGTTGGATAATGTGCTTATATATACATCTTTCTCTCTACTTTTCTTTTTATACGTATAAATTAAAACACTTAATAAACACTTTACTGTTTAACACGTAAAACTCTCTTGCTCGGTTTGTATTATTAAGCTAAATTTTAAATCTCCATGCACATTTTGTAACCCGGATCTACGAAAAGCTCCCACTAGCTAGAAACAAGCTTATCACGTAATTCGGTCGCCCGCTTTTTATTTTTCTTTTTCTCGATTTACATCTTATTTTTTTCGTCGCCAATGAGCTTCCACTTTATCCTTTTACTGAGAGAAGTGTCTCCGAATACGCTCTAGGGTTTATGTATTTTACACTTCGTTTAATACTACTCAACATATAGTGTTTTTTACTGTAGGGTACAAGATAGACAAGGAAATTTAAGCTTGGTTTCTAGACTGTAGGAATTAGCGGACGTGCTCTGATGTTTATTATCAAAAAATTTTCATTTTTAAATGTATTTTTTAATTTATTTTTAAATGTAAAATGCTTCTTTTTAGTTTGGATGGTTTTTATAGTTCATTTAGGGTCGTTGATTTGATTTTGATTTAATTATCGTCCTGACTTTTCCTATGAGTTTTTCTTCGTGTGCTTGTGCCTTAATCTTCTTAAATCTTTTTTGCTATGAAAGAAAATAACTTCAGAACAATTTTCAGAACAATCTACATATGTTTTTTTTTACATTTTTTATCGTTTGCTTTCTTGGAATGGATGAAATATTGAGAGTAACCAGTAATCGCTTTAATAGTTAACCATGCTCTTCCTCAAGTCTTGGTGATTTCACATCTTTAATACGCTTAATGACCATAGTTACTTCTTCATTTGTTATTTCTATGCCGCAGGAATTGTCTATTTAAGTTGGTTTTCTTGCTGTAACTTGTGTTGTGTTCTGCACATACGAGGACCTCAAAATAACAATTGGGGTCATCAGAAAGAGGGAGAAACTGTGTTCTGTTTCCAGAACTCAATGGTTTCTCCTTTCGCATTGGGTATGCATATTAAAATAAAAGAAATGAAAGCCAGAGGACTATATAAAACTCGTATTTTAAAAAGCAGTGAAGTTAAAAATATACATACCCAAATATACAATTATAACCAAAGAAGAATATACAAAAACTTAAATATTAGTCAATACGAAACGACACTAAAAAGATAACCATTTAAGGAATAGAACACTGATGGATCAAACAAAGCGATAACTACGACATATTCAATTATTAATACAAAACTCAGATGAAATATAATCGGTGTTAACAAAATACAAATATAGAGTACAGTCAATTAAACAAAACAAATGCAAAATGTTCTATTGACAATGTTCAATCGCGATCGTGGCACAAATGATATAAAATTCCAAACAAATATGAAATCTATATATCAAGAAACGTACTTGATATATGCAACAACAAGATATATGGTGTATTGTACCTTACTCAAGGAAATGATAGCACCACCGCTATCGCAAATTACGTCTTCAGCGACGCTTTGGAACCACAAAAGTTCATAATGCACATTTCACCCCAACTGCATTTGACAACACATACACATCTGTGTGGTTTGAGAGATAAAACTCGACTCTGATTTTGTAGATGGAATTCTACTACCCTTCACACACACGTCTGGTGATATGTCGCAGATGGTTTGTTCTTGTAAATTAGTTCTTAAAATCGCTGTATCCTTGTACACGTTTAAATATACTACGGGGGAATCAAAACTATCAAAAAGTTTTAATATTCTATAAATGTTTATCTATCGTTGCGAAACTGCAACAACTTGCAGTCTTACATTTATTCTTTCCTCCTTCTTAATTTATTTTTACTTCTGCAACTATGTTGGGCATTACCTTGTTTTCTGGTGTTTTACATATACTTTTATAGAAGCTATATCTCTTTAATCTTTTCGTGCATATAGTAGTCGACATGTATTCGTTATGCTTTTTTACTTTTTTTTATTTTTACTGTCTCCTGAATGTTATTTTTTTTAGTATTTTACATCTTTTTTAGTTTTATAATTGCATTTATTATGTTGATTGTCAAAAATCATTCAACTGGTAAACTAATACTTTCTTTATTCAATTAGGTTGGTAGTGCTATTTTGTGTAACTATTTTTTGCTCCCTTTGCTGTAAACTTTTTGCCGAGACCTCATCTAATTTCAGATAGTGTCTTTTACACCCCGGTAAATCCCTACTTTTTCATAAAATTTTCTCTCTTACAAAGTTTTCAGCGTCTAGAAAGAGCTTTTCGTGAATATAGGGTCATTTTCCGATTTCAGGTGATTCAAATAAAACGTCTTCCCTTGTAAGGGGCATTCCAACTTCGAAATTTATCATACGACTCGTACGTGTCCTTCCACCTACCTACTATAACCTTTTTCTTGCGAGCATTACAATAAAAACGTTCTTAAGACCCTTAAGGGACATCATAATGTTTCAAGACAGTCTCATAAGTGCAATACATTTTGTTATTGGTGTGTAAATCAAGATTTTCCAGATTATGGAGAATGTATCCGTTGATGGGCTAGTAGCCAATGACATGTCGGACGGTATTTTCAGTTGATAATCATAAAAGTTAGTTTGTTCAGGTGATTTGTGGCAAAGATATCCTGTTCGTGGTCAGTGAAAATTGAATTTATATTACAAACACGTATTTTTTGATATATATACAGAATTGTAATGATATAATTTGGTAGTTTATAGTACACTTTGTCAGATACAGTACCGAGATATACTTATAAATAATAATATAGTCCCGTCAATAATATAAGAATGTTTATTTTGTAAGTTTATAAACGTTGCATATTTGTTATCTTCGAAAAATTATTTCTTTATATTTAGTTCATTTGTTAAGATGTTCAGCCCCGGTTGGCACTAATGTGATGCCTCACTAAACCGTACTATTGGGACAGTGAGGCATAACTCTAATGCCATACTAGAGTTTTATATTACGGACACCGTGGCGGCAACTATAATAGCCTACACAGCTATATAATTTACATTGTAAGTTGGACAGGGTGATCCAAGAAGCAAAATAATATGTCCTAATGAATGAAAATTATAAAACTTTATAAAATAAAAGATATAATTCAGATTATGCAAAGAGAATTATAATATTATAACATAACATAAAACTTACCTCAATTTTTTCGGAAGCATTCGAGGTTTCTGTGTCACTAGGTATAAAATCCTCTGATGATCCAGAATTTGCATGTGTCGTCCACTCTTACGTCTTCATCTGACATAGTTTTTTTCGTAGGAACCCATACAAAAATATGTGTAATCTCATATTTCATTGTACACTTATACAAAAACCGTATTGAATGACTGAGAATATAACGTCAAATACTTAGGTCACTTTCTACAAGAATCAAAAAGTTTAAGGCATCACGTACATGCCACGCTGTCCAGACAAACAAATTTATAGTGCTCGCACAGCTAGACATCGATGTAATGCCTCAAAAATTTTGTGTCATAACTCGTTTTTTTAATGAGTCAAAAATGCGGAAAGACATCCACCATTTCTGTCTTACAAATAAAATATGACCAATGGACAAGAAAAAAAATACGCACTGGGCCTGGACTTGTTAACTTCTGTTTTCTTTTACTATTTTTATATATTACAATTTTTTATTAATTCGTTTCAGTTTACTTCTCCTCTTCGTATAACCCTGGTATACATACGTTGTTGTATTTAGTGTTATTAAATTCAAGGATCCAAAAGATTCCAAGCTTAAAGTATTTTATTTTTTTTATTTTTAACAATCACAATAATTTTCATCCCCTAAAAACTAAAACAAAATCTCTGCAAAATGGAAAAACAAATATCTTGCTATATCTCGCGCTAGACAAGCGATACAACACATTATTACACACAAACATATTATTTTCAATTTATTTATTCTAAATTGTTCAAACTTTTTGATCCCATTACTGATCCTTAATAAAGTGAATTTGAAATAGATAATTTTTCATTGCAATTTGGGTAGAAATACAAATGGTAGTAGTATTGTTGCTGTTTTCTCACGAAAAATAGGAATCGACCTTATTTTCGTCATAACTCTCCTAGTCCATTCGCTAGGGAGTTTTAAGCTAAGGAAAAGCTGACTTTTTTCCTGGTATTCTATGTTAAATTTTCAAAAAATTTTCATATTTAATAACTTTTCTCTGGGATTCTTCGATAACTCGGTTTTTATTTCCTACTTACTGTTTAAATTTCAAGAAAATCGATACATGTTGTTGGAGATCGGGGTTAGATGCCTTAGTATACTGGATTATACAGAGCTAGACTAAATCACTCAACAAGAGAACCCAACCTTCAATTTCTGTACAATTAGAGCTTAACGTTAACATGTTTATTCTTTGTAGGTAAAGTTACTTGATTAACAAGTTACAAACCGATAAAATCATAATTCATTTGTCCAATTTAATTTATCAAAATACCCAGGAGCTTATTCACGAAAACTTATAATTTAAGAACAATGTAAAGAATCATACTAAATACAAAAACACATGTCTTTAAAACCATTCGTAAATAATTATTTCCTGCATAAATTAATTTAAAAAATATAGACATTGAAATACAAGAGTAACTTTTAATTTTTGTTTCAGGTATGTTTCGTATGTAAAATAAGTAATAGCTACATGGTAAGTGATAAATCGCATAAGTTTTTATATAGATACTTAATATACATATTACAAAAAGCCACACCTACTTTCATTAATTAATTTATCTTTTCATCAAGTTCGTTGTTAAAATTTTTGAATATATTTAGTTTGGTGTTTGGTAGAGACATAGATATTTAAAACACTTCTGACATGTTTAAAACACTTCACAAATACCATGGCACCGTGGACAGACCATGCCTCTAACAGAACAGTATTGCGTAACATACTTGAGGGAGAAGTTCTTAAAATTGACAAGAAGTGCATAACCAGATATCTAGAACATGTGTACCGGCAAAGACATTACGAACTTTTGAGGTTGTTGATGAAGGCAAAATTGAAGGAAGCAGAGCTCCAGAGGATTTTCATTGCTAAAAAACATCAGAGAGTGGACTGGTCTCGATAATCAATCTTTATTGAGAGCCGCACAGGATACAGAAAGATTTGTCATAATGGTATATAGAAGCTGGAGACAGAATCAGTCTCCGGCTTCTATATACCATGTAGCTTCACCTTTCCTCAAAAAATTTTAAAGTGTTTGTTTGTCTTTGTGTAGTGTATTGTTATATACCATTTTATATTTATGCCATTTCACTCTTGTCGGATAGGCTGCAATTGACGAAATGCCCCTGAAGATGATCTAGTGATTGAAAGTACTTGGGCAAGATTTAATTAATACCGTGCTCGATATTTGTCTTGCACATTACCAAAGTTCATTTATTCGAGCATTCAACCTTATATCAATTTGGTGATATCTTGTTCACGCTATTCCTAAAGAGAAAAAATAGAGATGGTGCTGATATAAACAGTCTCTATACCCTGGCCGCTTAAAAGATGGAATCCAAGGTCGCATGATCACTCAATGCAAGCATCGACAGGCGATCAAAACTAGACCTTCTCAGAAACTGTTTACACCGTCATTATTTGTGTCATGATCCTGTAACTTAAATGTTTTATGTATATTTAAGAGTGCGTGCCATTCACGTAATCATTCCATCTTTTCAGCGGCTCAACTATAGTTTTTTCTTTGATTTCTGGAACAGTTCTCCCAAGTTTCTTGAATATAATGCTGTTTATGTATAAAGAAACATTTTTAATAGTTTTGGTTCATAACAATTGTTGAGGTTTTTTTTTTCAGTTCTGTCAATTTAATAGCATGTATTAATTTAATATCCAATATATACATTAATTTGTTAAAACAGTCTTAAGTATAACTTTTGAATGAACTTTAACAAAATAACTATGCTTTTATTTCCCGTCAGTACAAATATCCAATAATTTGGTATTGGGCGCTATAAATCAAAAATTAAATAGCTTTTTTGTGTTTATAGGTGTGTAAATATTGTATATAATGGAATAAAAACCAATAATAGTTTATTATCGCCCTTTTATTATTACAAATATACAACAGCAAAGACATATTGATGGTCAATTTCATCCCTACAAATTTCGCTTAAAATAAATATTACAAAATTAATCATTGAATCAAATATGCATACCATCAAATATAAATATTAGTTCTTAACTAATCCGACAATTATATTCGCTTAAAGCTTTTTTCACGTTAGGTACATAAGCTAAATTACAAAATAATAATATATTACGTGCAGACTGGGACAGTAAAAACAATAGCACAGTTAGTTTTTGATATATAGTGGTAACTAAACGCTAATAATATTGTGTTTCCACTCGAAATGAAACAGAAAGTATAACTCTTTCCCTCAAAGCTGTATTTTGTGACAAAAATGAAATATTTGTACCAATTTGTCTTAATGGATTTGGATTTTTGGTTACCAAAGCCCTTTGCTCTAAATATCAATTGAATAAAAATACAAACGATGCATAGTACAACCTTATATGGTTAAAAAGACAATTTTGCGTGAACTGGGAGGGAGATCTTTTTAAAATTAACAAAAGTGCAAAAGCATTTATCTAGGACATGTTCCCTCAAAGCTGTTTTTTGTCACAAAAGTAAAATATTTGTACCAATTTGCCTTAATGGATTTGGATTTTTCTTACCAAATCCCTTTGCTCTAAATATAAACTCAATCAAAATACAAACGATGCATGGTACAACCTTGTAGGGTTTAAAAGACAATTTTGCGTGAACTGGTGTCGACGATTTCAGTTGTTGAGTGAAACCAGTTTGGGATTTTAAATTCCCTATATCAATGAGTTTACTTAAATTTGTTGACAAAAACACAAAGATCATAAAATTGGAAACTAGTCAAGTGATTCTAAAGTAATTGTTTTTACACAGCAGCTACGGAGAACTAGTTGATCATGTGTAGGCCTTTCAAGGAGGCCCTTCTTGCCTTTAGTAGTGTCAAACAGCAGAAACTATTACGAGGAAAAGCAGCTGAATTGGAAACTGTCTACAAGCTTAAATATAAGTTTAGATGAAATATAATAATTCAAGGTGTCATTAAGATTGTATAATTAAGGATATGTAACCACGGTAGGTTTAGGGTGTAGTTGGTGTGCGAATTTAACAATTTTTTAAATGATATAAACTTTTTTCATCAGGATGTTTATCAGGGCGTTTTATCAAGAATACAAAAAGAAAAACAGTTGTTAATCACAATAAAAACAGCCAAAATCGAAAACTTCGGTCACATAATGACGAACAGCAAAAGACATGGATTTCTGCAACTAATTTTACACGGAAAAGTAGAAGGAACAAAGACCAGGACGGTGAAGGATTTCTTGATTAAAAAATCTGTGTATTCAACACAACAACTACAAATCTTAGCATTGTGCAAAGTACAGATTGCCATGATGGTCGTGAACATTTGCCACGGATAGATACTACATGAAGAAGAAAAATACACTTTTTGCCTTAATGTCCGGAGTCGAACTGAACAATATTTTAGATATAAATACAAACACTAGACAAATAGTATAAAACAAACTATATATAGCATAAATATTCATATTCTACTGATCGCTTGTGAACAGTATTAAAGCTAGCTTACAAATAGGGTTACTAAATTTTTTTGTCCAATTAGAAGTCATTGAGAAGATAGAAAGAGCGATAAAGCGAAGGACGGATTATGTGGATGATGACGCAAGAAATCCCCTTGGCAGTCGATCGTGGACGAGAATGGCGTAACGAATGGAAAGGTTTGCTGAGGGAGTCCAGAGCTCGAATTGGGCTGTAGAACCATTATATGGAGAAGATGGAATAGACACAGAGATATACCAGACTAAAATATTTGTTCAACAGAGGTAGTTGTCAAGAAAGCGTACCTTTCATGTTAAAAAATCTGAACAGCTGAGATGGTCGTCAACAATGAATAACCTAAGCTAGCTTAAAACAACAGTAGGGAAATGAAACATTTAAAATATGCGTTTATACCATTTCTATAAGTTAAAGTGAACTTTAAAAAGATGTTAAGAAAATTATTATTACTTTCTGTTTCTATGACATTAAAAATGGTTACTATTATGTCTTTAAGGTTATGGTCAGTGCTTATAACTTGTTATTAACACAATAAAAAAGTTGGCTCATGTATCAATGGATTAGTATATTGAGTATAAACTAATTTTTGCAAATAAGAACAAGGTTGTAAGTATTCTACTTAGAAAACAGATAATAATTGAAGTTGATTACAATTTTTTTCATAATTTGAATTTTAAGCGATATATTTCGTAGAAACATGTAATATTTTGTTCAGATCAGGTTTTACCCTTTAATACCAATTGTTGGTCGGCACGTGTCCCCATTACAGTCTTCAACAGCTGCCAAGCTCACATTCTCGATATTTTCCAATATACAGTTTTGATCTTCGAGGTCATTCTCTATGCACTCTGTATTTCCACATACTTCAATAAGGTCGTTAACGATGTCGGTGAGAGTACAAATTTGACTGGTGAGAACAGCGGACGTGTTGTTTTCTATTTGGATGATTACACTAATAGTATCTTGTATCCTGCAAAGTTTATCTTGTTGGTTGTCAACTTCGACACTGACGTTGTTGAGAATTTGGTTTTCTATGTTATTCAATGTGGTATTAGCATTTAGCAAATTGTTGTTTTGGTCTTTTATTTTGCTAAGGATACTGTCCAATGATTGTCTGCAAGCACATGGGTCTGTGGTGGCTCCCAAGAATGCTGTAAGAAATTTAAAGATGTATAAGCAAAGCAAGTAATACTTTAAATGTTTCGTATAATACCGAAGATATAATAGAAGTAAAATTAAAAGATTTAGCTTCAAGAGGAACTTATAAATGGTTTTCTGTTACTTTGTTTTTATTAGTGCTCTAAGTCAATCGCTTATCAAACTCTTGTGAGTGATATTCATGTTTCTCTTCCCATATAACGTGTTTATAATGCTGACTTTTTAGTGTTTGTATTCCTCTGGCGTATTTGAAGTGATTTTATTAATTGGAAATTAAATAACTAGTTGATGTATAAACCTCTCAAAAAATTATGGAAGAAAAGATTAGAATCTTCTTCTTCTTCTCGTGCCACTCCTAGCGGAGATTGGAAATCATCATGGCCACTGCGACTTTGTTAGCAGCGCGCCTGAAAAGTTCAATCGAACTACATCCGAACCATTCACGTAGATTACGAAGCCACGATATTTTTCTTCTTCCCACACTTCTTTTGCCCTTAATTTTGCCCTGCATGATGTTTCTTAAAAGTTCGTACTTCTCACCTCTCACAATGTGCCCCAAGTATTCCATCTTTCTAGTTTTTATCTCATTTAGAATTTCGCATCTTTTGTCTAAAGTTTGGAGTACTTGCGTGTTAGTGACGCGGTCCATCCATGATATTCTGAGAATGCGCCTATAGCACCACATCTCGAAAGCTTCGATGTTTTTTATGGTCAACTGTTTTAGTGTCCAAGCCTCAACTCCATATAACAGGGTAGAAAAGACATAACACCGCAGCATTCGTATTCGTAACTTTATATTGATATCACGATTGCAAAAGAGTTTGCGCATTCTATTAAAGACTGATCTAGCGATTTCTATTCTACATCTAATCTCTTTTGTTTGATCAGTATCGTCTGTGATCCAAGCACCTAGATATTTATAACAGGGCTAGATTCTAAAGATAACAGGGCTAGATTTAGAACAGATATTCTAAAGATAGGAATATTAAATGGTAATTGCTGTTATATTCATATTTGGTTTGTATTTAAATATTATCCTTGTTTTTTTATTTGTTGATAATTATTCTTTCTTATTATTTCATATAAATAATAATATTCAAAGCCTTTAAAATGGTGTACGATAATGATAAGATCATCTTTTATACCTTAAGTTGTTGTCATATGTTCCGATGATGACATATTTTATTAAAATTAAAAAAAATAAGAGATTTAACTAACTTACTTGCGAGATCAACTGCTGTACCAGCTACGTAGGCAACAATGCAAACAAAGAATACCAAGTACTTCATTTTTGCTGTTCTTGATTACTGAAGTATGGCTTGACTACTGTGAGCAGATATTTACTTTCGTTGGTATTTATACAAAATCTTTATTTGAATACGGGATTATTTTGTTATTTTTACCAGCTATTCAGTTGGTGTTTACGCTTATATGTTTTTGTAAGAGAAGGTTATGTTTTGGTGGTTATTTTTAAATTATTTATAAAATAAATAGCAAGTAGGAAGAACATCTTAAGTTAACAGAAATATTTAAACAATAGTTACGTGTAAAAAGTTTAACAATGTATCCCATAATTGTTTTATGTTACAATTTGTCCCGTTTCCGGGTTGTCGCTTTTCTGAGATCAGTACGTCAGATTTTTTTTATTTGAGCCAAGACGCATATAAATTGGACCAAAATCAATATGCAACAGAATTTTATTTTTCTGAGTTAGATTTTATTTAACTAATATAAATAAAACGGTTACTTGATGTAAAAGCTTATTTGATACTATGTGGTTGGACCAATTGATCAACAATATCTAATAATTTTATCAATTACAATAATTTTAAAATAATAAAAAGAGAAAGTAATGTCTGGACCAAATTAATTGGACCAAACATTTAGTTTCTGGAGCTGACTGGAGTCACCCTTTGGTTGGTAATGTTTTTCAGTAATTTGGTTCGAAATTATTTAAAATTTACCCTTTAATTCAAAAATTATGCGAACTGATTTAGTTTGAAGCGCATTTTTCATCTGATGCCAAACAGTCTCGATAGGGCATAAATCAGGACTGCTTGAAGGTCATTTTAAAACAGGAATATTCAGTTCCTGCAAGCATGATGTTACGGATTTTACTGTAAGGCAGACTGCGCCATCTTGTTGAAATATAAATCTCCCATTTGGTAGTTGAATGAAAGGCAATAATTCTTCTTCTAAAATACTTTTGTACTTGCTAGCATTGACTGACAGTGCCATTAATAAAAACACGTCCATATCTTTGAGAGCACATGCAACATCACATATTATATCGGGAACGTAACCTTTCTTTTGAGGCATTTTTTGTGATACTCTTCCCCTGTCGATTAACTCTACTTCCTGTATCTAATAATACCGTTCTTAAACTTACATTACATGACTACAAATAACTGAATCCCATTAACTTTGAACCCAGTTTCAATGCTCGTATGTCCATAAAAACTGGTTACTTCTATATTTCTGTGTAAGAAGTGATTTTCCCTTTGCCTAAAGTGTGAGGATAAGTTTAAAATATTTAGGATGAGATAAGTGTTACTTGTAAAAATTTACCTTGTAGAAATCATATTCCATTCTTTTTATTCTCCTCAAACAAGTGTCTTTTTAAATTTGTCAAATAACGGCATTTTTACTGCCAATTCCCGAGAAGAAGCTTGGCGATCTTGTTTAATATGTATTCTGATAACACGCTAATCTTTTTCGATGATCTTTGAAGTACGATCAGCTTTAACTTGGTTTCATCATTTCCAATTTTTTTAGTTGTGAACTTATAGTTCTCACCGTTACTTGAGAAATAGTTAAATTTTGAGCAAATTCTTTCCAGAAACTCCTTTGTTATGGACCGCAACAATGGAATTTCGCAAAACACTTCCGCGAATCATTTGGAACTAAATTAACTTCAATAATCACTTAATAACTTTTTGAGCATGCAGAGAAGGCTTTTTATAGGAAACTGAAATCCACTGTAGAAAATAAGGATAAATTCTACCCAAGCCAAGAAGAAAATCATGAGTTTTAAGGAAACCAACTTTCGATGCTAGCTACTACTAACAGCAATGCTGTATGTATTGACGACACGACAAACAACTGTCAAGACTACAGTAATATTCCTTATGAACCTTTTACCACTGAAGAAATAGGAAATAAATAACTGGAAATCTAATGGACCAGACGGAGGTCAAAACTTCTGGCTAAAGAAGTTTTGGAGTGTTCATGAGCTTTTAACAGTATTCATTAATCGTGTTATTTCTAATGCATCCGTAGGAAATACCACAATTTCTTACTTAGGGAACTACTTATCTAATACCAAAGGATCTAAATAATACCCAATATCCACCCAAGTACCGCCTAATTACTTGTCTTCCAACTTTGTATAAATTGGTCACATCCTATGTGGCCCAGCGTATCTACCAACACTGTTCTCCAATTAATATCATAGAGCCTCAACAGAAAGGATGCGCTAAGGGTTCCATGGGCTACACAGAACAATCGAACCAATCATTTCTAATCTGGTGTACACAGTTCTTCATAGAATTGTGTTTTGTTTTCAATCCATTGTTTAATTTCGTATTTATATCTGTTTTTTATAATTTCTAATTTATTTAAAATTCTCTGATGACAATCCTATGTAGATTTAATTAAATAAATTCTAAATCAGATAATTAAAATTGTGTTTTATTTATATTTATGCATATTGGTTTTGATCCAAATCATATGCGACTGAGCTCATATAGTAAAAGCCTGTTAATATAATAAATTTGTATTGTTCATAAAAAGTAATTATTTTATTTTTACACCATGGTAACATAATCAAGCATTATTTGCTTTGATTGATCAAATTTTAACGTATTTCTAAAATTAATAAATGGCAATATTTCTTGAATGAAAAAAAAAGCAGCACGCTTCAATTATTCTTCACTGCTGCACGCTTGAGATGTCGCTTTAGAGTTTTAAATGTCGCAAAGCAACTAAACAAAAATAAAAGCTGATTATTTTTTTTTTGCTCTTCGCCAGCAAACATATTTTGCTGGCTAAGAATGTTCCGAATACCCTGGACCAGAAGAAGAATAAAGAGACGATCCTTGGGCAGCTGCACGTTACAAAAGCTCCGAAACATTTTTACCAACAAAATCAAAAGACATAGAAAGATGGCAACAAATCGCAAAATATGATTAAAAATTCAAGGTTGCGATGTTCGAATCGAATGACTGACTACGAGAAGATAGTTTTAATATGGTTTTGAAACTAGTTTTTTAGACATTTTACTTTCTACATTCCTAAAAACATATTTTTAGGAACTAACTACAAATACAATAAGAAATATACTGATCTGACCAAAAAATGCAACACCTAGGAGGACAAATATTTTATATACATTATATTATTCTTTGGAACGTTATTTTTGTCAAAACATGAATAAGTGGCTCCTCCTTGATTATTTATACACTCAGTTACTCTATGGGACATTGCTCGAAGTAAGTGATCTATATCATGTTGCGGAATATTTATCCAGATTCTTCTTATGGCATGCCACAGGTCTTCTAAGTTTGCTGGAGGACGTAGAGATCGATTTAGGTTTAGACCTACCATCTCCCACTCATGTTCGTTGGGTGGCAAATCAACTAACCTTGATGACCACTCCAAAATCTCTATACCAGATCCTTGTATGAACTACATGGTTTCATAGGCAATATGAGGTCTTGCATTGCTGTTGCAATTTCGCATTTGGAATGGTTTGTAGGTAGGGATATGAAACCGGTTGCAGTATTTTACCAATATATCGTCGAGCTGTCGGAGTGCTGATAATAAGAACTTGGTGTGATCTGCTTCTCAAACATAGAGCACCCTAAATAATATTGCTTGGTTTTCTTGCTGAATGACGTTCAACAGCTACGTCTATATTTCCTCTCTCACCTCGAAAACGTTTTACACTTATGCATCCATTAGAGCCACCCAAACAGAACCTAGATTCATCAATGAAGCAGACACAATTCTATTGGCCATTCCAGTTTTACCCAGCTTTGCACCATTCTATGCGTCGGGCCTTATGGCGTGATATCAAAGATAACATCAAAATTTGACGGTTAGCTCTTACTCAAAATCCAAATTTTGAATAACTGTTCTTTTGAGACTACCCTTCCTGTAGCTACAACTATCTATTACTTGATTTACACTGTCCCGTGTATTTCTAAGAGCAGGCAGTCTAAGATGGCGCAAATCACGGCCTTGTAATATTCCAAGATGTCAAAACTCTCCACGGTACCGATTTATCAGTAAATTTTCAAATTTTAACATCAAAAACTCTTAATATTAACAAGATATGTTATTTTAAAATTATGGCAATCATAAATAGTTTATTTAACAATTATTGGTCATCATTTTAATCCATCATTATCATTTAATTAATAAGGAAATTAATCCATCATCATCATTGTTATTTGAAATTGGGGCAGAGTTTTCTTGAACGGCTGAAGTTGAATATTTTTTTTATTTTTCGGAACATTTGTTATGTTCTCTGCTATTCCGTGACAACTACTTAAACTGTTAATATTCAGATGAAAAAGCTGTCTCTGCTTCTTTAGTTTTTTTAACTATCAATAAAAAAGGGAGTATTGGTTTCTATAACTTATAATTCTAAAGTCATAATTGATTGGTCGTTTTGATATTAAGTAAGATATTCTCCAATTATTTTAAAGTAGTGAAAATTGGGATCTTTTTTGTCATAAATAACTAACTGTATTTGTACATTATTTATTTTTTCCGATTTTGCAAATTCAATTGCATGTTTTTTGTTTTTTAGTACATTTTAAAATTTTGGAACTGTTATTTTATTATTTTTTATATCTGTTTTTTTGTACCAACTTGATCTTTTTTTTTAATTTTACCTTTTATCACTTCTATAAATATATTACAGACTTTTAGGAAACTTATACACTTCTATCATATTTTAATCTAATTCATTATCTCATTCATTCATTTTATTTACTTGGTTTTGATTTATCTTAAGAATATGTTATCCTAAGACTATGTAAGTTAAGCAATTTAATTTACATTTATACTGTGTTTAATTAAGTCATTGTACAATTACAATACTATTTACACATAGTATAAATACACTAACATAGATTACGGTTATATTAAATGTTTATGTACCTGAAAAACTAAAACAAAACTACTTGTTTATGTAGAAATGTATTTATTGCAGTTTTATTTTTTAACAAAAGACAGAGTTTAAGAATTTGTAATACATCTTCATTGTTGTGTTCGCCTTTGAGATTTTATGCTTCTTTATGCAGATAGACCGACAGAGGTCGTGCAACTACTGTTTACACAGTCATTAAGAGCTTCCAGAGCAACATTCAGAACAATTCCTAAGATGCATGTTTGCTCGTCGACTTTCTGTTCCAAACATTCAATATTTTCGCAAGCTTCGCCCAAGTCACCTACTATTTCCGTCAGGTTACATATTTGTTGTTGAAGAACAGATGTGGTATTATTTTCTAAGTTTATTAAGACGTCAAGACTTTCTTGTACTTGGCAGAGTTGATCCTGTTGATTGTTCAGCTCATTTGTCACATTTTTTTCGAATACCACTGTCAAATTGGTTAGAGTGCGGTTTACTTGATTCAAATTTCTATTAAGGTCTAGTGTTTTGTTCCATATTTCCTCTAAACTTTGTCTGCACGCACATGGATCTACGGTGACTGATAGAAAAGCTGAAATATAAACGCAAAATAAAAATTTATGAAATTTCTTTCATTAAAATGATATTTTTTAGACAGTTTCAATTTTTGGTAAGTACTTACGTTGAAAGTTAAGGGCCGAGGCTGAAATGTATGCAACACAGCAAGCGAACAGTACAAAATACTTCATGATGGATACTGCTGTAGTGTTGTTGGTAAACTGTGTATTTAATTTTATTAACAAAGTTATTTATATAAAAATTCTATTTGAATTAGGGATTATAATATTTAAATATTTTTATTTATTTAGTTTATTTAATGTGTTTATATCAAGTGAAAATATTTGTGTACCCCAATATTTTTACTTCCGCAAATATTTTTAGAATCTGCATCTAAATCTGGAGTTCAGATAATCAGTTTAAAAATATTTATGTGCACAGGGAAATCGGTTTTATTTTTAGGTTTTTTTTTAATTTGCTATTTTTTATTACTATATATAATAATTTTTCTAAAAATGATTCTACACTTTAAAAATATCATTTTGTACAAAAAATTCAAGAATATATATATTTTTTCTTTTTCATTCTACTGTTGGTCTTTTGTTTTTCTGTTTGAAAATATTAGGAAATATCCCACAAACTTATAAAAATAAATTTTTCATAATTAACGTTTAATCTTTATATAAAACTATAAGGTATTGAAGTTTTTACCACATAATGAAATTATTAACAAAAGTAATTCATTATCAGGTACCATATCTTGTGGATAGTTGAAAGGTATAGTAAATTTTATTCAAGCTCTACGGCAGATAAATATAAAGACGAAATCGAACTATTTTACCATGATTTGGAACAAGTCTTAAGGTAAATGAGCAACATCTTACTACAATAGTAAAGGACGACTTCAATGCCAGGAAGTTGGCCAGGGAAGAGTGGATAGATATGCGGGTGACTATGGTGACCGTTTAATACAATTCTGCCAGATAAAGAGTTTGTAATATATAATACACTTTTTAAATTACCAAAAAGAAGATTGTATTCCTGAAAATCTCCTGTAGATACAAAAAATAGAATAATCCGAATTCAACTTGACTTTGTGGCTATTAGAAAAAGATTTCTATACTTTCTGCCAAAACTTACCCTGCATCAGTTACCATAACCACATAGTAGTCACATTAAGAATCAAATTAAAGCTGATTAAAATCCTACACAAAGTAAAATTGATATTAAGAGATTCAGGATCCACAAAAAAAGGAACAAATTATAAAAACTAAAAATCTACATAATGCCCGAGAACCGAATAAAAGTAGCTACAACATTGATCAGAAATGGAGAATATAAAACAATATATTCTTCAATATATAGAGCAATACTTAAAATAGCAAGTAATATCTTAAAACCAAACAAGAGAAAACGTAAGGGCTAGATGTCTAAAGAGATACTACTATTAATGAATGAAAGAAAATCATTTAAAACAAAACATACAACTACATATAATGAAACCGATCGATTAGAAACCGATCGATTAGAAACCGATAAAAAATATAAAAGAAGCTAAAAAGAGAATGTTACAAGAGCATTGTCAACAACCTGAAGAAATTGAGAAAAAATATGACTTTCCTAACATGCATAAAAGAATTACTATTTAAGTGGGAATAATAAAATAGCTTCAGAACAATATGCATAAAAGAATTAGAGAACCAACGAGAATGAGAAAAGCATTTCAAACTAAGCAAGAAACTCTAGGCAACTAAGAAAGTGATTCACTTAAGCTAAAAGTGATAGATCTCCTGGGCCTGATGAAGTTCTAATCGAATTATTCAAAATTATGGATCCGGAATCTATTGACCTTCTTTTGGATCTATTCAATACCATATTGAACAGATTTAATACCTAAAGAATGGCTCCAATATACATTTATACTACTTCCTAAAAAGATAATGCAAAGAAGTGCAATGAACATCGCATTATAACCTTAATGAGTCATGTCTTAAAATTGTTTTTAAAAGTAATTCACAATAGAATACATAAGAAATTTAACTAAGGCATAAGTAATACGTAAATGGCATTTAGATAAGGTCTGGGAACACGGTATGCACTATTTGTAGTGAATGTTCTTTCGCAGATAAGTCTAGATATAAATCAGGAAGTATATGCTTGTTTTATTGATTTTAAGAATGCATTTGACAAAGTGCAGCATAATCGGCTCAAAGAAATTGTGTTAAATAAAAACGTAGACAGTAGAGACATTAAAATTATATGTAACCTCCATTAAAATCAAACAGCGAAAGTGAAAGTTGAAAATAAACTGACTGAAGATATACAGATTCGCCGTGGGGTGCGCCAAGAGTTTATTTTATCAGCACTGAATAATCTCTATCGAAAGAACCAAAATGTTAAAAAGACTATTAACCCATTCTCCAACCATTAAACTGAAAAACAGTTGCTGGTCCAGAAGCAATAAGCAAAAGACAAATAAATATGCCACATATTTAGAAAATACATTGAAACTACATCTTATATACTAAAACGCTAAGCCCTTTTCTTGTCCACAACTTTACTCAAAAACCATATTAGATAATTAAAATATTTTTTCGGAAGATTATTAGTATTACGTATGAGATTGTCAAGATATACTTTTGGTACAAAAATTCACTTCCGGTTTTGAGATGACCGGAAGTTAAAATTTACTTTAAGTTTTAGACCCCACAATGTATATATGGATCGAAAGGTCTCGTCGAGACGAATCTAAATATGTACTTCCGGTTGCGATCTGACACCGGCAGTGACCAGAAACTATTGTTTTGTTGAAGACCATCAACAGAGCACAAGGACAAAGTCTGAAGATGGTTGAGATTTATCTTCCAAATACTGTTTTTTCTCATGGACAGCTATATGTGGCAATGTCTCGATCCCGCTCATTTGATAAAAGTTTACATAACTCCCGGTGCCAAGCAAAAGTTTTCAGAAAATGGAGACATTGTAACAAAAAACATTGTTTTCGACGAAATATTTCGTGATATTTAATACACTTTTTACTTGCATTATTATTGATGAATGTTATGTATATTCTTGCTTATATTGTTTGCATTGATCTCTTAAATTTTCTCGCAAAATAAACATTTCATTTAAAAAACTTGACATTTAATGTCAATTGAACTTAATGATCAAATGTCGTTGGAGATTTATCAGAAGAAGAAAGAATCGCACAAAAATCCCCGAAGAAAATAGCTGATGATATAAAGGAAAACAAATCGAAAGAAAGCACCAAGATATGATTTAATCACTGGAGAATTACCCAAAACCACAACCAAATTCATGCTGCATTTAGATTGAGATTTGCCACAAATTGATGGAAAATAGCTAAGGTAATGATAAAAAAACCAGGGAAATTACCAAATAAAGTCTCCGGATATAGGCCAATATCACTTTTAACAGTGATGTCAAAGCTTTTTGTGAAACTTCTGTTAAAAGGAATGAAACTAATAATAGAAGATAAAAAAGTGATTTCAAACCACCAATGTGGCTTCAGAAATAAACATTCTACGGTTGATCAGGGACAGATAATTATCAACAACTGAAAAATCATTTGAAGAAAGTCTGTTTACGATCTTTTTAGACGTAGCTAAGGCTTTTGACAAAGTATGGAATGAAGTTTTAACCTACAAGCTCAAAACTCACGCCTAAACAATATTCAGAAATTATACGGTCATACATATCTGGTAGATAATTCAGAATTAAGCAAGAAGACATGCTCACAGATGATGCGTTATACTTGCACTAGAATATATCGTAGCAGTAGGTAATACCAGCGAAGAAGCCGCAGAAAAGTTACAGTTGCCAATCAATGAAACCCATAACAGGACTAAAAAATGGAGAGTAACACTAATGAATCTAAATCGACTTAAGTTAATTTTACAAATTAAAAAATTCAAAAATTCCAATTAGATAAATGATACCCAAATACCATATGCATCCTGCGCAAAATAATTAGGTATCACACTTGATGCAAGACTTTCACTGGAAAGTCCATATTAAAAAAAAAGTGAAGATTCCATTACAAAAAAATGTATTCACCAATGGGAAAAAATTCAGCGTTGTCCATAGATAACAAAAAACTTTTATACAAGCAAATACTGAGACGAGTATGGAAGTATCTTTGACAACTCTATGACTGTGCTAAGTCAAGTAATATCCAAATCATCCAGAGATTTCAGAATAACATACTAAGAAATTGTTTTAAAAATGTGTGAAAAATATAACGAAACATTTTTTAAAATAATCTTTTTTGAAAATGTTGTGGAAATCGAAGTGTAAGTTAGTAAATGTAAATTTAGTAAATATAAAATGTATTTTTCTCTATTTTTGTCCCCTACTCTGTTTAAAATATTCTTGGAAAAGACACTCAAACCATGGAGGAGAAAGTGCGAAGGAATGGGCATACCAGTAAGAGACAAATATCTATACACCTAAGTTTTGCCGACGATCAAGTAGTCATCGCACAAGATGAAGAAGATCTCAGCTTTATGCTCAGAAAACTAGAAGATGAATATAAAAACAACGGAATGGAAATAAACTTAGAGAAAACCGAATACCTAACAACAGAAAACAAGGATATGAGAAACCTAGAGATAGACGAGGGAAGACAAGTAAATGGAACAGATAAATTCAAGTATTTAGGAACCATAATATCGAACCAGGGAACAACAGAAGAAGATAAAAACAACAGACTAAGACAAACAAGAAACTGTATAAGACAACTAAATTCAGTGCTGTGGGATAAGAACATTACGATAAAGACAAAAAAGAGAATATATAATACCCTGACAAGAAGTATCCTGACATGGGTCCGAAAACTGGACAATAAACAAGAGAAATAGAGGTAGAATAAGAGCAGTAGAAATGAAGTTCCTGAGGAGAAGCTGTAGACTTACAAAAAGAGACAGAATTGAAAACGCGGAGATTAAGCGGAGAATGGGAGTGCAATCAGACATAATCGACTATATAGAGGAGAAGAGACTATCCTGCTACGGCCACGTCAGAAGAGCGGACAGAGGACGCTGGATAAACAAAATCACAGAATGGAGCCCGATCGGAAGAAGACAGAGAGGAAGACCCCGAAGGTCATTCAGAGACGAAATCGACGGGGCTACGGAGAAAAGAACCCTGCGAGATGGAGACTGGAATGACTTATTTTTTTTTCCTCTTTATAAGCAGTTCTGCTTGTTAATTGGCGGATTCATACCTCTATGGAAGGTTGTCCTACTAGCTACATTGTGTACAGAAGCCGGAGACCGAAGCTCCGGCTTCTTTTGAAAAATTTTAAAGTGTTTGTTTGTCCTTGTGTAGTGTAGTGTGTTCTACCGTTTTATGTTTATGACATTTTTATTTTTGTCGGATAGGCCGCAATTGACGAAATGCCCCTGAAGACGATCTAGGGATCGAAAGTACTTGGGCAAAATTAAATTAATTAAACTGTGCTTGATATTTGCCTTTTATTTGATCAAAGTTGATTTATTCGAGCATTCAACCTTATATCAATTTTATTAAATTGTTTAATTCCGTTTGATTAAATAGGTGTGGTCTTTTTTCTCTTTAACAGTAAAGTTGGGATCTGTGGACTCAAATGCAGACTGTTCCGAATCAGACGATAACACATTCTCTAATTCCTTTGGTCAGATAGGTATGGGTAAATCAGGGCCATGAGAAATAAGCCTAATTTTTTAAAAAAAGGCAGATTTTATTTTCGGGTATAAACTTTTTTATTCTTACAATTAAATCTCTTTAAATAGCAGAAGCAAAAGTAGCAATCATCAGAATGGTTTTGTGGCTCACGCCACACCATGGAAACTCCAAAACTCAATTACTTTTTTCTTCCTTTTGTCCAACTTCTTAAAGCTTCTAGACAAACTTTATATACAATATGTGGTACCTAAGATTTGTCTTGTTCTCCTATATTCACTACAAAATAGGCATGATACGCATTACGAACAAATAAGGTTGTGATATGCCAATGTCTCCTTAGCTCGAAAAAAGACTATAATAACAAAATAAATAACACTAATTTGAAACAACCTCGAAGTGCTAAAAGCAAACAACTGATTTTGGTATTGTTCTGAAGCTATTTTCTTGTGGCATTGTAAATTAAAATTACTATTTAACTGGGATTAAGCCACAATTTCCACTTTCCACCGGAAATCGTTCTCAAAATACAAACAGTAAATTAAACAAATTTTGTTTTTTGTTACATAGTGAAAAATTCTTCTAATAATTTAATTTTATCTGACTCATTTATATTGACAATTCAGACATACACTATGCATTTTAAAGTAGACTATTTTATAATGATATTGCCAGTATTGTTGAGTTGCGCTCCTGGGACGACTTTACTTATAAGATAGTTCATTCGATTACATGAAATCAACTTTAACTTGAGAATATCCGTCAGAAAAAAATCATAGCATGTAATTCGTCTTTAAAAAGACAAACACATGACATGATGACAGTAAAATTCACCTGTTAGTGATTCCATAGTAAATTATGAGGGAAAAACCAGGAAAAAAACCTCATAATACTATCCCGACATTGTAAGTATTTGTTCGTGAATTTAGTTTACCTTCAACAAACATCAAAATTCTGATTTTATATGTTACGTTATTTAAAAAAACATAAATGATGTATCCTCGATATGTTACTGACTTACTAATACTGGTATTTTCTTATTAATAACTTCCTCTTTCAATATTGGTAATATCATTTTAAAGTCGTCTACTTTAAAATGCATAATGTATGTCTGAATTGTCAATATAAATGAGTCAGATAAAATTAAATTATTAGAAGAATTTTTCACTATGTAACAAAAAAAAAATTTGTTTAATTTACTGTTTGTATTTTGAGAACGATTTCCGAAGTGGAAATTGAAACGTCAATAAACGTATTATCTTTAATTGTGGCTTATTCCCAGTTAAATAGTAATTAACTGATTTTGGTGTTTATTTACGACTGGGAGAGATGTAGCCGTGGTATTGCACTAGCTCACTAATTTTACAGTGTTGCCACAATTCAGAAGTTTATTAAAATATTTTTGGACAACTGCTTGTGCCATATATTTACACTAAAAACCGTTTTTCTAATTTTTTATGTAAACTTTTCGTATAATCAAGGAATTTGTATAAGATCTCGATTTGCGAAAAATTGGAAGGTGATAGAAAGAAAACTAATGTCAGTTTCGGATGCAGGAGGTCAAAATTACCTAACAAATGATGTTCATTTTCAAACATCAAATTAATTGTTAACCTGTGAAATTGAAAGTAAAAAAAAACAAAAATAATATTTTGGACAAGTCTTCTTTTGGGCCTTAAAAACTGGCCAAACTGACCCAAAACTTTTTTCTGGTCATTTTACAATACAGTTACACCAGAGCAATATTATAAAGATTTCATAGAGTAATTTTCATTACAAATTTGTTCAATTTTATTAATTTTTCTGGATTTACAGCGCTGGATCTTGAATACTCTTACTCGCCATCTTTAAATTACGGGTACAAAGGGATTTCTAGCAGTATCTCGGAAACTTAGGAACACTACAGAAAATATTATAAAACAGTTTTGGTAGCAAATTAAATTGTCTACAACTTAATCCATATTACTTTTAATAGTAAAATGGAAAATAAAAAAGATAAACAAAAATTAAACATTTTTTAACAAATTTTCTTTTGGGCCTTATAACTTTTTTGGGGTAATTGTCAATTACGATGTTTTCCGATGTCTCTGTAATACGAAAGACTTGTAGATTGCTACAACTTATATAAAATGTTCCCGTTTTTCTCATTTTCACATCGATATGTAAAGATAAATGGAAGCGGGTTTCCTACTGTTTATATAATTAAAAACAAAATATAATGATTGTGTACTTTATTCAATATTGACGATGTAGGTGTACAGTTTTTACAAAAGAAATTGTGTTAAGCGAGCTTGATTAGTTTACAGTTCATTTTAGGCAGGAGCAGGACAGGAATTTCCATTCTTACATTCTTCAACTTGCCAAGCAACACTTAGAATATCATTAATTTGACATTGTTGTCCATCAGCGTCATTATTGTTGTTCTCTTCAATACCTTCAAGGATTTCGTTGAGATTATCTATGATACATTCTAGAACATTGCTTCCGTCGTTAAGTAAACGATTAATATAGTTCTTAGTTACAGTTAGTGCTGCCAATTCAGCGGAAATGTCTACTAGTGCATCTTCTTGTTTGTCAATAATATCATCGATTTCGTTAAGCTCCGTTTCAAGTTCACAAATATCAGTAATCGTTTGATTTAAAGATGCTTCTTGCTGTATGAGTTCATTGTAAATGGTATTTAAAACATCTTGGCAGGCACAAATTTGTTGTTGATCTAAAAATAAACAATACAGTACAGTAATATACATAACTAGCTAAAAGCTGTTTTATCTGCGATATCACCATATTCTTGAAACAAATTAAAAATTTGAATTCTAAACAAGTTTAATTTTAAAAATTTAATATGTTTAAAAATATGGTGCATTCGCCGAGATTAATTGAAAAATATAATGAATGCTCTTACTTTTAAGCTGTGTCTGAGATCCGGAAACGTAGGTGAAGATGCAAGCAATAAAAACCAAATACAGATACTTCATTTTGTGTGTTTTTGGGGAAGTACTTGGTTGAACTGTAAATGGTCCCTTATTTCAATTGGTATTTATACAAAAAAATTGTTTATATGTATTAAAAATGTATTATGTATTTATATGCATAATATTTGTTTAAGAAAATATCAACAGGAATACTGTAGACTAAGGGATTAAACATTTTATTCTGTTTAATGCTCTAAATATTTTGAAAAGAGAGATCACATTTAATTTGAACGAACAGTAAACATTGTTAATTGTTTCCGGAATCGACTATTTCTTAATGCACAAACATGCTATATTGGTTAGATATTATTTTATTTTGAATTAAACTACAATGATTGTAATCAGAATTACATTTTACTTTAACTTTGCTGTTTAGATTTCCAATGCGGAAATCATTTTCAAAAAGAAATCCAAAATAAATGATAATGCTCTTAACATGTAAATGTTTATAATTGGCGGTGGGTGGTAATATTAATTTGAGACTCAGGTGTGTCTGACCTTCTATTAACCCATTTATGTTGGTCTATTCTTATTGCTGACTTCTTCTTTCAGTATTGGTAACTTTATCTTACTACATTCTATTGATGTATTTGTTACACATTCTTCTTCATCTATTAAGATAATAGTAAGTAGATAGTAAGATAAGGCTGCGTCCTTGATTTTTCCCTTTTGCTGTCTCTTTCGTGACGATTAATGCATATTTCCATTGGACTGCTTTTAATCCCAAGCATATCTGGGACCTGTCACAGACTCTGTTTTTGTTGTTTGACTCATGTTCATTTATTTTAACACCTGGTAATCTTAAAGTTTTTTCCAGATAAAAATTGCTGCATTCGCATGGTATTTTATAAATGTTTTTTTTGGAAAGGAATGGATCTCAGTGTATTCTTTAGTATCATTCTGGATTTATAACCCTGCGTGGCTCCTAGGCTTCTCAAGAATTTTTTTCCAGTCGTTACTACCCATCGCCTTTCTCCGCCAAGCACGTATTCCCATATTTCTCATGTCTTCATCGATGTTATCAAGGAACCTTGTTCTGGGTCTTCCTTTTCTTCTCTGACCAATGGGTCTATCAAGGAGAGTTTTATTAGTTGGGTCATTTTGTTCCATCCATATTGCATGCCTTATCCACCCCATACATCCTATCTTAATATGTTTTACGTAACAGGTTCCTGGTATATTCTATAAAGTTCGAAGTTTTATCATATTCCCCACACTCCATTGTTATTCACTGCTACATAGATTCGCCTACTTTTCTTTGAAAACATCCTAACATGTTTTCATGACTTCAGGTAATGCCCACCTAACATATGGTTCAGAGTCCAGGTCCTTCGATGACGTTTTCTGTTACAAGTGGTTGTAGGATTTGTGGTTGCCTGCTTATTTTTATATACTTCGTTTTGTTGGTGTTTATTATTGAACCCCTTTTTGTAGCGGATTGTTTTAATGCTACATACGCCTCTCTTACAGCGTTTTCTGTTTTCCCAACAATATTGATATCATCAGCATAGGCCAGGATCTGCACTGATTGATTATATATTGAACCAGGGGTTGTGATTTGTGACATACGTATTACTTTTTCCAGGGCCAGATTAAACAGTATACAGGAGAGACTGCTGTAATACCATTATGGTATCATGACCACCTTCTTTATATAGTTCAGCTCGGAGATTACCTGTTCTGCGTGATTTGTTTCTGGTTAGCTTTTTAACTGCATCTTTAACTTTAAGTATCGTTGGTGGTTCCCAACGTAGTGAATCCCAGTGTATTGGTTGTTGGTGGTTGTTTTAAATGTTGTGATATATTTATTTTCTATCATTTTTCTAAGAAGCATTTTACATATGGTATTATTGTTATCTTTAAATTCTTCTGATGAGGAGGTCGTAAAATCTTTGTTAGCAGGTTTTTTTCTGAAATATATTTTCGTTGGAACAGACATTCGCGACCCTGGGTCCCTGGGAGGGATTTGATAATTCTCTTTTTGATGTTTATGTCTTGGTTTGAATAATAATTTAAATATCTGTTGGTGTGGGATAGTTTTCTGTAGCTTTTACAGTTTCAGCACATTTTTAAGTTATATTGATACTACTACAATAGCCGTCTTCCTAGTCATCTTCTTATTTTTTTTCCCTAGAAACTTCCTCACATCATTACTTCTTTGAAATATGTTGTTGGTTCTTATTAGTATTATTACTTTAAGTACATTTCAAAGCGTTAACGTTCTCACAAAATTCTTCTTTTCATCGTCATCATCATAAGTGGCTCGACCATCCGTTGTGGACCTCCTCACAAAGAAGTCTACACTCCTGTCGATTCCTGGCAACTTCCCTTCATCTTCTGACATAAAAATACACGTAAACATACCATATTGGGAACGTGTTTAATAATATCATTATGTACTTTTATTTGCGTTGATTGAGTTTAAATTTTAGAAGAAAAACAATTTTATCACTTATTTTAAATATACATTATAAAAGTATCAAATAAAGGTTGTGTATAAGTGTTAAAATAATTTGTAGATCTTATTAATTTTTTTTCGACAATCAGCAGCGTTGGATTGTATTTACTCTGCTTCTGCTAGAGTATATTTTCATGAAGTCAATACAGGAAATTGCTCAGATTTCATTGGAACTCCCACTATTAAATGTCCGATAAAAGTATTCCGATACAATATCGGAAATATACCTGAGAAATACTTTAGTAAATAACTCGGTAAGGTAATGGAAAATGTTGCAATGTCCGTTAGAGCAACTTTAGAATTTTTCATTTCATATCCTTTATATATGGAGTGGTTTGATATAAGACAACCATTTTACTTATACACCAAAAATATAGTTCAGTGGAATGTTGGGTGTATTTTTGCGTTTACTAGCTTTACACGTTCTTTCAACTTTCTATTTCTCTCTTTTCGCTTGATTTCTTTTCATTTATTCTTCAATTTATCTCTTGTCGTGGTTATTCTCCAGTTATTATTCTTTCTTGTTTTCCAGCCAGGTTGATACTCGACTGCCTGCCTGGCTATAATAGTTTAACCTTTCCTTAGTCTATGCCCAACCCACTTCCATTTCTTGAATTTAAATGGTAATTGTTATCTTCTATTGTTTGTGTTTCTCCTTAGTTCTTAATTCTATATATTTTCAGGCCGGTATATTTTTAATTTTTTTAGCAATCTATTAACAAACTTTCACAATATTTTTGTGGTTGTCTGTTTATGTTTCCAAGTCTTTGCTCCACGCAGTAGTATCTTCTTAATGCAACTGTTTAAGATCTTTCTCCTTCTCTTCTCTTCTCTTCTCTTCTCTTCTCTTTCTCTTCTCTTCTCTTCTCTTCTCTTCTCTTCTCTTCTCTTCTCTTCTCTTCTCTTCTCTTCTCTTCTCTTCTCTTCTCTTCTCTTCTCTTCTCTTCTCTTCTCTTCTCTTCTCTTCTCTTCTCTTCTCTTCTCTTCTCTTCTCTTCTCTTCTCTTCTCTTCTCTTCTCTTCTCTTCTCTTCTCTTCTCTTCTCTTCTCTTCTCTTCTCTTCTCTTCTCTTCTCTTCTCTTCTCTTCTCTTCTCTTCTCTTCTCTTCTCTTCTCTTCTCTTCTCTTCTCTTCTCTTCTCTTCTCTTCTCTTCTATTCTCTTCTCTTCTCTTCTCTTCTCTTCTCTTCTCTTCTCTTCTCTTCTCTTCTCTTCCCTTCTCTCCTCTTCTCTTCTTTCCGCTTCTCTTCTCTTCTCTTCTCTTCTCTTCTCTTCTCTTCTCTTCTCTTCTCGTCTAAAGTTCTTCGATAAAATATAAGGAACAGGGCATATACCAACAGACTGGCTGCTGTCAACATTTGTAATGATACCGAAAAAAATATACATTGTAGCGATCATCGTAGTATCATTTAATGAGCCATGTACTGAAAATTTTCTTAAGATTACTGCACTCGAAAATTAACAACAAAATAGAAGTACAACTAGGAGAAACACAGTTTGGTTGCAGAAACAACCTTGGAACCAGGGAAGTATTATTAAGTTTGCAGGTCCTGGTTAAAAGATGTAGGGATATAGAACAACCAGTATATATGTGTTTTATCGACTTGAAAAGGCCTTTGACCGGGTCATCTACGAAAACTGATAGGTGTCTTGTAACGGGTGGGAATTGATGACCAAGACCTCCGTATTATCAAAGATTTGTATTTGCATCTGTGCAAACATACGAATTGGTTAGAATACGATGAAAGCAGTGTAAATACGACGTGGAGTGAGGCAAGGGTGTATTTTATCGCATCTACTTTTTAATACCTACTTCGAGTTCATTTTCAAAAAAGCCTTAGATGAAGATGCAGGAATTAAAATTAGCGAGATTAATGTGAACAATCTCAGATACGCAGATGACACGGTACTGATTGCATCAAATGAAAAAGAGTTGCAACGACTTATAAACAGGATGACCAAAACACAGAATAATAAACAATCAGAAGGGCCACTCTCAGATGCCGCCTTTGAAGTTTTTCAGCACGCGCGCCATGTTTTAGGAGGACACAAACATATGATTTGTGAGGTTATGCAATTGTTTACATTTATGTTTAAATATATTATATTTATGTTATTATATTTAAAACTGTTAATATAATTGTATAGTATGTCTATGATTGCCGTAAGTCAAATAAACCTGGTTTTTTTTCCATGCACACCACATAAACAACACTGGTTCCCTTTAAAATCCTCGTAAAACATGGCGGAACGTCTGCGCGAAGGAGATGCGCGTACTTAATTTTCCGTGGAGAGTGGGCATTCTGTTTGTTTATTATTCTGTGACCAAAACATGTGTTAAATATGGGCTAAAGCTTAATTCTTGTCAGCCCAACAGAGTTACAACCAACGAACATCAGAGCGTATGGAATAGAGTAAGAAGTTGTAGTGTAGTGTTTTGTCCAACTTTATGATAAAATTCATGTTTATCACATTCTACGCTTGCTGGATTGCCCAAATTTGACGAAATGTCCCTGATGATGCTGTAGTAAGTAAGATGATGCAAAAGTACTTGGGCAAGATTTACTTGTTCAAATTGTGCTCGATATTTCCCCTTCATTTTTAAAGTTATTATTGCCAATATGATCTGAAGAAGATCTTTATTTTATTGATTCCCATGTACAACCTATGTTCAATTTGGCTCTGTATAATCTTATAGTATTTACTCCTCTAGTAATGATAACATCCGGTTATCATTACCAGGTAAACTACAAGGCATGGTTTAGATTTTGAAATTATGGGTATCGAAATGACTTTGAATTATGGAGTAATCTCAGTTTTATGCTCGACAGTGCATTTTAAGATAATGCTTTGTTTATTATAATTTTTAAAAGACCAAATAAGAAATATATGCAGAACAATTATTGTGTAGAAGATAGTTTAGACTTTTTTAACTACTAACATTATAATTTATTTCCAAATCGGTTTTAAATGAACCGTATTTCCACCAAATTCTTTCTTTTCTTCTTTTTTTATAAATTCTTTTTTTATAAAAAAAGACAGTACTTAGTGTATTCGTTCTATATTAGATAAAGGATGCTTTTAGCTACGTTGTCGGAGGAAAAAGAGAAAAACTACGTATTGCCCTGAAATCGCCCTATTCAAACTAAGTTTTGAATGTAATGAAGAGTTGCTTCGAGTACCTTGTTTGATTTTAAACTCGAGTAAAGCCATTCGAGAAATTTTGCTATTGACGTTCAATTACGAATGTTTAATTCAAATAAGAAAATTGCGTTTTTCAGATCGAAAACAGAAAACCATTTGTGTGCTTTATTTGAGCAATGACTTCGACAAAAGATGTATTTAAAGGATCTTAAGAAGCCGAATTTCTTGCTCAATGATAACCAATTTGTACCTACTTATAAACTCGTTTTAATAAAAATATATTTCGGATTAACAAAAAAGAATAGTTTAAAATTTGCAGAGTTTTAGGACAGGACAATTAACGAGAGCGATGTTGCCTTATTACATTCACTCTCAACTTGCGATTCACATAGTTGCATACATAGATTGTTCCATACATACGTAATAAAATACCTCGTTCACATGGCAATGTACTGTACATTATAAACGTATAGCATTTTTCATATAAAAAAGCTTGCACGTCATTTAAGATTTACGTCCTCAGAACCTCACAGCGTTGCCAAAACATCAGAATAGTTAGTAAGTGAGGAATTTTTAAAATGTCAACTATTTGTCAAACCATTATATTAACAGTAAATACACTTAGTTTTAAGACTACTGCAACACATTAAAATACATAGGAAAACCTTTTAATATAAATATATATATTCTAAATTTTAAACTTACATCTTTTAGGGCTTTAATAGTAAAAACTTCTCGCCATTATTTCTTATTCAAAATAATCTATCTTATATGGAAGCTTATCAGCTTTCTACAGACTATTTATTTGGTTTGGCATATCACAATTACAATAGACAACAATAATTAGTTTTTAAAGCTATTAATCTAAATTTAATGTGTATTTATAAATACAATTTATTAATATATATTATATTATGATCAAATTGAGTAAGAAATCAAAACATAAACAAAATTCCTACTCTAAAAAAGCCGTAACACTTAATACACTTTTGCCACGCGCTGAACTGTCAATAAGATTTGAAGTATTTCGGTATCAGTTGCATACAATTGTCTAATATATTTAATTATCATTACTATTTTGTGGAATATTAGACTTAAAGAGTTATTACATAAAATTTATATTATTAATAATAACAAATGTTTTGGTTACTTAATTAATATAATTCTAAAATTTCCAATATAAAAATGATTACATTTTTCTGATTATTACACCATGTTGACGCCTATGAAAGATCGAGCAGTTCCGTATGGGTTTCGTATTATTAGCTGTGTTAGGAAAATTTGAACTCTAAGGGCGAGCGCCCACCAAAGTGGCGTGGCAGAGGCAAGTAGCACGCGTCTAGCATAATGTAACCAATCCTAACGAATGATTAGAATGAATGACGTTACTGTCATTTTGGTGTAAACTGAATCATTCGTTTTCATTGGTTACATTATGCTAGACGCGTGCTACTTGCTACTTGCCTCTGCCACGCCACTTTGGTGGGCGCTCGCCCTTAGGCTGATGCTCTGGAAATTTTAAATACAAGTGACGTCACTTTGTATAAATCGTGACTTGCAAGTGTTTTACTTTGAGAAATGGTATATTGTGTTTAACACGTGTTCCATAATAATTTCACAAGATATTTTGAGATTATTATATAATTGTTTTGGTGAATTACCTATAAAAGGAAAACCAGAGATACCAAAAATGCCAATTTGATCGATAAAAAAACGAGTGATTTTCTTTCATATTACACTTTACAACTATGCTATTGCAATGTTCTTAATGTATCAATTCTATTTTGACAGCTTTCTTAAATCCGGAGGTTATTACTACGATACGCGTTATCAAACACGCAGAATTTTTTAACAAAATGTTAGGATAACGTAGTTTTCGAACCATACTCGTTAATCATGGATGGTTTTTTATAAATCACAGTAATTATTTGTTACTCCCAATCTACGAGTATCATCAACTTCGTCCTATATTGTTAAAGCTAGATAAGCTAGATAAACTAGACTGGAATAAAACCAAAGCTAATAGGATTTTCTTTTCCTTTAGTTCGAAGGGTACCCGATGGCGTGTGATATTTACCCTAAAAACTCCACAAACGCACGTCATATACGAAAGATTTACACCTTATTACTTTAATACAAGTATAAACTAACGGGAAAAGAATATAACGAACAGGAATGTTCACACCTCGTCTATTTTCCACCGTATTTCAACCGTTTGGCATCATCAGATACAGCTTGCAAAAGTTCATAAGACGCATTTTTTATAAAATGGCAGAATTCTTTAAGTGGTTTTATTAATTGTTATTCTCCCGCACAAATAGTACGTTATATTTGGTTGTTGCCATGGAGCCAAAGAAAAAAGGGCCTTAGCACTTAAGATTGATTGTAAAATCTATGTGTTGTTTGGTTTAATAATATTAAATGTAGGTACATCATACAGTTAAATTTAAATAGGTAATAGTGATTGTTATAAGGACCTCTCGAGTGTTTTGAAGTGGGAAGTGGTTGGACATATGTTGCATTTTTCCGAATTTAAAATGTTTACCGGTACTATTCGTGAGCTCGTTCCATTAGAGAAGTTGCTGCAAAAATAAATATTATGACACTCGAAGTGGTACAACTATTATACAGGTCTTCGGGGTTTCGATAGATCGACTATATAGAAGTTCTCTGCAAAAACCGACAGACTTTTTATATAGACTTAAATAAAGTGACATATAACAAAAAATTCTCATAGTAAGAGTAAGTTTTGCTGAACTGTCATACTGTACTGAGGGTTCACCTGGATGACCTTGGTTGGGGTGTCATTAAGACCTGTTTAAGACGGAGATAGATTCCCAACGGGGTCGCCTTTCGACTTGTTTTTTTTTGTAGAGTCTGATTTCTCTTCTGGGCCGTCTCTTGTTCTTTTGTTTTGTTGTCCGTCTTAAACCGCGTTTACACGATGACAATTGTCGAGACAATTGTCAGAACACAACTTACTGGTATGAAATTATTTTCTTCGTCTAAACACTTTAGGCCAATTGCCTTGGCAACTGCCCTCACAATTGGCCCAAAATTTAGTTGTCTCCGGTAGTAGACTGAGGACTGAGGACAATGAGCTGCGCCCAGTGAGCCCCCCACCATTCGAAATCTCAATTGTCGCGACAATTGGCGCCGTATGAAAGGTGTAGGCCAGTAGTGTTGTCTTGTTTTTTGCCAGTTCCCTCTAGTTCTCTGGTGTCAGCCAAACACACACGTGGTTTGTGAGGTAGTATTTGTAGCTGTCTACTGGCATGGCAATAGTTGGCCCCGCATAAACATCTTCTCGTTCAACTGGACTGGCCTCCGATAATCCGCAATCACGTGATGACAATTGTCTCTCCAATTGTCATCGTGAAAGCGCAGCTTTATTCCCATGACTTCACAATAGTGACATTATGACTATACCAGTGCTGGTTACAGCACTGGCACAGTAGAAACCCCAGGATTCGATAAAGCGGTAGAAATAATTTCACAGTTAAATGTTGTATTGTATCTACTGTAATGTAGCTATTAGGTATAATCAACAAATTCCCTGATAATAACATAACTCCAACCCGTATGTCTTCTCAGTTTATCGGGTGTTTACTTGGTTATAACATTTTTCACACCTGTCCTGTTGTTCTTTATATTTATAGAACGTTATTTATTAGCCATAGAAACACGACGTATCGTAGATGAGAACTTCCTCATACAGTCTGTCCTACGCAGTTTTGAGCTTCCTCCTAGGGTTATTAAATATAGACCAATTTACCCATATTAAATATACATTATTTAGAACCTATATCATGCATATAGAGATATAAAATTGGCCAGTTTTTTATCGTATACAGAGATAAGTAATTCTAAAAATAACTTTAACTGATAAGGCCACACCTTTAAAAACATAAGATTAAGATTATTTTTACATGTTTTATAGGATAAATATTTGTTAATTGAAAGGTGTATTTAAACAAATACCTTAAAATAACTGTAGAAAGTGCTCTATTTTAAAAAGATATTGAAAACATTTTAGTAAATAAAAGTAGTAAGTTTTACCTTCCAAATTTCGGAAATTTTTATATTTTTCTTTATGTGTCTCGCATCTCTCTTTTCTTTTTTTCTCTACCTTTCTTTAGTTTTTAACCTCATCTCAGTTTTTAATGTACTTTGCGTTCTATTGTGACTTTCACAGTTGTTAAAGCTTTTTGGTTTGATCCTAAGATTTTCGTGAATGGAGACCATCCCAAGTTATAGGAAGAGAATGACGAATGGGGACAGTAATTGACTATTGTCAGGGCAGGGAGCGTAGTTATAGTTTTTTTTGAAAAATATTTCACTTAATGTTTACTTTGGTCATTATATTGTGCGAAATCTTCCAATAATTTATATTTGCTAGTTTTATTATGAATATATCAGAAATTTCATAATTAAATTATACACTAGCCTGAGAGTTTTAGGATTAAAATCACAACCAAAAACCATACACAGGCACATTTTATTTCCCGCTTTATCAGGTTTACAATTAATCCCCATAAATTTTCCAGTTCGTTAGGAAAATTATTTTTTATTGGTTCTTAAGAATATGCTCTTCTTAGAAGTGGTAGAATACTAGTAACCATTAAATTCAGAATCAAAACTGCTGCTTGGCATGCAACTCCATCTGTAAATATCAATACATATAAAGATGAAAACCCAATTCCAGTTATAATAAAGCCACATTAGAACTAAAACACTTTTACATATTATTAGAAACCAACCTATAAAAACATACTTGGAAAGTCTATCATCTACAGAAGCAACAGATTATTCTCTCTGGCCTGGAACAAGAAAAATCAAGCAACCTCCGCAACAAATACCACCGATAAAAGTGGACTCTGGGCTAGAAATAATAGAAAAAAGGCAAAGGTATTGGCGGCATATTTAAAAAAAAATATTGCATAAATACCATGATTACGTACAAACAGAGGAAGATAACGAAATACAAAGATTTCTCGAAACACCTATATCAGATGGAATTACTTGTAGAGAAATCTCTCATGTAATAATAAACGTAATTAATCCCAGGAAAAGCCCCAAATAACTGAAAAAATATTACAGAATATTTCAGAAAAAATAACAAAAGCACTGACACAATTCAATTCTGATCCACAATCACTTTTCTCACCAATGGAAATTTGCGGAAATTCTCATGATACCAAAACGCAGAGAATGTGCCAAGAGTTGACATCCTATTCAAAGTTTATTCCGGTATTTCTCAAGGCAGCATTATTGGCCCTGTTTTGTATGTTATTTACTGCTGACTTACTAAACTACCAGACTACCACTTATGATAACCTAACTTGTAAATACTTTAAAGATTTCAAAAGAAAGTTCTACGAATTATAGTAAATGCTCCCTGGTCCATGTCCAATCAAGTGATAGGAAGAGACCTAAAAGTTTTTACTATGAAGGAAGTAGAATCTGAATCTTAGCAGAAAATACAAAGAGAGTCTAAGTGTCCATCTCAACGCGCGCGCCAGTGAGCTGTTCGATGTTATTGGTGAAGTGAGCAGACTAATCGGTATAATGAAATAGACAACTAGATTTTAAGATGAGGCTTAAATAGATATTTAAATAGATTTTTAAACATAATTGAATTTATGTTCTACCATAATTGAATGCTTAGTTAAAGGGAAACTTCATTGGAAGTTCTCCATCTAATCGACATACATTTAACTTATTGTTCCTAAGAAAGGAACAGATTGTTTAGATAAAAATATTAAACATTCGTAAAATGGTTTTGAATGATTTTGAGGTGTTATGTGTGGTCGATCTTATTTTATGGTTCCAGAAATGGACTCTAAAAGCATCAACATTGAAGAAATTAGAGTTGTTTCAAACCTAGTGTTACCGCCAGATTCCAAGGTTATCTCGAATCTCGCACACTTCAAACGAGAGTATTATCAGAATGCTAGACACTTAACTATCAGCTGCTGAACATCATCAAGAGAAGAAAAACAGGGAAAAGTGGAAGGCAAAAGATGGATAGCGCGTAAAAAGCTATCTTGGCTACGAAATATTACGCAAACATTCGATATGATAGCTGAAGAAATATTTCGCGCCGCAGCAGATAGAGAAATATTCCAAGAACTAATAAATATGATGCTATAGCCACAAAGAAGAAGAAGGATTTTTTATTCTTATCTTCGGGAGACTCCACTCTAGTCAGTTTTGTTTTTAAATAAACAAACAGGTTAGGAACTTTTCTGTTGCGTTTTTAATTAACACTCACTTTTGACAAAAAATTTCACCGAAGGATTGAGAATATGTTAACATTTTATCATGAAGTGTGCGTTCCTCTTCGCTACGATAAAAATATTTTACTTTAGAAAATCAAAAACATTGCATGTATAAACTTATAAAAGTATGAAGTAAGCACTTTAAATCTTTAACAACTTTACCGTATCGATTAAAATAAGTTTTAAGAGCTTTCAGCTCAAATATGGCAACAAAAAGTTAAGGTACTTACCGGAACTTTCTTAAAAATTGTTAAGAAATTTTTTTATACGGACAACTTCGTTCAAATTTAAGATGTTTAAGATATACTGTAATATTACATACGGAAAAGGCCTTCAGAAGATCTTTAAATAGAAAATAGTGTCTGCAAAAATAAACCATATGTTTTTTTTACTTTTAACGATATCTAGTATAGTTAAGTACTTACTAAATAATTATAATACATGTACATAATACAACTATGCGATTGTATACTTCGATGTTACGAAACGCTTTGCATTTGCTTAAACGTTTTTGTTTTCCTGTTCCTTTTTTAGTATGTTGTTGTAGTTTAGACAACCTGTACAGGAGAGCGTCGATTATCTGAACCAATAGGGGGACATAGGTGTTTGGAAAATCGGTTTTTTCGGATAATTGAACTGTATTGATATAGCCATACATAGTTATCTACGAGTGAACGAAAACCATATTTACAGACCTACATATGTATTTATACATATATTTAATGACAAACAGGAATTAAAGGATGAAGATTAATTGATGTCTTGGTAGACCTTTTTAACTCCATATACAAGACGAGACACATACCCAAAGAATGGCTTCTCTCAACTTTTGTAACGATTCCAAAAATCACAAATGCTAAATATTGCAATGACTATCGGACAATTGCATTAATGAGCCACACATTGAAAACCTTCCTTAAAATCATACATAACAGAATCCACATGAAATTAGAATAGGGTTTAGGTTTTAGAAAGGGTTTAGGAACTAGAGAAGCATTATTCGGAGTCAATCTTCTGACACAACAATGTCTGGATATGAATCAGGACATATATGCTTGCTTCATAGATTTTGAAAAAACTTTTGACATAATTCAACATAAAAAGCTTTTAAGTATTCTTAAGACCAAAAACATAGATAGTAGACATCTACAAATTATATCGAATCTGTATCACAATCAGAAAGCAAGAATAAAAGTCGAAGGAGAGCTGACAGAAGAAGTAAGTATACTTAGAGAAGTTCGACAAGGGTGCATACTTTCACCACTCTTAATGCTGTTTTAAAATAATAAGGAGTTGCATTATTATAATTATTTATGCACATTCAAATAAAATCTTTTATTTTTTACATAAAGTTTTATAATTTCCATATCTTTCGTAAAAACCGTCTCACATCCGATCAGGAAATAAGGCTCCTTGGACCACCCTGTCCAACTTACAATGTAATTTATATAACTGTAGGGGCACAGTTGATGCCACGTTGTCCCGAATACAAAACTGTAGTGTAGTATTAGAGTGATGCCTCACTGTCCCAAGAGTACTATTTACTGAGACATCATATTGATGCCACCCGGTGCTGAACGTGTTAATGTACTTAAAGCACTTACACTAACGTATTGCAACATGTCTTAAACTTTGGAAATATTTTCCAACATCACGGAATCGGTGGTGGAGTTTCGGAATTCGAAAGTATGAAATTTTGATTTCCGAAAGATTTCGCGTCGTACCGTTAAGATCATAAAAATTTCAAACAATTTATTGGAAAAAGTATAAATAACTTATGGCTTTCGAGGATAGACACCAATATCGGTGGTAAAACAAGTTAACATACATAACAAATAAAGAAATATTTAAATTATGCTCCAGTACAACATCTACTAATGTTTCTACTAGTGTTCATACCACTTCAGTTTTGCCATTTTTTCTGTTGGATTTGACTTTTATTAATACTTATTAATACTTAAGTCAAAGGTATGATATCGTTTATCAAACACTATGTATACATAAATCAGTTGTAATAACTGTAGGCAGATATACAAGTGCCCCTCCAAAGCTTTTAAGAAGTTCATCAAAATAATCTGTTATGAAACGCAAAAAGCCTAGGGACCACCCTCGTACAGAGAAAACTCGACAGAGAAATATTAAAACGTGACAAAACCTCACTTAAAATGTATCTTCGAGAACTACAAGTCATCAAAAAGTTTTGGTAGTCGTTCGTCAAGGATTAGGGTACATTCAACATGGAATTCTCAAAGTTCCAACATTTAATATCCCTTCTCCATGCACACCAATATACCGCTTTTGTTGGAAGATATTACAATTCGACCTCTGCTCCATTTATTCCGACGATATTTCGTGACTCATCCGTTCTCACTTTTCCTATTCACGAGCATTTTCTTTGCGCGTTTTAACTTTCATTCATGATTAATTATATTCTTGTTTTTAACCCTCATATTTATTATAATTAACACCAGCAGCTGTATTTCTTATGAACTGAAAGGTCGATACGCCTGTCTTAACGGTTCTTCGTGCTATATTCGGGACCAGGAATTTATTATTTCACAGTTATTAAGGTAAACGTTAAAATTTGCAAAATATTAATTAATTTAAAGAATTGAAAAGGAATATAGTTCAGTTAAATTTCACCCAATCTGAATTTGATTTTTTTTTCTTTTATTGTGTATTTGTTCGTTTTATTTGATTCATCGATTTCGAGCAATAGATAATTAAGAAAAGTAATCTGTCATTTTACAGGTAAACAAAAAAGAAACTGTATGATAATGTAGAGGAAGAGATGAAAAAATACCCAAAAATATAATTGTAATACAATACCTTTACATCCAGATTGTAAGAGAGGCATGTAACTTATGGCATGTTAATTTCTCTTAAATTTAAAACTTTTGATGAGACTGTATTTTCAGTTAACTTTGTCTATATAGAAATTATTATTTTAAGGTTTTATTAACACTATTAAGCATCCTAATACCTCACCTCAAAAGGGGAGATAAATGGGGCCAGGAAAATTCCAGAGGAATTAAAACGATCGAAAATATCTGCCAAAATAACACAATAAAAGTAAAATTAGAAGAACTGACTCTATTAAAGCTGGCAATGGGATAAGACCAAGAGAGACCAATGAGAAATTCCCCGAGTCCCCTATTATTCAACCTGATTATGGATGAAGTAATAAAAATGTAAGAATTTGGAAGAAAAAGTAAGAATGATACGAAATGGGAAACTATCTCGAAATGAAGATGATTTACAACGTATGTTAAACAAATTTAAGACAAAATGCATGATTATAGCAACTAATTTACTAAGATGAACATTGGAGCTGGAAGGTCAGATAATAGAACAAGTGATGGAGTTTAAATATCTAAGCATCACATTATCTAGTTACGGAAACATCGAAACAGAAGTGAAAGATCAAGTAAATAGATCAAATAGAGACGTAGGGTGCCTGAATGAAACAATATGACAACAAATAGAGTAGAAAAAACGGCAAGGTGCATTGAAAAGCAGACAGTCATATCTACATATAGAAAAGAAGAAAAAGAAGAACCAACAGAAAAAATGGAATGTCAATGAATTGCACAATGCAAATATAAGTGCAAATAAGAGAGAAATATAACGAATGACATCATACTGGGAGAAAATAAAAAAATCAATAGAAGAATGTTATAAGCAGGAATGTAAAGAAATAATAGGAAAAAAGGTGCAAATAAGAATTAATGTATGAGAATGAACAAAGAGAAAGACAGATAAAACTATGAACAATTAAGAAAGACCTCTACAAAAATTCTAAAAATAAAAGAAGATGGTTAGAGGAGAAAATGTACAAAGTATAACAGGAAAAACCAAACAGAAATAAGAAATTTTTTATAAAAATATTAAAGGACAAGGAAGGAATAATTATAATAGAGGTCAATGGATATATGTAAGTATGGACAGATCACTACAGAGAACTCATGACGGAGAATCATACTGAAGAAAAAATGAAGCAGAAGAGGAAGCGAGGAAGCGCTGGATGAAGACGAAGCCAGACGAAGTACACACCGAAATCTCAAAAGACCAACCATTTAGGAAGGAATACAGAGGATCAAAACTGGAAAAGCTCCTGGCAAAGACGAAATTAACATGGAACTTCTAAAATAGGAGCTGAAATAAAAAAAAATACTAATACTAAAGAAAAATATATGGAAAGAAGAAAAGAATTCTGCTGATTGGAAGATTGGGAAGCTAATAAAAATACATAAAAAGGGAGGCCATCAAACTTGTGAACATTGGTATACACAACACTTTTTAATCTAGCTTTACAATATATACTATGAAATATAAACAAAAGGGGGCCAAAAAACAAAGGGTCGGAAAATAATCGCCTACGTAGTCTAAAATAATAGCTTACGAGTATATTGTTATTATTACAAAGAACAGAAATATAATGAAAGACATATCTAGAAGATATAAAAGATAAAGGGGACACAATGGGTCTCAGATTAAATCAAGAAACGAAAAAATTGTACTATAAGAAAAAAAAACCAATAAAAGAAAAACTTAAATTAGGATGTTTAGAATTTGAAGAAGTAGAGCACTTCAAATACTTAAGAATGACAATAAGCAAAAGCGGACAAAGAATGCCAGAAATAAAAGTAAAACAATGGTAACGAATAAAGCTTATTTTACCAATAAAAGATTACTTAAAAACAGAATACTCACTAAAGGTAAACATATATAAGACAATAATTAGACCAATAATATTATACGCCGCAGAAACAGTAATTAAAAACAGTGATTAAAAAGGAGGAAGAAAACTTACGAATAGTGGAAAGAAAGATAATGAGAACTATACTGAGGGTAATCAAAACAGATCAAAATAATTATAGAAGCAGAACAACAAGATAACTAAGAAGAAGAAGATAAATAAGATAAGTACCAAAATAAAGCAATGAAGAACTAAATGGCTAGGTCACATCAGACGAGCAGGAGTTAAAGAGAATGGCAGGGAAAAACTGGAGGCAGGAAAAAATGGAGAGATATCATTAAGAAGATAACATAAGCAAAAGATAACTCTATATTTCTCATATTCTGTAGACCCAATAATGTTGGTTAGGTACTTTTTTGATTTATTCATCACATTACTCTCTGCTGTGTTTCTTTTTTCCGGTATGATCATCCTTGTTTAGTTATGAGTCAAGCTTTCACTTTTTTGAAACTGGTTTATAAGGTGTTTCCTGCTTTAAAAAGTATCTATACGTTCCATGTACCAGTTTATAATTTTTCTAAATAAGTAAGTTTCCTTCCGGATCAGATTTTTTACACTCTCTGGATATTTAAAACCTACTGTTGGCGTTAAGGGCCATTTGTTTGGATGCTTTGTCCATTTTATATTATAGTGTTTTTTTTGTAGTATTTCAATTATTACTGAAATTCAACACTGGTACATTGGAAGTATTTGTTCTAATTAGTGTACTATATTATATCCTACCAATAAATGAAAGGTAAACTGGGAAATCTGCCAAGAAAGTGATATCCTACATAGCTTTGATGTCTGAAAATGCCGTTCTATTATCTGGAAAAATAAACAAATGATATTTATGATGAGCTTTTACTGTTTACAGACTGACAATTATTCACTAAGTAAATTTAATAAATTCCTGACTGATAAAAGATTTAGAAATATTTACACACCATCGCGCTTTCAATATAAGCTATATCGCTTAACAAACTTCTCAACCTCTCTCAAGAGTAGGTACTAAATTTTTTGTTTAAAACTAGAAAGATCAATTTGAATTATGTTATATCCGTGATTATGATTGGTTGAAACAAGATTAGTTTTACACCAGTGAAATTTACTTAAATTCTGAGAATGAAAGCCGGATTGTCATTTGGAATAGACGTTTTTATCGCTGATTTTGATTATTTCTTTTTTGTTGTATTTTCACCGATATGTTGACTTTCTGTATTCGTAGAAACATTAGTTCCTACTGAAAAAATTGTATTATTTAATTTATTATTATATAATTAGTTTCAATTAATTAATTAGTTTTAATTAGTTTCAACTTGATAACTACCAACCAGTGGAACAGGCCGGATTCAGGAAAGAATACAGCACAATCGACCATCTACATGCGCTTAAAATCTTAATTGAGAAAACCAATGAATACAACCTTCCGCTGTATTTAGCATTCGTAGATTATGAAAAGGCTTTCGACAGCATACATTGGGTGGTTGAAGAAGCTCTGGCCAATAGTAGAATAGATTCAAGATACTGACAATTGATACATGATATTTACCAAAACGCAACCATGACCGTAATTCTGGACGACAAATTAATAACGGATAATATAAAAGTTAAACGAGGAGTCCGACAAGGCGATATAATTTCACCTAAACTGTTTACCTTGACCCTCGAAGAGATAATAAAATCAACAGATTGGGAAAACAGGAATATTTATTAACGGAAAATACCTAAATCACCTTATATATGTGGATGATATACTCCTGATCTCCTCGGAACGACAAGAACTGGAATTAATGCTGAATGAACTTCATGAAAAATCACTGCAAATAGGCCTAAAAATTAACTTCAACAAAACAAAAGTAATGACAAACAAGGAAGACCAAGAGGCAATAAAAATACAAACAGAAAAAATAGAATATGTCAATGAGTATATCTATCTAGGACAAGCAATCAGAGCTAACAGAGAATATCAAACAGCCGAAATATTGAGACGAGTAAGAATGGGATGGGCATCGTTCGGCAAACTTTCTTACGTTCTAAAAAATCAAACAATCCCTCTTTACTTACGAAGCAAGGTATATAACTCCTGTATAATACCGGTGCTCACCTACGTAACGCAGACATTGACATTTACACAGGTCATTTGGATAGGATAAGGAAGGCACAAAGAGCGATGGAGAGACAGATGTTGGGTATATCACTTAAAGATAGAAAACGTTACCAGTGGATCAGGACCAGAACAAAGACAGTAGACGCGATAGAACAAGCAGCAAAACTGAAATGGAAATGGGCTGGACACAATGAACGTCTCCAAGATGGACGATGGAACAATGCCATCGGAAAGTGGCGTCCATACAATGCAAAGAGATCAAGAGGCAGACCACAGATGAGGTGGAAAGATGACATCAGGAAAAAGAGGTGGTTTGATGGATCCCATTCGATAAGCTTTTTCGGGAATCTTGTATTTTCTTTCCTTTGGACATATGGTTCGTACCCTATTGGTTGCTTTCTCTTAGCATGTGCCGTTATGGAAATTTTTATTTCTGTTGGTTGTCTTATCTTATTGTTGCGAATTCTCTCTCTGCGGAATACTTCAACTTACCCCCCTATTTTAACTCAAACATTAGTTTGTTATTTTCCGTTATTTAATATATTATATTTAAGTAGAGAGGAAACTATTTAATATATTATATTTAAGTAGTAGTGAGGTAAAACATTAATTCCTAATTTCTAAAATTTTGTTTGCGCATTATGGAATTGAATTAAGAAACTCCAAAAAATAAATTTTAATTGTCCAAATAAATCTGAAAGACGTTTTAATTTGATTAGTGTAATAAAACCACTTCCATCAAAACTTTTCTAGGAAGTGATTCGGTAACTGAAATGCACTTAAATTTTAATTATAAGATTTTTAATTGGCTCTAAGGGATTTTTCTCGATTTCGACATTATCATAAAAAGAACTGAAGGTAATCTGCCTAATGAATGACCAGAGATATTGAGGCGGCAAGTCGAATAAAAAAGCCTCCCGACAGATCCCGGAAAGAAAAAGTCGAGGAACTATGATAATTGAACACGTTAATTAGCCATCTTAAATGAGTTCTTTGGCTTCGTTATTTGCTTACCGAAATCCAGTTTTGCATTTGGCTGACTTTCAGTTTCTCAACGCTTTCTTGTCTTGTCGATGTGGACTCTCAGGCAATTCTGGGAATCGGCAAAGTATGCAAATGAAATGAACCATGTTTAGGGGATGTTTTCGGTATTTATCTTGTTTAAAGATTACAGACGGAAACGGAACAAACACAGAAAGTTTATAAAAGCGGATTGCACGAAATTTCTGTTGTATTTTACAGCATTGGTGTTGCACATTTTTTGTTTTTTATATTTTGTTTTCATTTTATTAAAGTAGGTTAAACAGGAATACAAACACCTTTGTGACTTTAAAAAGAAAGAATTTTATAAGAATGCTGCATTGAGTTTAAGAAATACAAAAACTCAAAAGAATTTTGGAAGGCTGTTATAAATTTGGAAGCTCGGCCATTGTGGAAGGTGTTAACTTGAACAGTTTACTGCACCATTTTGCAAGACATTTGAATACGGAGATAATAGCAGATCCTGTGCTGTATGCTGTATCATTTATCCTCAATGAACATTTAGACCGGTCGTTTAGTATGGGAGAACTTCAAATAGCATTGGATTCTTTAAAACCAAATAAAGCACCAGGAGCGGATAGAATTGCTGCTGAGTTCTACAAGTTTCTTCCAGAAAATGGAAAAGTGCTTGTACTTGGGCTTGCTAATAATTTTTTCGTCAAACCAGACTTTCCTCAGCGTTTTTATAATGCAATAATGTTTCTTCTTTATAAGAAAGGAAACATGGAAAGTGCAGAAAGTTATCGACGTATTAGCTTCTTTAAGATACTTGTTAATAGAAATTTATATTTGAAATCAATTAAATACATACCAAAATATTTACAAACGAAAATATATACGGTAACAAAAATCCATTCATTACCAACGAAAATTTGATATCACGAAAATTGCGGAATTCGTGAGTATTCTAAGCAGTAATCGAGTTATTTATTTTTTATGCATCCAGCAAAAGACTCAGCTTGTTTTCAGTGCCTTCGTCACGTATCTTTTAGAAAATAACGATATAAACTCACCAACCCCAAGTCGGTCTTATTTTATTCCTACATCCGAATCCACTTCGCCGAGTGGCAAACATATTAACACCATAAAAAATAAAGACAAGAGCATGATGAGCTTTACGACTTGACTACGTGATTGTTAAGAGCAGTGTACGTGCTGGTGAGTAGTCGAGAAGGATGCGTTAAAAAAGTTTCGTAAAATTAACGAAATATAATCGCATATATCCAAATAATAGACTTCTTACTCTTATTGTTTAACTATTTTTGAATGCCGTAAGTGCTTTTTGAGAAACGTAGTAGGCAAATAGCAATGGGTTGCAAGACGTTGTCAAATAGGGTAGACGTAGTAAATAATAATGAAGTGAAACATTCTTTTTGTAATTTATTAACGAAGCTAATATATTTTTATTAAAAATGTATAATAATAGACAAATTAACAATTTTTTTCCCAAAATCTTATTAAGTAAACAAAAAATATGTGTTACATAAATGTAACGCTAGGTCATTGCGGTACCATAAATAAAATAAAATAAATTCTTAAGAAACACAATGAAATTTATATTATAACTAGAATGTCTTCATATGAAAAGCATAATTGCAGTCAATACTCATGCAGACATCACATTTGCTATACATGTTTCGAGTATCACTCCTACACCCCTTATCCTGCACAGCGACGTCTTTTGTTGTTATATATAAATATTAAAAGGTGATTCTTTCCATCGTACCTTAGATTGTCTAAGATTTTATTGCTTTGGAGCATTTGTATTTTTTTAGATATCTGAGCAATATATCTTCTGAAACCTAATTGGGAAACCTTGGGGTAGTGATGCTTGTGGAGTATCCAGCTGTTACTGATACTTACATCAATAAACCATGTGAATATACACCACCACCACTTCTTTGAACGGATTTCAATTCTATGTAGAGATGTTTTGGTCCATTAAATCTGTTCCTCCCATATTATTGTTATATTTGGCAATGATTTGCGGTCTTGGAATTTGCACATATTTTTTTCTTTTTTGCTATATCTACGCACAGTTCACACAGGCGCAGCACCATAGTGGATGCAGCAGCCATAATTGTCTACCAACTTTATGAAAAAAAAAAGATATACCATGATCGCTGTCGATACATGAAACAAAACTACCACGGTCCAAATTTTTCAATTATTTTTTTCTCGGTAGTGGAGAAGTTTTAGGAATTCTGTTATCCCTAAAGGTTCCCGTAGTATTATATCCTTTTAATTTCAAGTAGTTAAATACGTTTATATTAGTAAAAAGATTATCCACATAGAAATGATAAGGATATTCTTTATGTGGTATCTGCTCCAACGTTTTTATCAGCGGAGTAGTAGGTTTTCCAAAGGTTTCCTCAACTGTGGTGTGTATATCATTTTGTTTACCTTAGTAAAATTAAAAATCTAGAAGATATCCATTGTAGTAATTGAGCGCCCACATATTGAAACCAAGTCTAATTGGCTTTGCTTTTATAAATTGCTTGCATCCGTGCTCGCCACAGTATCGAATCATTGACTCATCATAAGACTCATCATAAGAAATTATTTTTTACCATACTCATGTATTAAAAAAAAAAGGTCGACACAGTTCGTGATTGTTTGTACTACTCCTTAGCCCTGGACGAATCCGTTGATATTACTGACAAAAATCAGCTAGATGCATCAGTGAAGATTTTTGTATAATTGATGAACTTCTAAAACTACACCAAATGGAAGACGGGACCAAAGGTAGAAATATATTTGAAGCAGGTAATGACGCTGTAAAAAATATCGGCGGTTTTTAAAGTTTGCACCAACGGAGCAAAAGCAATGATGGAACTCATAACGGGATTGGCTGGACTTTTGTGGGAAAATGGTATTACAGACAAACATATATCTCGTGAAATTAAAAAGTCACCGCGCAGAAACAAATTTGAAAATGGGGTTCTAGCAAAGCTATTCGTGCAGTAAACGTTAGACAGTGAGGAGCTGGATATTGCATTGTTTCTTTTACTCGCGGTATAGTAACTGTGTTATGTTTTATTGCATTATCTATCAAGGCATTCTGCGGAAAGATAATTAAAATCAACGATCATATGAAAACTGTATTGCAGATAGTAAACAGCTTAAGAGGAAGAAACAGAGCTCATCGACACCGAAAATTTATCTCTTTCTTGGAAGAATTAAATACTGAATATAAGGACGTCCTCCTACATTCTGAGATACGCTGGTTGAGTGCAGGTAAATGCCTTAGAAATTTGTTTTCTTTAAGAAAAGACATCTTACTGTTTTTTGAAACGGAAATTGTTATTAACATGGACTTATTTATAAGAAGGCTTAAGAACAACACATTTCTTCATGAACTGGTATTTCTAACAGATATTACCGCTCACTTGAACACATTAAACCTACAAGTCCAGTTGATAAATAAGTCAGTATCACAGTTGGTTGGTCAAATTGAGACGTTTCGAAAAAAAAAACTTGGTCTTTTCGAGAACTGCATGAAAATAAACGACCTCACACATTTCCCTGCGTGTTTAGAAATAAATCAAGAAGAAAACATGGTCGATTTCTCGAGGTTTGCAAAAGTTCTTACAAAAATAAAAGGAGAATTCGATGAAAGGTTTTCGGAATTTGATGCATTAAAAACCATTTGATCTTTTTAACAATCCAATGGAAGTCAACATCCAGAACCAATCAACAGAATGCCAATTACAGCTGTGCGAACTATAGTTCGATTCGTTTTTTAAGCAAAGAAAAATGAAGACATTAATACCTTTTGGAAGTTAGTCTCCAAGGATCGTTTTCCTATACTTCGTAACTTTGCATTAAAACTATATTCAATGTTTGGTAGTACGTATATATGCACAGCCACCTTTACTTCCAAGCTATGAAGCAAAAAAGGCAACACCGCATTCTATGACGTCGGTAGTCCGATAATCAGCTGTAAGGTCTACCAGAAAATTAAACTAATTTATTTGAATTTTAGGAAACTGATATTTTGAAAACTTTAATTCATTACAGAAATATTTTTAGAGAAATTAAATTAATAAAACCTTATATATACCTAATAAATCTATATAAAGTTTTAGTTTTATTATTATTAAGGTTATATTATCAATAAAATATTCATTATAGTAAAATTTATTGCACTTAAAATACAGTGTCAAACAGTTAATCTTACAATCAAATGCAGTCAAGAATCTCTAGAAATTTTAAATATTAAGTACTTAAGCATATAAATAACACAATACATTAACACGGCATTTAAAAAGATTATTAAAAATACAAAAGATATAAAATTTGTTAAGCAAAAACTTAGTGTAACTATTATGATTAAAAAATTCATCCTAAGAAATCAGACACAATATAAATATGGTTCTAAATTAATCTAATTGAAAATTAAATATTTTACTATTTACTTATAACTTTTGTTGAATTTTCATACTTAGGTATACGAAAGTAGCAATTTTATATATGTATAGGTTTTTTGTCATATAGACCAAGTTAAAAGAGGTATACATGAAAAATGTGTTGAATGTAACATACCATTTATAACTTGTATATCGATTTAAAATAGCCTATATTCTCAAAAGATTTTTGAATGTAATGCTCAAATTTGTTATCACTTATCTAAAAAGCAGATCTATATCGAGAAAGTAAGTTCTCTAATTGTGACCATCTTGTTAATTTACTAGATTGTAAAATCCATTTCAAATCATTACCACTTAATCTATTCTTACCTACATTGACGATTACACTAAAATTACTGCTACTTGTCCAGTTTTTTAATGGGATATTATTGTCTAAGACTCTTAAAAATGATTCAAATGAATCTATTAAATCATTGTCTAAGAATTCTGTTATCTCTTGTTCCCTCTTGTTATGCAAAAAGTGTCTTCTGTCTTCGGGATTCCTTCTATCTTTAGTACGATGAACAGTTACATATAATGGTACTTCAGAAAATATATTAGGAACTGCATTGTCTTTTAATTTGGGAAATATTAACTTTTCAATGTGTACATTTTCATCTTTATCTTCTCATTGTTCAGTCCGCTGAATATCATCTTCATGAAAATGTTTGGCACATACTACGGAAGATTTGGTAATTGTATAGCCTTCTCTATGAATAGAGCATAACCCAGTATACCTTCGTTGGGGATCTTTGCGAAACGAAAACGTACTTTCAGCCTGTTTCGTTTTTAAAGTACTGGCATAATTGGTTTTGCTACCAGGTACACAACAATGCCAGGGCATCTGTAACAAAAAACAAAAGTATTATTATTGTTGTTTTTAGTTTACATATTTTGTAACAAGAAGTAAAAGTATTATTATTTTCAGTTTGTTTTGTAGGTTATATTTATACTTGCCTTTTAAATTGTCGTTAAGAATCTTCTAAACTTAATGAAATTTCACTTATATTAATATTTTCTAATTGATTTAAACACAATTTACAAATAAAACATTCAAATAAGGTTAAAAAAACACTAAATTCAACAAACTTTACAAGCCTTCCTATATGAAATGTTAAACAAAACAAACCACGGTCGGACTACCACGCGTTGTTGCCAAATTTCTACTTCATGGCTTGGAAGTAAAGGTGGCACACACACACAATCACGCGAGGCGATCAACCCTACCCCTAGGGACATGTGTATACCACTGTAAGAGTGGGATCCACATGTCCGAAAATCAAACCGGTTACACCTCACTAGTTGAGGTGGTACCTATCTGACCCCCAGGCTTTTCCTCCACCCCTCCTCAGCGTGTGACTTACGTGAGGAGGCTTATGATCTGAATGTTACGTAAGGTGTCTTGGGTAATGAGACACCTTCTGTTTTTAATGACTGTGGTTAGGCCACCTAACTGTAGGGGTAGCACACATGTCGGCTTTTCTCCCTATTTAACTTTACTGACTCTATAGAAGTTACTCTAGCTTTACTTCGGGACTCATGTCCCTAAAAAGAGCGTGTGTTCCAGACAGAGAGCCATCGGTTTAGACCGACAGCTCTCTGTCTGGAAAAGAATGTGTGTGCTCGTTCACTCAGTCGCCGATTTGACAAAATAAAAATTTTGTTCTCCTCGCCGGCTGGGTGTTCGAGAAGTGAGTCCTGGCCACCGAGCCCATGCTTGCCGCACATGACCTCGATGCTCAGAGTCCGCGTTTGATCAATATTTGATCTGCCTGAAGGGCCTGTGCCTGCTGGCTGGTATAGAGTGCCTGACGGGCCTTTTATACATTCTTGTTTTGTGTTATGTAAATTTTTGTGATGTAACGGGTGTTCTTGTTTATCTTGAAGATGACATGACATTAATTAGACAGTGAGCGATTTTTGTTTTTTTTTTTTTAAACTAAGTCTATCTATGCTAATACCTTAACTATGGACCTTAACTATGGAGTGTGCATTCCCAAGTGTATAACGCTCTCACACACTCCGTGTATATGTTTTTTTGTGTTTTTTGTTTTCCCTATTCTAATCTAAACCTAATCTAACCTAAGTGTGCGTGTGGTGGGGTGTGCATTCCCGGGTGTATAGTGCCTGCACACACCCCGGTGTATATTGTTCTTATATACTATATTTTTTTGGTGCTCACTGTCTAATATACTCTGTAGTCGGCTCTGTGTCTATCTCTTTCTTCATTTATCCTTCTTCTCTATATCCGATAAGTTGTTGCTTTGGCCGTTTATGTACCGTTCTAGTGTTTATGTCGTAGTTTGTCAACTCTCTTAATGTCCTGCTTGGATGATTTACGAGACCATTGAAAATGGTGTTTGCTCTTTCGTCCATTGTCCTTAGGATTCTTTTCTGTCCAGAGTCCCTGAATAAATACCTCAGTGGAACGTATTGAGGTAGGTTCAATGCTTCTCTGATTATCCAGTTTTGTGTTGTTTGGATTTTCTTCCTATTCGTTTGACATGTGTGTCCCCATGCGGCAGATGCATATGTTAGGGAGGGTAGTATTATACTATTAGCTACCCTCATTTTTGTCTTAAAGCGAAGTTTGCTCTTTCTGCCGATTAGCGAAGAGAGTTGACTTCTTAGTGCTTTTGCTTTGTAGACAGTTTGTTTTACGTGTTCCGTGAAAGTGAGCTTTCTGTCTAAAATGACTCCGAGGTATTTGGCCTCGTTCGTCCATTCTACAGGGGTGTTTTCTATAGTGATTTCCCTGTCTGGTCTCCTTATTCTGTGTCTGTACATAACGGCCTGTGTCTTGTCAGGATTTAGTGCAATTTTCCATTTTATGCACCATCTTTGGAACCTATTCAGAGCGCTTTGTAGGTAGCTGGCAGCTAGGTTTGGATCTCTACTGCTAGCTGCTATGGCTGTATCGTCCGCATATAGGCTAACCATAGTTCTCGGATCTGTCGGAGTGTCAGCTGTATAGATAGTGTACAGATAAGGCGATAACACCGCTCCCTGGGGCACACCTGCTTCCAGGGTCCCTAATTCAGATAGGGTTGAACCTATTCGAACTCTGAACCTTCTGTTAGCTCGGTATGACGCAAGAAGACATGTCATCGCTTCACTATAGCCTAGGTTGCTCATTTTATAGAGCAGACCTTGATGCCATACCCTATCAAAAGCCTTACTCACGTCGAGGAACGCCGTTGCTGTGTACATCTTTTCGTTGAAACCTTTAGTGATATATTCTGTCAGCCTCAAAACTTGTAGTTCACATGAATGTTCGGTCCTAAAACCGAACTGAGCTTCTGGAATAGATCCCAAAGCTAGCGATTCTTCGTTTAGTCTATGTAATATGACTCTTTCCGCTATTTTGCTTACTGATGATAGTAAGCTAATAGGTCTGTAGTTTTGTGGAAAAGTGCCGTCCTTTCCTGGCTTTCCTATCATCATAACATGAGCTTCCTTCCATCTGTCCGGGAAGTATCTTAATTTTAGTATGCTATTAATGATGTTTGTGATGTATACTACTCCCTTTGTTGGTAGGTTCTTGAGTGCTCTGTTACCAATGTTGTCCGGTCCTGGAGCTTTTTTAGCATTTGTCGCTTTTATTAGATTTTTGACTTCTTCGGGAGATGTATGTGTTATTCCGATTCTGCCCTTTCTTCTTTTTAGCCTCCTGACTGTGTTTTCGACTTGTATAGTGAAGTCGATGTCTTCGTGTGGATGTTCGTTGTTCCTGCATGCTTTTTCAAATTCATCTTTAAGGACTTCTGCTTTGTCTTGTTCAGTGTAGACAATTCCGTTTTCTCCGTGTAGTGGTGGGATGGGTTTCTTGTCTTTTCTTAACACTTTGGATACCTTCCAGAAGCTGGATTTATTTGGATTTAACTCCTGGATATAGGATTCCCAGCTTTCACTGTTGTGGGCTTGTAGTTGCCTTTTCACTTCTCTGTTTAGCTCGTTTGCAATCCTTTTGTCTTCTTGTGTCCTTGTTCTGTAAGCTCTTCTTCTTTTCCTGTTTTTTTCTCGAATTAATTCTCTTAATTCTGGGCTGATATCTTTGAATCTTCCTTGTTTCGTAATAATTGGTTCTTCTTTTGAGCTGGCATCGATGGCATGAATTATGACTTGTTCTAATTTTTCCACACTATTTTCCAGCTCCATTATGTTATTAATAGTGGGTATCACACCGATGTTCTCGCTCACGATTCTTCTATAATTTGGCCAGCTGGTTATTTTCTTTTTTCGGGGCTCTAGTTGATTTATATCTATAGCTCCCAGGGTCAGTACGATTAAATTATGTGTTGAATCGCCTTCATTTAATGAATGTATTTCATATTGTTGACCCACGTTGTGTAGGATTGCAATGTCGAGGTGAGTTGGTTCAGCTACTCCGTTGTAGCAAGTTGGATTCACTGGTCCTACCACATAAGTGTTGTTTTTTGTTTCGAGATAGCCACAGAGCCGTCTTCCATTTCGATTGGTTCTCCTGTCGTACCAATTGGGTGATCTTGCATTAAGGTCTCCAATGATGATTGTTGGTTCTTCTGAGTCCAGGATGAGATTCAGATCTTCATCAAGGATAGGCTCATTAGGTCTTACATATGCTGAGACGATTTTTAGTGTCTCGTTTCCAGCGATAAGACGAACTATCGTGGCTTCCATGGTGACTAAGCCGCCTGGAGTTGGTATATTTTGATGTTCTATTCCTTTTTTGACCATAATGGCTGTTCCTCCCGAGTTTGCTCGGTGATCTGTCCTGTAGATATCATAGCCTGGGAATTTGGTCTTCTTTCTTTCCACTAATTTGGTTTCTTGAAGTGCTATGATATCTAATTCTAGTCTATTTGCAAATTCGTCAAGAAGATTTAATTTTGTGAACAATCCACCTGAGTTCCAAGACCCAATGCGAAGATCCTCCGACTGGTGTGCTAACATTGCTTACCAAAGCTGCTCATTGCTATCATTACCTGTGTAAGTTGCTCCATCATTGCGGAGACATGCGCCATTTTTGCGCTAAAATCGGAGTTAAAACTCGCAATTAACGCTGCTGCTTCTGTTGCAGCTGTAGTATTTTCTTCCTTGGCTGTGTTTCTGGTAGCCTGTGCATAGCTTACACCGTTATTTACTGTGTTGCTGTTGATTGGTTTGCCTCTAGGTTGTGTTTTAGGGGCAGTTTTTCTCTTTGGAGCTTTGGAGCATCCACGATAGCTTGCTGTGTGTGCACCTTCGCAGTTTGCACATTTTGGGTTCCAGTTTTCTGTGTCCATATTGCATTCACTGCTTAAGTGTTCTTGTCCACACTTCACACATTTAGCTTCACAATGGCAAGCCTTGGAGCTATGATAGTAGCCTTGACAGTTGTAACACTGCATGGTTTCCTTTGTATTTTTTATCTCATCCTCTACATGAATTTTCATGTAGCAAAGATTCGTAACATTTTTAATTCTTTTGTCATCTTCCTCGTTGATGGTGACTAAAAACATTGGAAGTGCACCCTTTCCTTCCTTCTTTGAAATCATATTTACTACCCTAGTAACTTCAATACCATGATTGCTTAACTCATTTTGTATTAATTTTGGGTCTGTGCTAGCGGCCAGCCCTCGGACTATTACCCGTTTTCGTCTGTCGCCATCTATTGGATATGCTACATACTCGACCTTGGGGGCGTGGCCCTCAAGGATTTTCAACATTCCTAGGTAATCCTCACGTGCCTTGGGTTGGATTACAATAGATCTTCCTGAACGTGCAAATTTGTTAACAGATGATATTTTTTTATCTGCGGCCTTCTGTAAGATTTTTTGATGTTCGCCTACGCTCTTGAGAATAATTGTCGGCGGCTTCGATGTAATTTTTAATGGTTTATTTTGATTAGTGTTAACATCTGTTTTATTGTTGTTTTCGATGTTTTCGGTAGCTTTGTTGGTATTAGATTTCGATTTATCGGATTTTTTTTCTTGAATATTTTTGATATTTTTTGTCATTTCTTTTTCTTTACGCTGTTGGATAATTTCAGTTTGCTTTTCGGCAACACTGATTTTCTTTACTTCTTTGGTTTTTAGTTTTTTGTTTGTATGGGTTTGCCACTCGGCAATTTCTACAGAGTTGTTTCGCCATTCGGCGTCGTTTGTGTCCATGTCATCTTCATTACAAGATTCTTCATGGTTATTAGTTGTTTTCTGTTGTTTATTAATTATAGTTTCTTGTTTATTTTTTGTTTTGGTAGTTATTTTTTCTTTGCTGAAAGCGTGCTGTTGTTCTTTTCCGGTTTCTTTTGGTTCTTTTGGTGTTTTGGAGTCTTGTTTTTTGGGTTGGATCTCCGTCTTTTTCGGTTTTTCTTCTTTTGAAGTTTGGTATATCTCGTTTCTTTCTAGAATGTTCATGATTTTGTCTGTTAGACGTTTATTTTCTGTATCTTTTTCTTTAATGATGTTTTGAAGGTCTTGAATTTGTGCCTTCATTTCTTCCTGGGTTTTCCGGAAGTAGCGGTGCTGCACGTCTATTATTTGATTTAATTTGGTTATAGCGACTAGCATGTCTGCTTTTTCCATATTAGATATGTCTGCTTCCTTATATTTTTTGCCTTCCTCAAGCTCAGGTTCTGAGTCGTCGTCGGAGTGTATCCTCTTCCTTCTGTGTTTTTCTTCGTCGTTGTCATACATTTCTTCGGAGATTTCGGGTAGTTCATAGCGTCGATTTTGGTTATGCGCGTGTCTAACGGCCTCGCGAAGTACGGTTATTTCATTGTCTATTTCTGAATATGTGCCTGATATTATAGATAAATTATCGACCTGGGGGGAGGGCGACCAGGGTTGGTCGTCATCTTCTTTTTCCAATTCTGACACGTGCGTGTCAGGACTATTCTTTGGGGAGGTTAGCGACATGTTGCCTTACGGCGGTGAACAGAGTTCAAAAGATTGTAGGGTATCTTACTTAGTAGACTCTGTTTTTTTCCACCTCACTGGCCGCTGCCAGTTAGGTTTCTGGGTGTCGTCCCAGGGACCTTTCGCGGTAGTTCTCTCCCTGTGTCCACAGGGAGGGATCCTCTTGCAGTTCTCTAATCTCAGGAGAGGGGGCCGTTTCTGTCCGACTTAGCTGCAACTATCTAAGCCTTACAGTGTCATACCCTTCGCACACTGAGATCACCCGTAGTTTTCTGCAGAAAATACCGCTGCTATTGTATTCCGTGGCACGCCAATAAATGTAACGTTCCAACGGTTTACAGATAACAACAATACATCCACTCTTCTCTTTGTTTCAGTTAAACAATAGCCTACACAAACTCGGTGCTTATATTCACCGGTGAATAGGTCTATTGTTCTCAATCCACAAAGCACAACCTCACTTGTCGACGTCCGACTGCCGACTGAAGTAAAGGTGGCTGTGATATATGTGAAAGTATCTGCTTTAAGGCATATTAAATCTAAAACACGTAATTGCATGCAAAACGATGCTATGGAAGCGTGTATTAGACTCACTACGACTACCATAGATATAGGTGTGCAAAAGTTAGTAGACGATAAACCCTTGCCTCAAATAACCCATTGATTTTTCCATTAAATTGTAAATTTATTGATTAAGTTGTAAACAATATGTAAATTGTAAACCAAAATAAAATACTTGTAAATAATATTTCGTTTATATTATTTTTTAAAATAAACTTTTTTTGAACAAGTCGAGTTCTCTAGCCCCTCATAATAATTTCAAATTTAATAAGCCCGCAACGATTAAAAGGTTAGACCACACTGGTCTACAGTAAAGCCTACTGTTCTACTTATTTTTAATATAATCCAATCCTTATTTGGTGTAGTAAAAATGTTCTATTATATATTTTACTTTGCAAAAAAGCAGTTTAACTGGACTTCACATTGGAAAATTCCCTTTATACTTTTATTCAAATCTACAATATCGAATGATAAACATTCGCTATATGCTCACAAAAAGAAGACATACATACTGATTCCTATAAACCGATCGCGCGTTGTGGAAATCCTGTTTGAGAACGGAACACTTGACTACTTAGATGTAAAAAGATTTTCACGTGGTACGTGGTGTTAGCACGGGCAAATCCGATCATCTCCCAACGATTTAGCAAACTATCTCTACCGAAGCTCTGTTCTCTGTGTTGCTGTCACACATTCGTACATTATTTGGAAGATGAAATTGACTTTGTTAACTTGAGCGGGAGAAATTTTGGTGTAAAGTAGTCTTCCTCATTCTCGCTCTCTCACTCTCTCCTTGAATTTTAACATGTGATGAATATACTTAACAGAGTTATATATGAAAAGCAGCTTTATCTTACGATGTTATCTCGTTGTTGGTAGATTTCGAAATGAATGTAATTGAAAAGTTTTACTTCTAAAATTATAAGGAATCGTGAATTTATTAGGATAACAAGGCTACTCTTTTATACATGTAAATAATTATATTAAACGTATGCTTATTTTAACGTGTTTTTTTTTATTTCAGGTAAGGAATATTTTACATCAAAAGATTGTGGTGAGTACTTCGAGCATATATCGCTTTACGTACGATAAGAAACCTTTTTTGTAAGAAACGTTTAACAATTGATACATTTATTAATAAAGATTTTGTTAGTCGGTCAGATAGCCAAACGGGCTGGGTGGCCAGTTTCTCATTCGCTTCACTGCGAATGGTTCAGTGGATGTTTGTTAGATCTCCAGCTCGGTGTATAGAAAACAAAAAGGCTAACGCAGCAGTTTAAAATTCTAGATGAATCTGCGGCTTAGACTAGAATATGGTGGTGTCTGATCATCTTATGGTGGAGCAGTACGGCAAGAGATAAGGGCTTGCGGCTCGGTGATAGTCCTCCATAGATCCCTACCGGAAGGGCGTACCGCCTAAATAACGGTGTATGTAAGATTTTCTTAAAGAACTTTATCAAAATAGATAGCGCCATTGTAAGGTATCACTACAATGGATCGCACAAGCCATCTGCTGTCATAAAAAAATTAAATTTTTTGTAGCGTGAAAGATTTTAAATGAAAAAATTCAACAATAAATTTAATGATACCTTACATATTCATAAAAATTCAATTAATTATGAGTACTAAATAATTATAATTAGAGGTATCTTAAAGTTTTCTTCTTCCGGATACAAAAATCCAAAATATATATAATAATAAATGTATAATGTGTACACCAACCTTTAAGTTACAAGATAGTGTTGCGAGTGACCATCACCATCACGTAATCAGTTAAGTCTAGTCTGGGACATAGCTACATCTCACCAAATATCTTTCAATTTCCTGTATTCTGGACTACATGTACTCAATATTATTGCAGAAATTTCATCTGTTCTGGTAAGCGATGGTTATGTTTAGTTCCTTTTGTAGAGTTAAAACCTTCATTTGATTTTATCTACTTACTTTTGAAACCAATTTTGTGACCTGCATGGAGATTATGTTCGCCTAGGCCTGAAACTGAATCAGAATTACAAACGCAATAAGGTAGGTTCATAGATTCTGTTTTGAATTATTATTAACAGTAGTCGTCTGTGTCTAGTCTTCAAGGGAAATTTCTTCTAACATGCCCCTAAGCTTTAAATTGTAATGATATAGAAGACTAGAAGAGGCAGATCTGGAGGATTCACCAATACAAGAAATACCCATTTTTGGGAAAGAACCTGTTTCAACCTCAGAACTGAAGTAGAAATGGCAATAAGAAGACAAACAAACCAAGACGCTTCTGATATAGATTAACCTTAACCTAAAGCCTTAAGATTAATATTATTACAATAATTAATATTACACTCATCAGACTCCTGGGTTGAACCGCGTAGAATATAACTGCGCCGAGCTTTCGACAACCTTTTTGATGTCTTCTTCAGGACTTCCGACGTCTCAGTCTCCCGGGCTTCAAGACACTACTACACTGATAACTAATCAATGCATTACTGCTGGTGGGAATAGCGGATGGTTCATTTATACCGTCGTAAATACGATTTATGACATTCCATTGCTGTTCGCAATTCAGATTCAATTTTAGCTCTAGGTCAACACCATCTTCATACAGGTAACAAAATTTATTGTAAAAACTCCAGAACCATAGTCGTCATCCGCTTCTATAAATCAAGAATTATCCGAGAAGCCATAGAAATTTAGAAGAGGCCTAATTGTCTCAATAAAAGAGATGACGGCATTCGGTTACCTTCGATATAGAGACCTCTCATAAATAAAATATTATCCGCTTGATCCTCCAATCAAAATCCCTTCCAATCCACACTATAACACACCTTGGACTAATTCACTTAAGAGGATAATGTTTCACACCGAGATCAAAATGCGGTGGAGCTCCGTCTTGGTGAAAACGTAAGTTATCTTCATCAATCAAAAAATTTCCTTGGTCATCTAGTTGAGTTTACACACTATCAACAATAATTAATACTCGTAATAAGTAAACAACAGAATATAAAATCGTCTATATATGTAAATAATACCAAACTTGAGCAAGTTGATAAAATCGTCTACCTTGGATAGCAATTAAATTGTAATGCAGAAAATCACGGTGAAATTAGATCCAGAATAGAGCAGGCTAGAGCTGCTTTTAGAAGGATGTCCAAGGTGTTATGTAACAGAGACCTAAAATTGGCATTAAGGATCCGCCTACTTCGCTGCTACGTGTTCTCGGTCTTACTTTATGCTGTCGAGTCCTGGACTGTGAATAAAATCGATCTAAAGCGCCTTGAGGCTTTCGAAATGTGGTGCTATAGAAGAATTTTAAAAGTTTTCTGGGTGGAGAAGATTCGTAACTCCACATTACTAGAACGTCTCAGCAAGACTACTGAGATCATAAAAAGCATGAAGCAGAGAAAGCTGGAATATTTCGGATATGTAATGAGAGGTCCCAAATATAGATTGCTACAAAATATCATGCAAGGAAAAATAGCAGGCAAATGCAGTCCAGGACGAAGAAGAACCTCATGGTTGAAGAACTTGCGAGATTGGTATGGTGTAGATTCAAGCATGCTACTTAGGGTGGCAGTGAATAAAATTAAAATAGCTATGATGGTAACCAACGTTCTGAAAGGACATGGTACATGAAGAGGAAGAACAATAATTGTTAATCTTTAAAGGTGCAATAACGTTATCTAAATGTACAGCGTTTCTTAAAATTCCAGCTCAAACATATATTTTTGGGGCGTTTGTAAGTGATACGAAAAATATGACAGGGGCAGATTGGTTTTCTGTGAATTTACAATCTCATTGCACAACGATACCTGATCCTAGGTGAGGACATAGCCACAGCTATCCTCCATGCGTTTTCCAAACAAACAAAAAGGCAAACAATCTGAAAGGAACCGTTTTCCCATGGAAGTTGTACTTAGTAGCGGGCTTGGTCCACACGGCTCCAACAAGGCAAAAATAACTCTTCTGACACTCTTGCTTTACAGCGGTCATGCCCTGTCTCGGAGGACAGCAGCTGCAACCCACATCAAACTCAAAAATACCATCCTTGAAGAAGCAGAAAACTTAAACAAGGTAAAAACGCTCAGGCGGAAAAATATGTGGATTTATTTCATTTCAATAGCAAGAGTTAAGTTGATTTCTTAATCTATTTAAAAAGGCCGACTCGTTGTTAAAACAAATGTGAATTAAAATTTCTTTTGAGTTTTAAACTTATTTGCTAATATTCCACAAAATTTAACTATACGATCGGGATCATTTTCACGTAGGTAGTTCAATGGATATATCTTAATACGGATGAGGCTTGTGCATATGAAGGAAGAGCATTATGTACAAAACGTACGGAAAGATGTGTTGAGATTGCTACTTTCCTAGTGGATGTTGTTGCATCCATAGCAAAATTTCCAATAATTTATAATAAGGCCATGACAGCTATTTCACAAATAAAGCACGGGCTTGATATTAGTTTAGAGCAACAATATACATTCGATGTTACGATCCAAGGCGAAAACTTAGGACTTAGAATGTAGAAGTAAACAACATAAGACAACTGGAAGGCTTCGATTTTCTTACAAGAATGTGAAATTTAAGACCAAGAACAGAACAACATAGGGAGTCAGTTGATTTATACGTCTTATCATATTTAGGACAAAACCATTTAGTAGAAAACAGACAGATATTTATTTAATTGATGGATTCGACCGTTACTTGATGGAAATTCATTTTATGTAACAATAAAACACTGAAAACGTTGCTTTCAAACTTCCACAAAATTTATTTAAACTATTATCACTACAGCTGTTTCGGCTGATTGCCTTTGTCAAGTGATCTATTTTTGGCATGCGTTTACAATTTATAGTCTCTAATGAAATAGGTTGAGGAGGGGAGAACTGTTTGTCTCAAGATGGTCATTCAGAATTATATCTGTGTTTTTTAATTTGTTGATTTCCATAGATTCTAACAAAGATAGCTTAAGGCCTTTATTTTGAATGTGAAGTATTTTAAATTTGTCATTAAAAGAATGATTATGATCTAGAAGGTGAAGTGCGTATGTCGAATCTGTTTTTCTATTATTGAAAGCCCTTTTATGTTCTGCTATTCGTTTATTGAAGTTTCTACCAGTTTGACCGATGTAAGTTTTTGGGCAGTCGCCACATTGAAGTTTGTACACACCACTATTTAAGTGTTTTTATTTTGGCTCTTGTTATTTTTAATATATTTGCCTAGGTTGTTATTTGTTCGGAAAGCTGGTGTTATTCCTTTCTTTTTTATGTGTTTGGCTATTTTTGTTTAACATTTTATTTATTGTGTAGTTTAATATTTATTGTGTAGTTTTTGATTTAACATTTTATTAATTGTTTGTTCGTTGTATCCGTTGTTTACTGCTATTTGCTTAATTATATTTAATTCTGTCTCAAAGCTGTATTTTGACATCGGAATTTCTGTTAATCTATGTAGCATATTATGATAAGCTGCCAGTTTATGTTGTGTTGGATGGGATGATGAATTGTGTATAGTCGTGTCAGTATGTGTAGGTTTATGAAATATGAAGAAGTCATGTTTGTTTTTAAGTCTGATAATTTTTATATCTAAAAAATTTATGAATTGATTTTGTTCTGTTTCTATTGTAAACTCAATATGGCTATGAAGTGAATTAATATACGATAAAAATTGGTCGAGTTGCCTGTTAGTTCCTGTGAAACATACCAGTACGTCGTCTACGTATCTCCACCAATATAGAAATTGTTTGAATACGGGATGTTTTGAAATCTTTGTCTCTAGATGGTCCATAAAAATATCTGATAGTAATGGGCTTAGAGGATTGCCCATTATAAGTCCTGCACTGTTATTTGTATATATTTGATTATTAAATTAAAAGTAGTCCTGGTTTATGCAAACTTCAAGAAGATGTAAAATTTCAGATGCAATTATTGGATTTGTACTATTTTGGTCTAAAAGGTTTTTTACTATAATAAAAGTTTCTGTAGGAGGGATACTAGGAAAAAGATTTTTTACGTCAAATGAAATTAATCTGGAGTTGTTAGGTAATTGAAAATGTTGTATTTTATTAACTAATTCTATTGTGTTTTTTATGGTAAATTTAGGTGAAAATTTAGTGTGTTCTAACAGTTTTTTTTAAAGTTTATACAGCTCCATCATATAAACTTTCAAAAAATCTGTTAGAGATTATTTTAGAACACACTAAATTTTACATATACAGGCAAAATAACAACAAAAATAGCCAAATACATAAAAAAGAAAATAACACCAGCTTTCCGAACAAATAACAACCTAGGCAAATATATTAAAAATAACAAGAGCCAAAATAAAAAACACTTAAATAGTGGTGTGTACAAACTTCAATGTGGCGACTGCCCAAAAACTTACATCGGTCAAACTGGTAGAAACTTCAATAAACGAATAGCAGAACATAAAAGGGCTTTCAATAATAGAAAAACAGATTCGACATACGCACTTCACCTTCTAGATCATAATCATTCTTTTAATGACAAATTTAAAATACTTCACATTCAAAATAAAGGCCTTAAGCTATCTTTGTTAGAATCTATGGAAATCAACAAATTAAAAAACACAGATATAATTCTGAATGACCAACTTGAGACAAACAGTTCTCCCCTCCTCAACCTATTTCATTAGAGACTATAAATTGTAAACGCATGTCAAAAATAGATCACTTGACAAAGGCAATCAGCCGAAACAGCTGTAGTGATAATAGTTTAAATAAATTTTGTGGAAGTTTGAAAACAAAGTTTTCAGTGTTTTATTGTCACAGATATTTATTTATTAGAAAGTGCACTTGAATTGAAGTACAATATTCAGTTACTTTTTTCTTGTCACTCAATCTGTTTATATCATAAATCTTATCGTCTTAAAATAGTTTTCCAAGCAATCATTTTTGTTGCATATTTTAAAACTTTCCAAATTGTGTAATATAAGACCTTAAGTCGAAAATATAATAAGCTAATATGGAGGTATCACATTTTAATTTATTCCGGAAAATTTACATAATCTAACAATGCAACTTCAGAAAATGTTGTGAGTTTTCACGGGAACTTTTCATAACAGCGCTCGGTAGTGTAATATGTTTCGTTTTAAAATTTCCGTCGTGGTACAAGCCACATTTTATATTTTTAAGACCTTTATTAGGTTGTAAACTTCCGTTAAACATACAGGGTGGTTGGTTTCCCTGACAAGTTTTTAATAGTTAAAGTTTATGCCTCTTACGGATTTTTATAAACGTATTTCATATTATAATTTGGCGGAAAATACAGATGGTTAAATATCGTAGAGATAAAACCCACCAAATTTTTAATAAAGCGTAATATCCTCAACATAATGAAACGATTAAAATGTATGTTGGTAACAATATACATAAAAAGGAAATATAATCTTGAAACCGCCAAAAATGTGATTTCAGGTGGTAATAACACGGTCTAACACAAGAATAATACGAGGGTCTCGTTGCTCATTATCAGAGCGTCAGTGGGGTGGGAATTAATATGAATAATAGAAAAATAACAGTTTGTAAAAATCTTAAACATAAAGAACATAAAGCCATGATGAAAAAACATGCAAAAAAATTACGGGTATACCCCTTCAAAAAATACTAACACTGCACTGCACTGGGTACATGTAGAAGAAAAATAAAAATAATGAGATGTTTACTTTTTCATATTGTCCACCAAATGGAAATATTCAGCTTAGCAGACTGGCTTGCTGTTTTTTTAATAGAAGCAATACTATTTCCCAATATTAACTAAACTTTAGTATGTTTCTCAACAGTAAAAAACAAAAAGAAAACTTATACTTCCACTCCCATCTCTGTCGTTAAGTGAACGAAGATAGACCGAATTTATACTTTACTTTTAATGGACTAAACTGGAAAATACAATCTCCCATTGGCTGGCTTTTATAGATTATGAAAAAGCTTTTGATAGAGTAGAACTGTAAGCAATAAAACAAGCATTAGTCAATAACCCAATCGACTCCAGGTACAGAATAACAATACAAAATATTTACGAACAAGCTAAAAAGATAGTGGCAGTGGGTAATGGAATCGAAACAAGACCAGTAAAACTGAAGCGTAAGACTGTCACCTCGGGGGAAATGAAATGGGTCTAAACGCCTTCTAATGCCTCCGGGTGCTCTGTAGAGGGCTTCGAAAATGTCTACCAAAGCACCTCTACCCAAGTCCACTATCAGGTTATGGACTTGTGAAAGTTGTCTTCTGATGGACCCGTCTTAAAAAAGACGGGTTATTTCGTACATGACGAAAATATTCGACGAAATAAAGGTTTTCTTCTTTCGGCGACTTGCCTTGATAAAGGCAAGATATTTCTTACATGACTAAATAGTCGAAATAAAACACCAAGCTAAAAGTTAAAATAAATACTCAGTCACAGAGTATGGAAAGCTAAAAAGGAAGTAGAGCCCCGAGAGCACTAAGCTCTGGAGAGCCCGTGAAGGACTGACCTGGTTGACCTGAAAATCGCCTATTTTTATACACGCTGATGTAGCGATAAATAGGGATTTCTAGGTCAGGAACCAATAAGAAAAAATGAGGCGCGGGGCGATGCGTCTCGAGCGCGTACTAGTCGCGCTTGAGGACAAGACAAGGAGACACAATATCTCCAAAATTATTTACAACTACGCTAGAAGATATCTTAAGTCAATAGACTGGGAAAATAAGGGAATCTCTATTAACGGAAGATTCTTGAACCATCTTAGATCTGCAGATGTAGTACTAAACTAGAGCAAAACTAAACTAAGGTCAAGCAAATATGACAAACCTATGAAAAACATCCAAGGGACAGAGATAGAACACGTAGATTAATATACATATCTGGGTCATAATTTCAAGGTAAGCAAAGACAATCAGACTACCGAAATAAGCAGACGTGTAAAAATGAGATTATTGGCATCCGGAAGACTCCCATACGTACTTAACAAAGTGTGTAATTCCTGTATCTTATCTGTACTTACATATGGAACTCAAACCTGGACATTCACTAAAGTAAACAGGGAGAAGATCAGAAAAACTCAGAGAGCTATGGAACGACAGATGTTGGGTATCTCACTCAAAGACCATAAAACCAATAAGGACATTCGTAATAGAACAAAAGTAAAAGATGATGTCTAACAGGCAGCTAAACTGAAATGGAAATGGTCTGGACATAACGAAGATCTTAAGGATAGCCGATAGAATAAAGAAATCGGGAATTGGCGGCCATATGAAGCCAAAACGGCACGAGGAAGACCGCAAATGCGCTGGAGCGACGATATGTGCCGTGGAAACGTCTTACAAACAAAAAAGATAAATGGGCGAGAATTAGGAGAGGCCTATAATCGGCAATCTGAATAGATAGAAGGGCTTAAAAAACTGGAAATTGGTGGTACTAAGAGACAGAACCCCAGTACCTGGCGAAAGAAGCCAGACCACCGGCTTGTTCAAAAGCTGAACTGGTAATCATTTTAATTCTCACGCATGTATATTTCGCATGTAAAACAAAACGTCTCGCCCTTATGACGACTTTTTCAATATAGCAATGGATTGGTGGAATTTAGAGACATTGGGCAGATGAATCTGACAAATTCCTACTAACACTATTAATTCTCACACCGTTCTTTATTGAAAACTCCGATATTAGTTTGTGTAAATAAACAAGTAGATGCTTATTCTATTCCAAGAGAACTGAAGTCTTCAGATATTTTTAAAATGCAAATTAAAACCTTATACAGTGATTTGAAATACATGAATTAAAACTTTGAAACACGGTTTCAATGCACTTCTTGACATAAAACAGTATCCTTGTCATGACCAAAGTTTATCTATAATTTGAGGGTAAAAATTTCTTTTTTTTTATCTCGGTACCTTCTCATATGGGAATAGGTGGTAATGAAAAAGTTGACTCCTTTACTTTAAATGTAACAACCATCGAAAATAACATTCTTCTCATCGAATTCAGCGTGATTACAAACCGAACATCAAAGCACCTAGAAGCCTGCCTTCCAGTCATAGTTCATATATTCAGTTTACAAGTGACAACATTGTATCTTCATAGAGTAAACGGAAAAAGAGACTATGTACACTTGAAAACTACAGTATTGTGCGAATTAATGGAATCACTGTGAATTTTTTTTCATTTTTTCAATATTCACAGTTGGCAACACTACCTACACAGTTGACAGCTGACCAAGCATTGAAAACATAACCTTACTGTGTGTTGGTGTGTTTGAGTGTGTTTTAGGTCATTTCTTACCAAGCTTGTGTTGTTTTTGGGGGTTTTTGTACTATTTTGTGTTGTTTTTGGTTTTATTCCAACATGGATATTACGCCTAGGAAGCGTGAAAAGATTGTCACGTTGGGTGAACACACTAGTATGTCACAAAGAGAGATTGCTAGATCGTGTGGAGTGAGTCAGGGGGTAGTAAGCAAAATTTTGAAGCGTAAACGAGAAACGAGATCAGTGGATGTGGAAAGGTTAGGAAAATGTGGAAGAAAGAGAAAAACAACACCAGCAGGTGATAGATTTTTACTTCGACAGAGCAAATTGGACCCAAGAAAATCAAACCAAGACCTACAACAAGTCTAGCAGCATAATATATAGTGTTTCATGACTCAACTGTTCGTAGTAGACTTTTGGAGAATGGTAGAAGGGCAATTCGTCCACAGAAAAAACAGCTTCTAACTGAACGAATGAAGAAACAAAGGCTACTGTGGGCCAAAAATACTCTAATTGGACTGTAGGCGACTGGAAAAACGTCCTATTTACAGACAAAACCCACTTTATAGTTCAGGGACAGCGTTCGAAATTCGTCAGGAAGTCTGACAATGAAAAGCTTACACCATCTCATATTGATCAAACCGTAAAACATCCAGTCAAGAAAATGTTTTGGGGATGGTTTTCATACATGGGGGTTGGATCTTTGGTGCCAATTGAAGGCATGATGAACAGCCAAAAATACAAATCCATGTTGGAAAAGTGTTTGGACAAACAACTCCAAAAATGTCAACCCCAAGTAGGAGCGATTCTTCAACAGGACTCTGCTCCCTGTGACAAATCAAAGGAAATGATGGCAATTTTCAAAAATAAGAAGATTAATGTTTTAGATTGGCCCGGTAATTCGCCCGACCTCAACCCTATTGAAAATTTATGGGCCATTTGCAAAGCTAGACTGCGAAAAATCGACTGTACCACTAAAACAAAAATGATAGAAGCGGCCATTCAGGTTTGGTATCGAGATGAAAGGATATCTGACAACTGCCAGAAACTCATAGAATATATGCCAAAACGGGTAAAAGCAGTAATTGTTGCCAAAGGGGGACATATTTCCTACTGAATGATGTAAGTTTACCTTTATAGTTTTGTCAAAATATAATTTTTTACTAAATAAACTGTTTTTTCATTAAAACAGCCTATGATTCCATTAATTCGCACAATACTGTATTTTAGTTCTTTGTTCTAATTGAAAAACTCAATAAAGTCTTGAGAATGATTTATGATAGTCTATTGATGATATACATGTGATAGTTCTTGAATTGTATCAAGATATATGTTACTTTCAATCCTGAACACACATTATAACTTTTTAAGCTTTTCTGTTTACTTGGAATCTTCCTAGATATTTCCGTTTCCTCAATATATTGTGGCAACTGTAATATATAAACTTTCAAGTCTTTTGCAATATGTGCTTCAGGGAAATCGTATACTTTCGCTCTAAGCGTTCTTTAACTACCAATATCTCCATCAAAGTTTCACGTACCACATAAGGCCGGTAGATTGAGCGTTTCCAAAAGTTCCTTACTTCGGGATTTTCGATGTACATTAACGGGAATTTACTAGATTGGTTGGATCACGCCGCTGGAAAGTTTTTATACAACTTTTCGACATACCGTTGTCGATAAATATGGTAATGAACGATCCCCGGCCGACAGCTGAACTAAAGCTCTCTTTATAGAAAGCTTGTTTATTTTAATGGCTATGTCACAGCGTTACATCAAGGAGTCATGACTCGATGAATACTAACAGAGTTTTTTAGCGGTAAAAGGAGTAGAACTCAGCATGGCATGCGAGAAATAGTATCAATGCAAACGCTTATATGCTTCCATCATGATTTATTGCTATATTGGGTCTTTAAGTTAAAATAAAACAACAAAATGACAAAAATGGTTTACTATTTGTAGCAAAGATTTTATTTATTCCATATAAGGATTTTAAAACAGGGTCGGACAAGGAATGCACCTGATTTGAAGTGACTAGTGGTATGTTATAACAAGAACAAGGTTATTAGTTTTTTTCAAGCTAAGTAGAAAAAATTATTTGCATTTTTGGTTAAATTTAATTTTATCTAGACTTAAATTTAAATTATAGAAGATTAACGGAAAGAAGAATTTTGTTACCAGTATTGTTCGACTTTCTGGTTGAAGTTAAAGATGCAGTTAAAAAATTGGTCAGAAACAAATCACCCGGAAAATTTGATGCACTATATATACAATTTGAAGTAGTTAATCGTACGAATTTGAGGAGCTTTACTTTTGCCTTAATAAAACAGTGCAATTGACAGATTAATTTGCATGGCACACCTTGATTTGTAGAGTACCTACAACTTTTCAAATCGAATGGTTTGTATTAACAAACAAATTTTTATTGAGAAAAGTGAAATACTAATGGCGTTTCTGAAATATTTTTGATGTGTGTTGTAACGATTATTTTGTCTACCACCTAGGGTATTACTATAGGGGGCTGAAAAATGGGGACAGAAATTACGGGGATAGAGATAGGATAAGCAAAACAAATCGAAGCATTTGCGAACGGTTACTCAGGGTTAATTTGAAGAACTGGGTCGTGGATAAGTGAATGGCAAGAAATTATTATTAGATAATGTTTATTTTTCCTTTAAAAATTCAACCAAAAAAAGTTACCTTAATTTCACTAAAATTTTTTAAAAATTTCTGGGGGTGGAACTGGAGTTAGATTCTCTGCCACACAAAAAGATTCATCTCCAAACTGCGAAAGATAAGGCTGGAAGTTGGGTACTGGACGCAAACTTTGAAACTCTGCTTCAATAAAAACTGGAAGACATGTGGGTTCAAATTTGTTGGAAACGCCGCAAATCTCTTAGATACAAATCTCTTAGGTGAGAGACGACATAACACAAAAACAGTGATTACTTTTTTCAGAACGGACACATTCTTCTCTTCTTGATGTGCCTATCCGTCACGAATGTTGGCGATAATCAAGGCAATCTTTATCTTATCTGCAGCAGCACGAAAAAGCTGCACAGATGTTGTATTGAACCAGATTCTGAGGTTCTTTAACCAAAATGTTCTTTACAAAAATATTTTTCCTTGCAGGATGGCTTGAAGAAGAGCATATCTGGATTCATTTCGCATAATATGTCCGACGAACTTTTGAGATTTGATGGTGTTCAGTACCTGTCGCTTTTTATTCATTCTTCGAAGGACCTCGTCATTTGTAACTCGGTCAGTCCACGGGATCTTAAGCATTCTCACATATAGCCACATCTCAAATGCTTCCAGTTTTCTACACATATCTTCCTTCAAGGTCCACGATTCAACACCATAAAAAAGGACAGAAAAGACGTAGCATCGCAGCATTCTTATTATGTATCAAGAGAGTTTCCGATGCGTGCTCTAATCTTCTGTTTGTTGGTCAGTGACAAATTACATTGAGTATAAATCACTTTTTCGGAACAAATTTGCCGATTCTTAACGCCAACACTTGCCTGCGTCTTTTTTATTCAACGATTATCCCAAACCTCCGTAACTACACTTACTGCACAATTAACTGCCACAATACTACACATTTTCGCATAAAAAAGGCGAGAAACAAAAATCCATTACAAATTTTAAGCTAAATTCAGACTGACAAGGAAACCAACTGGTTTTGATAGTGGCTCCAGCGAGAGTGATGTAATTCTCTTCTCCGCAAAACTTTCGTAGTGATCTAAGTGGATATTTATTTCAGGCGCAATATTAAGCGGAAAAGATCAAAGAAATTACCAAAGAGTTTGCTTCTGTGATGTATAAACAATCTTTAAAATATGTATATTATCAACTCGTCGACGCAAAAAGGATTGAAAAAATATTTCGGTGTTTTAACATATACGAGAGGATTTTAGTATATACCAAATAATTTATAAATGCTACAGTGTATTTCAACTTATTTAAAATTGTTAAAATCGATGCTCTATTTTACACTTACAAATGTAGGTAACAAAATATAACAATGAACATGATATTTTATCACTTATTTTAAAACTCTCTGAGTGGTTGATTTTTTTTGTTGCTATTTGTAATATTGTATTAAACACTTGTTTATACTTAAACGATAAAAAAATATTTTTGCTAACATTTTATTTACCATTATATAAAAACTTTTTTGAATACATTTTCCCTTTTTATTGCTATAAAAGTGTATAGGCTATTTTATTGAAACAAGATGCCACTGGCGTAATTACTTAGAGGTGGTGGATCTTGTGCATTTTCTTTTATCATCAGAAATATTCAAATTAAAATTAATAATACGGTTTATTTAAATAATGTGATTCGATTGATATATAACTCGGTTTGTTACACATTTAATTTAATAGCTTTTATATAGTTTTATCAAAAGGAAAGCACAAAGCTAAGATGTCAGAGTGCCTGATTCGGCTGATTTTTCAAAAGCTTTGTTGTCACGATATACTCTTTCCTTCCAACTAACAGTTAAAACGTGATGTCCAAGGTTTCCTGATAACTGCAGCGCGGAGATCAAAAATTTCGTACACGTCTAGAATTGGCCAGTGATTCCATGCAGGAATAGAGCGACAGTATTCGAATACTCAACGAAGTCTTTGAATGCACTTTCTAGAACTGCACGTCGATTCCAAAGTAATGGACTTATTGCATTGCTATGGATGTGCCTGCCACATTTTGTTCGAGCGATCGAAACCGTATTTCGTAGTTTCGTTGTTGCGTCTCTCGAAAATGCCAAGCGAAGACTTCGTATTTGCGACACAAAAGAAAACAAAAGTTTCGAGCGCGTAACTTCTTCTTTTTATTTTATCAAGTTTTACCGATTTTAGAGACGTACTTAGGGCGGAATAACCCTAGATCCTTTTATATATAAAATTCGTGGTTTTCGCGAAGAAAATATTACGTTCACCGTATCTAAATTCATGTAGAAAATTTCATTTTACTTGTTAAGAGATAATATAAACGTTCTAAATATCAAAAATCTAAGTTTTATGTATACTGAGTGACAAAAAAGGTAAACACATATGTCTGTTTATTAGAATTGATTAATTGTTTACATATCGACTTATCTTCCATGAACAAATGATAGTTTTCAAGTTTTTCTGTTTTTATGTTTTTTTGGTGTCTGTGTGAGTTGTTTGATAATAAAGAATCATTCAATTTTCGTAAATTTACGTCAGTTAAATTTGAATTTTCATGTAGATGATTGAAAAGCCTTTTTTATTGCTCAAAATGCCTAGAGCGCATAGAATTCGCCAGGTGTCCTAGCTGGACCTGTACTGTGTCATCTGCCGCTCTGTGGGTAATTACCGACTGTGTTGCTTTACATGCGCTGGCAGGTGAAAGGGTCAGGATTCATAGTCATAGGGGGTGGAACATTGGGGAGCGAGAGGTGAGTGACATAAGTCTCGCCGAGAGATTTGTGTTAATCGGCCAGTGGCAGGAAGAGTGGGAGGCAATACGTGATGTGGAAGAGTGGTCGAAGTCACTAATCCCGAACCTTTGAAGCTAGGTGGACTGTGGGCACAGGCAGCTGGATTATTACCAGACGCACATGCTCACAGAGGACCATGGCTGCTTGCCCGATCAGTGCATTTACTGTGGTCTTTCGGATACTGAGACACACAGAGTTGGAGTGTGAGCGTTGGGCGAATGAAAGTGAGAAGTTTGAAAGAGAATGTACCTGCAGAATGTTTGATTCCGTGAGAGAAATGGTGGAGAAAATGATAAAGGATGAATGGTGGTGGACACGGATCTACAAATTTATTAGGACGCTGCTCTTTTCAAACGAATGAGAGGAGGGAGAAATAGCAACAGATTTCTGAAACGAGCGAGTAGTATCTCGGTGGGGTTCGGACTGTTGTAGGCCGAAATAAGAGAGAATGAGAGCCATGCGACGCTAGAGAGATGGCAGCCTCGCTAAGGAAGGGGGTTGAAAATCTTTGGTGGCTTGTGTGGGTGTGGTTTTCCCGATGAATGTGTGGGAGGAAGAATGGGCATGGGGTGATATCAGTACATCATAAGAGGTATTGGGTCACGTTATGAGACATAATAAATATGGAGTACTACAGCTGATCTTTCAATGGAAAATAGACAGCAGAAGGGGTCCAGGGAGAAGAAGACACCCGTGGCTCCAAAACTTGCGGCAATGGTTCGGATTGTCATCTGCTGAACTATTCAGATTTGCCGTAAACAAAGTCAGAATAGCCATGTTGATTGCCAAAGTTCGGAACGGACAAGGCACATGAAGAAGAAGAAGATAAGAGGTATTGCCTTAACCAGCCCTTCCATCCTGATATCTGGAGTGACAGAGCAGAGGTTCTTAGTTGGACGCCTACCATTTCGGTGTGGTGAAGGGACAAAGGTTAAAGGTCTAACCCTCTCAGGCATCTCGTCCTGGCACAACTTCGTTAGGTTATGAGGAACCCAACACTACCTGGTTGTGTTAGATGTGTCATATTTGTTACATTTTTCCTTCTTCTCTTTAAATATGTTGTGTGTCATAGCTAAGTGATTTTAAGAGTATTGAATGAAGCCGTTGTGTCTACCTGGTTGTGTTAGATGTGTCATTTTTGTTACATTTTTCCTTCTTCTCTTTAAATATGTTGTGTGTCATAGCTAAGTGATTTTAAGAGTATTGAATGAAGCCTTAGTGTCAATATGTTTCTCGTAGGACCAACAGATCCTTATGCAGTGTACTGCAGTGTAAACGTTCGTGAACTCAGGAACGCCAAGGACACCGAGTGAGAGGTTCTGGACGTCACAGAGATTTAGTAGTACTCAAACCATTACATTTCAGTGATTTACATAGCAAAAAAAAAACGTACGGTTCGAATGTATGAAGTACATATGGTAGGTGTAGGGTGCATCTAATACGACAGTTTGGCTTTTGCTTTTTTCGCCGACACTGGTTGCTATCTCTCGCAGCTGAACATCGGTGTAACTATTTGCTCTAGGGTAGAGAAAATTCTATGGGACTAGAAATCGAATCAAGTGGTCTTTAGTATCGAATTTAGCTTCGGTCTGGTGAAGGACGATGGACAGGCAAGATTGAGAAGGCGACATGGTGAAAGACGTGACCCACATTTTGACAGAGTGCGGCACGTTAACTACACCGAGTGATTTATGGTATATGGTAGTATTACTCATGCTACCAGATCATGGTACCTAATTATTATCAGAGACAATATGATAGCTTGACGCTAGATTTAGGAAGTAGTGGAACCTCATCTTATTTCATACATAAACACCATCACCATCCAAAACCCGATTTTTCCGAAAGACATTGCCAGACCTAGAGAAACGTTACTCTTAATGGATCAACATTACATGAACCAGTTACATTAGCCATCATGATCGCCTGATCTATCTCCAATTGAACATGTCTGGGATATGATAGGTCGCAGAGTCTTGATATTGCAACATTCCTCATAGACTTAAATTGCTCTTACTCATAAAATTGGAGTAGCCTGGAATGAGACACCCCAATGGGATATCGACCAACTCATTGGAACAATGCCCAGGTGTGTCAATGAGTATGTAATTAATTATGGATCATCAACACATTATTGAACGAGCTTCTGCAGTAAGTTGACGAATCAACCTGAAAATTTAATCATTTTACTAGTTAAAGCCACTGAACACGTTTATTGAAAATTATTCAAATCGGATTACTATAAGTTGGTGTTTGACTTATTTTGCCACTCAGTATATTTGTATGTATTAGCATCTATATCAAAAATTTCATTCTTCTGAAAACTTCATCTATTTAACGTACATTAGAATAATTTGGTTCTGAATTTCTGAAAATTTTTGAAAATCTGGAATTTTTTTGATGTTTCCTTTGTTTATTGAGAATTCTGTTGAAATCATCCTCAAAATATTGAAGTAAAAATCGAAACGGTGATAAGATATCGAGGTGATACGATTCTAGTGCTCCCTGGCAGACATCAAACGTTTGTAACATTTCTTGCATCCGTAGTTCTAATAAAGGTCTCTAATAAACCTCCTAGCTCCATAAAAAGGTACTTGACACTCTAAATTTAGCCTCATCATATCTATCGAACACACAGTCTAGTTGGTGTGGTTAAATAGTTAGAAACATATAACTGCTGCTAACTTATATTACAATGAATTAGGAGGAAGGTTGCAAATAAAACAACTGTTGCTGCTTACCACGTTACGCGAAGAATACTCTGCGTTAGAGAAGTTTAGCTCAGTTTAGCATAATGCGAGTAGCATTAAAGCTAAGTCATTCAGAACGAGATATGCTTCAGTTTGATGCACTGGTATTGTCTATGATATACTATGTGAGAGTATATATGTACATTATTTTCCCTGTATATTTAGGATGTTTACAATGGAAGATACATGCATTAAAGCTAACCCTTATTTTTTTTAAAAGTTTGGTTTTTGTAGACTGCCGCATTTAATTTCTTTAATCCAGAATGTAGAGTGTATTTTCAATTTCAGGTATTCTTACAGCATATTTTAACGAAGTTTGTTGGTCACATGAAGGTATCATATTTTGGCAAGAAATAAAATTTTAGTACTAAAAAATAAATGTGTTTACAACTAGATGATCGTCGTTCGTTTATAGCCCAAGTTTTATCCTTTATATCCATTCGAAAGTTTATTGGTCGTTCCAGAGGCAGGCAACAACTTACTAATTGCCTCTCATAGAGCTTATATGTTCCTCCTGATATAGCTCAATCTATGGCCCTTATAATACGTTTCGTGAAAGTTTCGGACGTGCCAGTGCCAGTGCAGTTAATATGTTTCTCCATTCGCCATGTGTTGTGCCGCAAGGGTAGTAGCGAGAAAACTTTCCACCGCTTTCATTTCGAGTCCAAGCGGACGCTCATATTTCCAAAAGCAGTTTCAGTTTTCGTTTTCCCCCATGAAAAAGCGACGACCTTCTCTGTATCTATCTGGCCCTTGATTACCGGCAGAAGATCGCCACATGTCGTCGACCGAAAACTTCCCTGATAAACTCGAAACACAATCACGAAACCAATAAAGAACTTTTGTATTTGATAAATCAATCCTGGAATCCTGTTAGAAAGGAACAATGGCGACAGTTGCGTCCAGATTTCGTTAACTGCTTTAAGTCATCTGCTACGGCCATCTTTAAATTCAATTCGTTAGGAATTTACACAATACTAAACTTGTTTTTCTACGGCTTATCTCTGTATATATTATCCTTTGCCTGTTCGCGTTGATTGGCTTGAAGTCAGCAGTTTATTCGATTACTTGTTGAAAGAAACGGACTGATGAAAATTTCAACAACTTTAACTCGTTTATATCATCCCCAAAACAGACTAAAGTGAAATACGAATTTGAAATAGCCATCTTTTTCAAGAATAACATCTTGAAACTTAATTTTTTGTTTGTTTAAATAAACAATATGTTTTATATTTTTTATAAATTGTTAACAAGTTAAAAATAGTAAAGGTACTGAACTAAAGGACACAACTATATGTATTTAAAAATTATTTACCTGGTAAAAAATGTTTGCCTACAAAATGATAAAACAAATAAATAGCCCAAAAAGAGATTTCTGCCCATTTAAAAGTGATTAAGAAACAACAATGGGTGCAACAACTTTAAGACTGTGTGGTATGTCCCTTAGCAGTTATAAGGAAGCCGCATAGAAGAATAAATTTCATATGGAATTGACAATGCAAACATGCAACAATGCAAAACATGAAAGTAATCAAAATATAGAAGCATGGAAAATAAACAGGAACAGACCTAATCAACATGGACCTTCTAAGATATGGAGATCTTACAACTTAGAATGCTATTATTGATAAATCAATGTTTGAATCAAAGGAAAACAAATCCGCTGATTAGACTATATCAGAACAGACCAGATAAATGGTTTCGGACCTTCTACAAATAAATCGCTTTTAGAGATAATAAACAAATATGCTGAGAGGTACTATTTTCCGAAACACTGAAGAAAAGCCTATGTGGTCCTGAAACCAGGGAAATAACCGATAAAGCCAAAAACCTTTCGCTCGATCTCGCTGTTATGCCATCTCTATAAGGTGTTCTAAAGCATTCTTTTGGAGAGAATTGACAAAAATCAGGACGAAAAGATTATTCCGGAACAAACTGGCTTCAGACTTGGAAAGTCTTATTGCAGCCAGATTCTAAACCACAACAGTTGATCTGATATAGTTTAGAGATATGAATGCTCACTGGAGATGTGTTAATAGATCTCTCTGTAGCTTTTAATACAGCCCACTATAAGCATCAATCAAACATTTATCAAGGTATACCATCGTACTAAAGACTTCCACCGGTTGCGAAATAAGAGATTCTACGTGTCACCGCAAGGTAAGAAGAATCGTTGGATGAATCAAAAGAACGGTTTACCTCAAGGCAGTGTGTTGTCACATCTACTATGGTATATTGTAGCAACACAAACGCTGGAGATGTTTAGAACACATAAAATGGTCAAGGTCGCGTTGCTTAGAATCGAGAGGAGACGTGAGAGTGGTTCATTGGATATTTCCTTTATTACACAAACTAAAGTAAAATTGGGGAGAAAGAAAATAATATAAGATAATAGATAACAAAACTAAACCAAAAATATTAAACGAACAGATCAAAGAAACTAATGACAATCTTATTGTCGAAAGGGCGCCACGGATTTTTTTCTTTATAGCTTCTAGAACATTGTAAAAAAGAAGACAATATAAAAAAAAACAAAATTTTAACGAAATAATAAAATTTTTTACACAAATAAACAAAAAACTAAACAAAAATTAAGAAATCAAAATTTTTTAATCTTTCGTGTTCATATCAGGTTAAGACTATAAAAAAATTATATAATTAAATTTTGTTCCCTTCTTCTATGATGCTGATGCTGAAGATTTTTACCGAAATAAAAAAATTAGGTACATATCTGGATGGTACATTATTGTCTCTGTCAGAACGAACAGGAATGCCTTTGTGGCCTCTGGCTCCGAAACTGTAACAATAGGTAACGTGACGTAGATGCATCTCTATTAGTTTATGCATTCAATATTTTCAAAAAGTATTGAAATTCCAAAATTTTATATATACTGATTTTGTAAAGCCAAAGTTCAGCCAAACTTTGTTTATTCAATTGCCTGATAACTTAAGTGCTCCCACAAGCAGACTTTGAGATATACAAAAATCATTCCTTCGAACAAATAATTGCAAGTCACAGAACATCTGAACTTTATATAGGGTTGGACAGAAGTAGTAAAATAAATTTAATCTGAGTTAAAGGATTTTGAAATACTCAAACTAAGACTTATAGAATTTTTGGAATCGTTTTAATATATACCATGTAAAAATGTTCCATATATTAATAGATATATTTATGCGAATGCCACGGCTATAGTTCCTGTCAAACAAGAACTTTTGGTGAGGTGGAAGAGAACTTATCAGAAAGTTTAGAATAGATTTTCAGGTACTAAGACACTAATCACCTGGTAAAAAACCCTTAAAAAATTAAGATTTATGCATTTTTCCTAAGTAACCGAGAGACTGGGAAATAATTGAATATAGAGACTGAGCTTTAGATGGCAGCACTGTAACCTTCCAAAATATCTCGGTGTTAAATTAGACAGGACACTCCCATTAAAAAGAAACTGCTAGATAAGAACAAAAACCTAGATTGGTCGCGAGCAATAACATCGTTTGCAAACTGATGATAGGTTCTAGCTGAGGATCTAGAATTTTTTTTATTTTTTAACAATTTCTACACCTTTCAAAAACCACATAGTTTTAGTCCAAGAACATTAGCTCCTAGTGAACAAATGGTCTGAAACATCTGTTTATCTGTATTTAAAATGAAAAAAATAACTACTGACTTTATTTTTACATGATATTTTGTCATCGTTATTATTTATACATATATATTATTTCTTGATGATGCATTTTAATATTTTTGCTTTCGTGGCAAATAAATCGATTTCCATTTATATTATACCAGTTTTTTATTACTTAATCACTAACACCATTTTAAATATTTATAAGCAGAGGATTGTATTCACTTTCTAGTAATTAACTACACTCTAACTTCCAAGTTGGTAAGGGATAATTCTTGCATTGTCTATAGCTGAATATCTTAATGTCCTCCCGGTTAAGCACAAAACAAGTATGTTCACTTCGGCAATAACAATCTAGCCTTGTTAGAAGCGTTCACATACCCACTAATAATTGTATCTTTTCAGATAACACGTTGTGTGGTAGGTAAAGAGACGTGCATATCCAAATAGGGTAAAGAGATAATAGCACAGCGTCTATCACAGACAGCTCTTGCTATACACGACGGATAGTTATCTGTAAATTAGAACACAACGATCGTCTTGCCCAATTAATCTCATTGATTAGACCACAATTGAAGTAGGTTTAGTGATGTTATCGCAATAAGGCTGACGTGGCAGCTTCTTTGTTCGAAATTCGTGACGATCGTTTACGCAAATAATTCGCCTATGTTAATAAAAATTATGTATTAGATTTATTTATTAAAATCGTGCCAAAATTATTTGTTCTCTACATATTAAAACATACAAATCTTCTAGAAGTTTTTACGGCATTTCGATATCGTCGCTGTTTTATTTGCGAAATTAACTTTAAGTCACATTATTGCTAAATTCTAATACCGTCCTTGACATTCCTTTAACTTGGTTTTTAGAGATAAGAATCTTCATCTTTTTTCTCTTTTTTAACAGATTTAGTAATACAGCACTCTCAAATCTTGGATGTAAGAGCACTAACATCAGCAGAAATAGGAAGCTATCCTAACTTGGTATTGTGGAAAATCCGAATGAAAACACATATATGTGATAACAAAACACCAGAATACTCCACAAAGATAAAAGTCGAAAGCTTACATCATGACTCCACAAGATAGTTATTTCAAAAAAGGATAACCGAAAAAAGCAGAAACATATATATCACAGAAAGTTATGGAGTTAAAGAAAGCTGAGCAAAAATTAAGTCTAATCTCTTAGCCTCGGCCAAGGAAGTTTTTGGTGAAAGAAATATAAATAATAATAAATCGTTCCCAAGGCGAAGAACTCTATGGTTTTGCATAGAAGTGAAGGAAAAATGTAAAGAAAAAAGAATAAAGCTTACCTGAAATACATGTCAACCAAAACACAAGAGGCATACTATAATTACAAGACATTTAGAAATGAAGCACATGCACTGAAAATCTTCTGTATAATAGAGAAGCTCCCCCAAATATTATAAAAACTATCGAAAACATCTACAAAAACAACAAAATGGAAGTCAGAATAGATGGGCAGCTTACAGAACAAATAGAAATAGGTAGCGTAATAAGACAAGGGAATTCATTGAGCTTCAATTTGATCATCATCAAATCATCAAAAGCGTTAACAAAGGAAGAGGATACAGAATGGGACAAAAAGAAATCAAAATACTTTGTTACGCAGACGATGTACAAGATGAAGATAGTCTGCAAAGACTGGTCCAAATATTTATCATAAGAGCAAAAGAATTTAATATGTCAATCTCATCTCAGAAAACCAAAACAAGAGTAGTCAGCAAAGAACCAACCAGATGTAGAATAGAAATTGATCAGTATTGAACAAGTAACGGAAATAAAATACCGACGTATTACAGACCAAAAGGAATCTTTCAAACCCATCAGAGGCCTCGATGGCTCCAATTAGGGTCCTGCAATTGCTATGAGAAGGTTCGGTGTAGCCTTGATACAAGATCAAGGTTTACATTGGCAAAATAAGAGGTCTATAAGGTATTGGTCGAGAGCTTATATATAGCCGGTCTGCCAAAGTCCCAAGGACCTGCATAATAGCCAAAGGAAATATCAAAACATTATCGTTAACGAATCTCTGTACCAGAGACTTAACTACAGAAGAGATGTAGATCATAGAGGAAGAAGATATGAAAGAGACAGTTCTCGGATCAGCATATCTCAATATCTCCCATATGATGATCCGAAACAACCACCATTAAAGGAGTTGGGCCAGTTAGTAAGAGATTGCAGAAAAGATTAACTGCAGTTAATTAATAATTGTGATGCTATGCGATCATCTAACTTGAGGCAGTACGAACACCAATGCAAGAGATGAATCACTACTACAGTTTATTATGGAACATAATTTAGACGTACTAAAAGTACGAAACAAATCAACTTTAGTAACTTTACAACGCACGATTGTAGCTGTTTCCGAGAAATGTAGCTGAAGTTTTATGCCAACAAAATTTTTTTTGCTAAATAGTTTCAGAAAATAATGATTAATGAATTGTATTCCTGATTAAATTTTCTTTAATAATGTTCCACTAACTTTCTTACTAAATGGTTCCTATCATCCTTCACAATGTAAGTGTTACCCCTGGCGATACAGTTTATAAAACATAATATATCATTTGCTCCTGCCTTAGCCTGGTATAAAATCGACATACTTGTCAAGTTATTCGCGGGTTTCTGGATGTAGTTGTTTGGAAAACCACCAAAATAAAAAAACAATAATTTGGTAAGAGCTTGTAATTGCCATAAAAATTTTAAAACAAGCATTTAATTTCAAAAAAAGGTACAGTAGGCGGTACTGTAGACTAGTTTCCATATTGTTTACTGATCACCCCTCGTCACGTAAATGGACTCTTCCAATTGTTTACTGTGATTACTATTTCGTAAAAAGTCATATCTAATATGTGCTGATTTAGAAATCTTCTTCATAGAATAAATATGACAGTTCAAGTAATAATTGTAAAAATCCGAAATTATATTTATATGAAATTATTTTAAAAGGAGAAGTGTATAGAACAAAAATCGAGCCGCGAGAAAGGCTTTAATGTTAATGTACTTCGCACTGTAAAGTTGTATAAAATATATCATTGCATTTTGACAACAAATCATTGTCTGTTTACTAAACAAACAATAACCAAAGAACTTGGGGATATGGTCTTTGAAGATGTATCTAAATACAATTTATTTAAATCGAGACAGAGTTGAGATATTCGTTTTCCTTATCCGAAACTTGGTAATAGAGAATATGAAATTGTCTTCTGTCAACTGAATAAACCGGTAAACTTATAAATCACATTTTCTTTACCAGCTTAAACTCGGTGGAACACACTGCAGAGCTGACTTCATAAATTCAGGATTGTTCTTTAAAAAAATGAAAGAAAAAAGGCGAACAGATGAACGCGAATATAAAGGAGCAAGGGTGAGACGGGCGACTGGGTTTGAACAAACTAAGCTGCCCGCGGCTGAAAAAACATAATCCAGTTATTATAATACACTCAGCCAGCTTCCCTTAGAGGACAATCAGATCGACACCTTTTTATTTAAACTTCCTCGATTCCGGGGAAAGTTTGAGCAAATTCGCTTTACTCACGACTATGAACAACTTTATTCTCGTTGTTATATTAACTCGGAGTTGAAGAAAGTTTAAGGTTAAACCAACTACGGTTTACTTAAACCTTATGTGTTTCAAAAGAAAAGAGTAGATTACTATTGACCCGACATTACCGCTTAACTACTTTGGAGAAATTCTGCAAAACTTACTTCAAGTCTGCAGATTGATATGCAGCTATATAAGCACAGAAGAGAGAATTTAATCGATTTATTTCTATTAAAATTTAAGTACATGATAATCAAAATGAAATAAACTTATTAACAGTAGTAGTAGAAAATCCTAGAATAAGTTCCCGCCAATTGCAAATCAATTCATAATTCCAGGGCCTACAAAAATTAAACAGGAATAAATTCCGTTCATTTAAATTTAAATGTCATCAAGAACTAAGAGAAGGAGGTGCTGAGAGACGAGAGGAATTTTGTTATGAAATTTTAGAGAGGGTTAATGCAGAACACAATTTTTAAAAAACATTTTGTTTAATGATGAATGTACATTTACCTTAAATGATGAACCAAATGTTCAAAATTATAGAATTTGGTCGACATCGATGCCTGAGTATATTATTGAAAATTATACCCAATATCATCAAATAATAAATGTCTTGTTAGGAATATTTAGACAAAATATTATTGGACCATTTTTCTATGAGGAAAATTTAAATCCAAAATAGTTTTTAGACTTGCTACAAGAAAAGATTTTACCAAGACATGCAGAAATAACTGCAGATAACGCAATAACTGGGAGGTTAAGGAAATTCTTAAAAACAGCTTTAATCATTGTTTGACTAGACCTACTGTAACATTAACCTCGAAACAATATTTTATCTTTGCGCATCTAAAATAAAAAATCTATTCTGACCAAAAATATACAGATCATCATCAGTGGCGTTACAGCTCTTTATGAGCCAAAACCTTCTTCAGAACAATCCTCCATTCGCCCCTGTCTCTGGCAACTCTTCTCCATGCTCTAATTCCGATAGACTTCAAATCATTTTCTAGGTTGTCTTGGTACCTAAGTCTTGGTCTTCCTCTTCTTCGTTGTCCGATCGGCCCTCTTCGGTCAAAAACTTTTCTGACTATGGCATCTTCCTCTCGTCTGATTACATGACCTATCCATCTGAGGCGTGCTACCTTAATGAATTTTACAACGTCAGGTTCTCCAAATCTTCTATACAACTCAAAATTGTAACACCTGCGCCACAAACCTTGTTCTTTTATGCCTCCATATATTCGTCTTAGTATTTTTCGCTCAAAACGTTTGAGCAATTCTTGGTCATTCTCTGTTAGTGTCCAAGTTTCTGAACCATATGTTAGCACAGTCAGTTTAATTTTTCTAGTCATTTTTGAGGCCATCTGTCTTCTTAAGCCATAGTAAAACTTATTGGCGAGTACTATTCTTTTGGTTTCTTCACTGACGTTGTTATCTTTGGTTAGCAGCGACCCTAAGTATATGAAGGTGTCAACACCTTCCAGTTCTAGGTCATCAATTATTATTCGTGTAGGTGTCGGGTTGCTGGACCTAGTGCAACACATATATTTGGTCTTTTGAACATTTATATTTAGTCCCATTCTGTGTGCAGATGCTCTTAACGACCGAAATGCTTCAGTCAGAGATTCTGTGGACCTACCTATGATGTCTATGTCATCTGCGTATCCGACAATTTGTACTGATTTGTTAAAGATAGTACCATTCGTAGTAATCTGCGACTCTCGAATTATTTTTTCTAATGCCAGGTTAAATCAGAGACACGATAGTCCATCACCCTGTCTTAGTCCATTTTTGCAATGGAAGGGTCTTGAGAGATCGTTTTGGATTTTTACCATGCTCTCTGCACCTGTGAGTGTAAGTTCAGTTAACCGGACAAGATCAAACGGAATGCGAAATTCTACCATAGCAAGTAGAAGTTTATTTCGATTATCGGAGTCGTATGCGGTTTTGAAGTCAACAAATATGTGGTGGGTGTCGACGCCGAACTCTAGGGTTTTTTCAAGGATCTGCCTCACTGTAAATATCTGGTCCGTTGTTGATTTATTAGGACGGAAACCGCACTCATATCCTCCCACTATTTGTTCGGCGTAGGGGAGGAGTCTTTTGTACAATACGTTGGACAACACTTTATATGCCATATTGAGTAGAGTGATGGCTATATAATTATCACACACCATCATGTCTCCCTTTCTGTGTATAGGACACAGTACACCTAACTTCCAGTCTGTGGGTGTTTCTTTCTGTTGCCAAATTTCGGCAGGGAGATTATCCGAACCGGGTGCTTTATTATGTTTCAGTGTTGCGATGGCTTCTCTAATTTCTTCTTCGGTAGGGGGTGGTTGCCGATCATCTTCATTCATTTGAAACATGGGATTCTCAATCTCGCCACCTTCGTGATTGCCGCTAAGCAGTTCTTCAAAATATTTTTGAAAAATATACAGATATTGAAGTATTATTGTTAACTTAAAGAAATACACAATAATATGTTTAATTTAATTTGTATAAATAAAGAACATTTGTTCGGAACACACTGTAACTGTAATCGAACGAAGGTGATATTTAGGCATAAATTCTTCTTCTTCTTCTTCTTCTACGGCACTACAGCCCAAAATGAGCCTTGGCCTCCTTTATTTTTTGCCTCCACCCTTGTCTGTCTGTGGCTGCTCTTCTCCATACGGACCTAACTCTACGGACTCCTAAAAGTGCTTGTGCGTCGCTGCTTACTGTGTCTTCCCAGCGCTTTCTTGGCTTTCCAACTGGTCTCTTTCCCTGCATTCTGGCGTTCAGTGCTCGTTTTGGTAGCCTATCCTCTCCCATTCGTATCACATGTCCGGCCCATTTCAATCTTTGTATTCTAATGAAGTCTGACAGGGGTGTTTCCTTATACAGTTGATAGAGCTCGTTGTTATATCGAATTCTGAAGATTCCGTTTTCCCTTACAGGTGCTAGTATTCTCCTCAGTACTTTTCTTTCGAATGTGTCGAGTTTGTTTTTGGATGTTTCTTTCAGGACCCATGCTTCGCTGCCATAACATGCTATTGGCCGAATTAAAGTTTTATAGATTCTCATTTTTGTATTTCGGTGGACACTTTTAGACCGGAATATATGGGAGAGGGCAAAATAAGCTTTGTTTGCCTGCATTATCCTTTTTCGTATTTCTCCATCCTCTGCTCCATCGGCATATATTTCTACTCCCAGGTATGTAAACTTTCCAACCGTTTCAATGTCATCTTCATGTATAATGTTTTGTGGGATTATATTTCTTCTCGTCTGTACCATTATTTTTGTTTTTTTCTGTGTTAATTTCCAGACCTAGCCTTTTCGTTTGTGTTTTTAACTCTGCGTATGCTTCCTGTGCTCCTGTTGATGTTCTTTCTACTCATAATATTAATATCATCGGCGTAGGCAGCCAGTTGAACCGTTTTATTGGTCAGTAGGTTTTCTCGTCCAGTTTGCATTTGCCTAACCGCATACTCCAGTGCCAGGTTAAACAATGTGTCGGAAGACACTGTTACTGTTATCGAACGAAGTTGAAATTTTGGCATAAATTGGTAACACTTATTTGACAGTTGAGGTGTTGACACTTTTTGTACTTTATTATTTTGAATTTTAAAGTGAATACCTCTTGTTTTATATTTTTACCTACATATTTAATAAAATTTGTCCTTTTTAGAACAAAATTAGTGTGTTTTATTTCAAAAATGTCACGTAAGAATTTAAATAGTCGTTGTAAAGAGATGGTAATACTTTTGCAATAATTATGTGACCTATTTGATTTAAAATGGAGTCAGTATTTTTTTCTACTTTGGCAACTATGTCAACTTCGATCTCTGTCAATGATAATGACGTTCAACGGTAAGTAAATTAGATGAATTATAGTTGTTCATGTCCCTTATTTTTTAAAGTATATTGTAATTTCTTTGTTTCCCGTCCTGTAATCTCTTCCTTCTAATATATCTTTTTTTTATGATCTCATACACCCTCAAATTAAAGAGAATCGGACCGAGGCTGCTGGAAATAATCTAATAATATCAATTCTAAATATCAGTATTCATGTTTAACTTTTATTCTATCGACGAAAATACCCAAATCATTAGAGAAATAAACTGATAAAAGCCATCATGCTTTGTTTCGCATCCCCAAAATTTGAAATTATTGTCGCTCTAACAACTCTATTAAAATTATCAAACAGATTTAAACAAGTCATCGATCTTCGCTCGCTTCGAATTATTTTTTCGTAACGTTTTAATCGAAATGAAATGAAAGTAAAGCACCTCTTACGCTTTTCCGATTTCGTTAAATATGATTAGCAATACCCTTCAAATCGAATTTATGAAGCATAGATAATAGAGCGGAAGTAACTGTTTTTGGCTGCCTTACGAGCCGATAGAAAAGTGGAAGTAGCGCCTTTTTTCTTATTAAAGACTTCGGTGAGTTTATTATCGTAGTCACAAAATCTTCGTCATTTAAATACACAGTAAAGAACTTCAGAAAAATGCATTAGATTCTTTTACTGTAATTTGTAACATTAACAATGAATGATTCATAAAGATTTAGAACATATCATGAATTTGTTGCTTGTTTGAGTCCATTTCAAATAGGTAAAAAGAAATAAAATAAGACTTACTCACAATGAATTTAATTTTACCACCAAAACGACCGGTTTCGCATACTACAATTTGCTGTGCATCTTCAGGTACTGTTAGTTACTGTTCATCATCATCATCCAGCCTCAAAAGTCCACTGCTTAACATAGGCCTCTTACTTATGTTTCCAACCCCGTCTATCTAGCGCTGCTCTTATCCAGTTTTTATTGAGTCTTCTTAAATCGTCAGTCCATCTTGTAGGTGGTCGACCGACGCTTCTCTTGTCTTCCCTTGGCCTCCATTCCAATAACCTCTTTGTCCATCGCCCATCTGCCGTTCTGGCTATGTGTCCTGCCCATCTCCATTTTAGTCTGGCTATCTTCTCGATGATGTCAGTCACTCCGGTTCTTCTCCTGATGTCTTCGTTGGTTATTCTGTCTCGCAGAGTTATTCCTAACATGGACAGCTCCATTCTTTTTTGCGTGACTCTCAGTTTGGTAGCTGCTGCTTTTGTTAAGGTAAGTGTTTCTGCTCCGTACGTTAAGACTGGGAGGACGCACTGATCAAATACCTTTCTCTTTAGGCATGTGGGCAGCTCACTTTTAAAAGTTTCTCTCAGTTTTCCAAATGCTGTCCACCCAAGGCCGATTCTTCTCTTCAGTTCATGAGTCTGGTTATCCCTGCCAATCATAGTTTCACGTCCCAGGTATTTATATCTATCTGCGAGTTCTATTTCTTTCCCACCAATACTGATGTTCTGGTTGGGTACCAAATTGGTCATGATTTTTGTTTTCGAGATATATGTAAACCTACATTTTCTGTAGCCACAACGAGTTTCTGTACCATCTCTCTTGCCATACCTAGATCTTCAGCTATTATAAGTATATCATCGGCGAAACGTAAGTTGTTTAGATATTCTCCATCTATTTTTATTCCCTTTGTCATCCAATCCAAATTCTTAAAAGCATGTTCTAGCACCGTATTAAAAAGTTTAGGTGACATTGGGTCTCCTTGTCTAACCCCCCGTTCTATTTTTATGCGATTACTGTTAGTATGTAATCTGACAGTGGTTGTTGCCTGCAGGTATATTTTATATAATAATTTAATATATCTATAATCTAGCCTGCATTCTTTAAGCGCCTGTAATATTTTGCTTAGCTCAACTGTGTCAAAGGCTTTGAGAAAATCGATAAATATTAGAACTAGAGGTTTATCGTATTCCACTGCTTTCTCTACTGTTAGGTCTAGTAAACGTTAGACCTAAAAATGCATAGCAAATTGTACAAATTTAACAAAGACCGAGTAAACTAGGTTTACGTAGCAAGGTCCTGAAACTACTTTCTGTGGCACGTCTAGTTTAAAAATTTATAATTTCTACGAGATTTTTATATATATCGGAACGGGGCCTATTTGTGACGTCCCAAGTCGGGTCCATTTATCACCCCTATCATACAGACTAGGACACCCAGGCTGCTTCAGGCTTCCATATCTGCTAGAATCAGCAGGTGCTTCAAATCTGAGCTCTTCCTGCTGCTTCAAACGTCTAATCCTTTAGAAGCCTTGTAGCCTTATAAAAAGTGTTTGTAGGGGTAACTCCCCCATTTGGCTTGGTTGCATAAAGACCTAACCCAGGATCTACCACCTCTGATTTCCAGTGACGGGAAATTCCAGAGGACATGTGAGAAGTCTCCTCATCAAGTAGACGGCACCCTGGACCATCCGCCAATCCAAGCAGGAATTTACAGTACCCAGTAAACATACCATCAGAGAGCATCTTATTAGATCTAGAAGGAGTTGAACTGTAAGATTTTTGGACGGCCCCGCTATTTGAAGCCTATCCCGTCTTATGCCCCCACAACTGGCTCATGAGTCCTGCAAGCTCTGCAAAAGAAACTCTGAGTGACCAGTACTGAACGGCATTCTAATCACAGGTTCAGGGTCCAAAAGCAGAGTGGATGAACCCCGTCTTGCCAGGTTTGTTCTATGCAATTCCTGTGTATTTCGATACCCATACCAAGTTAACCCTATTGGTCAGCGCAACATCTCTTTTGCGCCCAAGAACCCGAGCAAGTTTCCAAAGCCCTTAGCGCTGCTTGACTATTCTTTGTTTTAACCACTGCGGTGTTTGCCCTAAATACTCCCCATTACATTCAAGACTCAATAACTTGGGTAGATAGAAGCAATCTAACCGTTGCCTGCAATAAAAGTCTAAAAAATGGGATATTCAGTGGTACGCTTTTTGTAATCGAAGCAGTAATCTCTATACTAAAATTCATCCAGTTTTATCTACTGAGGCTTTTGCCCTCAGAAGTTATCCAAATGTGTGTGATGTTCCTTTACTACTTCTGTAGTTAAGTTTTTGATGCACAGTTTGGCGCAATAACAAATACCTTTCTACAGAATCAAGCAAAAATTAAAAAAAAACACATACAAAGAGGGCTTAAGGGTACGTTTATATTGGAGACCATCGTATTGTATCCTCACCTAGCTAGAGCATAGCAGTAACAGTTAACGCTGACATTAAAAATAATGCATTTATTTTACTTGGCGATCGATAATATGGTACCATCCTATGGTCGGAGCGAGGATTGGCGCCTCATTGTGAGCGTCCACTAAACCTCCGAGGTGTTAAACGGGTTTGTGTCTTGGCACTGTGAAACAAATCATATTTTGATATTTGTTAGTATGTAGCATTAGTATTTAGTATTTGCATTTGGTATTATTTGTCTAATTTGTTCTTTGTAAATCACTTTGATGAAAAAAGTTGGTTAGGAATGTGGATAAAGAGTAAATATGCTGGTCAACTTAATGTTTCAACGTCCTTTTTTTGCTTTTTTATTTATTAATACCTATGTATGTATATATGTGCATATATAAGTGTGTATATATAAACCTATCTACATAATATCTATCTTAAAACATTCTTTTTCTACATTCGTTTGGTATAAAATTATAAGCCTAATTTATCAAGCTCTTTTCTTTTTTCAGTTTTATTAAAAATGTATAATTTATTTCGTCATCTATGCATAAAGCGAAAGGCAGTTGAACCGTCTTAATCTCCATTGAATACTTCCTTCTCAATACCATAACGAATTTCCACCGTTTTCTTTCTTTATTTTTTAGAATACTCTAGCCTAAAAGAAAGACGGATAATCATTTAGATTCGAACAATTTCGTTGTATAGTTCGGTAGCTGAGAAAATTTGTATGTATGTGTGTTTCACAATTATTTTTATAACATTCATGTAATAAGCATGTTTTATTAGGACATTATAATTAATTAATTCGATTATTTTTTAGCATCAACACGATTTTGCATATTAATAATTAATAAATTAATAATAATTAATAAATTAATAAATTTTACTTTATAGATTGAAAGGTTTAACACTTAAAAATTGTAATTAAAACGACAAGATCCCATATATTGATCTCATTCTAGTTTTTTACTTGCATTCTTGGAGAGCTATGTTGGCGATGCCGATAGTGAAAAGTTCAGGATGTTTGCCATTCATTTGAATTACGCCGCCAAGAGATTCTTGTTCTTGTCATAGTTTGCACTAGGTATTCTTTTTAGGATCTTTTCTTCGAAAATAAGTACATTATTTGCAGCTGTTGTAGAAATGGTCCATGTTTCCGAATCTGTCATATTTCAGTACTGAAATTATTGCCGCTAAAGTTCCGCTCAGGGTTTCTACTTTTATTGGTAATGGACAATACTTTGATTTTCTGTTAGTCTCTTTGTAAACAATAATTGTTCGGTTATATTTTTATACTCGCTTGGTACAGGCGAAGATAGAGGAGATCTAGCAACATATTACTAAAATTCGCCAGTTTTTTGTTTTCAAGAGAATCTTCAAATGCTAATTATATTTATCTATTGCTCTGAACCAAAACTGGAAGCAAACAACTGTCCTGGCTTCGTAACATTAGACAATGGATAGGTCAAACGTTCGAGGAATTGTTCCATCTAGCTGCCCACCGAGTAACATTTTATGCTAATAAATAAGCTTGCTAATGAATGAACAATTTAAGCTTGTTAATACGACGATACTTACTTACTTACTCCGTGGCGTTACAACCCTTCGTGGGTTTTAGCCGACTCGACAACATGCCTCCACTGTTTTCTGTCTTGAGCAACCTCCATCCAATTCTCCACGCCCATAGTGCTTAGGTCTCCTGCTATATTATCTCGCCACCGGAGACGAGGGCGTCCGCGTGGTCTCCTTCCAAAAATACATCTGTTGCCGGCCTGAATCCTGTTGTTTATTTCTTGTGATCCGTTATTGTCTTCAGTTATTGTTGTTCCAAGATACTTGAATTCTCTAACGCGCTCAAAGTTAAAGTCATCGGTCGTAATGTTCTGACCGATTCTGTCTCTGCTTTGGTTATTGCGGCTCATATACATACGACAATACAACATTCAACAATACGACGATGGTCAATGCTTAAAACAAACACGGCGCACAAAGAAGAAGATTGTTCTGAAGCTATTTTCTTGTGACACCTTAATGCAATTTACCAGCTTTGTTTGGGAACAGGCCACAATTTTACTTTCATATTAAGTTTCATTAACGTTTTGATTTTCACTTAGGATTTTTTAAGAACAATTTCAGAAGTGGAAATCGAAACATCAAATATCGTTAATTTTAAAGTAAAATTGTCGCTAGTTCCTAATTATTATTGTTAGGTAATTTCATTTTAGTAATGATCTTAAACGACACAGAAACACCAGAGGAATGGCATAAGAGCATCACAATTCCCATATTTAAAAAAGGAGAAAAAACTTGCTAAAAAAAAGAACAGAGGAATAACCCTCTTAAATACAATGATGAAACTTTTCACGGGTATTCTTAAGGACAAATTGGAAAGGAAAATTACTAATGCTGAAGAACAAGGTTTTACAAGAGGTAGGTCTATAACAGATACAGTATTCATAATAAAACAAATAAAAGAAAAAGCTATAGAGTTCGGCATGCCAGCGTCTATTCGCTTCGTTGATCTGACAGAGGCGTTTGACAGGATTCACCTGGAAGACATTCTAAATATATTAATAGAAAATAAAACACCGACCAACATAACAAAGATAGTCCATAACCTAAATAACAAAAATGTAACCAAAGTTAGAACAGGATAATTCACTGAAAATATTCCATTAATAAATATTTTCATTAATAAATATTTTTTTTATAAAACTGTGGTGTCGGGTAAGTTTGTATTTGTTTTTCCACCTTCATCGTTCCAACAATAAAATTGCAATAAGATTTTTTTTTAAAATAATTCTTTAAAGTTTGTATTATTTTATTTTTAAGAATTTTTTATTTAATGTAAGCATTTATCTGTCTTTAAAATTATTTTTTGTAAAAATCATAAAATTTTGCTCTTTTTACGTTTCACACTGCGTTTTGTTTCTCCTCATAATCCAGAAATTAAAGAAGTGTGACTGTTCCAACAGTTTTTTTGTAATTTGTCATTTATAAAAGATTGCCATATTCCTTCATTCTGCAGTGTACCCTAGAATATTTGTATTTATTATTAAAGTGTTGAAGTGTATTGAAGTGTTTTCAGCTGTGTTTAACTCAGCCTGTGGACTAAACTAGATCGGAAATTCTCGGGCATGTTCGCTATTCCATCATTTCGCGCCTTGGGCTCGCAACGGAAATGTGGAAACTTGGTTACGAATTTGACTTATGATGCTGCTACCGTTTTTATTTGGGTCATTACGAAAATAAGACGCGAAGGAAATATATTATCCCACACCTGGCCTGCTTTCATATTTTCTGGCACAAACTCAGAGAAAAGATTGGATTGTTGCTTCTCTGTTTTTGTATACAAATCAAACAAATACTTAATGAAACAAAGCTAGATTTGCTAAGTGCGTTTATATACATAAGAGTAAAAATATATACTTTATAATATTTGATAGCTATTATTATTTTCAATCATTTTAAGAAACATAAGAGCCTGCATCCTGCATAAAGCAAGTAACGCAAAAAAAAACGAAACAGATTTAGCAAAACTAAAATATTTTTTTTAATTTGTTAATTGTGGCTTATTCCCATTTAAATAGTAATTACTTTAAATTTGTTTGCGGACATTATTTAACAAAATTTGAATTAATTAATACTTCTTGTTTGAATAAGATATTGAAATATTTAAAAGTTGTGATTTTGCCGAAACTTTGTGTATCTAAATAGTATAGCAACTTTCTCATTTTTCCATGTCTGCCAGTTACTAGTATTTTTAGTCTTATGAATTATCAAACATAATGACAGCTGAATACTTTGTTGGTAATAATAGTACAAAAGTTCTTTTGCAAGCCTCATATATACGTCTTATAAATATAAATGAAGAACTCTAAATTCTTTCTTTGAATTGATAAAAGTTAGGAGCTTTTTTCTAGCTGGTACTATGTTATAAAACTTAATGACTAAATACCTTGAATCATTTCTGGATCTTTCAAGGTGGCCAAATTTTGGTACAAGATTACTGTTATTTCTGGTGGAGTAATTTTGGAAAACTACATGCACATGGCATTGGCAAGATTTGTTTAATATGCAACATATACTGCATGATATATACACATTACATAAGTTAAAGTTTAAATTTTAAAAGCACTAAAGAAGTTTTTACAGTCTGCTCTACAAACGAACCCAGTGATAACTTGAACAACTCTCTTTGTTGTCCATACATTTTATCAATATGACAAGAGTGACCACAGGAAAGAACAATACAGGTTAGATGAGAATGACAGTTATTATGGTAAGCTATTAAAATAGTTTCTTGGAAGATTCCTGAAATGGAAAAGTATTCGGTAAAGCTTCTTCCATAAATTAACTGGGTATATGCTGTTCCCAGGTTAATCCTACATCCAAATGTATCCATAGAATCTTTGCCTCAGTGTTATTTATCAAGGTGAAATTCACACTTTCTGATTTAGAGTTGTTTAAAGAGAGACAGGCTAGAGCAAATTTCAACAAAATGAGAAGAGTGCTGTGTACCAGGTATTTAAAACTGGCACTAAGAGTTAGGTTGGCGAGGTGCTATGTTTTTTCGACTTTATTTTATGGAATGGAATCATGGACCTTAAATGCGACATAAAAAAACTGGAATCTTTCGAACTGTGGGTGTACAGAAGAATACTGAAAATATCGTGGACAGAACACGTCACAAACAAAGAGGTTCTGGGAAGGATGAATAAAGAAATGGAAATTTTAAATACAATAAACACAAGAAAATTAGAATATCTCGGACATATTACACGTGGAGAGAAATACACCTTGCTCCAGCTGATTAAGCAGGCAAAGATCCAAGGAAAGAGAAGCATAGAGAGGCGTAGAATGTCATGGCTGCACAACCTGAGAGTGTGGAACGGATGTACATCAAATGAACTTTTCAGAGCAGCCGTCTCAAAAGTTCAAATAGCTATGATGATTGCCGACCTCCGCCGCGGAGATGGCACTTGAAGAAGAAGAAGAAAGAGAGACAGTTAGTTAAAATTTTTTTTCAGATGTTTCTTAATCAAGAGTGTCGAATAAAGAAGGTTGATAGCTTACATAGAAAGTAGTATCATCAACAAATAAAATAAAGTTATTTGCCGTTTTAGTATACTAGGTCACTAATATAAATAACCAATAATACCGGACTCAAAAGCTTGGTTTGAGGAACACCATACATCAGATATTTTTTTGAGAATCACACTGGTTGAAGTGAACATACTCATCACGATTTGATATAAATTAATTTGGGCGATTGGTCATTTCAATGGACATGTACTTGATTCGCTTGCACTAGGGGCTACCTAGAAATGTGGCCAGAGAGTTTTCTGTCCATCTCAACACACTTTCTATTGAGACAGCGAACGACACGCATCTAATTGATCGGGAGGTCTCTTTTTTGTGCCTCGGCTAGCGTCGCGATGGGCAGATTAAACTCTACTCCACAGGCTACAATGATTAATACACCAATATTTCAAAGGTAGGTCGTTTCTTTGTACTGATAACAGCAATGAATAAGCCAGCTAATTTTCGTAATATTTAAATTAATGCTAGTTTATTCACAACAAAAATATTGCATTTTTTGTTCATTATTATTCTAATTTTATTTAACCAGCGACTTCTAAGTTGTACACTTAGACACACTGTTGTTATTTTTTATTTCTAGAATACTTAGATCATCGCTATTAGAAATATTCATCGAAAAAGTCAACATCGCTAAAGTGCACTGGCTGAAAACTGAAACACGGGATTTTTTTCTGTGACATACACTTTAAATACCCATTAAGAGTTAGCTGAGAAACCTCATGTTCTCAGCAGTCGAGCAGAAGTATTTATAAAAGCTCTCTGCTTTAAGTTTCAAATAATCAGTGTCATGATTTTTATGCCTGTTATTATTAATAAGTTCCAACATAATGTTGTTGGGAGTTACCAGAATTTTCTATAAACATTTTTTCTATAAACATTTCATTTTCATGAAAGAATTAAATTTTATCGAAAACATGGTGAATGCGCCGTCTACCTGCACCAAAGCTTTGAATAAACCAGTACTATACGAAATTAACGAAACCACATTTTTTCGAACACAAAACCAAACAAAATTCTCATATAATTGATTTGATTTGCAGTTTTTTAACATTCCCACTGCGTTGTGCGTGTTCATTCAGCTACCAGCTGTTTAGAAACAATTTAGGCAGTTTCGGACGAACAAACGATTGACAATAATGAACAGCTCTTCGGAAAATTACTATCGCAATATTGGATAATTGCACCGGAAACAATATGTGGGTTCGAGTACACAATTATAAATTCATGCTTTAACCTATCGGCAGCAGCAAGAGGAATTACTGGAAACTGTATTGTGTATGGGTAGGAATTCCGAGTGTATCGCATTCAACTGAAATGTGTTTGGAAATTCTAAACTATTTTAAGTAACTCGATTTTGAGTTTAGCAATTTCTGAAGATTTAAGTTTCGGTTAAGTTAACTTTTTCTTTGAGGCTATATATTTACACGAAGAAACAACGATCATTTTATAAATAATATTAAAAATTTGTAATCCTTATCGTGGTGTTCTTAAATTTATCCGATAACTAAAAAACATTTATTTTGGTTCACATGAGGTGGTTGACGTCAAAAACATTAATACCAACAAATAAGTCAAGTATAGGCAATTGGTATGATCTCACGTATGCGTGTATATATCGATATGATTTATGTATTTGATATTAAAACAATGCGGTTATATTTATACTATCAAAATTACAAAAACAAGTAGTTAGCGGGCTGCTGTCTTGTAGATGGGTATTATGGTAAAAAATAGGTTATCATGTTGTCTTTATTGTAAAGAAGGTTTTTTATTGAACGAAAGTATTGTTAACTTCGCCTATATAAACCTGACTAGCAATTTTACACGAGGGATCCACTCAATTGTCATCTACAGTCACTTTACTCAATTTTTTCTGATGTCCTCCTATTTCAGGCTAGGCAAAAACAAAATGGTATTGTAGACTGTTGAACAACTTTCATAACAAATACGTCTATTTTGGAGAATCGCTGAACTTTGGCGTAAATTCATCTTATGAAATCGATCTACGTACAAAAACCAGCGTAATTCTACTTTGGCAAGTTAAAATAGTTATCTGGAGGATAGATATTTATTCATAAAATAAAATGTACCGGTCCTTTCACGTCAAATTATGTTGCGGTTGATTATCTGTAAGATAAACGTAAAATTGATTTCGGAACACACCAATATTTAAGTAGTTGTTAAAAAAATCACACTGGTTTAATATCTCTTTGATTATACAATGTGTAGGTACAAAAATAAATTAAATTACGCAAAGAAAAATTTAATAACGAAAAAAAAAACATTTATATTAATGATTCTTCTGAGGTTTCTAATGTGATTTTTTGTTGTAAAGTTGCTAGCCGAACGTGCGGCTGTGTGCGGTATTTGTTACCTAAGTTCTCTTATAAATACACTAAAAAAGTGCATTTAGTTTTCGCTATATTCGCGCGCCCGAAAAACACAATGTAAATTTTCTATATGGTTGTAAATATTCTCTAATTATTAAATGTGTTGTATTTACGCTTTATTTCTCGCTAAATATAATCCGATAAAACCAAACACATAAGGAATCATCGCCGTGAAGTCTGCTAACGTAGATCTAAGGAATCTCGTTAACAGTCCATGGTCTTAAAATATTTGTTACTGTACCTGCTAATGAAAGGAATTCAATAAGCTTTCCCACAACAATTAGTGGAGATCAAAGTTCCATCAGAATCGTATTGCTCTTTTTACGCTGTCCCTTCATCTACCCCTATTTTGGATGACATGTATCGCATTATTGAAGTTCATGTTTAATATATTATCAACTGTATCAGTCCATGGGATAGGTGGTCGCCCTCGACTTGTTCCTTTCGGTTTCCTTGGACAATTAGTCTCTCCATATTATCAGCACGTGTTAATGAATGTTAATATTTTTAAATGTATTGAACTGGAGAGCCACTGTTGATTGTTAATCTCTTTAAAAACATATGTATTTGTTCTTTTAAGTGTCTAAGGAATCTCTCTCACAACACCACATCTTAAATGTATCTATTCTTTTCCTGTCTGCTGTTAGGATGATCCACGTTTCAAAGGCATAGCTAAATATTGTTAAGAACCGGTGTTCAAGATTGGTCTTAGTGTTTTTTGAGACACCATTTCCAAGTATAGTTGAATAAAAAAACGTATATTTAGAAACTAAATGAGAGTAGTTTAAAACAAATAAAAATTTCACATTATAGTTACTTCGTAACTAATATAGTATATCATATTAGTTACGAAGGTTATATGGAAAGTCTGGAGCAACAATATTTTGCAAACTTGTTTCTCTATTCCTCCGTACTTCACTAAATGACCTAAAAGAATACGCTATTTTCACGTTTATCAATCATAAAAACTAATAAAAATATTTAGAGACTCCTGAAAGTATTAAATAATATTGTATAACGCAAAAACAGCATAACAAAAGAAATAATAGAAACTTCTTCCAGTAAACAACTTTTACCAAAAGCACAAAATAGGTCAAGACTGAAGTTATTAAGATTGTTGTACATGGCGCAGTCTACTCGAATAGTGTTCGACGGCCCTAGTTGGCGCAATGGTGGCAGTCGAAGTTGATACGACGCCGGAGCGTCGAATACCCAGCAACTCACTGATTGGCGTGATAACGTCCCATGGCGCCGTCAACTGATATCATCGACGTCGTTGTCTGTGCTCGCACACAGTATACACATTCCGGCTTCGGTTTTTTATGAGTTTTTAATGAACACACTCCTAATGGATTGGTAATCTCGTTTTTATGATGGCGACAAATATTTGCGATTAAAAACAAATTATGCGAGGACTCTTTTAAACTAATTTTGTAGTTTTTTGGATCAATATGAAAACTTTAGAAGTTTCTTTATAATATATGTGGTTTGTATTAACAAATTGTTGATACAAATTTAGACAATGGTGTGTTGCTAATGTGAAATATATCACTTATTCCGTTATTCTATCTCTAAAAGTTGACGTGTGGAAAAATACCAGCAATTTCACATTTGCTAATAGATAGCTTATAAAGGGGAAGTCGGTATTTAAATTGTGTAGAAATAATTTTCATTTGTAATAAACTCACCAGTTAAACAAATTGTTTATTAATTAGCTAATTCGTGACAAAATTACTATGATTTAACGTTTAATTACTAACAATTTTTTATATCATCGTATATTTTATTCAAAATCCGTAACAATTTGGATAATTGAGCAAAGAGAATTCGATATTAGAATTATATTTGGTGCTTTTTTTCGCTATTTTCATGACAAATTAATTATTATAAACTGAAATCAATTCAATTTACAAGTTTTACTGAGAGTAGCCACAATTTTACTTCGAAATAAGTTTATTTCAACGATTCGGCTCCTAATTCGGAATATGGAAACTAAACTTAAATTAACTTTTTCTCGTTCTCATCTACCGGATAGGTTTAGACTTACAGTACAAACCTTGAGTCGGCTACAAGTACCCGGCAGATAGATGGGGTTAGCAGTTTTATTTAAAAAAAATAATCGAATTTATAATGAATTTCCTAAAACTTTTGAAACGGTTACAACATGGCCCAATCACCGAAATCTTTGCTCTTACCACTGCCACAACCAAGTGCCACTCAATATAGTGCAACAGACAGAATGGTTCTGTCTCCGGCTTCTATACAACATGTAGCTTCTCCTTTTAAAAATTTTAAAGTGTTTGTTTGTCTTTGTGTATTGTATTGTTATGTCCAAATTTACATGTATGACATTCTACTCATGTCGGATAGGCCACAACTGACGAAATGCCCCTGAAGATGATCTATTGATCGAAAGTACTTGGGCAAGATTCAATTAATCACTGTGTTCGATAGTTGCCTTGTATACTATCAAAGTATAAATAGTTGTAACTATAAATTAGTTAAATTTATAGTTAAAAATACGTTTTAATTATAAATTACATTACATCCAAACACTTTACATATTTCGCAACTTTATGAATTACTGGTCAGGATTTGTTAGGGAAATTATAAAAAATCAACAATTAAGTTGCAATCAAAACTCTGGAGCATAAGTTTTATATTGCCATAGTAATTATACGCCTCTCACACTTCAAACTTTTGGACGCGATGATGAAGTGCAAAGCTGGAGATGAAAAATCCTTACATTTTCTCATCATCAACAACTTAATATTCCGGCTTAAATTAACTTTATAAATAGTATCTGCAAGTACACCTTTTACTCGACGTTGCAGAAACAAATTTTAACTGATTAATAACTCGTTTTAAAATACTGCTGATGTCAAGTTTTGCCGTAGTCGAGAATCTTTGCGGTCTCCTTTTTAATTTTTTTGGAAAGTATATATTCCTTGACTGATTATTTAAGTACATGTGTGGCATGAACGGAAGTGGAGGACTATAATTTTCTGAGATAATTATTCTTCAACTAGTGGTCTAATAATTTTTATTATCCAGAATTTGCAAAATGTGTGTGTTCACATCCCAGTAAAAAATTTGCTTATAGTCCCGGGCTCATTTTCTTATCATCGTATGTCGGGAATATGGTTTGTGCATTGAACTGTTTTATTCTGAAGTTTCTGTACCTAACTTTTGTTGCTAGCGTTAGTCTTCTTCTCTATTTTGCTTTCCTAAAACTGGACGACAATTGGATATCGTCAAGACTACCCCAACCTTATTTGCAGCTATTCTAAACAGTTCGTTTGTGACCACTCTTTTTTCTCATCGATTACGTAGGAAGTATTGAAATTAGCTAGCTCAATAATTAAAACAATAAGTTGGAATAGAATATATGTAATTGTATAATAGGAAACTCTTGGCATAACTCATAAATTGTTATTAAGTCAGAAAAAACTCGCTTACATTTGTATTTAATGCTGTATGTGGCAGAAACGCCGCGTTTGGTCAAAGTTTATGTGTCGCGATGCTGCAATAAGAGGATGGTGGCTGTTTACGCGTTTAACGGGGAAAAATTGGAATTTGGACACTAAACTCTAGATCTGATCATCTCGAGGTCTTGTTAGCTACTGCATCGTTCTGTGTGTAGGGATAAAACCCGTACCTAAAGATCCTCCGAGATGCTCTTGAGGATAGTTATGGGAATCTTTCCGTATGAAATTAAGTTTTAAAACTCATATTCGGCGGTCGCGTTGCTACAAAATTGCATATATGAAGTCATTTGACCTTTTAAAAGCATTTGTGCTTTCGAGATAATTAGGGACAAGTGGTTTCTCAGAACTTGATGACGTAATAAACGGGCCATTTGAAGTTAATAAGTAAGTTATTAGAATAAACTAAATTTTCGATATTTTCCTACATTGTAATATTTGCTAGAAATATATATTTTTGTTTCTTCGCTAGATGATACAAATATTCCAATTCCTCCCTTTTTATGTTTGGTATTAGTTCGGTTTTTTTTTAGACCTAGCACTTTCTTCTTTGTAATTCTGTCTACCCAACTTTTCAATATCTGACATTTTAAACCTTAATATTTTGATATATATATATATATATAATATATATATATATATATATATATATAATATATATATATATATATATATCGAGGGGATAGTACTTATGGTAGAAGTGGAAATTAAGGATGCATTTTCTATCTTTATGCGTACATTGGTTGCTACATCATAGGTTCCATCGTAGGTAGCAACCAAGTAGATCATAGTCTGGGATTTGTTCAATTTCAGGTCAATATCGTTTCGATCAGGTCAATATCGTTTTCTTTTTAAAATCTGCGCAGAATTTGGCACCTTGCTCTGCTTATGCCTATATTAAGTTCGCAACTCGCATACTGGGTCCAAGTTCTTTTGTCAATTGGTCTTCAAAAGGTCCATTTGTTGGTAGTGTCAGCTTTAACAACTTTGAAAACTGTAATTTCTTTCTATCAGGAGATCTTGCAAAAGATTGTCTGGCGCCTCCTGTGCTAATTCATTTAGATTACCCATGGTGCACGTGTAGCATTGACTCCTTGATAGAACTTCATTTGCACTGAATACAACTTCTTGGCAAATGAGTTCACTGTAAAGGCCTCATTCTCCGTTTTATACTAATTTCGCCTGATATCTATCTTTTTATTCTTATATTTGCTTTTTGGTTCCAATATAAATTCAGGATTATTAGATCTTTAATATCAATGCCCTTACTTTCAAGAACGTATTTAAATGAATATTGGCGTATCCTGCAAAAGTATCGCTATGCGAGGAGATTTAGAGCAAATAGAGCCTCTCTAGAACCTAAACCTTTGCTAAATCCTAATTGTATATCGCCAACATCAAGGTCCACCTTCTTGTAGACACGGTTATGAATGATTTTAAGAAATAACTTTAGCAAATGACACATTTACGAGATTAATCGGTTATCGGAATATTCTTGTCCATTAGCTTTTTTATATATTCTGGTGAATGAAGATCCATTCTTGAGGTATAATACCAATAATACCAATCGTGCATGTAATGTTAAATAGGTGTAAGATACACTTCATCTATATAAATATTATATATATAGTATATATATATATATATACATAATATATATATATATATATATAAATATATATATTATACATATATATATTATATATAATATATATACTATATATATATAGATATATATAATATATTTATATATAAATGCATTATAAAGCGTTTTTATGAAAACATTTGTTCGGCAGACACTGTTACTGTTATCACTTTTTGTAGCACTTTTTGTACTTTATTATTTTGAATTTTAAAGTGAATACCTCTTGTTTTATATTTTTACCTATTTAATAAAATTTGTTCTTTTTAGAACAAAATTAGTGTGTTTTATTTCAAAAATGTCACGTAAGGATTTAAATAGTCGTTGTAAACAGATGGTAATACTTTTGCAATAATTATGTGATCTATTTGATTTAAAATGGAGTCAGGATTTTTTTATACTTTGGCAACTATGTCAATTTCGATCTCTGACGTAGATAATGACGTGCATCGGTATGTAAATTAGTTGAAGTATAGCTATGTACTTGTCGTTGTAGAATTTGAGTATGGTGTCTCAGAAAAAAAATATTTAAGTTTTAATAACAATAGTTTTTAGTCATGTATAACCATGTGTCAAAATTTGGCAATTTAAATGACACTCATGTCCTAAAAGATATTTTAGTTCAAATAAGGATTTTGGTTATACATATACAGTCATCTTATACTGACAGTTTTAATACACACGCTTTTTCCCTAATGAGATTTGACTAAAATTGTTTTATATTTCAGTTAAGAAGGTTGCTATTCTGTTCTGTAGTACGTATCATAAAAAATCCACAAATACTTTATTAATGGTCTTTATATTTATGTAGAGTATATCATAAAGAAAGAGAACACTTTACGTGATTTTATGAATGACAATAAGTTATTAAAATAATGAAATCGTTTTACACAAGTCAAGAGGCCACTCATATCAGTTGTTCGTCTCCCCGTGCAAAACGGATCGTTCCCTCGTAACACTCGCTGAAACAATGCACCTAGAGTGTTGGAGTCAATTACAATAAACTGCTTCTCAAGTGTTGTTCAAGGCGTTAACCATTACCATTAAAGATGAAACGTTATCATAAAACGAATCAAAATACGCTCATACGTACTCTGCAATAACAATTTGAACTTTTCCGTCATTTAATTGGGTCTTTGTTTTCGCGTAGGGTACAACATAAATTTCGAAAATAAGTCCCAGCGAGGGCGCCCTTCTCCTCGGCATTGTCGTTCTAACGATGATCTTTATGATGCGACTGAATATGCAATTAACTACGAGATTCTCATTAAGAAGACAAACACTGAAATACGCGACAACATGTATAACCTTATTAAGGACGACCGTACTGGCTATAATATAGGCCAGATTGGTTCTCGCCGACAAAATTCACTTTTCTGTTGCGATATAAAATGCAGATGTTTTAACTTTACGACCAGAATAAATGTTACTTTAGATACATTGCTGCAAAAGTTTTTTGACTGAAAAATAAAACAATTTTATTGTCTTGTAATATTAGTCTTATAATTTGAGTTAAAACTAATTTTTAGGTCATTCGGTTCATTGTCATTGAATTCTTTCAGATTGACAGCTTTCGTATTCTGTATAATATTTCACAAAAATCATTTTATATTTTATGTATCATAGTACAAAGAGGTCAAAAAGTCTCAATACAGCACTGTCAAACGAATTCGTAAATAGTTAAACAACAAATCCGTAAAATAGTTTTCGAAATCAATTCAGATTTCTGCTTTAATCTGAACCTTCTAAAAATTGCAAGGTAAACAGACGTTGAGAGACATGGGGAATCTAAAATTTGCATTCCACGACATGTCTCCTCAACTAAGCAGAAATCCTAAGCGAATTGGTTTCTTGTACTCATACAGAGTAGATCCAAATAAAATGAACAAGACAGTAAAGATTAGATTTCACGTACAAATCGTCTATGTATCTGTTTATATGCATTTCGGCCTAATAGGCCTCATCAGAACAGCTATTCATAGGCGTTCTCGTACTTACTCAAAAAAATCAGGAAGTTGATTTTTTATCTTATATGCAATTTAATGAACATTTACACAGGCCAATTTGGATAGGATAAGGAAGGTACAAAGAGCGATGGAGAGACAAATGTTGGGTATATCACTTAAAGATAGAAAACGTAACCAGTGGATCAGAACCAGAACAAAGACAGTAGACGCGATAGAACAAGCAGCAAAACTGAAATGGAAATGGGCTGGACACAATGAACGTCTCCAAGACGGACGCTGGAACAATGCCATCGTAAAGTGGCGTCCATACAATGCAAAGAGATCAAGAGGCAGACCACAGATTAGGTGGAAAGATAACATCAGGAAACAAGGAGGTCCCACATGGCAGAGAACAGCTCAAGATAGGGAAAGATGGAGAGAACTGGGGGAGACCTATATCCAACAATGGAAGGATAGAGAATAGGTTAAAAAAAATGCAATTTAAAGACCTTGTATTACGTTATTACAGTCACGAAACACCAAAACGTTACGCCGCGTAAGAATTTGCAAAATAAGAAATAATTTTTTTTTTTTCGGTCAAATAGACCCGAACAGAACAACAGTGTTAAATGCAGTTTGATTAACTTTGAGTTACATCTTTGATAATTAAAAACTATTATGTTTAAGTTACAAAATGAATTGATCACATGGCAACTCTACTGGGGTTGCTAGTCCTTAGACGAAGTGTCTGTGAGGACCTGTTAATAGCAACTGATTAAAATGATATATTAGGACGGAAGTCTGAACAAAGCAAATTTTAACATATTTAATTATACATATTGCTGGTTACTGTCTCATTTAGACACATACATTGACTGCTTTGTTCAGACCTCCGTCCTAATTATGTCATTTTAACGAGTTGCTGTCCACGAGTCCTCAGACACTTCAACTAAGGACTAGAAACCCCAGTGGAGTCTTATGTTGATCTATGGATTCCCTTTGTAATATCATAGTTTTTAATTATCAAAGATGTAATTCAAAGTTCTAGTATATGTTAAAGCTTCTGTCTTTTTGGTATGATCCTGAAGGCTATCTATTTTGGGTCATACTTATGTACAACCATCTGCCCCCAGAGCTGTGAGATTTTACCAAGTGGTGGTGAGACTATTCGTACTCTGTCATGGTCGCTATCTTTGTAAGATGAGCATGAAAGTTTGGAAGTTGGTAACTCCGGGTACCACTTCTCCATTACTCGATTAACAGTTTGATGCTCATACTGAGTTAGTTCTTATCAAGATTGGGACATTGACTGCGCGTAAGTACGTGATATAGGTTCTAAAAGACCATGTTTTACTAATAATGGTTATTCTTGAAGACGACGTTACATTTATGCATAATAATACACGCTCCTACAATGCTCTGATAGTTACTGAGTATGTTGATGAAATTCAAATCACACAATTTGTTTGACCTGCTCGCTGTCCAGATATAAATCCCATACAACATGTTAGGGATGAGATAGACATTTACGAGTCATGTGATGACCCCCAGAAATTTAAGAGAGCTTCACGACATATTGGTGCAAGAATGAAACAATCTTCCGCAAAATTTGATTCAAAATATTTTCCAAAGCATGCCTCGTCAATTGCAAGTTGTTCATCACTTCCAAAGACAGGAATACTTGCTGTTGAAGTTTTCATTTTATGCAGTTTCAGTATATCTTTTGTTTCAACAAAAAGTACATCAAATAAAAATTATACCTTTTCAATATTTAGTATATAAAAGGAAACTTGTTCATTTTTATTACTTTCAATAAACTTTGAAGATAAAACGTTGTGTTCTTTATGCAATCGGTTAGTAAATTATGCTACAACTAAAAATAGTTTAAAAATAATCCTAATTTCTAAAACAAATCCACATTTCTGCGTGACCCTAATTTTGTGCTTGGTATATTATTAATAGTCATCATAGTGTTTGTTTTTTACCAGTTTTAGTTTATTTTTATAATGTTTTAGGTATTTCAGATAATTTTATCTTTACAATGCAATCAGATGAGTTGGTTTTTGTACAGTAGCTAAATGAATTTTTCGAATCACTTCATAGCCAACGTAGTTGTCAGAAGGCAAATTCGCAAATTCAATCAAATTAAAAAACATTTTTGTCCGATTGACTTTATGTTGTTCTTTTAAAAAGCATTCCGATAAAATATCGCTTTAGCGATCGATTAAAACATCAAAAAGAGGTTTTCTGTTGGCAAAAAGTCCCCTGGTTTTATTATCCTTTCGTTCATTGCGACATATTTACCTTTTTTATTTAGAATCACGACCTCGAGGCGTTTCCCCGCATTATCCCATACATTTTCCGATAAACTAACCCGATATATACGTAACGGCGACAAGTTGCCGCTTTATTGATTGTAATGGCTCAAAATCTCGCCAACGGGAAAACGAGAAAGAAAATTTTATCAACTGAACATTTAGAGTATTATTTTATCAATCCAACTACTTGCTGCACTTGTCCATGAATATTGCTTTGAGTGATTACACGATTATATTTCTATCTTTATGAGTAGTAGGAAAATTATGGAACAAAGGCGAAACGAAATTACCAAAAAATCGAGGACGCTCAATATATTGACAATGACATAGAAAAATCTAGCGGAAGACAGACTGAGATCGAGCCTATGCTCACCAGTGGACATATCTGAGCTTACCTTAAGAAGAAAAACATCTTCTTTTTCTTCTTTTTTCCTCTTTATAAGCAATTGTGCTTGTTCATTGGCGGATTAATACCACTATGGAAGGTTGTCTGTCATTCAATATTTTGCGCGGTTATCCGATCGTTCTTTTGTCGATTGGTGACTTATCTCTTGCTATTTTGACGACACGGGTTTCTTCCATTCTGCTTATATGGTTGTTCCATTCTTTTTTTCTATTTTGTGTCACTTATACACTGTACGTTACATTTTCTTCTAATGTCTTCGCTTCCTTTTCGATCTCTCAGCGTCCTCCTCCTCCTCCTCCTCCTCTATCCTTTATCCTTCGTAAGGATGTAGTAACCTTATGGTATTTGACGAATGGTTGCTATCCATTCTTCTCTCCCCTGCGCGTGGTGGGCTGCCTCAGACAGAGAGTAACCGGTAACGCACTTTATTTGTTATGACCATCTGAGTGGCAATCTTCCTCGAGCTCTTTTACCATCTACCTTGCCTTCAACCACCAACCTCTACATGTGTTCCATTCGTCTGGTAATGTGTCCAAGGTACCTCAATATATTTTGGTTGATGATTATGGTAAGCCTAGTATTGAATGCGAGCTTTGTCAATATTGAGACATTTGTGCTATTTGCTTCTTGTACTTGATTTCTCGCTTCTTTGTCCAGGTCTCTATAGCTATGGAGACTGTACAGCTATAGAGACCTGGAAGAAAAATAGATATATTCTAAAAAACAATACATCTTACTATGGAAACCTGGGGATCATCGGAATAGGTGATGACGAACAAAAAACTGGATCTACTCCTTATTCCTTGTGCACTTGTCAGGGCATGGTGACACTCTAAATATTATTTGCTTGCTGCCCCATTAGCTGTGATCCTGTGTCATATGAACGGATTCATGTAGGGATTTTTCATTTGGTCTGCTCATCGTGCTGGAGATCTTCCTCTTGGTCTTCTAGAATTGACAGGTTAGTTTTATGTTGTATCCAGAACACGTGTAAAATTCTAGGAACTAGGTATTGTAGGAAACAATATTATTGGTCCCTTTTTCATTGAGGGCAACTTGATTGGCAACAATTATTTGGCACTACTTCAAAATGATGTCATTCCAACGAAGGCAAATTTATATCCTGATCTAGGAAACCCTCAAGTTCCAGCGAATACGATATTATTTCAACAGGATGGAGCACCACCACATTACCAACTTAATGTCCGGCAGTACCTCGATACAATATATCCCAATCGGTGGATAGGGAGGCGAGTATCGATTGAATGGCAAGCGCGATCACCTGATCTCACATTATTAGATTTCTTTTTATGGGGATATGTGTGGTCAAGTGCTACATATGGTCCATCTTGCTTTATGGCATGGAAACGTGGACTTTGAAAAAAACATCTATCAACAAACTTGAAGCATTTGAAATGTGGTCATTGAGAAGAATGATGCGCATACCTTGGGTGGATAGAGTTCGAAACGATGACGTCCTTAATAGAGCCGGCGTGGAAAGAGAACTCTTTGAATTAATCAAAAAACGCAAGATTGGTTACCTTGGGCACATATTGAGAGGAGCAAAATATGAAATACCACAGTTAATCCTACAAGGGAAGATCGAAGGTAGGAGAGGAGCCGGCCGCAAACAATTGTCCTGGTTAAGGAATATTAAAGAATGGACAGGAATACACAATACAGGTGAGCTGTGTCACGCCGCCAAGAACAGAATTCTAGTAATGAGATAGTCGCCTACGCACTTTGGTGTATGGCATGTTAAGAAGAAGGGGATATGTGAAGAGCCATGTGTACAAAACTAAACCTTTTGATTTAAATGACTTAAAAGAACGAATAACGCTTGCGATTAGGTCGATCACGCCTGTTATGTTAAATAATGTCAGAAGACAGTTTTATTTGAGATTAGGATGTTGCCAAGACGTTCCCGGTGAACATTTTGAACATCTACTTCATTAACATTCATAGGTCTTTTTCGTGTTCTACATTTTATTACGTTTTGCATTACATTTTTTTAGTTTTTGATTGTATTGTAGCGAATTTCGGTAACCACATGATTTTAATTTATTTTATCTTAATTAATCTTAATAAACTTGAAAGCGACCACATTTTTGAATGGAGAATGAAAAGACCTTTCAAACGATATATCACAAGCCTATACTTCCTATTTTAAAAATTTGGGATTGTACATGTCATTCTAAAAGGATTGAAGGTAGGGGTTGCATTTTCACGTTAAAGAATGTCAAGTTATAATTTAAATTTGACGTGTTTCGGGATTTTTTATAAATATGTACAGTAACCTAAATAATGAATTTATTCCATTTGCCTTTTACACACTGTATGTGTAACTTGAAAGACTAAGACATTTATTTCTTTATTCCTTTATTTTTAAATTTTTCATTTTATACAGTAGTGTATAAACAACATATATGACCTTTTATGACTACAATTTATGAGTCATTAATAAGCCTTGTTTTTTGTTGTAAAGTCGGTCATTTTATAGATCGTATAATAAAGCAATCATTAAGAATTGTTCAGTAAATAAGTTCCGTCACTATCCGTTAGTGGCGAAGAAAAGGATGCGGTCATTAGTTAGTTGTTCACATGTTTCGCAGGAAAGGAATCGAATAAAACTTTGCACTCAGCGGTAATTGGCTCCTTGGCTCTGGGCCGCATCCGTCTCCCTCTATCCCTTTTCGATTTGGCGCGAAAGTCTGAGAATCAGATGGGCCATGAAATGCGAGAAAAATATCGCAATATCCGTTCGGATGGTTTATCTAGAGCATCGCCTTTGAGGAGCTCGCCCTCACGTTTATTGGTGTAAATAATCCACAAATGGCTTTTTTGATTATTGAAAACCCAAGAAGAAACCCTAAGGATCCTCGCCGCTAGATTTTTCCTTTGGTCGTCTCCGCGAAGCTTTTATCTCAAATGAAAAATATATGTGATCTGCAGGTTAAGTAGCTTATCTCGAGCTTAAAGCCATTCCGATGTCTTTCTAGTTTATGTAAGTCATTTTTTACTTGGGATTTATTAAATAACTTACAATTTGATGGTACAATTTACTATCATAAATTGACGGTTAGCTTTATTAAATCTTTCAATTCATAAAAACAAAATTAGATATATTATTGGGAGAGAAATAACTACTGAAACACGTTTAAATCCGTTAAATAAACATGATTTTTATTATTGTCCTTTTGTATCTATCTAGTGATTGCTTGTTTACCAGTATTATTAATAATTTAGGCCGGACGATCATAGTACACCTGTTGCAGTTTCGTAACGATATATAAACATTTATATCATATTAACAGACTTTGTGGTAGTTTTGATTCCCGTACTCCAGCTTGTAAGAATACAGATTACAGTCCGTACAAAAATACAGCTGTGTTAAAAACTACATATTACGAAACGACCCATCTGCAAAATGACACAGACGTGAATTTGAGATAAGAATGAGATAAGAGACAAGTTCCATATGCCATATGAGACAGACTAAGGGTTAAGAGTACCTAGACACTTCGCTGCGGTCTTGTGAGGGAGTCAAGTTTTATCTTCGAACCAACACAGTTGTGTTTGTGGGTTAATAGCAGTGCTTTCTAGGGCACTTCGCTCAAGTCTTGTGAAAAAGATATTTCCTGGCGTAGGAATAGGCTAGTTTTAATTCCCGAATTTCACCGAATGAGAAGGTTCGCAATTCCATCGTGGCTGAAATCATTTCATTGGGTAAGGTACAAATACACCATTTACCTTGTTTCTGTATATATCAAGTACGTTTACCCAGTATGTAGATTTTATATATTTGTTTAGAATTTTATCTCAGTTGTGCCGCGGTCGCGATTGAACATTGTCAATTGAACATTTTGCATTTGTTTTGTTTTATTTAGTCTATTCTATATTTGTATTTTGTTAGCACCGATTGTATTTCATGTGTAATTTGTATTAATAATTGTATTAATTTTATTTAATTAGGTTGTTTTTTTTTTGTAATGTTATTAACTTGTCTTTTATCTTTTATTGTATAGTATAGTTGCGGCTATAGTAGGTTTGTCTTTTAGTTGTTGAATACGTCGTAGTTGTTGCTTTGTTTGAGCCATCAGTGTTCTATAAATGGTTATCTTTTTGGTGTAGTTTCATATTAATTAATATTTAAGTTTGTATAACCTCTTGTTTATACGAGATATACAAGTTATAATTGTATGTTTGTTTGTGTATATTTTTGTTTGATTTCACTTCTTTTTAAAATATAGTTTTATATATTCCTCTGGCTTTAATTTTTTTAGTAATTACTATCTAAATGGGAATAATCCACAATTAAAGGTTAAAGTAATTTATTGATGTTTTAATTTCAACTTCGGAAATCCAATTGAAACGTCAATAAACTGCTTTAACTTTAAATAGTAATTACTTTAAAATGCCACAAGAAAATAGCTTTAGAACAATTTTAATTTTTTTTTGTTTTAATATACATACCCAATGCAAAAGGAAGAAACCAGCGAGTTCTAAATTGAACATAATATCTCCTCTTCCCTTTCTGATGACCCCAACTGTTATATTGAGGTCGTCGTACGTGCAGAACGGAACAACACGTTACGTTTTTGTATCCCGTTCAATTTTATCGTTAACTTTTGTTATTTTTTAAGTGAAATTTTCTTATAGGCATAATTTAGTGATATCTTTTTCATCTTTTGTTAATCTAAATATTTTTTATATAATATACTCACTTATATTTCTCTTATATTCTCTTATATTTCTCTCAAAAAATCACTTAAAAAAATGTGATGAGAATACCTCAATTTCAAGAAAATATCGAGTTATGTAGTTTTTGAAATATTAGAACAAATTTAGAAAAAAATCTGAATACAAATCGAAAACCGACACTGATATAGCTGAAATTCTAATCCTTTATTGTTTTTGTCATACTAATTTTATCAGTAAACCAATTCTTCTAAAATGAAATAATTATAATGGGTATTCGGGACTCTATGTCACTTCACTATAACGGCCGTGCAGGTAAACAGCATTTTAGTTCAACTTAATTTATCACAAGTCTTCCTGATAAAAGATGAAACCTCGAAAAACGTGTCGGAGAATGGTGGAACTCTATTTGAACAGAAATGCAAACGTCTACTTTTATTTCAATGTATTTACTATAAGTAAGGCTGAAAATGATGGTCTTTTGCAAAAGTAAACTGTAGATCTATTGTCGAAATAAAAGGTTATTTCTAGCATCGTCCAATAGTTTCGACTAAGTTTAGATTCGCAGGAAATAGAAATTAAATATGCAGCATTAAGATGGGGCGAAGATATGTTTTTTCTTGGAATGTTGTGATTGAACAAGGAAGATATTTTGAGAAAATGGTAGGAAAGGAGACCGAGGTTGGAATTTGGAAAAAGAAACACAAGTCAAGGAGTTAGGTATGAGATTTTAACGAGAAAAGGTTTTTTTGGTTTCTTCGTCATGTTGTAAAAGAAAAATAAATATTGTTTTTTTGCCGGTGAACAGTGAAAAAAAATTAAGTTTTGTGGTAGCAGTCAAGCAGTGCAAGCAGAGATCTAAAAATCTCACAATTACAAGTTTCTTTAAATACAAAAGACATTCACGATGATTTTAGAGTAGATTAACAATTTTTTATCGGTGAAACAGTTTTCTCAATAAGTCCTAGAACTGGAGAGCACGTTAGGCACGTTGGCACGTTTAGGAGCAGTAGATTTAAAAAGCAGTAGAGTGAAAAATTTATGGTATAAACTGTGTTCTGTTAGAAAATTTAAAAATATACCCCTACACGCTACCCATTCTCCCAATTATATTATACTTTTTTCTTTTTGCTATTTTTTCATTTTATTTTAATTCGGTATAATAAATATACTAAGCCATTTTATGTTATTTAATGCTTTAAATCTACCAATTTTTCTTATACTCTACTCTACTCTAATACATTAATGTAACACTCCCGCCCTGTTCATACTGTAAATATTACCCACAACTTTTCCCAAAGTCTTCGGATCCTCCTTAAATCCTGTCCTGTACATCCGTAAGGTTAAGTTCCCGTTGATAAAGTGCTGGGAACCGGTGTAGGTGAGATAGTGAGCTTACTGCTAATATTATGTAGCGTTCATAACTTACTCTCTAGTCTCATCTCTACTATGTTCACAATAACTTTTGTCCCCGAGATCCCTATAGGATGACAGTGTCAGATTTCCGGGTGCGATACAAGAACGGAGAGGTAATCTATTTTATATGCTACGATTTTTACATTATCTGGAACGAATACATCGAAGATGATCGAGTTGTTACGATAAAATATTCCTATAAACTGAAGTAAACAATTTGCCAATTTTTTTTTCTCCGCCATGGTATGCTATATTGATTTATTCTGATGTTTAAAATCAAAAAATTTAGAATTAATTAAAAGACAGAATCAGTAGTTTATCTGTTGCTCTGTAGTGAACTATTTTGATTTTAAATTATGGTAACTATATGATATTATTATCAAATGATATTATTTACTAAATTGTATAAAAATAAGAAAAGTTACAAAGTGAATATTTCCAGTGAAATATTCTCTTCTTCTCTAATATAGTTAAATAAGTTAAATATTCCACGTTTCGCTGTAACCATAATTCAATGTCAATATTTTTACGCGGTGGCATACGGTAAAAAAGAAACTAAGGGCGAATTAATAATAATTATAAAAATAACAAAGTAAAAGGGGTAAATCCCAGTGGTTTGCTGTATACCATAGTTTAAAAAAATTATAAAATGCACAGGCCACTTTGTAAAACATATTTAGTTTCTAGCAAACCATGATATATTAACGTTGCGTCTACCACCTTATCATTCGGAGCTAAATCCTATTGAAAAAATATGGGCATTGGTAAAAAACAAAGAGATTTTCTCTTGCATGCGGGTTTCTTGCAACGCCAAGTATTTTTCGACTTATTAACAGTAAGTAAATGTCCTACAGTGTCCACTCTTACTTCCTTCAATGGTTCTACTTTAGTGTTTTTTTCTTTTAGTTGTTTTGGTTTAGGCATTCTCGAAAGCAGTTGTCCTCTTGTGCACATTATATAAGATTTTTTTTATTTGGTATTTGCAAATTTGTTGCTTACCTTCTATATTCTAGCCAGTCATTCGCGCAGGCTAAATCTATACCATGTGTAAACATTTACAACAACCATTTGCGTGACCTAATAAAGGTCCTGTACAATGTTAGTAAGAAATTGAATTTGTCAACACCTTCCGTTGACAAATTGTAATCCTTTATTAAGCATGGCCTATTAATTTCTATATAGATCTTGTTTATTTTGTCCCATTACTTACACTTGTAGATCTTCCCAATTTCCATATATTTTCATGCCATTATTACAGGTGTGTTATCAAATCACTTTATCATGATTACGTCCATGAATTTTCATCATTTTATTAGCAGATGAGCTTGGTCTACTGAATCTATTTTGCCGTGAAGTACAAACGGCAAAGATATTTTTTTGGAGCAGGATTTGTAACAACCAGTAACTAGAAAAATAATTATTAAAATAGACTTTGCAATTATCCTTTGTAATACGATCACATAACTTTAAAACGACAGCCTCGTCTTGTCCAAAAACTGTCATTTGTGTTTGATCCAATTACCTTTTAGCTCCCTGATAAATTATAAAATTGAACATCTGCCCACTTTCACCTCAGATTGAAAATGTTTAATACCCCATGAATTTGGTTGAATTTGGTTTGTTTTTTATATATTGCTTCACATTGAGTGATCCTTTGAACGATACTATTTCTTCATCAATTGACAGATTTGGCTCCAATGAAAGTGCAACAACTTATTGTTTCGTACAAAGGACGAAGTTTCCAAAACCTGTTCTGATGCCCAACGTCATCCGTTGTATCCACAAAATGTACAGTTTGCCTCAAGAAGTAAAGTCTCTTTAAATACATACTCTTAGCAATTTTGGGCAATCCTAATTTTGCATCCCAATAAAATTGGATTCTAGGATAATGTAAATTTCAGATAAGTATATGTATACCAACGTATGAAACTTAGAGCTAAGATTAATATTATTACTAAAATTAATATCAAACTCACCAGTCTTCCGGGTTGAACCGCGTCGATATCAATTTTGCCGAGCTTTCGGCATCCTCTCTGATGCCTTCCTCAGGGCTTCCGAGGTCTCAGTCTCCCGAGCCCCCAGACACTACTACACTGTTCACTGATTACTGCGCTGTCACTACTCAGTATTCAGTACAGTAACAGTAATCATTGTTTGTAAGTCTTCTTCTTCAGTTTAAAAAGAAATATAATTATTACTTATAAAATATAAGTAATTTTCATTTTTTTGAAATACAATTAATTTTCAAGTATATACCAAATTTTCAAATTTCTCCTCCGAAGCATCAATTTCATCACCGTCGTCTGGCATATATTCAACATCTGAAAGATTTTCTATTTATTATATTAAGTAGTTGCTCATCGATTAAAGGTCGCATTAAGTCCATGTTGGCTACTGAAATATTAGAAATATGGTTATTTCAACAAGTAGTATACCTATATTTACATACTCTAGAAGAATTTTTCTCACACAGTCCACAAGTGAGGACGTCACTTTTCAGTAAGAATAAGAAGCCAAAAATCTATGTATTGTTGTATATCTGCTTGTTCCACAAGAAATGCACCTTTTTAAACATATAATATTTTTTACAAAGTGTGAGTGAGTCACGTAGTCTAAAAATTAATTACTGTTCTTTGTGCGGTATACATATCTGCATAGTGGCCAGAATCTCTAAAACTTTTCCGATCGTTTCTTCTACTCGTCAACAGACGGATCTAGTGCAATAATGTGGAATATTTAGAGGTCCTTCGACGCGGACAACCTGAGCAAATGGTTATACTATTATAATTGTAACGACTTTATTGTAAGACAGTTTATTTGATCATATTAAATCAAATTTAACTTGAGAATATCCGTCAGAAAAACTCATAGCATGTGATTCGTCTTTCAAAAGACAATCGAATGCCATGATGACAGAAAAATTCTCCTACAGAAATAGATTCCATATCCAAAAAACATCAATACTATCCCGACATGGTAAATATTTGGTGTTACATTTAGTTTACTTTCAATAAACACCAAATTCTTATTTTATATGTATGTTATTTAGAGAACATAAAAATTTATTTTCTGGCAGATATTCTCAAGTTAAAGTTGTTGATGTAATCGAATAAACTATCTTAAATAAAGTCGTCCCACGAAGGCAACTCAGCAAGGTTGACAATATCATTTTAAAGTCATCTACTTTAAAATGTATAATATATATAAAATTAATGGGAAAAACTTCGTAATTGGCTGTATACCATCGTTTAAAAAAACACAGAAGTTAAAACACTTCACACATGTGTATTGTGGTATAAAAACATACAAATATTTAAAACTTTATAAAAGTGTCGTCAACATTTAAATTCTGGCAGAACGTTTTCAATCTGGCAGAACGTTTTCATCCTCAATGCTTTGTGTATTTGTTGCTAACAGTAAAGTTTTCTATAAGACCTTCATGTATGGATTTACACTATTCCAAATTTTAGGGCGAGCGCCCACCAAAGTGGCGTGGCAAGTAGCAAGTAGCACGCGTCTAGCATGTTTCTTAAAATGTAACCAATGAAAACGAATGATTAGAATGAATGACGTCACTGTAATTTTGGTGTGCGCTAAATCATTCGTTTTTATTGGTTACATTTTAAGAAACATGCTAGACGTTTGCTGGGCGCTCTCACTTACATTTAATAATGTTTTGACTCCAGGTCGATGACAATGATATATTTTTAAAATTACTTTAGGGACTACATGTCTCCTGCTCGAATATTAGCACGTTGTACTTGTCAGTTGAAACGACACAGACCAACCACAATACACATGTTTGAAGTGTTTTAACTTCTGTGTTTTTTTTTATAACATATATGTCTGAATTGTCAGTGTAAATGAGTCAAACCAAATTAAATTATTAGAAGAATTTTTCAACAAGTAACAAAAAACAAAAATTGTTTAATTTATTAGTTTGTATTTTAAGAGCGATTTCCGAAGTGGAAATTGAAACATGAATAAACTTCAATTGTGGTTTATTTCCATTAAAATAGTAATTACTATAAGATGCCACAAGAAAATAGATTCAGAACAATATTTTCTAAATATACGTAGAAAATATATACTATATGTGTTAATATATTAATGTTAATGTATATTTGTTTGTTTTGTGGCATTTAATTAATTGACTTTTTAATTCGTGGGAATCGTGTAAACAATTGAAATATAAAATAAATAAAATTGATTTGTACTGTAATTAGTTACTGACGTTGTGTTAATAATCCATAAATGAAAAGGCTTCTACTCACATCAAACAGGGGTCAATTAATAGCGCAAATGTAAATCGCTAATTAAAACAATAACTGTTTTCTAAATTAACCAAATATTTAATTTAAACCAAATTTTGCTGTTTGTAGTTGTTAACTCTGATAATACCACAAAGAAAACATGGACTCACAACTGTAAATAGGGTATTTATTACAGGGGTAATATTTCCAAAAATATTTATTTTATTGATTTATGGTTTCGTTGAAGAATTCATTTCAAGAAAAAAAAAACAGACAGAATTTCAATTAAAATAAAAAAGAATGGAAATGGATGATTCGAAGAAATTCAAAGCACTCATTAGATAACAAACTTTTGATCACCAATCCCAATACCCTTCAGCGAGGGTAGAAGGAGGGTTTTAAACTAAAATAGCTAGCAATTTAGCCTGGCTTACTGCAGTCCATGAATTTTTTACTCGACTTGTCGCCTCGTTTGACCAGGTCTGGGTGTTTTGGATCTGTGGTCTACCTCCCTCGTTCTACCAGTCTTTTGTACAAGTTCTACAGTTCTACAAGTCTTTTCTACTAATGTGGAGGGGGCAATGCTAACTTAAAAGTCAATTTTATTAACAGAAGTGGGTTTTAGTTTACGTTCATATTCGTAAAGTTGTAACAAACTATTTTGCTTACCTCAGGGTAAGAACATGGGAGAAGATTGGGCAAACAAAATAATCGGAACTAGTGCGTACGGCACCCAGTTGATTGTTGGAGAGCTGGGTCGTGGATAAGTTGAAGATATAGGGGTTGGATTGGGGCAACTACAAACAAAGAAATAAAGGGGTACCTTATACAAATCTCTTGGGACAAACAAAATGAAAATAAACCGGAAACACCTCAAGGAATTTAATTTCCTGCTGAGGAATCATGCTAACAACCGGGACATCTTATACCATACTTTTCAAAAATTGCCAGTTTCTATTCCAATCTTCTAATGACTACTCTGACAAAGCTGCTTATGCAAAGCAAAGAGTATTATCATTTTAACTGGTCTTAAGACATCACAAAAAAAATTGAATCGACTCTTCGATTCAAAAATTGCCCCACATTTTACATTTCAAATCTGTCGCTATACTATACATCGTAAACGTTTGCACCGTTTTAAATCTTTCTTAGACATTACATTGTAACACGTCTGCCCAGTTTCAAATCTGTTCTTGGATCCTTATCCGCGTTAAATTTTACGAATTCGACGCCAAATCATTTTCCCCTTTACGTCTCAAAACCTAAACAAACAATATTCCCCTTCTGACCTAAATCTAATATCGGTGTGGGAGACCTTAAAATTCTTGTTTTTGAAACAGGCCTCAACTATGTTACAAAGCGACTTTCAAATAAACTACTTTTAAATATGAAAAACAACACGCAGTTTATTGATTATTTGAAGCGACCCCAATTTTAAACTGGAAATTTTACCTAACATTGTACCACAGAGATAAAAACATATTTCCAGCGTTATTACGCATTTAAAAATCTCGTCAAAAAAAACTTGAAATATTTACAACATACAAATAACGAATTCGACGAATTATTTTAAAAAACTTCCTATATTATCGATCGTTTTTCTCGGTAAAAACAACCAGAGATGTATTACAAAAATCTAAAATATAAAACGCTACAAAGTTTGGTTCTATTTACGGTAATATGATTTGTCCCTTGTTAAATTCGTAGTAGTTAATATGTGTTCATTCTTACCCAATTCTTAAAAGTGCATTAAGTTCTTCCTGGACGCCGTTGTAAATGTGTTAATATTAGATGGTGTAATTGGATAATATTCACAGTTGTAAACTATTTAAATCAGTAGTTAAAATCTAGTCACACTATAAACAGAATAGTATAATTGCAACTTTATAATTTTGATAAGTAATTGCTTAAATTGATTTGTTCAGCATATTAGGAGGTATGTTCAGCTAAGAATTATCACAAGGCAATATTAATTGAACGGTACAGCGTATGTACCGCATCGATTTAGTTTGGGTTTTGCATAATACGTTGTACTAGTATACCAATTTCATTATTGGTTTAATCAAATCGTAATAATCTAATACCAACTAACTAGTCACAAGGTAAAATTCGCTACAATGGATGAGCTAATCAAGCCGTATTATTTGGCATTAGAGAAATTGAGGTATTATTACTGAATAATGTACAAAGAGCCCTTAGGGATTTCATTGACGTGTGCATAGTGTAGTTGTGATGGTTACAATATGCCTATTTGTATGTACATCATCCACTAAAAGAACGGTGGCCTTACGTCAGAATCTATCATTTACATGTATATAATATACAGTACGTTAAATAAGAAATACACACTATAAATGGCAACATTGTGCGCCATCGACTTTCCACGAACTTTCGTTGACTCATCGCCAATAATTTGTCATACTGCATTGGTTGTTTAAGGCTCATCCTCGATAATCCTAACGGTAAATTTCAGTTTGCTATCTCTATTTCAAAAATTTCTTTCTTTACAAAAACAAATCTGTCATGAAGTAATATTCTAAACTTCGTATCTCTCTCAAGCCCAGGTCAAAAATGCGTTTACCTTTTACTCGCGCCGATTATACACCGAGACAACCCCTGCAGTGACAGGTTTTGTGGTGTTTAGTGGTGTTTTGAGTAAATATAATAACAGATCAAAGTTATATAATCTATTCATAAATTTACAATGTAACAAATGTACATACATAATTTATTTGTTATTTTTTTTACGGAAAAATTGGCTGTCTGAAGTTTAACGTAGATTAAAGTTTACGGAAAACACAAATTATAAAAAAAAGATTATTATTATATATCATAAAAATTTGATTAGTATCACGATCATTAAAATTGATAAAATGAAACGATATAAATATAGAATTATGTCTAATGTTTCTTCAGAAGGTGTTTCAAATAAAAATTATAATAAAAATCTTATCTAATTAGTATCACGATCATTAAAATTGATATATGAAATTATATAAATATAGAATTATGTCTAATGTTTCTTCAGAAGGTGTTTCAAATAAAAATTATAATAAAAATCTTGAAATTTTTGTAGCATATTTTCCCACAGTTCCATATATTTATCAATCTTTTCGAATAAAATATTTTTTGGGATCAGATGTATACTGAGTACTTATTTCAAAAATTTACAACTAAGGATTTAATTTGTTATATGTAAATATACTCCTAGATCTAGAGAAAATGGGAGTGCAACAATGGGAATTACTGGCACAGGACCGACAAACATGAAAGGCAATAGTAACCGCGGCAAAGACTTACGAAGAGTTGTAGCGCCATTGATGAAGATGATGATGATGAAATATACTGTATAACTATTTATATGGATGTGAAATATGGATCATGAAGGATAATATGATGGATATTTTAGGATGTACGTTGAAAAATTAAGGCAAATATCGAGCACAAATTTAATAATCAAATCTTGCAAAAGTACTTTCGGTTTCTACAGCATCATCAGGGGCATCTGAAATAAGCCAAGAAAAGTTTTTTTTAATGAAGAAAATTAATAAACTTTACCTTTTGTATACGTGTTGTATTATTGTCCTAGAAAATATACAATTGCAACATTTACCGAAGATATTGCTATCATAGCAATGTGCAAAACCAGCAAGGAAGCGACAAAGAAATTACACAGATGTTAATCAAATATATACTCAAGGGAAATAAGCAAAAAATAGACCATGTTCGTGACACTCAATAATCCAGGTCACTGACAACTTTTTTAGTTATTGTAGACCTCTAGGAAAAAAACCTACTTGTTTCTTGCCTTGAATCTGAAGCTGTTTTTTAATTATTGACAATTTGATGCAAAAAACGCGACTGTTTCTATGATTATTGATACTAGTATTAAAAAAAATAGATTTTTGGAAGAAAATTGTTTTGCACGAATTGTTTAAACAAACTAGACTATTAATTAATTAATATAAACAAATGACTAATTCCTAATGTACGTAGAAATTACATATAAATTAAAAAAAGAATGATCAAAGTCCATTGAGTAGATCCGGAGATATAGAAAATTTTATTAGTTTGAAATTGCTTGTTCGGTATGGATTTGTAGGTTCTTCCTAGTCACCATTTGAACTACATTTTTGAAAATTCGTAGAGGGTCCTGTAAAGGTACAATGTTTGTGCAAATTTTTTAACAAAAAATACAAATCCCATTCCTTAACATGGCAAAAAATGAGGTTCCTTAATTATTATAATCAAATTAGCTGTGAATTATCATCTTTTCTTTGACTTGATCTACTACTTGTTGTAATTGGTCGTAAAACACTTCCCTTGTTGTTTGAGGCTTATTATTTTCTGGGCCGTATACTCCGATAATGTTCAGGTTTTCCTTCTCCATTCTTATCTTTGATGTTACTATTCTTTCTGATATGTATTGACACTCTTTGATGTAATTTTGATACCTTTGGTGTATTAGTAAGGCTACACCTTCTTTGGCCCTGTTTTCTTTTGCTACTCCACTGTAGATTAGTATGATTAGTACTAATTTTGATTGACCTTTTTCTTTATTTTTTGTCTGCTGTAGAGCACACATGTCTATTTCTTTCTCTTTCAACACTTGGGTTATTTCTTGGTCCCTTGAGTTGAGTGATCTGATATTCCAAGTAATTCTCATCTGGGTTTTGGATGTTTTTCGCTTGTCCTTATTTCTTGCCGTAGTCGTCTTCATAGTTTCAATCCAGTTCCGAAACTGTACATTGTTTCTTTGAGCAGTATTTGATTTTACGATTGGTAGGTTGCTGAGCAATAAATATAAATAATTAAATTTCATATTCAAATACTGCAAAATATTTGCTTATTACTCTGAGCTCATGTAAAGAAGAAAAGAAAATAATAATTCTGATTGAAATACAAAAAAAAATGTACTGGATGATTGACCAAAACTCTACGCTGTTTCTATATAATAAATTATTATTATATAAGCAAATACTGAAACAATTGTATTATTATAAAAACAGTATAAATATTTAGAAGGAAAATGGAAAATCAACAGAAAATATTTCTATTCATATAAAAATTTAATAAAATTATAGGTACTTACTGCTTATTTATATAAAATTTGCTATTTTAAATACAATAAACACACTGGTTTGTCAAAAGTCGAAATAAGCCCTAATAATGTTATTCAACTTTATTTATCCTCCTCCGAGGGTTTTACCTACCTGGCGAGAATCCAGAAGCTACCGACAAGGACACCCTGTGCTGACGGAGGGAAAATTGCCTTTAGCGGAAATTTAAATTTTTTAAAAGTTTATATCAAATAGCTGCTTTGTGTTACACTTTATGTTAAAAATAAAAACAGATTCGGAAAGTGGGTCAAATTCTGTAGTGCCCTATTTCAAAAAAAAAATTTTACGTTTATTTTAACCAAAAATATTTGAAAAAAAAAATTGTTTACACAATTTATTAAATTACAACCAAATAGTGCACTAGAACTTTTTTAGACCTTCCATATAAAAAAAGAATCATCTCAATATCTGCCATAGTTTTTGCGTTATTTGATATAAACTTTTACATTGGAATTTACCTATGCCCAGAATCGCGAGGATCGGCCTTAAAGCAATAACAGCGTAGATTTTTAATTTATTTTTGTAAACAACATGTCTGTTTATATGCCCACAGAAAAACTTCAAATAATAAAATGGTTTTATGACGGTAATTCTATACAATAGTGTGTAGATTTATTTTCTGTATTATTTGAGGGGAGACCAATTTGAGAGTTATTATTGCTTCAAAAATTGCAGAAAATTCATGCTCAACAAGTGTCATCAGAAAAAATTGACGAAAGAGAATATCGGGATACACAAATTTGTGCAAGATTCGACATAGGTTCAACACGTTCAAGTAGAAACGTTGCTAGAGAGTTAGACGGTTACAAGAATTTTAAATATTCGTCAAAAATATTTTATTCGCTAATGAATCTTCTGTTTCGTTAGTAGGGAGAAACAATTCTTCTATTACGAGGTATTGGATGCAGGAAAACCAGCACAGAAGAGTTGTTTACCGAACTCAACGTCCTCAAAAAGATCTGAAACCTCTGACCTCAGAAAGTCTGGACTGGCATTTTAGGAGACCACATAGTAGGCCCATTTTTTCTTGAGATCAACTTGAGTAGTACAGTATACCTCTATTTGTTACCTAAATATGTTTTTTCCGCTATTCTCAATTTTCCTGATGTAAATCTGGAGAATTTTTGGTTTCACCAACACGGTTGATCAGTTTACAACGCTCGAATAATTAGGGAGTACTTGCAATAATTTCCCGAATCAAGTTATCAGTGAAACAAGATATATTAAGTGGCCTGTACCTCTTACACTCATCTCCGCATCTTACACTCATGGACTTCCTTTTTGGGGGCATTTCAAAAGCATCATCTAGTCAAAGTCTACAATTCTATTACAGCAGAAAACCTTTCATCTGTCCTCAGAAGTTTTGATGGCAGATTGAAATACTGTTCTGCTGTAGAAGGTTAAATATTTAAATTATTTCTGTAGTTCATAAAGAAGTATTTCTTATTTTGTTAGAAATTATTTTTTGTTTTCAATAAGAGTATATTTTTTGTTTTATCTTTGAAAAAAATGCGTTTTTCTTTTTAATTCAACCACAAAAAATTGTTCAGATACAAATACACCGCTTTATAAAAGTCAGTGTATTTTTATCGAGTTTATGGTATAAGAAATGAACTGGGTATACGCAATGAAAACAAAAATCGACGGGCGGAGATGCATATTACATGCGTTGTTATGTGTTAGTAAATGGTTTTCTCGTTTTCTGTCTAGGTGTCGCAGGGGATCAAAGAATCAGGGGATCAGCTTTTTAAAAAATCTGTAATTACACCTATATTTAAAAAAGGTGATACAACATTAGTGCAAAATTATCGTCCTGTATCACTTATTACCAGATTTGCAAACATTTTTGAAAAGGCATAACGAGTAAATCAATTTCTTACAAAGTTTAACCTGCTGTCTCCAAACCAATTTGACTTTAAGAAGGGATATTCCACTTTAGATGCTATAATGTCCGCTACTGATAATTTATATAAGATGCTGGATAACGGCTCTCCTACTATAGCAATGTTTTTAGATCTAGCTAAGGCATTTGACACTGTTAGTAATCAGCAGTTGTTAAGTGCTTTGGATGATCTTGGAATAAGGGGCATGCCGTACTTACTATTTCAGAGTTATTTAAAAAGTAGATCGCAAATTGTGAACATTAATAACAAAGTAAGTGCTGAAGAAATCATTGGGTATGGTCTGCCTCAAGGTACTGTTTTAGATCCTTTACTGTTTTCAATGTATATAAATGATCTAGCATCAATGAAAATAAATGGAAATATTATTTGTTTTGCTGACGATACTTTACACTAGTGATTCTTGAAAAAAACTTAAGACTTTAGCAGAAACAGAAACTATAAAGGTTCTAGATTGGCTAAATACGAAATTACTGACAGTTAATACTGATAAATCTTATTTCATACCATTTTCAATGAGCTATATAAGCTGAAATTAAATCTAAGCTATAATAACGCGTTCATTAAAATAAATAGGAAAAAAATACATAAAATATTTAGGAGTTTATATCGTTTGTCACTTGAAGTGGGATGTGCATATTGATATGGTATGTCAAACTCTAAGAATGTTATTATACAAATTTAGATATCTCAGCAATATTCTTAATTTGTTTTACTTAAAGATAGTATACTATTCTTTGATAGAGTCACGTCTTAGATATGCCATTTCAGCATAGGGTGGAACATATGCTTCTCATATAAACTCGAAATTTTACACAGGAGGTTTTTGAAAATAATGCTAAAAAATCTCGTTTATATTCCTCAAAACTTTTTTATCAGCATGCAGATATTTTAGTATTACGGTTATTTTTGTTCAACATAATTTTGCTTACATACAAAAATAGACATGTTTTAAAATCAATAGATCATACCTACAGCACTAGAAGAAAAGTTCATGAATATGTCCAAATTACTAGTGCTTATAATGAATTGGAAAACACAATTTCTCTTACTTCATTCCTAGAATATTTAACTATTTACCTGAGATCTATAAAACCTACATAAGAAAAATCAACTTAATTAACATGATTAAATCCCTTTTTACAAAATTTCGTAAGAACACTGGATCTGAAATTTTGGATGCGATCTTCTGTAATTAAATTCATCATATAACTAATTCTATACCGTATACTTTGTAACAATTTTTTATATTATCAACCTAATGGTACTGTAGAACAAATGTAATCCCTGAGCACAACCTCTGGTTCATCAGGGAATTTCTTCTTTGTTGATTTGCTAACGACTATTTGTTTGTACAAAATATTTAACTTAGAATTAATTTGTAATTTTATTATATTGAACTATCATATTCTAACATTGTTTTATATTGTATATTGGGAAGTAAATAAACATCATTGTTCTGCTATTCGTTTATTAAAGTTTCTACCAGTTTGACCGATGTAAGTTTTTGGGCAGTCGCCACATTTAAGTCAGTGTGTTTTTGCCTAGGTTGTTATTTGTTCGGAAAGCTAGTGTTATTCCTTTCTTTTTTATGTGTTTTTCTATTTCAGTTTCAGTATTTGGTCTGTATATGTAATCGAGCAGAAAGTACTGGGTTTTTTCTCTGGTGGTGGAAATACTAATTTCAGGGCTTTCTTCTGTAGTTTTTGATTTAACATTTTATTGTTTGTTCGTTGTATCTGTTGTTTAATGCTATTTGCTTAATGATATTTAATTCTGTCTCACATATTTATATTGTTATAGACCAAAATCAAATGAAAAATTGCTTTTTTATGTTTTTATCGCTATAAATAAAGGTTTATTAAAATTAGTAATCTCTCTTTCCTATAAAAAAGCGGATTAAAAACAAATAAAAATTTAACGTTGGTATTGACATAATATAATCAAAAACCAACGTTTCGAGATCAAACAAATTGCATTACGGTATAAAATTTGAAATTGTTTTTAATAAAAATAATTGGCTTCATCATCGGCGTTCAAAATATGAAATACAGTGGTTCAAGCGATGGGAAACAGATTATTCTCGTTCATACAAGCTCGTAAATAAATAATTCCAATCCCCCTTTTGATCGTCATGAATCGGACGAAAATTCTGCTTCACAGGATATAATACCCCTGATTTGCGTTCATACTATTATCCGTTAATATTGCATTCTCAGTTAATCGTTTTTATAACAACGTCCAACATTCCTACAACGTATAAGCCGGTTGTGATGAAAACAAAATTTTAGCTTCATCAGCACAATTCCGGCTTTTTAGATAGTCCGACTGACCCACCAAGTCGGAAAACAGTCGTTTTATTTTCATTTGAAAACCCGAATGAGGTGCATTAATGAATGAATGATGTGAAAAAATTCTTATATGGGATATTTTTCTCATTATTCTCGGCGAATAACAAAAACAAAAATGATTACTTTAGAATTGTATGAGTTTCCCTTTTGTTTTTTTATTATTTACTTTACTTTTATGGAACGGTACAATTTTTATGCAGCATTTCGTCATGATATATATTTTTTTTACTCTAAAAATTTTCTCTTGTTACAGGTAAATTATTTGGCACGAGTATTTAGTAACAACGTGTATAGTAAGTACAATTTTGGCTATTAAATATTATAACAGCAGATTAGCAGAATGCTAGTATTATTATTATCCCAGATCTAGCCATACGGCTTACACTCCCTCTAAGGGGACATTCACTCAGCCCAGATACCTAGGTTATCAAAAGCATTGAGCTCTGGTGGAACTCTTACCGTGTTATCGAGCTTTAGGTGACTTAGTATGCTTATTATATAACATTATCCAGATTTAGCCATACGGCTCACACTCCCTCTAAGAAAAAAATTCTCTCATCCCAGATACCTACGGTATCAAAAGGATTGAGCTTTGGTAGGACTCCTTCCGTGTTATCGAGCCCTAGGACGTGACTTGGTATGCTGGAGTATCTCCCAAAAGTTTCTTACACATCGGGACGTCGTTAAGAGTAGTACAACTTTCTGCATGGTCTTGTAGAGATGTTCATTCAGACCTAGCTTTTTTATGTTTTCTATGAGGTTCTTTGGAATGACTCCAGTAGTAGAGAGAATAATAGGTATTGTCTGGGTACTTTCCATTCTCCACTGTCTTCGTATTTGAATTTCCAGATCTCTGTACTTGGCGATTTTTTCGTTCTGTTTAACACGAAGATTATTGTTGTGTATATATTATTATTATTACCACTAGTTGTCGATATGTTGTCTTGATCCAAATTGTTCCAGGTATTAAAGATTCTATTTGGCAAGAAGTTCACCTTGGACCTTGCAGTAGTTTTTTCCCTCTTTAGGTTGGATCGATGACCTCTTAATCTTTCGTCTTGATTCAAAGTGAATATCGTGTTTATGTTCCCAAAATTATGTTTTAAAATACGGAAGGGCATAATTAAGTTACCTCGAAGACGTCGCTGCTCGAATATCGTAAGATGAGCCATGGATAGTCTATCTTCATAGTTAGGTCTTACACGACCGTATGCCAGTCTTGTGGCTTTACGCTAAACATTTTCAAGTAGGATTTTATCGCGACTGGGATCTGGATTCCACACTGGCCCGGCAAACTCAAGAATAGGTCTAGCGTATGTTGAGTAACGTTCACTCACAAGAGATAAGAGATATACGTGTAAAACATTTACGGATTAAAAATAGTTTCGAGTTTGCACGTTTACACACCGACACTATGTGATCAGACCAATTTAAGTCACTATTAATTATCAAATTTTCCACTAGGAAACTAAGTTCCTGTAGCTGGCTGTATACCATATATCACAAAAAAATTATATAAAATCCTTTATAAAAGGTATATAATAAAATGCCCAAACGGGCTATCATATTTTTCTGAAGAAACACGCCGGGTCAAAATGAATGCAAATTGCCCAAGATAGAGAGGCATGGAAGAAAGAGGAGGAGGCCTATATCCAAGGATGGATGTTTAGGGCTGTATAGATAGATAGATAGATAAACTGATCATTCAATACAATTTGTGTTGTAATTAAACACACTACTGTCAAAAATTAACATTCCTATAGGTCAGCATGTAAATATATTGCTGTCTTTGGTTGATGTTGTTTAATGTTTCGTTTTGTAAAGGGATAAGCAAGCGGCTTAATTTCATGATTTTTAGTTCTGTCGAGAAGCAAAATAATGTCAAAAATAATTCGTGAATAATGTGCAAGAAAATTAAAAAAAAAATTGAGTCATATAATTTATTAATACTATTTATTAAGAAATATTTAAGACTATCGAGTCTCAAATTGCTGCTTTCAAAGCTTTTGTTGTTCTTTTATCATTAGAGACTAGTTAAACTATTTCGAACTAAGATTTTTCTCGGGGTTGCACCAAGCTTTCGTAAACCGGAAACCTTAATTTTCTTCATCGCTGTACAGGAGAAGTTTCAGGATGGTGCAAAACCTGAGGACGCTAATAGAGCGATAAATAGCTGAATAAGGTGCAACGTAGGGGGTGGAACGGCGGCACTAAATTAGTAGCTGTCTAAAGAGATTACTGTCTCCTGTGTAATTTAGTGACAAAACAAGGGTGCAATGTTGGAATCTTAACACGTACAAGTGGAGTGCGCATACCGTTTTCTACAGCAATACTAGATAAATTCGGTGTATTCGTTCGATTTACTGATAAATCTGATCTGAATTCACTACAGAACCGAAAGGCGTATTACAAAGAAATCTCATGCAGATTGAGATTGCGAAGCCCGCTGTTCTTAATAACTTAATTTTGCGGATACGTTTCCATTCTTAGTCGATAACCATAGTATCAATTAATAGGATCTACATAAAATTAGATTAAGGTTGCCGATATTTCCAATTATCTTCTTCTAAGCGAGTTTCATTAAAAAAAAAACTTAAATGATGAAGTAAAAAATTATGTTGTAAAATGGTATATATTTATTATAAAATTTAAATTACCCAAAAGGTTACTAATTTTTCAGAACGGTTTTGGTCATATTAGACCCCATTCTCAGATCCCTGTTCATGCCTGTTATCTTTGAAGATCTGGCGAGTATACTACAAGGACAAAGATCCCCATATTCCAGTCAAATGTCATGTCTGTTCTATTTTACGGATGTGAAACCTGGAAAGTGACAAAAACCCTTACAGATAAATTTCAGGTCTTTATTAATAAATGTCTACGACGACTTGTTCGTTTTCGTTTGAATTTTCTGGCCTAATATTATCAGAAATGAAGATTTACGACACCTGACCAAACAAAAAAGTCCAGAAAGTGGAGTTGGATTGGTCACAGACTCAGAAAAAATAATTCCATTATTGCAAAGATTGCTCTAGAGTGAAATCCCCAAGGACAATAAAGAGGTCGCCCAGTACAAACTTGAAGAAGATCCATCATGGACGAGATAAGAGGTCAAGTAAAGTCTTGGAATGAGGTGAAAGCCTTAGCGCAAAATCGAACCCGATGGCGCGTTCTCACTGAAGCTCTATGCTCCACTTAGAGGTTCAAGAACCTTAGATATTTAGTACCTTATATATATATAGATATATATATATATATATATATATATATATATATATATATAATATATATATATATATATATATATATATATATATATATATATATATATATATATATATATATAAGATAACATATACGTCCTTGCTCAAAAAAGAGCATTAGAGTCCCACGGTTGATACCAGCCAACTGACTAGATCAGGAAGTGAAAATTAATTACAAGTTACAGGACCTTCAAGACAATTATGTTTAATTTTTAATTAATACCTACATAATAAAGCCCACTATGGGTATTGTTTTAAACTAAGTACCATTTATTGACTGCGCCATGTATACATTTGTTTTTACACACGACCAGGTAATAACAATTTAAGAGTACGATGATGTGAAATATACAAGAATGCGCAAATGGGAATCAGAAGTAAAACAGAGTATATCTGTAATAATAAAGAAACGTTATACCAGACGATGGAAAGAAAATCCAAAATTATAGAGAATATAATATGGGAATGAAAAAAAAAACACTAAACGAAGCCATTTGAGAGATAACGGTGGCCAAACAATTGGTCCTCCTCTACATATCCACTCTGTAAAGTTCGGCATATTTTCTAAGCCTGGAGAATATTATTGCCCACATTTTTTCTAAATAACATTTTTGCATATTATCTACAATAAAATATACATAAAAAGCTCAGTACAATAATAGTAGTATCAATTTCAGTCTTGATTTGCCCAAATTAGGAATATAGCGACAATGCGCTGTCCTGAGTTTTGCATTCGGTTAGGAAACCATGTTGGGGTTCTATTACCCAGGACCTCCACATAAAGAGCATTTGGCTGATAGTTGTGCCCCTATCGCGCATCAGAGTGCTATTGGGGGAAAGGGATGGTCTGGAGCATTGGAGCGTGATGGAGTGACTCCTGTTTTTACTCGAGTTAAAAAACCTCTCTCCAATGAATTGTTACACCCGAACGTAATTCTTAGGGGTGAACATTTCTCACAGGCTGGGTTTAATTAAATTGCTTGCTTGTTTGCGTTCCTTAAAATGTACCGGTGTGAGTATTATACAGTGAGCTGCTCAAGTCTGCTCCCCATCAATTATTTTATGAGCCATAAATCATAGAGTAATAAATTTCTGGTACTTAATTAAGGCCTTCAAAAAACCTTTAACACTCTTTATTTGTACGTACAATGCCAGACCATTATTATCTGAAGGAAAAGTCACCCAAATGGAAATCGAGATGTCAAAAGACGACATAGAGAAAACCACATAATCAATTTGGTTCTTTTCCCCGGTGGAACGTATTATCCATGTGCCCTTTTATATCTTTTCGCTTAAAATGACTACTCATTATCTTCATTTCCCTTTCTATGGCTAGTGCAATTAACATTTATCCATTATCATTGCTTTTTTTGTTCTTACTTTCGTCCCCTGTGATTTTCTTGTACATTTCTTCTATAGTTGTTTATTTTACGTAAATATATGCTTTTCGACCAAAAATTATAATATTTAATTATTCAAGATTGTCGGTTATTTCACGATACCTTCTCTCGTATATTTTTTTAGTTGTAAATTTGAATCTTAATCTTATCTCCACTTTATCAAGACTTTGTATAGAACATTATGGTTATCTAAAATAATGTCAAAATTATATATCTTTGAATGGCATTTTTTCTGTCTCTGAGAATATACTGGTGCACAGCCTTGCAAAAAATTTGTCACGCATAACTTGATTATAGAATCGTGAAATCATCTGTTTGGCGAAAATATGACGTAAAACATCCGAAGCGTCATGGCACGAACTTTCCCCATCCCATTTCATTAAAATTTTTGTCCACCTGTGCATGCAATTATTCGCTTGCATTTTGAATATACGTGAGTTATGACCTGGCGCAGTAAAATTCTATCTGCAATAATTCCACTAATTTTTAATCCCAATTTGCTACAATTTGATTAAGTTCCCGTACACAGTACAAAAATATAGTCAAACTTTGGTATTCAACCAAGCCAATTTATATGATTTATTACCTTATAGAATTATACCCGAGCTTTTTATTATAATTATTTTAAATTTATTTAGTTAGTAATTTTTAGTTGTCTATTATACCTTCTGTGCTTGTACTACTACTATCGAACACGATGTTTGATATTTTTATTTTCTTCAGAATTTTAAAATATTACGATACATGTGGCTTAACTTGCGTGTGGTCTTATATTTAATTGTCTTTTTGTTTTTATTTATATATTCTTCATCATTATCAGCCCATAGTTGTCCACCACTGAACATGGGCCTCCTCGAAAAACCTCCATTCAGATCTATCCTGTGCTGCTTCAATCCAGTTGTACAAATCCTCTTTATGTCCTCAGTCCATCTTGTGGGTGGTCTTCCCGGGTTTCTTGTATTCGCTCTAGGTCTGCACTCCAAGATTTTTTTGGTCCACCTATTATCCTTCATTCTAGCGACGTGTCCTGCCCACCTCCATTTAATTTTGGCTATGTGTTTTATAATGTCTTCTACACCACTTTTTCTACAGATTTCTTTGTTTCTTACCCTATCTCGCAACGTTATTCCCAACAATGATCTCTCCATTCTACGTTGCGTCACATGTAGTTTTCGTGTAGATGTCCTTGTTAGGGTAAGTGTATCTGCGTCATATGTAAGGACAGACAGGACACACTAATTAAAGGCTCTTAATTTTAAGCTGATAGGTATATCACCTTTAAAAATATCACGCAGTCTTCCATATGCTGCCCATCCCAGTGTTATTCTTCTTAGCAGCTCATCAGTTTAATTATCTCATCAAATTAGTCATCATTTTTGTCTTTTGGTAGTTAATATTTAGACCTACTTTACGTGCTGCATCGCTGAGTTCATTCAACATATCACTGGCAGCCTTTAGGTCATCTGAATTCAGAACAATATCATCTGCGAATCGTAGATGATTAAGCATCTCACCATCAATATTTATTCCTTTACTTTCAAATTCCAGTGACTTCAAAGCATGTTCAAGTACAGTAATGAACAAATTAGGCTACATAATATCTCCCTGTCGAATACCTCTCCTAATATGTATCTATCTTATTGGTAGGGCCGTGCAAATTTATAGTTGTTGTAGCATTCCTGTATATATTTTCTATAATATTGGTGTACCTATGATCAATTCGACACTCTTTCAATGCCTTTAGAAGTACGAGTAGGTCGATAGTATCAAACGCTTTATGGAAGTCTATAAATGTTAGAACTAGAGGTCTATTGTATTCAATTGATTTTTTAATCAAGACTTTTATGCACTGTAGGTGGTCATTTGTACCGTAGTTAGGGCGAAAACCAGCCTGTTCTCTTGGCTGATATAGCTGAAATTTTGCTTCCAATTGATTGGTTATTATTCTGGTGTACACTTCGTATGAATCGTTGAGTAGAGAAATTGGCCTGTAATTCTTTAGGTTCATGTTGTGGCCCTTTTTATGCAGAAGAATTGTAATATGTATAAGCCAAGCTATATATTTTTGGATTTTTTGACTATACAAGCAGATATTGAAGATGTCGCGTATTTTTTTCAGAAGAGAAGTTCCGTAAACTTTTATAGCTTCTGTAACTATTCCATCATCTCCTGGTGCCTTGTTTTTTTTTGAGTGCATATTGTATTGAGTCATCTTGAGTAATTTCTGGAATGTCCTCAGATCCCTGGTTTTGACCCTTTTGTCTACCGTCTTCATTTACGTTATTGTTAATTTGGTTTGTGTATAATATGGTGTAGAATTCTTCGACTATTTCATTTTCTGTGTGTCTGTTGTTACTTCACCCTCTTTATTCCTAAGCTGGAGAATTTCTTTTCTACTTATGAAAATTTTACGTCTTATTACCTACATTCTCCTGTTTTGCTCAATAGTCTGTACGATTTTTTCATGTTTAAATTTCCTAATATCTCTTTTCACAGCTTTCGATATGTCTTTATTGAGTGCCCGAATGGTTAGTGGGTCAATGTCCCTTTCACTTTGTAACTGTCTTCTTTCTGTTATTTTGAGTTGTGTTTCTAAAGTGGTCTTTTGATCTCGTTTAGTCTTTGGGCAAAAACGTGCTTGTGCCAGTTTATGTAGTACATCTCTAGAAATAGTTCTCTTTATAGTTATTTTCTATATCAAAGATCTTGGCATCTGATAAATTAAGTGTGTGGCCTGTGGTGACGGAATGGAGTGCTAATACACAAGAACTTTTCTCTGTTTTGCAATAACTTTTGTGCTGCTTTATTCTTTGTTTTAACCACTGAATATTTGCCCTATATACTGCCCATCACGTTCAAGACAAGAAAGTTGGTAAATGACATAATTTTGATTTAGAAGCGGTGGGTGTTCTTTAAGCTTTGAGAATAAGCTGTAATTGGATATGCTGTTATATTTAACTATTTTGATTTTGGGAATTTCCCTCAATAGCTTAATTATATTGTTAGTTAAACTGCGTTAAGATGAGTGAAATTTCTAAAATCTAAGTAAGATAGTTCGAAATTGTGTGATAGACTTTTTTTAACTTATTTCCCATACTATATGGTGATGTCAATTGGTTAACTTTTAACTCTTGTCTATTTAAATATTGAATTATTGCACTTCAATTAAAAAGTCATTCATTATAGATGTGAGAATTTAGCTGCTTCATTAATGTACTGTATTATTGATGATTCGTCAGATTTATCTCAAATTTTTACTGTGTCCACAGCAGTGTAGTATCGTATAAATAAATTAATATTCAAAGTACTGCATAGTTTCCACATTTCAGCTGTCATGATATCCACTATTCTCTGATGAGTTCAAAATTTGTAAAGAGAGACGCGGCTCGGACGCCGAATGCATTTATGGTGTTCTGCGTCAATCATTTCTCTATTCAATTAGAATATTTTATTAATAATAAATCTAGCTAGTGAAAATACCGTAATCTGTTTATTTAATCTGGTTATTAAATGACACAAAGTGATTTATATCACAAATTCATTCTCCGCGTTCCAACTATTTGTTCATTAACAATTTAAACATTTTGTTTGGCCTAATGAACATATTTGTTGTTCTGTACATATTATACATACAAGTTATTTGTGAATGGCATCGATAAAAACCATTTTTCTTGGCTAGCAATAGAAATAAACACAGTAGTGAGTGATCAGTACTCCGTTTCACAATTATAAGACTCTTTGATATCGATTTTGTACTACCAAGAGGTAATATATATATACCACGTATATGCAAGGAGGACATCACGATCTGGTCAAGAATTACACTGCTCGTCACGAAAAAAAGGCTACCTAGAATTTTGTAAGAATTTTTTGTTAACTTTAAGTTTATACAATTTATTCTATTGTAACTAAATTCCCACCATGTAGAAACACTTTTAGCGTCATTTAGGTACCGACAAACGGTATTGACAGGTCAATTAAAGGTAATAAGTAGACTTCGGCAAATATGCAAATAAAAATGTAGAAAATATGCGCATAAATATGCACCTGTTTACCCAAAAATATGCAAATATTTTACAAAATATGCATACAAATAAATAAAAAAATCGTAAAATAGTAACAATTTTATTAAAAAAAAAGTGTACATAACTAAATATTTCCTACTATTCATTAAGATTTACATTTATTTTAAGTAACCACATCATTTTTAAGTATGAATAAACTTTACCTGTCCTAGATGTGATAAACATAAAAGGATAATTTTCATATATATATATATATATATATATATATATATATAATATATATATATATATATATATATATATTTACGGCATAAAGTGGAGTCCGCCCATGTTAAAATTCAGGTTTAAGTGAGCTCCGTGGTCAAGTGGACACCGATATACGGAGCTCACTTGACCATTCCCTAATATTGGTTCTGTCGATTCGTTAACATACAGAGGTTCATAATTTTTAAAAAAAATTTGGAGCCCATAAATACCCCTGTATCATAAATGTATATCGTGTAGTTCACGTGTATATATTATAGGGGTCGTTCAGGTCTTTTTCACTGTATATTTGAACAATTAGTTTATCGGTTTAAGTAAGCTCTGAGAGTTTGGCAACCGTGCGATGATAGCGTATATTTTCAAAGTTTACCCTGAACGGTTTATATGAGCTCCTTATTTTTATCTACTTTTTGTAGGCCGTGTAATGCCATACGCATTACACTGTGTAATCAAGGATATCTTATTACCGGGTATTACTACGTGCTAATAGGTACAAGGTACAGGTTATTTAAAAAACAGGTATATAGATACAAAAAGGCTTGGGCTTATTATTTAATGGAATGGTCACTTGCATAGAAAATTTTATTTTCTCTGCATTTTTAAAAAAGTTAGTTTTTTACTTAATATAGTTTTATTAGTTCAATGTTGAAGTTTGCGTGTTTTTAATTGTAGAAGTTTCGTACTATTTATATTTTTTTTACGTGACTTTGTCTTTGTACATTTTATAGAAGCATCCCAATAATAAAAACTGTTTTTATTTCATTCAATGTTCTGCGATATCTTGTATAAAGTTTTTTTATTATTTTAGTTTTGGTCTTATTTGTACTACATAATATATATAATATAATAATACTATGATAGAAGGTTATCTCAAAATAAATATGGTTAAGTGATATAGATATATATAATAGATATTTTTGTGTTAAAATGTGTAGTAGTGTGCACAAAAAGAAATAATGGTTAATTTGTAGGGCGAAAGGACGTTCGCCTCATTTTTAGCTGACAAATATTATTTCTGACCTCAATTTACCTTTTAGTTTTAAACAATGATCTGTGAATAATCACGTGCAATACAAGCTATTTTCAAGGAATTTATAGATAGTCTACAGTTCAACGATTTCCTGACATTATTGGAGGTTTAGTTTTGTGAAAGCGTTTGTGTTAGGGAAATTGAAGGAGCACATATGAGTTTTTCAGGCCTTTTGGCTGAAAATTGATTCATAGTTTATTTTTGTTATGCAATAATAGGTGTATCGTCTGTATATTAGAAGTCCTAGTATCTATAGGTATGGGTTAATCGTTTGTTTATACAATGTAAGTGTCTTTATGCTATCCCAAGCGAGACCGTTCTTCATCTGCTATTCTTACCATCGAGTGATACGAAAAATATTCTATTGTGTAGGCATACACAGATAATTTTATCGTTTGTTATCTACGGGGATATCATATAATTTTTGGAGAAATATCCTGTAATTTAAGGTGTCGTAAGCGGAATTTATATTGAAAAATACCACCCCTGATACCCGATATTTTTCGTACCCGTCTTTGCTGTCTTGAGTAAGATTTAGTATTTGTAAAGTACGCGATCTTCCCTATCTATAGCCACTCTCGTCTTATAATTTGAGATTTTTTTCTAATATCGGTGAAATCATATCACCGTCTCTTGTGCAAAAGTATTTTAAATAGCTGACAAAACAAAGATATTGGCCAATAGTTTTTGTGGTCGTTGGAGTTTTTGCCAGGTTTAAGCAAGGTAACAACTTTGGCTCGTCTCTAGACTTTGCGTATCTGCATAATTTGAATACAGTTTCTCATCATCCGGATAAGCCATTGTAGTGTTTTGGTCCAGATTTCGTAATTAACTGTGTGTTCAGATCCTCAAGGCCGGTAGTTGTATTATTTTTCATTTAATATGTAGATGGTGGATTCAATCAAGCTGACTGTTTTTGTCCTTTCTTATTTTAAGTTTTTCTTTGCTTCTTTTACGACAGAGATAGCAGATCTATATCTATAATAAGGTTTTCAGCAATCAGCTTAACACCAAATATCCTAGGTTAGGCCCTATATGTGTTTCCTGCACTAGAAATACGCCTGATTCATGTTTAGCGCATATGTCTGATAAGTTTAAGTAAAGTAAAGTTTCTTTATCTCTAGATATACCCTTAACATATATAGGCATATGTTATTAGAATAGTTGGTAGTAAAAAGAACAAATTTGACAAAATAAATAAGTTTGTGATATCGGTTGCAACTCATGCATGTACAGATAGATAATAAGTAAGTATAGATAATAAGAAAATAAACAGCTAAAATAAGTGTAAAGAATTCCAACTACATACACCGGTGCCATTGTTTAAGTGATGGGTTTATCACAGATATCAAAGGTTACATTTTAATTCAAGGTTCTATTTACATATTTTCAACATGAAAAGACATGTTTATGCTTTTATTTTTTTAAATCTATTATTTTCTCTTTCTTGCAGCTATTTTAATGTTCTTTATTAATTGTCTTGTTTCTGCAGTAGGAATATATGTGTACCATGATAGGTTGTTATTTTATTTAATGTAATTACTCTTTGCTTTTGCCAATTGCTTTCTTACTTCCTCAGCGATTGGTCTTTTTTTCTCATCAATAACCTCATCCTCTCTCGATATAGCTATTCTAAGATATTTAGATTTCACTATATGCTCATATCAATTGGTTTTTATCTCAAATTTGGACCTATGATGAAATTTTTATATCTTAAATCTAATGCTTTCATATTAAACTGGAATAAAATACTTAAATACTAGCCAAATTGACATTAATTTTATAGTTTCCATTTTATTAGCACTGATGGTACATGATTAGCATCTGTTGGTACTATATATCAATTTCAACACGTGGAAGTGAGAGCAATCTCCTGTTAGTAATTCCAGTGTCAATTATGACAAAACCCTTGATTGGATATTATAGGGTATCCAATATTTCAATCAGCGGTATTTCAGAGTGATTTTTTTTAAATTTTTATATATATTTGCAAAATGGAGAAGGAAGTTCAGTACAGAGCCGGTTAAACAGCTAATCTGTCAATTTAGAAGTAAGAACAAGTACCAACTTGCTAAAAAGCACACCCATACACAAAAGGGATGATAAAATGTACTGCACAAACTGTAGTGGTATGAGTTACATATAAGCTATATATTAATAATTAGGATATACAGTATTTTTTCTAATACACCTGGAACGATTGAGCAAATAGGTGAACTATCAAACAGGAGACTATTAGTGTAGAATTAGAAAAACTTAAAAAATCGTTGATCAAATATTCTCTATTAGGCAGTTAATGAGAAATGTTGGGAATACAGAAAAAACATTAAACCAGTTATTTATAGATTTTAAACAAACACATGATATAATTATAAGAATAAAACTATGAAATACCATGGCAGAACAAGGCTTACCTAAGAAATTAATTAATTTAACAAGGGTGAAGGACGAAAACTGGACAAAGTGCTTTAAAAAAGGCGAACGAATTAGCGTAACAGCTGTTTTAAAAACTAAACAATATGAGACGAATTGGGGATATTATATTACACAAACTAAACCGCTTGGATACAAAAAATATCAGGAAATAATGATACGACAGAAAAGACTAATGACTTTACAGCTAATTGCTACATAAATAGCAATGTAATGCAAATAGATGATTTTGTATATAAGACTAATAATATATTATAAATTATACCTATATAGATACAAATAGTAAAATAAAACTACAACTATTATACAATATAGTAAATACTTATTTAGATAAACGTAAAATGTTCCACTGAACGTTAACGATAAATGTTTCAAATAAAGGTTAAAACATGCTTTTCAATTCGCGGTAAAAGACTTAGTAGAGTTCAACACACAAGATAAATTCGTAACAAAATTGATATATCAGTACACGGTACCCGATACAGCAGCAAATTAATTTTAACAACAAATATGTAGGTTGTACTTTACCCCATTGGAATCATAGCATCCGCTATGGAAATTGGTATCTTCTTTAACATACAGCAACCACATGTGAAATTACGAAAGATTAATGTTGAATTAGGAAAACTCAATTAACCGTTGATCAAATATTCACTCTTATATACTTAATGAAAAATGTTGGGAATAAAAAAAACATTAAGCTAGTTATTTATAAATTTTAAACAAACATTTAAATATGATATAATTATAAGATTGTGAATAAAATGTTATGGAAGAACTAGGCATACCTAAGGAAATTAACTGCCAACTTACTTTTAAATGTACAGTAGCCTCAAACAAGAAGATGCCATGTCTCCAATCGTGTTTACCATTGTTTTGGAGAGCATCGCCCGGAAACTCTAATACCGAAAATCTCACAGTTTAATATCAAGGTCCTCACATTATACGGACTTTCGACGATGAGTTTAATATAGTAGGGAGTATAATCATTATTAACAAAAAACATTAATACATTCAATAGAAAAAAGCGCAAAAAAGGGTCTTCCAAATCAACGATGATAAAAAAATATATGGCATCATAAGAGAACTACAAAACAGACTAGGACATAATATTTCATTAGACCAGTACAACTTTGAAATGGTTCATCGGTCTAAATATTTGGTATTTAAGAGCACTTTGAACAAAAACACTACAGAATAGGATAACAACAGAACACAAGCTGGCAGTTCCTACGTTTTAAGCAAAAAAATTAAATCCAAAATACATCCCGCAATACCAAAAATAAGAATCTACGTATGTAAGTGAAACACGGGCAATGAAAAACAAAATAAGAGCCGATTGAGCGTCGCAGAAAGAAGAATTCTTAGAGAAATATATGAATCTGTTATGAATAAGATTACAAACATTAACTTTGGCGTTGAGATTTAGTTTCTTGTACGACGTTGCAATCTTTATCTTTGACCTTAGCATTAGTTCCCGGTCGTAAAACACTTCTGGGGGATTGTCTAGCAATCCTGATCTAATTAATACCTGAGTTTTACTTGCATTGTTTTATACATTCTGATTTTAGTAGTTCATATTAGACTTCTGGATTTAAAAGTGTTATGAGAGTTATATATGAGTTATATTAGTTTGCTACCTGAATTTTTCCTTTTATCTCTTATTTGACAAGGATATCGCGATATCTAAAACACTCCTATCTTTCAAAATTATACGTTACTCCTGTTACGTTACGTTACTCTTGTTACGTTATATCGTGTCTTTTGTCTGTTAATGAATATTTAGTTGGTTTTCTCGTTACTGACTATTATACCGTATTTTTTGCTGCTAATAGCATTATTGTATAGTATACTAATATTTAATGTATATCTTTACTTTCTCGGAGAAATTATATTCTAACTCACAAAAATTCTATTAAATTGCCAAAACCGCCTAAGCATGTTCTATTTACTTATGAGAGGCAGCAGCAATATCAGTACCATAATAATGCGTATAGTCCTGGACTGGCTAATCGTTGGATAATAGAAGCATGCATGTAGCAGTTTTCATGGTTTGATGCCTGCTTGCTGAAATCGGGGAGCAGATATATCAGAACCAAGGTAATGACTATAGTAATTGTTGCTTTACCGGCAAAATATTAAATACCAGAAGGTATAACGCTAGCAGTCTCACTGAAGCCTCGATGGAGAAGGCAAAGTGAGACAACTTTATTATTATTAACCAACATTATATTTTCTAGTAAAATCATCATGATTTTACAGCAAGACAAATTTTCCAATGTTGGTAATTAAAACATCATGTAAGTACCACCAGGTTCCCTATGTTGGTATCCAACAAAATCCTTGTAATAACGATACAGGAAACAAAACTCCAGAGATATAAAATAAATAAACCAGATATCTAATAAAATACAGATTCTTGATTCCAATAGTTAAAAAATTAACCAACAGCCTACCCAAACAGATATAACGTCCATTTAACATGTAATCCGTTAACGGTCCAAGGTACAAAGCAGCTCCTAGCATACTGCTGATGATATAGATTTGATAAGAAACTAAAACATAGACGAAGTGAAAACCAAATACAAGCAAATACACAGAAGAGACCAATTAAATAAACCTAGATAAAACAACTAGATAAAAAGTCAACAACTACAATTTCAAAAGTATAGAAGACTTTAAATATATTGGATCAATAACCACAGTTAATAATACCGCCACTGGAGAAATAAAGAGCATAATATAAACTTTAGACATATTTTAAGACCAAAGAAGACTTAAAACTTCAGCGGCATTTTGACTGACTGTACAACTTTTTTCCAATTTGTTCGGTCTTCCATCAACATAGTGTCAAATAGAATGTTCATTTTGCGGAGATCTGCTTGGATGTTATCTCTCCATCGCATTCTGGGACGTCCGAGTAGTCTTTTGCCTGTGGGAATCTCCTCCCACAAGAATTTTATAAGTCTTTCGTTATGCAATCTGTGCACGTGCCCTGCCAATCTTAGTCTCTATAATTTAATTTCTTGGACTATATTGGCGTCGCTGTAGAGAGCTTTTAATTCGATATTAGTTCTGATCTTATACTGGTTTGTGGTGATGTCATGGTGAAGTTCAAAAATGTTTCTAAGTATTTTTCGTTTAAAGCGTCTGAGCTTTTCTTCGTTTGCTTTGGTCATGGTCCACGTTTCGCATTCGTATGTTAATACAGGTCTGACGATAGATTTATAGATTTTGATCTTTGATTTTCTTGTGAGATTTTTTGATTTTATGAGCTTATACAGTGCAAATAGACAGCAGTTTGCAGATTGGATTCTGTCTTTTATTTCTTCAGTAACATCGTTGTCAGCTGTGATTACGGCCCCCAGATACTTAAAAGTACTCTTTCGAAATTGAATTTGTTGACCGTCACATTTTGTCCTATTCTGTCTCTTCATGTCGTTCTATTTATACACATATATTATATATTTCGTCTTATCTTCATTAATCTTCAGCCCTACTTCACTTGTTGCTCCTTCCACCTATTTGGCTTTCTTCAAAAGTGCAGATCGCAGGGTAATTATCGCCCACAAGTAGCGTCCACCTGGCAAAATAAATTCTATAAAACCCCATTTTTTTAAGGAGATCTGTTCCACTTGCCAAACCATACAGACCTGTGTTCGAGTTCTAATGTCTTTAGTTACGTGCTAGTATTTTGCTGCATCCATCCTACATGGTAAAGTACAATACACCATATTTATTTTGTTGTATGCATAGTCTATACATCAAGTACTTTTACTTGCTATTGCATTATTTCATATTGTTTCGCGATTTGAACCTTTTAATTGAACTTTATTTTACTTTCGTTTAAAAATTATAAACTTTTTTCATAGTGTGAGCTTTATACCGTTGTGTATTATACAAGTATTCTATTTCTTTTTATCGTATTGAGTCATTATTCAGACAAAATATTTAAGTCTTATGGTAACTTGATTCTGTAATAAAATTCATGGCAGACGACAAGCGGTTTCATAATCACTAAACATATATATTTCTTTATGGGTTCATATGTTTTACAGTTATGGTATTATGTTCGGTCTTATTGTTTTATATACTTTGTCGCTTGTATAAGCTATCATTATCTTGCCTTTCTGTATTTTTCGTTTTCAAGCTTATTTTAATTATATAGACGTTAATCATTTAAAAGTAAATGAATATTTTTTTTGTCACTTGGTTTAAATATAGTTCTTATTGCTTATTTATTTTTATTCGTAATACCCAAGTCGAAAGGGAGAAACCAGCGAGACGAATTTTAGATTAAACATAAATTATACATGTCTCGTTTCTGATGGATGGCCACCTATATTGCATATATGTATATGTACAGAAAGTAACACTTATTTCAGTTCGTACGATTTGCAGTAATTTTTTTATTGTTATTTCGGGAATTTCACGTTAATACTCTGTTTCTGTTGTTCCGCTTATTTATTTGAGATATGTTACTTCTTTTTCTTTTTCACAATAAGCAATTCTGCTTGTTCATTGGCGGATTAATACCTTTATGGAAGGTTGTCACTTCATCTTTTGCGCGTTCGTCCGATACTTCTTTTGCCGATTGGTGACTTATCTCTTGCTATTTTGACGACACGAGTCTCCTCCATTTTGCATATGTAGTTATTCCATTTTTTACTTCTATTTTGTGTCCGTATATTTATACACTGTACGGTAAATTTTCTTTTAATGTTTTCCCTTCTCTTTCTTCTATTTCCTGTAATTCTTCTCAGTACTTTCATCTCTGCCGTTTCCATTATTCTTTGCGTTGTGGCTGTGTCGGGTCTTGTTTCTGCTGATGCCATCAATTTCTATTTTACATCTGGTTGGTTCTTTGCTGACTACTATTGTTTTAGTTTTTTGAGATGAGATTCTCATATTAAATTCTTTTGCTCTTATATTAAATCTGTGGACCAGTCTTTGCAAACTATCTTCATCTTGGGCTATTAATGCATAACAGAGTATTTTGATTTCTTTGTTTTCCATTTTGTATCCTCTTCGTTTGTTAATGATTTTCATGATATCATCCCCTTGTCTCGTTCCGCTGCCAATTTTTATAAGTTTTGTAAGTTGTCCATCTATTCTGACTTCCATTTTGTTCTTTTGATAGATGTTTTCGATAGTTTTTATAATATTTAGGGGATCTACTCTATTATACATAATATGGATTACATATTTCAGTCCTACTCTGTCAAATGGTGTCTGTAGGGCAATCAGACACAGAAATGCTGATCTATTATACTCTAGTGATTTCTGAGCAATTTGCTCTATAGCGAATATTGCATCTGTACATAATCTTTCACTAAAAAAAATCCGCTTGTTTATCTGCTAAACTTATATTCTGATTTATTAGCACTTGTAAAATTTTAGTTGTAAGTTTTAGTGAAGTATTTAACAAGTTTATACCACTGTAGTTTTCGGTTTGTTTTTATCTTCTTTTTTGACTAGTAGAATTAGTTCGCTAGTTCTCCATTCTTCCGGTATTTTATTTTGTTTTATAATTTTATTACGTAATGTTGGTAATTGTTCTGTCATTGCTGCTCCAAAATATTTCAGTACTCGTTTGGTATCTCGTCTTTACCTTCTGATTTTCTATTTTTGAGTTTCAAGTATTTTCCGAACTTCCTGTACATTTATATTAGGTTCTTTATTTGTGGTAATATCTGGTGTTTCCGGTTTCAGCGTCGTTTGATCTTCTCCTGCATATAGCCTTTTTAGGTAGTCAATCCCCGTATCCTTTCTTTGTGTTTTAGTTCTATTAGTTTCTTTACCCCTTATTCTTTGACCTCTTATGAAGCGCCCTATTTCCTTTTGTAGACCGTAAAAATATGTTTCATTTCTTTCAGAAAACGGTTGACGTGTATTTCAGGTAAGCTTTTTTATTTTCTTTACATTTTTCCTTCACTTCTCTGTACAAAACCATGGAGTTCTTCGCCTTGGCAAAGATTTATTGTTATTTATATTTCTTTCACCAAGAACTTTTTTGGCCAAGGCTAAGATATTAGACCTCATTTTTGCCCAGCTTTCTTCGACTCCATCACTTTCTGTGATACATGTGTTTCTGCTTTTTTTTTGGTTATTCTTTTTTGGAATAGGTATCTTGTGGAGTCATCCTAAAAGCTTTCGACTTTTATCTTTGTAGTGTATTCTGGTATTTTGTTCAATCAATCACATATATGTGTTTTCATTCGGATTTTGTACAATACCAATTTCTGATCGCTTCCTATTTCTGCTGATATTAGTGCTCTTACATTCAAGATTTATGAGGTCAATAATTCTCTATTCGACCGAATATAGCCCATCATAGATCTTTGTCCTCTACTGTTTTCAAAAGTGTATTTGTATTGTTCTTTTTGAAGGAAAAATGTATTATTAATATGTATCTCGTTTATGCTGCTGAGGTCCGTCAGAAGGTTTCCGTTTTAATTTCTGATATTTTTGTTATATCGCTGTTTTATTCCTGGAACTATATTATTGCCAACATAACAAATGATGAATATATAATGATTATATATTCATCATTTGTGGTCTCGTTTTTTTATAGTCTGAAGGTGTTCGTAGAAGTTTTCGCTTGTGGTGGTATCTTTATTGTTCTCTGGTACATGGATTGCTATCACATTCAGAGATTTGATATCCAGTTTAATTTTTACACTTACTATTCTTTCAGAGCTATTTTTACGTTCTTATACTTAATGTAAAAAATGTTTGTGTACTAACAGGGCGACTCCTTCTTTGGCTCTGGTTTCTTTCGCAACACCACTGTAAATCATCAGATAGTCATCTAGAATAAGTTGCCCCTTTTCTTTTTTCTTTGTATCTTTTAGCGCACATATGTCTATATTTTTTACAGGCTCTTTTGTAATTTCCTGTTCTCTTGTGTTTAAAAACTTTACGTACCAAGTACCGATACAAAATATATTTCTCGTTTACCATAAATTCGTTGTCCTCTTTCTCCCGTTAGTTGTCGTAATAAAATAATTCCTGTCCCGAGGCATAATCCTGTCTCTATGAACTGTATGGTTTTAAAGTCTATCAGTAGGGTGCTAAACTGGCTGTAGACCTCCTCCTTATTTATCCGGGCTTGGAACCGATAACAGTTCTGTCGAGCTACTGGATTCACCCAATAAAATTGCAGGCGGATTTGAGATATGTTACTGAAAAATGTTTTCATTCCTCTCTAGCGATGTACTTAATCTCCATTAATTCTTTGATTTATTTTACTGAGATGTTACTGAGATATGTTATTCATATCTCTTTAAGGATGTACTTAATCTCTATTAATTCTTTGATTTATTTTTTGTCCTTTTTCACATCTGTTTTATATTAGATAAATTCTTGTTTCAAACCCTCCGGTGCACTTGCAGGTCTATATATTATATAAGTATTTTATTTTTCTTGGCATTTTACATTTACCTCTTTTTATACTTACTTTACTTTCCGTGTCTGGAACACCAACAGCTTTAAATTTTGTATTTCCAATGGTTCTCATCTCTGTGCATGATAGATGATAGATGGTGACTATTTTAAACCGCGCCACAGTCGCAGGTAGCGTCCTCCTGGTATCCCCATTTCTTCAGGTTACTAGCACAACGTGAAATGCCAGTTCTTAGTATAGCGCTTTCCATGGGATACCTCTTTTGATAGATGAGTTTATTTTCTTTTTCTCAAACAGTCTCTTTTATTTCAGTTTTTATGATAGTATTCTAATTTTTTAAATTATTTTAATATTTTTCCCACTTGGTTTTTTTGTTTCATATAGTGCTTTAGCCTAATTTGATAATTTTTTCCTTCCAGTCATTAAATTTTCATGGTTTGTTTATATTTGTTTATAATAAAATTGTTTTCTTTCACAGTGAATTTTTCCAGTTTAATACTTGTTTCTAATGAAAATTTTTGTTTTTTAAAATGTAGTTATATCAGCGATTTGTGTCCGCTTGGTAAAAGTATAATTTTGTTGATCTTATTTACTGAAATGTGTTATTATTTGTGTAGTCATTTTAGGTGCAGAAATTTTTAAGTGCTCTCCATTTTTATTTTGTATACTTTCACAGATTTACTTCATGCCTGGTACTATGTCGTTACCAAATCTTGTATTTATATCTTTCATGGTGATTAATGCAATTATTGTTTTTATTCTCACCATCTGTTTAAGATTTTCGAAATATTTAACTCTGATTTGTATTGGTAGCGTTTTCCTAGCAACATGTGGCTATGTTATGTGGATTATGTTATGAGCAACAATATAGATTTTAATCTATATTGTTGCGTTTTTGTTTCATCCACTAGGATTTGCCTAGAGACGCAGTTAACATTTTTAATGTTATTTATTCCTCATCGTATGGTTTCATTGCTGTTGTTGGAGCTCTGGCATATATGAGTGAGGTATTGGCCTAACTATTTCTGTCCTGTGACCTTTTTGCCTCATTTAAATGATGCACATGTCCTTATGACAATTTAATCTATTAATTCTGTTACCAGTTTTTCCCTTGTTGTTTAATGCTGTAATATTACAGATTGCTATTATTTATTTATTTATGTTTACTCCTACTTCCAAATATTTCTTCGTATACCGTTTTTAGTTCTGTCCTTGCCAGGAGATAATCCTATCAAGAATCCCTCCTCATTTGTTCTGGCTGGGTAATTTGTATTGAACTCGAAATTTATACCTTATTAAAAATGTAGAATAATAAAGTTTTTTAAATGAATTTACTTATGATTAAATTTTACATGCTGACGAATATAAGTTTAAGTAAAATATTCATGAAATTCCTCCATGACTAAATTGATCGATATTTAAATATATTTCAAGTTCCAAAATGTAGCTGCTGTAAAATTTGAAAATCTACTACTAATACAATTATTGGCAACATCGCAGGAGTTAAGAAGTGTACGCAAAATGGTAAATACGGATCCCAAAAATGGTTTATCCTGCTGTGGAGTCCACTTACTTCTACATGTTGGTCGGAGTCTACATAAAGCGCTACTCAGATAATAATATACACGGTGTATATTCTACTGGAGTTAGTATAATACCGTTTTAGTACGGAGCCTACATTAACCGCTAGAAGTATATATATATATATATATATATATATATGTATATATATATATATATATATATATATATATATATATATATAAGCTAATCTAACACAAAATACACTTGTAGACCATACTCCATACGACAAAAAGCAACATAGGTTGCCTAATACACAGGTCATCCTCTCAAACATGACTTTAACACCATTGATGATTTCACATCGATTATAACCCAAATTTTAAATCTCAACACCAATATTGCTGTTATTATTTTAAAATCATCAAAATAATTTTTGAATCTTTTGGCTGTGGTAATACTAGGTATAACTAATATAGTTCTATGTTACATTGACATTTTTGTTTATGTGACCTTTCATAGGTATATTGTAAATCAGTTTCCAGCTGTTCTCCGTGCGTTGACGTTTCTCCCCGGCTCTGGAACTCAAAACTTTTTACAATGTATGTTACCTGAAGTCATATCTAATTTAATAATGAACATCACAGTTTTTTAACAACAAGATGTATAATCTTTGATAACTATAAGTAATTTAACGGGTTTTTACCCATGTATTTTGGTGGCTCAGGCATTTTAACCTAGTACGTATAGCCATTTTGCTTTTTTAACCATAGTCAAAATTTCATAATCACGTTTGTTTTAACTAAACGGTTTGTACTTATTTTAGGCAGATTTTAAACCTGATGATGGACTGTTTAGTCCGAAAACGTTTGTTTTTTTTTATGTAGCCCTTTTAAGGGTTTTTAAATAAATATACCCACTTACAAAGATTAACCTCTTTTTTTTTAATTTAGTTTTATTGTTCAGAAATTAGGTGGAGAAACGAACATTAGATGCTTATTTTTTCCTATTTTCATTGTGTAGTTTCAATGATGTGCACATTTATGTGTACAGAACAGAGATACTGTCAGCGTCGGTAAAAAAAATTGTAAACGAATGATTCCAAAAGTGACATGAATTATCCATGAGTCTGACTGGTATCAAAGCTATTTGAATGTTATATACCGTTGCACGAACTAGTTAATAGGAGTTGCAGCCAAACAAATACTTAATAGGAATTAAAGCCCAACCACTCTCCTAAGTTTCGCAACCGTGATATTTTTCTTCTCCGTCAACTTCATGTTGCAAATGTTCGGGTACGAATAATCCACTTGAAAGCCATGATTGTATTATAGCCAGCCACACGTTCGTAAGTCAGAAAATTCTACATTTATTCGTAAACTCGTTTTATATCAATCAATATTTATTCGTAATTGTTATAAAGCACTCTGTCGTCGGTTTGTCTAGGACAAACACAAATTGGTGATAGCTCTAAACTCGTAACTTTGCCATAAAATGTTTCGTGTCAAAACAAAACCATAAAACGGCAATATCGGTAGAATGGGTTTTATTTAATTTCGGTCTTTAAAAATGCAGAAACACCGTTCTCTAACATGTAGTACAGATATTGATAACCACTGTAAACCTCCATGGGCGTACATGCTACAGAGGGAATTTTTAGTAGTCGGTAATATAGTTGAACTCTATTGTAGCCCTTTTTTCGAATTTCCTAGTTAAGCACGTTAATCACCTGTAGAGTGGGTTTGTTCAGTAGTACTCATTGAAGATGACCAACCATCTTCCATTAAAAGAAGCTCACCATCCGCCTCTCAGCATAGATTTATCGTTTTGTTTGTTATTATATATTTTATGTGTTCACATTGAAACTTTAAAATTACCCTTGTATTATGTTAAAATTTAAAACTACAAAATTCGTATAATTTTTAAATAACATGTTTCAACTCTGTCTTACTAGTCATTTGGTAGCGCAAGAACTGCAGCTTACATGCTCTTTTTTATATGTCATAGCTCCAATGGTTTCCTAACATCAGCAAGTCACGTACGCATGCCAGTTTTTTGCTTTATCTACAGCCATATGGTAAAACCAAAAGTGCAGTTAGAAGTACTTTAGATGTATGGGACTTTGTTGTTTTACTAAATAAACCGTAGATGTGTAGTATTAAAGGAACCGACAGCATATTAAGCGCTAACGATAGTCTGACAAATATTAAATGAAACTATAAATCAGAATACAGGTGCCGTAAATGGTCAAATGTAGCTGAAATCACGTGCTCATCATGAATTCTAGGAAATTTGGAATTCGATTATTGGTGGCGCGTAAGAAAATATGTTTCCTTGCAGCCACTTTATTGATTATAATAATAAAAATAATATATTAGATCTCGTTTATAAATATAAGAATAAAAAATGTAAGATACCAAATTAGTATATTCTTTTTATTTTAGAAGGATATTCAATTATTTAGTCTATCAATAGAAAGAGTACTAGCAACCGCAGGTGCTTGTTTAGCTTATTTGGTCTGAATGTACATAATGCCTTCTAAAACATGCCAAACGTGTTTATTTGGTAGAAGTTATACGTTAAGTCGTGCCGTTCATGAACCATATTGTTAGAAATACATTCTTCCCTGCAATTAATTCTACGTATTGCTTTGACTGTAATCAGTACTGCGGAAGATAAACACAACCACGGATTTGGCCAACATTGTGAAGAGCCGTAAGATGGAGTACTTGGGACATATAATGAGAAATCAAGGCAGATACGAGCTACTCCAATGCATTTTGCAGGGTAAAATTGAAGGAAAAAGAGCCCCAGGACCAAGAAGAATATCCTGGCTTGTTAACCTGAGAGCATGGTATAGAAAGACCTCAACACAGCTATTTCGTATAGCAACCAACAAAATCATCATAGCCAGAATGATCCCCAACGTTCGGAACGGACAGGCACCCTAAGAAGAAGAATTGCTTTGACAGCCGTAAACAGAACGAAATGCAATTATCAAGATTCGAAGTTTATTTCTGAGAATAATTAAATTCTCCTTATTGTCAAATAACAGAGTTAGTCGATTTAATAGCGGAATTAATCAATGCCCTGATATTATCTCAAAATATATTTGCACAGCTAATAAAGACACAACAGATGAATCAACAGCTGACAGCAGATTGCTGCAACGAACCAAATACTTTTATTTTACAAGCTTTAATAAAACACTGAAAATTGTAATGTAACTGCTTCCGCAAAGTTTCACGTCTGATTTGGGGAATTATTTCATTAGTTTTTATTCGCAGAAAAGATTTTGTCTTGAGTAATTTCCATATTAAAATAAAAACTGTACGTCTTATTTCTGAAATGTTATGTTCATTAAATTCAATTGGTTTTCGACCTCGTAGATATGTCTGTGGGACCTTAACTTTACCCGAGCGTTGTTTTTGACGAATGATCCTATAAACAGTGGATGCCGATACTCTTGTTATATAATTACAATGACTTATGCCTCCACCTGAGACACTATTTTTCTCAAATATTCATACACATTAGGCACTATTTTTTTAGCTTCAAGTCCTACCTGTGCAAAACCTTATCACATTTATGCTCTTCCTGCTAGTACTAGGTTCTTTTAATTAAACAATATTTAACAAAAACAATATATCGTTAAACACAAAGGCACCTGCATGCTTCTTACACACGATGTACTTATAACTCTGAAAAAACTAAATATATACTGACCATATTCTTCTTCTTCTTCAAGTGCCATCTTCGTTCCGAAGGTTGGCGATCATTACGGCTATACGTATTTTCGAAACTGCTGACCTAAACATTCCGTTGTTGCTACAGCTATACCATTCCCATAGATTCTTTAGCCAGGAGTTTCGTGTTCTTTCTATGGACCTCTTTTCTGCTATTTTCCCTTGCATAATTATTCGAAGCAGTTCATACCTTTCGCCTCTTGTAACTGACCCTTATATAAGCACCCTTTTTTGCTACTGAACGGTTCTGGTAACATTCATTGCAATAGCTAAATGATACGAAAAATCCAAATAATGAGTCATGGCACTTTTTATTTGCCAGACTATAACTTCTGCAAATTATAATTGGATGACTAAGCGAACTAAGAAAAACCTATATACAAACTTTCATGAGTATCGGTATTTTCTATTAAGGGTTTCCGCCCAGTCCTTAAGGTAGAGGGACAGACAGACAATGACACGATTTCAAGAAGGATCTTTCCTTAATAAAGTAATATTCTAAGAATAAATTGGAAAAAAATTATTTGTCTGTAGAAAACCTCTAAAAGCAGTTTTTCTACGTCTGTGCATATAAACAACAATAATTATTGCGAACATCAGTTCCACGAAACTGTAACCGAAGTTAACAACTGTACAACACGATATCGGGAAATATCCATAATTTTAAAATGTTTACGACTTCTAATCGTCGGTGATGGCGCCACTTGCCAGATGAGAACCGCGTGGCATCGTGGCGTCGTTGCTATGGAAATTCCGTCGGCGTCTATCGATTCGACGTTGTGGACTGAAGGCGCCAGCCGGTCGGCCGCAAGTCACGTGACCTTGCCTTTTGCGTCGCAACAAACACACGATCCAACGTTTGCCGGTTGTGTCGCTACCTTGCCCATAAACGACGCTTCCTCTCTACGCTCTTTTTGGATTTGATTAGCAGATTGTGTCGTCATATTTTTCGGGTCAAGGCTGTTGGCTACAATTAGACTAAAAAGCTTTCTTTTGAGAATGGATCGATGTTAACAGATACCGTTTTGGTTTTTGTTACAACTTAGCATTTGGTAATAAGGTAATATATTTTCTGGTTAAGGAACTTTGTATTATTTTATGTTATTAAACCTTATTCCATAAATTACTTACTTACTTAAACCTTCATCATTAATAGTCTGACCAGATCTACTCAATTCAAGATTTACATCAAAGAGGATAGTCTTGCCAGGATTTGGAGAAAAAATTATTCAATTTTAATAACCATTGTCTATATTTTATGTATTATAAAATTTAAACGAAGAGCAATTTATGACGTGACAATTGTGTAGATTATGTTGTTTTTCACGATTATAAAGAAATAAACTATATATTTTTAACCAAATAACCGTTTTCAAGACTTACCCAAATACCAAAATTAGTAAATAAAATAATTACGATACTAACCTCATAAAAGAATGCGATTAATTTAATCGAAAAAAAAAAAAATCACTTAATTCCGTTAGAGAGAGAAGGTCAAAGAGCAGAAGGGAAGGACCCGAAACACATCGAAAGCATGCATTGTTTGACTATCTAAAGAAGTTATACACATAAGAACAACAAATGACGCTGGAAATAGAAATTACCATAAAGGTATCGGTATCGGCCTACCGAGCAAGAGATGCAGTGAGTATCTTTCATTAACAATTAAAATTGGTTTTATAAAGGAGAAGAAAAAGAAAAACACACTCTAAATTATTCGTTAAAAACCGCATATCGAAATATATTATACCGAAATTATTCAGAAGATGAAGATCAGGAAAGATACAAAAATAGCTGCTGAGACCTGTACCAAAAAAAACCAGAGCGGCGGAACTGGTAAAACCCGAGAGTAAGCAGTCTTTAAAAACCTAATGAGCAAACAAGAACGCATAGCAATGCCAAAACTACTTAAATTGGCGGTAGTAGACAGACAACATCCTGATACCCAACTAGATCAGGCTCAGGCAGATCTGATCGTCAACAAAATGAAACAAACAGTGGATGAGGCATACTATAGAAAGTCAGAATCAACTTGTGCAACTTCATAAAACAATATTTAGCGCAGATATCTTGTGGAATAACTATGCTAACGAATGTACAAATCAATGGACTGTTTTAGGGCTATGTGGAATCGAACAGACTTCTCTGTCTTTAATAACAACAACGGCGATGGAAAAAAGGATGGCTAAATCTTAGCCTTCTCGATCGACTAAGTCTCATGAAAAGCATTGAAAGCTGATAATTTTGAGGCACATTATAGTTTTATAAAGGTATTCGTAAACACGATCAGAGGCCTCAATCAACATAGTCAGACAACTTCGGCAGGGTTTGTAGTTGCTATGAGAAGGTTTAATCTAATTTTGATACAACTGACTAGTGCCAAATAAAAGGTTTATTGAGAATTGGTGGAGAGCCGATCTGCCAAAGTCCCGAGGACCTGTATAATAGTCAAGTATCATATTAATATAAGATCATTGATAAATTTCTGTTCCAGGAATTTAAAGACAGTTAAGAACAAGTACAAAGGGAAAAAGTATCAAGAAGGTAATTCTCGGATCAGCATAAATTTCATGTGATGATCCCGAATTACTGTCACCAAGGGATATAGAACAGCTAGTGAGGCGCATAAGGGTAGCTTATATACCGAAATCTGGCAAAACTTGACAGAAAAAAGTCATTGAAGTCAATAGGTCTGATACAACGTCTACTGAATACCCTAAATAATGATGGTGTATTGGTTGAAAGTCCGATAAATCAGGGAGAATATGCGCAATTGAACATAGAGCAGATTTCTCAATGAAAACACTAATGATCCGTCTCGCACTAAGAGGGAATAAGTTCTAAAAAACAAAGAGGTGATACTGGGTGTATTTCTCAATAAAGTGGGAGAATATGATAATACATCCAATGAAGCATCAGCAGTACTATTAGTCTAAAGGGAATAGAACAAACAAGCTACAGATTGATAAACGGCACGCTGATTAGCCGTTTGATATACGCAATATTACTGTGGGATATAGTCTCGGTACAGGTAACCAGGAGCTGTATGCAGGAGGAGTCTTATCTCATCTCTTGTGGAATCTAGTCATGGATTTATCGCTATAGATTCAGAAACAACGTACTTCACGTCCTGGCCCATGAGGATGACCTGGTCATCTTAAACCACGACAAACATATTTTCACAGTCAGAAATATAATTCAACAGACTTTTACTCTAGTTAGGGAATGAACTTAATATTAGTATAAGCCTCCAGAAGTAAAAAATCATAAAAATTCCCAGAAGAAGAAATTTAAGGGGATTATTTTCTAGAAGCCTGAATGGTACAAATGTAAATATGGTGAGTAAATTAAAGTACCTTGGGATAATATTATATTAAGAGTGCGGTGACTACTTTAATAAGCCAGACGCACTCGTGGGAAAAATGTGGGGTCTAAACCAGACATATAGTTATTGAATTTATAACATGGTGGTACAACCAACAATTACACATGCATCAATGGTATGGTGGTAAAATGTGCAGCAAATAAGTGTCCTTTCACATTTATCGTTTGTTGTACCAGTCATTTATATTTATAAATATATGAAGACGGTTGCGTTTGGATTTAATTTGAGTATCTTACCATTCCCTTACACGTGTTTTTGGATCTACCCCCCATCAGAGAGACTCGTGAGAAGACTTAAACGAAATCAAAACGCAGCGACTACTATTGCAATTATAGGAAAAATAATTACCAGAGTATGCTTTTAGCTATCTTTAGAAGTATTTACGTAAACTATCAATATCATAATTATTAGTAATAAAGACATCAATAACTCGTTTTTCAATACGAACGTGGATTTAAACATTGGACCTTCACTTCAAATTATAGTGGAACTAAACCAAATCAAAAATCGATTAATGTAGTTTTTTAAACTAAATTACAAAGAAATGAAAGAGAGAAAGTTGCGACGAACTAAACTAGGAAAATACTGTAATTGGCTCATTTCCTACTTCATTGGAACTACTCCAAAACGCTAATGGCGCAACTTATGGCCCGACAATTTTTCATCGTAACGATTTTCAAACTTAAAATGTAACTAACTTGAAGACGTTTAAAGTAATGCGTCAAATCAAGTTGGGTAGACTTTTTGTTCTCCTTTTTCTTTCGTGTTTTACTGGAGTCCTTTAAAGCAATAATGAAACGATTTATTCACTCACAAAAGTTTAAAAAGAAAATATACAGGCTAATTTCTTTATAATATTATTAAATCGAATAGAACGTAGCAACTCAATGAATTGAATATATAATGTGCATCTAAAGCACCCTCCAAAGTCCTTTGATAGACGTTGAAGATTTCTTTGAAAATACTGATACACTGTAAGTACTGATCGCCTTAATGTAATGATATTTTTAAAATGAAATTTGCATTAAAAAGAATTAATATTTATTCTACTCATACACAATGAACGGTGCGTCGGGTATTTTCTGAATATAATAACAAAAAATAAAAACTCTAGAACTTTATTAGTTACTATTGTAAATGTTTATGCTTAGAGTCATAAGAAACTTATTCCTAGAGTCATAAAATATTAATTCAGTATTGCTACTTTTCAAGTAATAATAATGTATGACTTCTTTTACTATTAACTAACTAAGACTATAACGGAGATGTTGAAGAAATACTACAACAAAACTTAAAAGCAAGTAAAGCGGCGGGATCTCAAGACACAAAAACAATAATCTATAAAACAGCAATTAGACGTTTTTATACTGCAGAGGAGTCAATTAAAAACAATAGTAACGGAATCTGCAGAGGAAACTGTCACAAAAGCCACAAGGCAAAGAAATGCGGAGTGGTATGATGATGAATGCAGAACTGCAGTAGAGGAAAAAAGGCAAGCTAGGCCAACTTCAAAGAAACACAAGAAATATCAGAGAAAATTATTGTAGTATATTTATATTGTTCTAATTTATTTGTCTTTATTCTAATTTATTGTCTATATTCTAATTTATTAAAACTCACGATAACTAATTACTAATTTATTAAATAGCTGTACAAATTTATTTGTTACGTTTCGTTACAAGTAAATCGCGTTTCCCGATCTTCTTATGACTAACTCCTCAATGAAAGTCTTCCGTTATTTATATGGATCCAGCCGATAAACAGAATTTCGTAGAAAATACTATGCTGTTCTCGATGTAGACATAGCGGCAACCGGTCTCAAAACTGATATGTTCTTTATCGGCTCGCCGTCCCCAGAAAATTCGATTGTTGTTTGTTTAGCGAAGGGGACCCAAATGATGTCAGGTAGATTTTTTTGACCTAGACATTACGAGAATCAATACAAAAGAATTAGTCATAAAATATTTACAGTTCTATACGCCAAAACATTTAAAATCGTAACATTATAATAAAAAGAGAATACAAGCGACTAAAATATGCAGAAGAAAAAAAAGAGTGGCTTTGAAACAACAAGTACAAGAAATCCTAGAACATAACAATAGATATGATAGCAGAAAATTGTATAAAAGAATAAAAGAAAGCACACAGTCGTTTAGACCAAAATTGACAATTTGCCAACGGCCTAACGGACGGAGTTTCGGCAGAATTGCTGAAATATGGAGGACCCGAACTCTGGGGAAAAATCCATTACCCGATAACGTTGGTATGGAACAAGGAGCAAATGCCGGAGGAATGGACAGTTGGTCTTATACGGTCAATATATAAAAAAGGAGATAAGAGGGAAATCCAGAATTGCAGACCAATTACATTGCTAAATGTAATATACAAAATATTTTCTGGCATTATTTACACTAGATTGTCAGAATACTCCGAAAATATAATTGGTGATTATCAAAATGCATTCAGACCAAATGGAGTCACTACAGACAACACATTCATACTTGAACAATACAAGAAAAAGCTTATGAATACGACACAGAGTTGTATAATATGTATATAGACTTTAAACAAGTTTTTGATAGTATGAAAAGATACAAAAAGACCTCCAAAATCTAGGTATACCAAAAAAATATATCAGCCTCATAAAAATGACGTTCCAAGGGTCTGGGTCCAAAATCCGAACTCAGAGTACATGGGGAACTGTCTAATCTGTTTGACATGGGGGTGAGACCGGGAGACGCAATTTTAACCATGCTGCTTATCCTAGTTCTTGAAGCAATCATCAGAAAAACCAATGTAACCGGCGATATATACACCAAAACAGTACAAATTACTGCATATGCAGACGATGTCACCATTATTAGTAGAAGCAAGAAACGACTAATGGAAACGTCCAAAGAACTTGATTTTAAAGTACATGACCATCAAAAGAACACCTGAGAATGAAAATAATATTGCAATAGACAACCGTTTGTATATACCGTTTTTAATGCGCATGTTCATCATTTGTATTGTCTGATGACGGTAATTTGGAAACTGATATTGGAACGATTTTCTGACAACTGACATTATCACTCCTTTTTCTAATTCCTCATTTTTCTAATTTCTCCTTTTTTCTGAACAAATTTACAGTTTTAATTTTAATTAATAAAATTAATCTAGGCCCAAACAAATTTAAAGAAGTAGAATAAAATCCTAGTGCGCAAGTCATTCCAACCAGTACACGCATTTGCCAGATTACTGGCAAATGCGTCGGAAGGACGATGAGATGAACGATCATATTTTTGTTGGAACGTATTTTGTTTAGTGCGCAGGAGCGTAACCGTTACGTGACGGTTTTTCGTTGTGTTGGAACAAACCTTATACTATTGAACGTGTGGATGCCTTCACAAATCTGGGCACAGAAATCAATCAGAAGAATTCCGTAAGTAGCGAAATTAAGCACATGTTTTCAGTGGAAATGTTCATACTATGCTAATAAAAGATTGATGACATCGAAATTATTGGACAAACGAACCAAAATGACTATCTACAGAAATTTGATTAGACCCGTAGTAACCTATGGTTGCGAAACCTGGGTAATGACAAAAAAAGAGGAAGCCCAACTCAGGACATTCTAGAGAATGATACTGAGAAAAGTATATGGCCCGGTGCAAGAGGAAGACGGCACATGGAGAATCAGGAGAAACGACGGGGTTAATAAATTGAATGAAGGGTATGACATTGTAAGATTTGTCAAAAGTTAAAGACTGTCATGGCTGGGACATGTTTAGGGACAAAAATACACGAAAACGACAAAGCAGATATTAGCAGCATACGCAGATGACATAAACATAATGAGCAGAACAAAGACTGCGGCAGAAGAAACCTACGTTCAGTTGAAACAGAGTTCAGAAGTTGTAGGGCTAACAATAAATACAAATAAAACAAAACTACTCATACAAACCAGATCAAATAGACAGGCGCAACAACAACAATTTATAGACGATATAGAATACGTGAATAGATTCACGTATTTAGGAATGGATCTGGTCGAAAATAATGAAGAAGAACCGGAAATAAATAGAAGGCTTATGCTGGCAAACAAAGCCTATTTCGCGATGGGCCACATATTCAAATCGCGAGACGTACACCGGAAAACAAAACTCGGGGTATATAAAACAATAATCCGACCCATAGTAAGTTATGGGTGTGAAACATGGGCTATAACACAGAAATCTACCAATGCATTAGAAGTGTTCGAAAGAAAAATATTGCGTAGAATACTGGGTCCAATAAAGGAAAATAACAACTGGCGAATTAGATATAATAACGAAATATACGAACAATACACTGAACCAACACTAGCACAATACACTAGACTGCAGATATTACGATGGGCAGGGCATGTGGCCCGCATGCATGAGAACAGAATCCCCAGAAAATTACTAAACGCAAGAATGCAAGGAAAAAGACCTGTTGGAAGACCAAAAAAGAGATGGGAAGACGAGGTAGATGAGGATGCCAAAAATCTCCTAAAAACGCGTTCATGGAAAAGAACAGCAGTAAATAGAGATGTTTGGAGAGGTTTAATGAAGGAGGCCAAGGCCCGGCTTGGGCTGTAGTGCCATTGGATGGATGGACAAAGAAGATGTTACAGTCGAAGCCGGTAGGAAAGTGGAAAAAGGAAGACCCAGGACGAGATGGTTGGATGACGTGGAAGACGAACTAAAAACCATGAATATAAGACATAAGGACATAGCCAGACAGGCGAATACTCATCCAGGGTTATGATGCCAAAAGAAGAAGAAGAAGGAGAAGAATCGTCCGTTTTTATTGAGATAATCACATTTAAATCACCTTGTAAAATACGTGAATCCTTCCTTTATCTGACGGTGCTTTTCAGCCTCTTGAAAGTCCCTTATTAAAAGCCTCTCGTGAACTTTTAATATATTATAAGTATTTCCATTTATTTTTATTCTATGTACTCTCATTTCACCACGTTTCGCCTATGTATTTTTTGCCAAAACATCTGAAATCACGAATTTGTTGGACAAACTCTCTCGGTCATAACAACATTTTGGTCCTCCTCGATCAACAAATTTTAAATTTTTTTTTATTTCTACATACCGGAAATTTATTTTATGTAGTGTTGACATGAGTGAATGTTTATAAATTTATTAATGTCTTGTAGAAAGATTTTAAACATTTCGTTCCGCGTTTCCTAAAGTTCGGCAGATTTCAGTTTTCAAGCCAAAAAAAAATGTTAGTACAAGCTTGTCAAATTTAACGTGGCGATGTGTACCAACGAGTGTACCAACGAGGCGAAGGGACCGAGCGCATTATGTATCTCTTTTCCTCCGAATGCATTCTCATTTAGTTTTCTACGCAAGTCGACAAATTTGTCAAGTATCACCTTAAATTTGACAAGCAATATAACCTTTTTCAACACAGAACCAGAATAGATAGATAGATAGATAGATAGATAGATAGATAGATAGATAGATAGATAGATAGATAGATAGATAGATAGATAGATAGATAGATAGATAGATAGATAGATAGATAGATAGATAGATAGATAGATAGATAGATAATAGATAGATAGATAGATAGATAGATAGATTAGATAGATAGATAGATAGATAGATAGATAGATAGATAGATAGATAGATAGATAGATAGATAGATAGATAGATAGATAGATAGATAGATAGATAGATAGATAGATAGATAGATAATAGATAGATAGATAGATAGATAGATAGATAGATAGATAGATAGATAGATAGATAGATAGATAGATAGATAGATAGATAGATAGATAGATAGATAGATAGATAGATAGATAGATAGAATAGATAGATAGATAGATAGATAGATAGATAGATAGATAGATAGATAGATAGATAGATAGATAGATAGATAGATAGATAGATAGATAGATAGATAGATAGATAGATAGATAGATAGATAGATAGATAGATAGATAGATAGATAATAGATAGATAGATAGATAGATAGATAGATAGATAGATAGATAGATAGATAGATAGATAGATAGATAGATAGATAGATAGATAGATAGATAGATATAGATAGATAGATAGATAGATAGATAGATAGATAGATAGATAGATAGATAGATAGATAGATAGATAGATAGATAGATAGATAGATAGATAGATAGATAGATAGATAGATAGATAGATAGATAGATAGATAGATAGATTAGATAGATAGATAGATAGATAGATAGATAGATAGATAGATAGATAGATAGATAGATAGATAGATAGATAGATAGATAGATAGATAGATAGATAGATAGATAGATAGATAGTAGATAGATAGATAGATAGATAGATAGATAGATAGATAGATAGATAGATAGATAGATAGATAGATAGATAGATAGATAGATAGATAGATAGATAGATAGATAGATAGATAGATAGATAGATAGATAGATAGATAGATAGATAGATAGATAGATAGATAGATAGATAGATAGATAGATAGATAGATAGATAGATAGATAGATAGATAGATAGATAGATAGATAGATAGTAATAGATAGATAGATAGATAGATAGATAGATAGATAGATAGATAGATAGATAGATAGATAGATAGATAGATAGATAGATAGATAGATAGATAGATAGATAGATAGATAGATAGATAGATAGATAGATAGATAGATAGATAGATAGATAGATAGATAGATAGATAGATAGATAGATAGATAGATAGATAGATAGATAGATAGATAGATAGATAGATAGATAGATAGATAGATAGATAGATAGATAGATAGATAGATAGATAATAGATAGATAGATAGATAGATAGATAGATAGATAGATAGATAGATAGATAGATAGATAGATAGATAGATAGATAGATAGATAGATAGATAGATAGATAGATAGATAGATAGATAGATAGATAGATAGATAGATAGATAATAGATAGATAATAGATAGATAGATAGATAGATAGATAGATAGATAGATAGATAGATAGATAGATAGATAGATAGATAGATAGATAGATAGATAGATAGATAGATAGATAGATAGATAGATAGATAGATAGATAGATAGATATAGATAGATAGATAGATAGATAGATAGATAGATAGATAGATAGATAGATAGATAGATAGATAGATAGATAGATAGATAGATAGATAGATAGATAGATAGATAGATAGATAGATAGATAGATAGATAGATAGATAGATAGATAGATAGATAGATAGATAGATAGATAGATAGATAGATAGATAGATAGATAGATAGATAGATAGATAGATAGATAGATAGATAGATAGATAGATAGATAAGATAGATAGATAGATAGATAGATAGATAGATAGATAGATAGATAGATAGATAGATAGATAGATAGATAGATAGATAGATAGATAGATAGATAGATAGATAGATAGATAGATAGATAGATAGATAGATAGATAGATAGATAGATAGATAGATAGATAGATAGATAGATAGATAGATAGATAGATAGATAGATAGATAGATAGATAGATAGATAGATAGATAGAACGTTTATTGACCACTTTACATAAAGTTTGAAGTCCGTATAAAAAATACAATAAAAGATATAATAATGTAAACTTAAAATTAACTTGACCATATTGGCTAAAGTAATATACATAAAAAACCTAAACTGTCACATAAAAAATCTTTGAAATATGGAAGTAACAAAAATGTACAAATAATTAAGAATATTCCCGAATCGATGACTAAATAAACTAATACATAAAACAATTAATACATAAGGCAATAATACAATGTGATATGTAGATAGTAAATCGACAGTATTCTGACCAAACTGGGTACACGTTACAAAGGTGTATTGAGGTATTCTGTCTTTGAGTAAAAACAATATGTTAAAAAATACTTTCTGATCCTATTTTTAAACAGTGGTGGAGACATAATTTTTATTTCGTTAGGCAGATAGTTATACAAGTGTACATCAATTGAATTCTTTGGGCTCTTTGATAGTCTGAATCGTTGTGACCTAATTAAATCCCTCGATCTTGTTAGATGATCATGTAATTGGGAATTTATAGTAAACTTATTTTTATTATCGTGAATTTCCAACAGCGTTGCATACGTATAAAGCGAAGGTAGAGGCACAATACCCATGTTCAAAAATAATGGTTTACAATGATCCCTTAAATCCGCTCCAGCAAGTATCCTCACCACCTTCTTTTGTAATTTAAATAAATAAAAAATAAAAAATATAAAATAATAAATAGAAATGAATAAAAACCATATATACCAACATTGAAATTTTTAAAGTTTTATGTACACAATAAAGGGTTAAATCTCTTATTGACTATAAATAAAGTTTAGTCTATTCTTGGACAAAAGTATAAAAGTGGCTCTTGACTTGTACTTGTACCAATTTTCAGACATAACGTATACGTGTCCCACGCCTTAACTGGATATCGAATGTTTCTTAAAAAAAGTATTAATTTTTGTTCCTTTTACCGTATCGCGTGATAGGTTAACTTTTTTAATTAAAATTGAAGCGAGCGCCAGTCAAGCCATAGAAAAGTATTAACACAGAACAAAAATTGACAAAGAAAGCTTCAAGTTTGCGACAAACAATTTTAATATAACCGCAGTGAGAACTTATTTATGCTCTGGCTTTTTTCTTTTTTGCCTTGAAAGTTTAAGAAAAACTTTATTAAGCTTTTCATTAGAATCACTTTGAAAACAACACCAACGGAATGTTGACGTTATTATGAAATTTTAAAGGTAAAATAAGGTAATGATAGCAGTTTCCTGAACAATTCCTACATCATGTGAGTAATTACAAAATTACTTTTTTAGACCTTATAACATGTCTACCTATATAGTCATATTTATGTATGCTTCATTGATTGCCATAAAGCATTTGATACAGTAAAACACGATAAGCTCATAGAAATAAGCTCAACAAATGTTGAACAAGAAGGAACAGCAAATTGAAAAAATCAGTGTGAATGTTCAATCAATAGGAAGAGTAAAAACATAAATCTACCTTGGTATGAACGTCAATGAAAGTTGGGACCCTTCCCTAGAAATAAAATCTAGGATAGAGAAAGCAAGATCTGCATTTCAAAGAATGGCTAAGCTTTTGAAATGCCAGGATTTATCATCATCATCATTATCATCATTGGCTTTTACAACTCTTCGTGAGTTTTTGCCGCGTTTACTTTTGCCTTCCATTGATTCCGATTCTGTGCTATTATTTCCCATGGCCTTACTTCCATCTTCTTCAGGTCTTCCCTGACTGCGTCTTTCCACCTTTTTCTAGGCCTTCCTGTCGATCTTTTACCATCTGATCTTTCCCAAAACACATTGCTAATCAGTCTGTCGTCATCACTCCGTACCACGTGGCCTGCCCATCTTAATCTATTGGCTTTTATGTATCTTACGATGTTTCCTTTCCCGAAGAGAGTCTCTATTTCATTGTTGTATCTGCTCCTCCATTCATTTGTCACGCTGTCCCAGCAAGGACCATATATAATTCGCAGAATTTTGCGTTCCCATACTAATAGCTTATTGATTTCTTTCTTTCTCAATGTCCATGTTTCACTTCCATATGTCACTGCTGGTCGTATTATGGTTTTGTACATTTGGATTTTGGCACGCCTTGAGAGAAGCTTTGACCTCATTAGATGTTGAATGGCAAAGAATGATTTATTCCCCGCCAGTATTCGTATTTCAACCTCCCGTTCTCCTGTGTTTTCACTGGTAATTGTTGCTCCTAGGTATTTGAATTCTGTGACCACCTCAAAATTATGATCGTTTATGGTAATGTTTTGTCTTATTCGCTGTCGTTCCTTTTTTGATACGACCATATATTTAGTTTTTTCTTCGTTTATTTTCAGGCCTACGCTTAGTGTTGCTTCTTCAAAGTTCGATACTATAACCTTAACTTCCAGTGTTGTCTGTGCTACTGCATCTACATCATCTGCAAATGCGAGAATAATCTTTGCTTCTCTGGAAGTTATGTCTGGTTTGACTCTGGTATAGATTTTTCGCATTGCGTATTCCAATGCTAGGTTAAATAGTAATGCGGGTCTCCCTGTCCGAGCCCGGTGCTTATGCCGAAAGCCTTTGAAGTTTTATCAGTAACTATAGGATTTATCCGTAACTCAGGCCCAGGATTTATCAGTAATTATAAAAACCATGTTACTACGATGTTATATCTTTCCTATGCTATTGTACAGAGTTGAGTCTTGGACTCTCACAGAGGCTACTTGTAAGAAAATTGAGGCTTTCGAAATGTGGCTTTATCGTAGAATCCTGAAGATATCCTGTATTGACCACGTTACTATCCAGGACGTGTTATTAAGAATGCAAAAAGGAAAAGAGTTGTTAACCACAATAAAAACAGCCAAAATTGAATACTTTTCAACATATGGTCCATCATACGAGGACCAGAATTTCCTGGCTGAAAAATCTGCGTACGTGGTTCAACACATTAACCACAAATCTCTTCAGAGTTATAATGGCCCTCAACATCCGAAACGGACTTTTATTACAAAAAGAAGATGTACACATATGTGCATATTTCCTCATATCTAATATATTAGTATGGGGTGTTTAGGAAAGTATGTGCGAATTCATTTCATATTTTTACAGTTAATATTTTTTCCGTTACGGTACTGTAATGTGATCTAATTTGGTGCTGTATTTTAAAAGACCTTTTTGAAATATATTGTTTCCTGTTGTCTCGTAAAACAAACTGGATATCTCATTTTTGATGTTGTGAATACGGAGAATTTGGCTTTTCTTTTGTATGGTTCAAAAATATACACACAAATGTAAAGTGTCGTGTTACCATCACAATTAGCTAAAATTATCGGAAATGATTTATTGGTAACCCTCTTGGACCACCGCTTAGAGGGTTTCATTCTTAGCTCTGACCATATCAACGCATTGGCATTGTCACTTCTTCATACGACAACGATCGACACGGACCTAGTTTCGGACGGTTCCCGTGCTGAGCCTCGGCGGCGACGCTAGCGTCGGTATCACGACCAACTCCTTATTTCTGTTAAGACGGCATCAATATCTTCAAAGGGTAAGTCTGTTCTTTGTACAAAACAACAATAATGAGTACCCCAGTTGATTTCATAACTTATTCACAATTTATAGTTGCTATTTTCGCTAATTTTATGTACAAATAAATATTGCATTTTTCGTTATAATTATTTATCTGATATAATTTAACCAGCGACCTCTCAAGTGTAATCCTAAACATTTTGGATCTAATTTAATTAAAATTTAAAATTAAATAATGTCGAAGGACCGAATTAGATTTAAAATGAAAAGAAACACAAAAAAAAAACAATTTATTAAAATGAATTAATTGAAACAATGAAATTAATTGAATCAAAGTTATAATTATTTATAATTCCGCTCGAAGGACCAAAATGTTTGAACAGAAAACACAATACCAGAATATCATCTTTTAATACTCAAGTTTGAGCCACACTGCTTATCTCGTTGTACAAATAATATCATCGTTTCTCATTATTTAAAAATTATAGTTAATTCATTTTTCATTTTACTATTATTCCAAGCAGAATATCTCGAATAAACACCGATAATGTTTATGAAATTTCAAGCTGCTGAACCGCACAAAATTTGGCGATAAAATCCTAACAACAAACAGACAGGATATACACCAACAAATGTGAAAAACAAACAAAGCAGTTCATGATACATATTTAAAAGGTTTTCACATCATTTCCCATCATATTCCAGCCTATCAAAATTCCAATAAATCCGAATTTATGTACAATTTAAAGCTGGAAATACACGATATCGATTATTACATTACAACTGGTTTATAGATGATATGCATGTGTTCATCAAACATTATCTCCGCATTAGCACAGCATTCGTTATGCAGAACAAATTTTATTAGGATACGAGAGAATAATTATTTATAAGCTGATTTTAATTGAAGTTTATTATATACAAAGATATATGGTAAATCATTATATTTGTTCGATTTTGGTACTATCATTATTATATTATTTTATAACGCTTATTTTAATAAGCGCCATTATTGGGATCATTGTTTTTTTCTTATATTATCGCACATCTTTTAGAGTCCTATGTTAGACTTGGAATATTATGGAATAGAATCTTGAACCTTAAATACAACATCAATAAAAAAACTGAAATCATTCGAGCTGTGGGTGTATGGAAGAATTATGAAACTATCGTAGACAGAACACGTCACAAATAAACAGGTTCTGAGAAGGATAGGGCACCCTTTTGTCCTGGGGTTGGGAAACTGACCCTAAAGGCGGACGAACCGAAAAAATAGGTCAACGGCGTAAGGATGTAGAAGGCAAGGGGAAACCACTACATTAAAGATCCTTAATGGATATCCCTAGTTAATCATTATGGCTAGTACAAGATGGTTACAACAAGTTACTGATCATGATTTTCGGTCGTCAAGATCCGGCAGGGGTAGACAACCAAAAGACTGTAGGGCTCCCCCGGTCGTTAATCTACGAAAACCCTACAAAAAGAATAAAGGTGCAAAGATCGCTACCTGGAATATTAAAACAATTTATGAAGCCGGAAAGATACACAACGTCATACAAGAAATGCAACGCATGTCTGTCAAAATATTGGGACTAAGTGAAACCAGATGGCCAGACTCGGGTGAACAACAGATTTTAAATTCCAAAATATACTATTCGGGAAATAATGATCCAAACCATCGAAATGGAGTAGCAATCATTGTTGATAAGAACTTATGTCAATCAGTCACTTCTTTCAGTCCTATCTCAGATAGAGTAGTTATGGTTTCTTTAACAATGATCCAACGAAAGTTAAATATAATCCAAGTATATGCTCCAACTTCCGACAAGACAGACGATGAAATAGAACAATTCTATAAAGATATACAACAAGCCCTGGATAATACAAAGCATAGAGATATCACGATTGTTATGGGCGATTTTAACTCAAAAGTAGGAAAAGGAGAAGTAGAAGATATTGTAGGGAAATATGGACTTGGTTTAAGAAATGAGAGGGGGGAAAGATTGGTGGAGTTCTGTCAAGAGAACAGTCTGGTAGTTACAAACACTTATTTTAAGTTACCTAATCGTCGACTCTACACCTGGAGATCGCCTGCGGATAATGATAGGAAAGTTATTAGAAACCAGATAGACTATGTTTTAATAAGAAAAAGGTTTCGGAACTCCATTAAATCAGCAAAAACATACCCTGGGGCTGATGCAGCCACAGACCACAATCCCGTTGTTGTATCATTCGATCTCCGATTTAAAAAACTAACTGCACGTTGCAATAAGAATCAAATACAACGTTCATTTTTGAAAAATTCATTTGTAAGAGATCAGCTATCCAAAAAAATTAACGAGGAAATAAAGATAAATATAATCGATCCAGACGAAGATTCGAACAGAAAATGGGAAACATTTAAAAACATAATGCTGAATCCAACGAAGGAGATTCTAAAAGGAAAGAAAAATAATAACACAACAAAGTCATGGATTAATGATGAGATACTGCAATTGATGGAAAAGAGAAGATTGTACAAGAACGTAGACATCGAAAAATATAAAGACATATATGGTGTAATTAGAAAGAAAATAAGAGAAGCCAAAGAAAAATGGTACTCAAACAAGTGTGAGGAAATAGAAGTACTATTGGAAAGGCATGATGACTTTAATCTACATAGGAAGGTAAAAGAACTGGCCGGCATCAGAAAAACAAACCACAGTAGTGTTCTATTAGATGAAAAAGGTAAAATTATCCTTGATAACAACAAGAAAATAGAAAGATGGAAACAATACATACAGGAATTATTTAAAGATGAGAGACAACCAGAAAACATAGAACTATACAACAGTAGAGAAACGGGGCCCAGTATAACAAAAGAAGAAGTCATGCATGCAGTAAAATTGGCAAAAGATAATAAAGCTACAGGTCCTGATGAGATACCAGCGGAAATTATAAAATTAATCGCAGAAGATCAAATAGATATACTAAAAGACTTGTACAACACCATATATGATACAGGCGTCATTCCAAAAGAATGGCTTAAGTCGACGTTCGTGACTCTACCGAAAAAAGCTAACGCTAGAGAATGCTGTGACCATCGAACCATCAGCTTAATGAGCCACACTCTAAAGATATTCTTGAAAATTATACATCAAAGAATTTTCAGAAAACTGGAGCAAGATATTAGTAACACGCAGTTTGGCTTCAGAAACGCAATGGGTACAAGAGAGGCCTTGTTTGCCCTGAATGTATTGGCCCAAAGATGTATGGATGTTAACCAACCTCTTTATGTCTGTTTCCTTGATTACAATAAGGCATTTGACAAAGTCAGACATAATCGCCTCCTACAGCTACTTCAAGATAAAAATCTGGATATGAAAGATATTAGAATAATATCAAACCTTTACTTTAATCAAGTTGCATCTGTAAAGGTTGGCAACGAACTATCAGAAGAAATAGAAATACAACGAGGGGTAAGGCAGGGATGCATATTGTCTCCGCTGCTTTTTAACCTCTATTCAGAAGAGGTAGTTCAGAAGGCACTAAAGGAAACATCAAGTGGAATTAAAGTCAACGGAGAACTTATAAATAACATCAGATACGCCGATGATACTTTAGTAATCGCAGAGTCAGTTGAAGAATTGCAGGTTCTGATAAATAAGATTGTAGACAGTAGCGAAGAGGCTGGACTTACTTTAAATATCAAAAAGACGAAATTCATGACCATCGCAAAGACACAACAACAGGACACGTTATGGATTAGGGACGAACTCGTTCAAAAGGTGAACAGATATACATACTTGGGAACAATCATAACCGAAAACAACGATTACACACAGGAAATCAAATCACGTATAGGAAAAGCCCGATCAACATTCAATACTATGAGAAAAGTACTTTGCAGCAATGATCTGAGTCTGCAACTTAAAGTACGAATGCTTAGATGTTATGTATTTTCTGTGTTATTATATGGAATGGAGGCTTGGACGCTTAAAAAAGATATAAGTAACAGAATAGAAGCGTTTGAGATGTGGGCTTATAGAAGAATTTTAAAAATAAGTTGGATCGATAAGGTTACGAACAACGACGTTTTAAAAAGAATGAACAAGGAAAAGGAGATATTAAATACAATTAAAATAATAAAATTGCAGTATCTGGGTCATGTCATGAGAGGTGAGAGATATGAGTTGCTGCAGATCATTATACAGGGAAAGATACTGGGCAGAAGAAGCATAGGCCGACGACGTGTATCCTGGCTAAACAATTTGAGGCAGTGGTACAATTGTAACTCTGTTGAGCTGTTTAGAGCAGCAGTGTCAAAGGTGAAGATAGCCGTGATGATAGCCAACCTTCTTAAAGGAGACGGCACTTAAAGAAGAAGAGAAGGATGAATAAAGAAATTAATTAATTAAAACAAGAAAATTAGAATATCTCGGACATGTTACATGTGGAGAGAAATACATCTTGCTCCAACTGATTATGCAGGGAAAGATCCAAGGAAAGAGAAGCATAGGGAGGCGTAGAATGTCATGGCTGCGCAACCTGAGAGAGTGGTACGGATCTACATCAGAAAAAGTTTTCAGAGCAGTCGTCTCAAAAGTCCGAATAGCTATGTTGATTGCCGATCTCCGCCGCGGAGATGGCACTTGAAGAAGAAGTTAAAGACTGGCTCGAGGCTTTAGAGACAAGGTCGACAAGGTTTTTTTGTCTCCTCAGATAGGTATACCGTCTAATAAAAAGACTTCAATCATCATAGGAGATGGTTTGTTTTGTTTTTTGTTTGTTTTTTTTTTTATAAATTTAGAACCTAAATATGTTTATTAATTAACTCTAGTCTACGTTGTTTGAAAGTAACAAAATGGGTTATAACGTAACCAGATTCACACCACGGACTTTGATGATTGCCCCTATTTTTCGAAAATGAAATGCAAGGCCAACAGACAAGTTTGTTTTTTATTTCACTCCCGGTAAGCCATGGATACTTGCTGTACCAATTATCTGAAAATGATCTATTACTTCTCTTACTCCCGCACTAATATTTATAAGACGGGACATTTTAGGCAAAGGACGCCCCTTATTTTTAATAACAATTTGTCCTTCGTATGGAATCCATGAAAACTCATTTTGCGAAATATAATTTACAATATCAGACCTATCAAATACTTACAGTTTCTCCCATAGCTTGTACTTTTTTATATTAATTTACCTGAATTTGTTCACACTTTAATTAAAAACAAATTCTAATGTATCAAAAAACACTTTAACTATTTACGACAGCGTTTACTTATTACTTTAGAAAATAAAAATAAATCCCAGGAAAGCCAGTCCAGTTCGTACACTCACTGTCACTTCACTACTTAAGTGTTTAAGTACTTATCCATCCCAAAATAACATTCCATCCCGCGTTCGCAAAGTACAGTTTGCGGCCAATCCAAGTGAAGCATCGGCAAATTTAAATTTGCCGTACTTGGCAATTAAATGCGTATGGAGAGAAATGCATGTTTGGTTGCTCATCAGCGAATATTCCATTAATTTTTACATGTAAATCATCGAACTTGAGATCGACTTGCCGAAACCGCGAAACGAGTCTTTTTAAGAATTCACACGGGCGGATGATGTCTCGGATTTCGGTCATTAATTTGAAAAGTGTCTTACGCCACTTAACGCTCAGATTGGCCGAATTCTTTTAAAAACCATGAATAACATTTGGTATTTATTATCTCACAGATATTTTTTTATTTCACAGAAAACAATTACATCACATGCTTTCATTTTTTCTGATAAGCTTGTACAATATGTGACATTATTAAAATATCTTCAGAATTTTAAGACTGTAACTATAGGGCTCGTTTAAAATTGTTAGAAGAGTGTAATTTAGGTTATCCAAACACCAGGTTATAAAAGTCTTACCAATATTGCTGGTTTATTCACTGGCGAACTGGTAATCGACGTGTAGACAGGGTTCACACTCGTAGTTTCTCGTACGACTCTGTTTGTTGTGAATTAACGTTTTTAGTGCGTGTCTCGCGGTACTGTTTCTCTCAACTAGTCATTATCACTATATACTAAGAGATATGAAAAATACGTCTGTTGTCCACTCGAGTGAACAGTTGAGAGATTCTCAGTATTTTATGGCGTGGTAACTAGTGGTTATTACTAAGAAGAAGAACAAATATTTCTGTGAGAATTTTCTAAGTACACTTTCTTCAGAACTTTTAACCAATTCGTGAAAAATGTTTACAGCTATTTTTGGCCGATGTTGAATTTAAATACTAACGCCCTTTGTAGATTAAAAATTACTGCTTTGAAACCGTATTCAGTTAAGTGATTTTTACTTTAACCCAACAGAATATTTTCGCGGATTTTACAAATTGTTTTCAATTAAGAATTAAAGAGCAAACGTTAAATCTACATTTCCCCACTGTAATAACTTTTATAGCTGCTTATTTATTTTTGTTTACTTTATTTTGCTTTTTCTAGCTCATCAACATTACCTCACTTTTCTTTTTAGTCGAAAACTCCTTGCAAATTGAATAGAACCGGGATTAACTTCAAAGAATTTCACTTTGATACGGTTAGTTACAGTAAAAAAGATGAGTTGTTAGATTTCTGAAATGCTACTTGCAGGGTAGCGACGACTATCATCATAAACGAACTTTAGTTCAAAATATATTTGAGGAAGGTTTGTTAAGATTTATATTTAGATGATTTTTTTTATTTCAAAAACAAATTGGTAGTGCTATCGCAGTAATGAAAAAACGTATAGTGAAATCCTGTCTAATAAATTATTATAAACTCAAAATGTAAGATAAAATGAAGTTTTCTGCATTTTGGTATCTTAAATATAAATCTTGGTGGAGTATAATGAAATTTACGTGATAATATATTGTACAAACGCCCTAGTTACTAAAATATCTTTTTCCCAAAATGAGCCAAAGTCACCACGAGTCCCTCAACAACTTAAGAGTATTAGAACAACCTTTAGAGTACATATGTTAAAAATTGCGGTACTCTTTGTTTTCTCACTAAATTCCATTCGGAATTTTTTGTCTCGTTTTACCTATATTGATGATAATATTTATTTCTGTACGATTTCCACATCATTTATTAAAACAATTTAAGTTTAAAGCCTCGTTTTGTTTCTAAAATAGGTTTAGCTTTGATTCACTTACTAACGTTTGAAGCCGAAGCATATTATCGAAGTTCAAGTCGATATCGCCGCTTTTATACCATTTAAACGACAATAAAGCCTTACGAATGGCTGGTGACAAATGGTTTTGGGGCTGACTAACAACCATGTTCTGCTAAAGCGTTTTGTAATCGTCACAGGAACGGTATACATCGAAAAACGGTAGAGGAGAGAAGTTTTCCACTACAGATTGTTTGTAACTGTTACTTCTAAACCTAATACCATCGCAGTTTGGCATCTAGTGACGGATTTTTTGAATTTTTTTCTTGAGACCTCTCAAACATTCTGCTGAGTCTGAATAAAGTATAATTTTTTGTCAAAAATGTTCTTGGGCTCTCAACAATTTCTAATGTTGTAAATATAACATTTTTGTTTATTATCTTCACATATTTCTTTTATTACCAATATTTTTAGATTAGGTTCGTTTGTTTTATTTTACATTTTTTGGCTCCTAGAAATAGTTGGCGCTCAAATTTTCTTACAACCTAATATCGGCACCTAACGTGGGGACGGAAATCGTATAGCAAAAGAACGGTAGTACCTTTTATAAATATAAAAGATAATTAGTTATACAATTATACAATTTATACAAATTAACATACAAAAAGTAATCAAGAGTGGCATCTCACACTTCACATTTGTATTTAGGTATAAAACATTTATTTAAAACATTTTTTAAAAGTGCCGTCAAAATGTATACAGGAGCATAACGTGACGTTTTCAATCTAGTTCAGATCATCCTCAGTGCCTTTTTTTGTAATTGAAGCTAACATTAAAATCGTAGCTGTGACATCAATATATGGTTTTACATGTTTACAAATTTAAATTCTAATGTGACTCTACTAATATATCTACTATTTAACAAAAAGGTGTACGATCCAATAAGAAACTATAGTAGCTTATCTGTAATCGACTGTTTTGTAAAATACATATTTTCGCTCTTTTCCTTAAAGGTTCCTACATCTCTACAAATCTACCCAGCTAAAAGACTGATGATTTTAAATAGAAAATCAAGTGAAAGGGTGTTTACAACATATTGACGCCTTTTTCTGTGTTATTCTCATTTTGCACATTGTGTTGATTTTCGTCAAGGTTTTTTGTTATTTTTTACTTGTTGAGCTAACTGATATCGCTTCTCAGAGTCACTGAAATAGAGTCACTTTGAAATAGAAGTTTTAAATAAAATATTGATGCCCTTTGTGTCTATAGTGAGCACATGAATTATACAAATGTAAAGGTGGTTAACTTTAATTATCGTCCAAAAATCAACTACTATATTAACTCTTCATTGTCTTACAAACATCCGTACTTCTTCTTCTTCTTCAGTGCCTTATCCGGTCAGGATGTTGGCGATCATCAAGGCTATCATGGTTTTGTTGACTGCTCTACGAAACAGCTCCGCTAAGGTCATCCCAAACCATTGTCGGAGATTTTTCAACCACGAGATACGAGGGCGTCGCGATCCTCTTCTGCCAAATACTTTACCCTGTAATTAATACCCCATTCTTCTGTATATCCACATCTAGAAGGCTTCGATTCGTTTTTCAGTGGCTTGCGTCAGTGTCCAGGCTTCAACTCTATATAGTAACACTGGAAGAACGTAGCACCTCACTATCCGCATCTTGGTTCCCCAACTGAGATCACTGCAGCACAGCAAGGATCTCAACTTAATAAATATAGACTGTGCCATTTCAATTCTGGATCTAATCTCTTGAGCGTGGTCCCATTGTACGTTGAGGGTATTTCCGAGGTAAGTGGATCTGTCGACTCTCTGAATCTCTTCGCTACCTGCCATTAGTGCCCCGGGATCTAAATTTGTACGGCTGACAACCATGAATTTAGTTTTCTTAATATTGAGGTTCAGTCCGTATGTTACGCTCACAGTTCGCACTCGGTCTAGTAAGGCCTGCAGATCGTTTAGGCTGGTTGCTAGTAACACAGTGTCATCGGCGTAGCGGATATTATTGATGTATTCACCGTTCACTCGGATTCCCATGTCTAGGTTTGTGAGGGCTTCATTAAAAATCTCCTCAGAGTATATTGAAAAGAGTCGGCGATAGCACACATCCTTGCCTTACTCCTCGCATGATCTTCACTTGGTCGGTCAGCTGGTCTTCGACCTTGACTTAAAACATCAGTACAGTACTTTTAAAAAATACATTTTTTATTTTTCATTCAACAATAGGATGTAAATTACCTAGGAATGTGATAGAAAAAACAAGTTTTTTGGAATTAAATCGATTTATTTCTCAACATAGTCCCCTTTTAGCTCGATACACTTAGTAAGACGAAGTTCCAATGTGTTTATCTCTTTCGAATAGTACTTTTGCTCGAGTAAAATAATCTGAAATTTCAGCAATGACTTTTGTTTGTTTATATATCCAATATA